>OZ024915.1:65298581-65993807 GCA_964017125.1 Flabesymbios commensalis
CCATATACATGTATTAATTTGAGACCAAACATTTGTAATTTTTAATGCTCGATAGAATCGTATACTAACCAAATAAAATGTCACTGAAAACAATGCATTAGAAAATGTTAGATGCTCTGTATTTTCATATATATACATCTTGTTTGTACTTCGAAAATATATATTAGGTTTGGAAATTACGTGACCATTCCAGCTCAAATGAATGAACAATACCAACTAATAATCAGATCAGCAGGACAAGGTCTACATTGCAGAGTTTGTAATTTAACCAGGGGCGTATCCAGAGGGGTGCTCAGGGTGCTCGAGCATCCCCCCTTAATTTCCAGAGTGGTAGTTCCCCATCTCAATAATTAGGACCGACCTACGCCGGTATCCTATTAAGTTTCTTTTGCCTGAGTTCGTGCCTTATTTAGGGGAGAGAGGGGTGCTGTGTGTGGGAAACGGTTCACATTTCTGTACACCAGTCCTTATGAACATGTGCAATATAACGTTTCAGGTCCTTAAGTACTTTCCTGAAAAAAAGAGATGTTCACGATTATATTCGTGACTAAGAGCTTGAATGGTTTTGGTTGGAATAATGGTGGCCCAGTGTCGCAGACGGTGGCCCAATATTATTTCATAATTCACCCAACGTATCGTGTTTTTCGGGTAGTGGCCTTTTAAGAGAGAAAGTTTCACCCGTATGGCAGTCAGAGCAAACACGGGACAATCACTCAATTATGTTTCAATGGTGGGCCAGCCTCGAATACGATTGACCGGCATTAAACCAGCAATGAGCTGTGACGCTGGCCTTAGCTGTGACTCAACAGTTTATATTTTATTAGAGACGAAATCAAGGCTAATAATTCGAAATGGGCAAAAAAAGGTTGTTTTAACAATGTGTTAGAACAACCAATACTAACAAAAATATCTGATATAGACCCAACTGATGATGAACTTGAAGATAATATTTGCATTAAAAATTATTCTGTTATAGGGGAAGGTGGCAAATTAACAAAAATAAAATACAAATAAATATCTCAGGAATTTTAAGTGATCATTAGTAAACATTGCAAGCATTTTAATGGTTCACAACTTTTGTCAATGACACATTTAATAGATGATTGTTGCATAATTAACATAATTACATAAATGTATAATCGGCATTCCACAAACAAGGTGGCATTATTATTATCACAATTAGGGTGACCCAACGCTTGCTTAACATTATTGGTCCGCCGTCTGCGACGCTGGTCCAACATGTACACAAGATTGGGTCGACAGCTGTTTATGTTTATCTAGTTTATTTAATATCAGGGCCCGTATCCAGGGTAAAACAGAGGGGGGGGGGTTACAGGTCGACCATCCGGTAATAGGGGGCTGGGGGCATGCCACCTGGAAATTTTGAAAAAAACAAGGCATTTTGGGGATATTCAGGGGGGGGGGGTTACAGACACTCAAAAAGAACCCTGGATACGGCCTTGAATATGCCTCGTAGTTCACTCTCGATATTAAATAAGCTAATGTTGATCATGATTATGGTTTTTCCATTGTGTGGTTATGTTCGCTTAAATAGTTGCACTACTTTAGGCTATGTTGTAATAAATCTGTCATTAAATTAATTCAAAAACTGACATTGCAGCCAGTATCTCATATCTTCGTTTTACAGCAAAGATACCACGAACTCGCAGTATTTCTAATTTGATGTTTATTTTTTCAAAAATCATGCATGCCCCCCCCCCCCATAGGCCCTTGCTGTTGAATGGTTTCTTGGAAATCTGAGCACCCCCCTAATTTATTTCTGGATACGCCACTGCTTCAACCGTCAAAACATAGCAGTGAATATTATACTGACCTCCCTGTGGGAAGAAGCGACCATATATGTCTTTGAACGTGACTTCGTCCACTATCCCAGTGGGACATTCCTGTAACACAGTCAATTGTCTAAATGTTAAAAATGGAGAGCAGTGGAGGAGAAATTGAGTAGAAGCGACACTACTTCATTCGACTTTTTCAGCGCGGGGACCGGCTTTAGACGTCATAACCTGACGTCTAAAGACGATCCCCGCACTGACAGAGTAAACTATTTATAATGCATATATGATTTCAAATTGAAAATAACCCTTTGTTCTCCATGGTTTATGCAAATATATTTTAGCGTTGTGGGGGCTAAGCGACATTGTATAAATACGTTGAAATCAGCGCAATCTTGAAACGAGAAATGAGCGATGTACAGATGATGAAACGAGTCTCCCATAACTCACCCGACGTGGTGAGTTATACTGAAGGGGCTTTCCCCTGGAACTCCCTATATACATAGGCTGCTCTGACCGAAACATACCAAGACACGCTGGTCCATTCGGAACTGAATTAGCACTGCTGCTGATCAGAGGTTTCAGGGTAACTGCTGACTGATGGTTATATAATCATTTTCAGACGCCAAGATGAGCATTTCACTTGATTGTTACAGGCAGATTGACTTCGAACCATGCTCAGTCTGTAATACTACAGCAAACTCTCATCTAAGTAGGTCTAAGTTATCTCGAAGAATTGTTGAGTACCGCTGCTACGCTCAAAATAGTTAACATTATTAGATCAAGTAATAACGATAAAGACTGAATAATATTCAGGCTGCCTTAGGCAGCAAAATTTACAACTGATTAGTCACAAATTAAACGATTTTGAGTGATTTTCATTCACTCGAAATTCTGGGTCGCGGCAGCCAGATATAACTTCAAGTGGGTGAAAATTTCAATTAGATAATTTGGCCTGTGAAGGGATGTTGATGACGTAATACAGTAGCTACTACCTGTTTGAAACCTCTGTACATGCTCTTTAGCTCTTTTCTAGAGAATAAGGTGTTTTTACAAAGAGTGTCCAGTCCCTCTGGTTTATGTCGTACAAGCTGCATCTCCGGGTCATCGAGCTCGTCATCTAAAATATAAAAATAAGTATATAGTATATTAACCCTCACAACGGTGGGGGGTCGACTTTAGACGTCATTTCCTCGCGTTGAAATAATTAAAATATATTTAATGGCCGTAGACCCATAACATAGGTATTGAAATGAATCGGAGAGAGCTAACTAAGACATTTATAATGATTTTAAATTGAAAAAACCCTTTGGTCTCCATGGTGTTTAAACAAAAATAATTCAGCGCTTTAAGAGTTACTTTCAGCGAGGTTATATAACATACCGAGCAGACGAGTATTATATTATTTTTTCTTATCATTATATAGGGCACTGTTGTAAACTCACATATGCCTGTTAAAATTATTATTAGGTCGACCATGAGCAACAGGGATCAGCGGAGAGTAAATGACCAGCAGCTCAAGTTAGTGGCAATCAGGATGTAAATGATCATCAGAAAAGAGAGATATGGCCAACAGGACGTAAATGATCAGCGGAGATGTACACGATTGATTGAAAATGATCCTGGTGTAGGCTAAAATTTTACAAGTCGGGCCTCAAAATAATACGTTGCCCTTTAACCCTTTCAGCACGAGACCGTCTTTAGCCGTCAGATTCTGACGTCTAAAGACGTCAGATGATTCTGACGTCTAAAGATGGTTCCTACACTGAAAGAATTAACAAAAATAATAATGGCCGTTGTCCCATAACATAGATATTCAAATGAAGCGGAAATAGCTAACTAATACATTCATGATGCTTTCAGTTCAAAAAAATATTTGGCTTTTATTATATGCGAAAAAGATTTTTAGTGCTGAGGTGTTGGTGAATCACTTGCCTCCTCTATCATCATCGCCTGCTGAGACCAATCGTGAATAAAATTATATTATATAATAGTTTATTGAATGATCGATATTAAAGCTTGTTGACAAAGAATATCATTTAAAAAATAGTAACTAATTATAACTCGTTTTTCAAACCATTAACTACAGACGTAGCCCCTTCCCTATATATAAGTGATTTTCTTCGTTTGTGACCACAATATGAACGTAGTTCTGTACAAGGTCATTGATATTATGTACAGCAGAAAGTAAATAAATGTAATCATATTAGAAACAAATAAAAAGAAGTTTTAATTGGTATTACAAGACGGGATTCACGGGATAAACAATTGCCCAGGTGAATTTCGTAAAGTTGTTTTTAATCATTGCATTTATAACATCACCTCCATATGTTGAGCAGAGATATTCCCACCATGATCAGATGATCACCTGACACAAAAGCTAACAATCACCAGCATTAGTCAATTTGTGAACGAGAAAAACTAATCCGATTGTCATGTTAGCAGTCAGAGATCAGTGGACAAGTTGACCTTGGCGCGGGGGGGGGGGTGGGGTTAAAAGAGCATATTCATCCTAGAAAGCAGAAAACGTCGTAGCGCCAACGTATGTAGAGCCTATAGAGTAGGCCCTGTATCCATATCATTGCGATAAAATTATTTATATAAGGGGTATCTACATTATGGGTTAAATTCGACTCAAACGATCGGGAGATGTGGCTGGGCTGAGAGAACGGGGTCCGGGGACCGTTTTTATACGTTAGCGTTAGAATCTGACGTCTATAGATGTCTATAGATGTCCTCGCACCGAAAGAGTAGAATATATATAATGGTCGTAGACCCATAACATAAGTATGGAAATAAATCAGAAATCGCTAACTAGGACATTTATGAGGATTTTAAATTGAAAAAAACACCTTCGGTCTCCAAAGTTCATACAAGGTATACTCAGCCCACTGGGAGCGATTTCGAAAGTTGTGGGCGGAGCTTATTTTTTACGTCAGGGCGGGGTTTCTGACGGCAGGTGGTGGAATTTTGTCTGATTGCTTTTAATACAGGAATTTTGTAAATGTACATCCCTATGTTGATGTACAACGCATCTTCAAAATTTAGACTCAGTCATCCCAGTCAACACAAACGTTCGGAAAACACTGCTGGCATGCCGAAACAACACTACAAAAAAAAAACTCTGGCCCGTCATTACTCCAGCTCCTGGCTGAAGTCACACATATAGACTCGGTTTACATACGCGCTTATTGAACTAGTTCATATACAGCCATACGTTTCCAGTCCTAATTTTTGTTAATAACTAATAATCAGTGGACCAATTAGGCCCTATATGAAAATTCATAGAACATGTCATTGTGACATATACTTGTGACATATATTTTGCCAAACTGAAATCACTTCATCTGGACCTTACTTTTATGTGTGGTGACATTTTTCATCTTGCATTTTTAACTTTTTGAATACTGAGTCGCCCCAGAGATATGTGTGACCCATTACAACCTGGGTATGTGAATACTGTCGGGTATATATATTAACGAGAACAAACGCTGCCGTGGAAAGGCATACATCAGTCACGGCTTAGCTGAACCCTTTCAGCGGGGGGGGGGGGGAACTGACTTTAGTTAGACGTCAGAATATGACGCCTACAGAGAGATGTCAGATTCTGACGTCTAAAGTCAATCTCCGCAGGGCAAGAATGAAAATATTTATAATGGCCGTAGACCTATAACATAGGTATTCAAATGAAGCGGAAAGAGTTAACTAAGACATTTATGATGACTTCAAATTGAATAAAACCTTCGGTCTCCGTGGTTTATACAAAACTATTTCAGCGTTGTGCAGGTTACTAGCAAACAGTTACAAGCAGAGAGCCTAGAGTTAATACTCTATGCAGAGAGTAATGGTGTCGGTACCAGGCTTGGGGCGAGTACTGGACAAAAGTACAAGAGTACAAGTACAAGTACTTGAAAAAATAACGAGTACAAGTACAAGTACTGGATTTTCAAAAGTACTTGAATACAAGTACAAGTACTTTGAAAAGTACTTGAGTACAAGTACCGAGTACTTTCGTTGTAAACTCTAATAAATTACATAAAATTTATTAAATAAATAATTGATTATAATATATGTTACTTCATGTTGATATATGTGACCCGATCCGGCAAAATGAGTTTTAAGTCGCACTTTGGCAAATGATTATGAAGAAAATATTTTCTCTATTTAGTTTATTTGATTACAATTGTGCGGTATTTTCCAAAAGTGCCCAAATTGCCTTTTTGAAGTTTAAATGCAATTTTCTCCAAAAAAAACGTAATTTCAGACTTTATATTTTTCTGAGTTTGTCGAGTTATATTTTCGGAGTTAAACACGCTACAGAGTTGTGTAATATACCGTTTTAAAGGTAATTTTCTGTAGGTGCGGGGTATCCTAAAAACTCTAATAGGCCTATTTAAATATGCGACTGACGACTCATTTTGTCAGGTTGGTTCACATATATATATATATGAGTGGTGAAAATAATATTTTATGGGACAGGCCTATTAGTAATATTGCATGTCCCAGCCAATAGTATGATATTACATTTTCCAATCAGTGTACAACGTATTGTATGCTACATGTAGGCTTCCTAATTGGCGAATCATAATAACTAAATAAGCACATGCTGGTATACAAATTGTCCGTGTCTAAAGCTTTACGTTGCAAAACACGCTAGTTTAAAAACTTTTAGTAGTCCTATTGATGGTAAAATTTTGGGCCAGTGCCGCCAACATTTGGCCGCCACTGTAATACACGTTTAAATGAGCCTGAACACACATTCTGTCATGGAAAAGATCAAGGATATTAAACGTATACGGATCACAATTCTACCATGAAAATCCAAAAGGCAGTATCTGCTCACTTGTAATGTGAACAGAACTGTCTTTTGGCTTTGCACGGCGGAATTGTTTTGCAATAACAGGCACACTTTAGTTGCTGGTGACTGTGATATCAAATCAAATGTATTACCATAATACATGTATATCCGTACAAGATTCAGCCCGGGCATACGCTGGCTGATAAATTAGCCTATTATTAGTTTAAAAATATATATATTTGTATGCAATTTATAGGACGAGCACCTCAGTGTTGTATCTATTTTCATACTCGGTCCGTCATCACATTTCGGGGACGGAAAGGGCTATATAAAGCCGCCGTAGGCCTACAAGTGACTCATTATGTAACCTCACACCTTTAACCCTTACGCGACACTAACGTTTTCAATTATATTTTTCTCTAATTTATAGCTATAATTGCTCAATTTCTAGCTTCAAATAACAAACTACATAATCACGATATTAAAAAATAGACAAATAAAAAAAAAAATTTGACTTACCTGCTGCTTACTGGTGACCTGACGCAATGTATATATATTGTACATTTTAGGGTAGTTTGGTTCGCTACTCACCTGACGTCTTGTAAACTTGTGCATAATTTCGTTTACTTTTATTTTTTATTTTTCTTGTTTTCAGTATGTACAGCGATCCGATTTTTTTTGGATGAACCGCTTTATAAATGATTTGTAATAATGATATACAAGAAATAGTGGTGTCCCGCAGTTAAAGGGTGATGTTTGCCGTCTAATTACTTTGGTCATTTTTGTTTGAACAGTACTGTTATATCATGTGTTAATCCTACAAACTTGCTGGTTAATTCTTGGCCCAATGTCGTGGACATTGGCCCGGCATTGTAAGGTCTCTGTAGATAAGACGTCGCGTTGTTGCGGTCGTGTTTTATGAGCTATGGCAGTTTTAATATATCTTAGTCCACACCGAATCTCAACTGCATTATAAAGATAACAGTTATAAACTACTTGATCAATCAAGTGATATTATTTGTCCGGTGCTGCGGAAATGTCGGCTAAGAGTCTACGCAATTGGGCTAATATCGTGCAAATATTATGCAAATACCGATCGATCGTCCCAACAAACACGATATTTAATTGAACCTATAGTAATCTTGCTACATAGTCTTCAACGTTGGCCCAACATTATACCACCATTGTTTCAATGTCTCATGTTTTCTGGAGCTTAGCTGCGAAGAACGAGGTGTTGTAAGTGTGATTCTTAAATCTCGCGACATTATTGTTACAATCACGCCCCCCCCCTTCAATGATTACTAGTCCTACTGTATAGTATAGTCACTTGTAAATGTTTTATATCAACACATATTCCTGTCTTACAAAAAAAGTCTCTTATCTTTTTTTTAAGAATAGTTATTTAATTATCTTGTGAACTACACGAGGATACTAGTATATACAAGGAAGAACAAGCAATTAGCTGCATGATATTGCAAAAAGGTGCACTTCTGTTAAAAGTTGATGTAAGTAATTGGACTAGTTTTGAAATAATTTCAAAGTATTTATTAAATCATTTTTCACTATAATAGCTAAACTGATGGTAAAAAAATCATTAACTGAATGTTCCACATCCTGCAATAATGATTTAGGATTTGTCTGTAAGCTATTTTGAATCAATTTAAGATGACTAGTACTCGTATAGTAGTTGTAAGTACTCGTTAAAAGTACTTTTATTTTTAAAAGTACTTGAGTACAAGTACGAGTACAAGTACTTTTTAAAAGTACGAGTACTGAGTACCGACGAGTACTGCAAAATCGGTACTCGAGTAGCAAAGTACCGAAGTACCGAGTACTTTGGCCCCAAGCCTGGTCGGTACTGATAGTGATCGAAGTCATATATTCTGGGATAATCATGCAGAGCCAACACTTTGTTTCCTAATTTATTCAATATTATCAGATTACAATCACTCATATGGACACCATTTGAACTCACTGCCAGTGCATGTAATGTTCCTTGCATTTATAGGCAACATGTTAACCCTTTGCTACGTTACTCATTTACATTTTAAATGCAAATACATTTGCCATTGCTGACGCAACTACCAGAATAAAATCGACGAAAAATATCACAATATCTATTAAAATGTGATGTTTTATTTTGCCTAATTGTTCTGGATTATTGAGATCCTGTCCCTTGCGGACTGAAAGGGTGGAGTGACACGCACTGATGTGTAAAGGCAAACAGCAGCGACTGCTTACTTTACAAGTAAGCAGTTACTGCTGTTTGCCTTCACAGAACAGCAGTCATCAATGTGGCATTAGTGGCGTCCACCATGAATAATATTACGCTTGTTGGGCGCTGCTACAGGCAATATTGATCAAGTTAATTACGGGGGTTGACCGCTCAGAAAATCACACACACATAAAGATCGAGATGCGGCTAAATCACTTCTGCATAGCTCATTCAACTTCTGTTTAAGGAATTACGTCCCCAGCTGCCAGGTAACGATGGTGCATGCAAAATAAATTAGTGGTATCGTTTACGATTGGTATATATTCCTACGTTGTTCCCCACTCTAGAATGTCCTCTCACGGTAATTGAGGGATGAGAATTATTTTTTCTTTGAAGCATTTACTTCTAAGGCAACCACAATGCTAATGAAGTTGATACATATAATGTATGTACCTGGTAAGAAGTAGACTATGTCGGTATTTCTCCTGTTTTGTCAAAACACGATTTTTTTTATAATTTCTACTTGATGATAGTTTCTGAGCTAGTATAGGTATATATTGCCTGCTCACAGTTATTCTGTCATATTTTGCAAACCGCACCACGTGTATACCATTCATAGACTGTTTTTATCTGACTTTTGCATCATGACCAGGCTTTTGTGGGAAGCGTTCGAGAGTAAGATATGACATCAGTTTGAACCTCATGTATGTCTCACCACACATTTTATCAGTGGTGTCCGGGATCATTGGGACACATGCGATGGGATCCATTGGGATACTGTCCTAATCACTGCTAATGGATCCCTTTAATAGGCCCTATATATATGCTACAATGTCCCAATGGCCCCTTTTAATATTTCTACGACATTTTTATATAATACCTTACACATATCTAAAACCCCGTATTGGTCATTCAAGTAAATTATCTCAATAACCCACCATGTCTAATCACCCTAATCATCTGTAGGGGCTTATACATCATTCGTTTTTCAGTCATTGTTCTTCTGTAGATTGTACTGTTATTAACGTATTACACTCATCTCACTTATATGAGCATTCTGATTCTATCCATTAACCCTTTAACTGCCGGTGCCGTCCATATTCGTTTTTTACATTTTTATTAGCACATTACATATCAGCTTTTAAACCAGCTAAATATAAAAAGTGACATTAATCAGCAAGATTTAAAATTTGTTGACCTCCATTTTGTCAATTCTGAATAATTTTCACTCACTTGAAGTTGTGGATCGCGTCAGCGAGACACAACTTCAAGTGGGTAAAAATTCCAATTGAATAATTTGGCGGTTAAAGGGTTAAGTTATTTTATAAAACGTAAAAAGTGTCCCAATAGTCCCCAGTTTGTTTAGTGCGCATAATAATGATTTGGTAAGTGTCATGAGCGGCCAATAAATAAATAAACGAGGAAATATTTAGTAATTAGTAAGTAATGCATACCCGCATGAGTCAGAGACATTTTTCACACGTGGACGGCCGGCCTCTCATATAATCACGTGAATAAACCACTGAAATGACAATCCCCTTTTCACCCGTTGTCATATATTTGTCTGCACGTATCACCTAACCATTTTTATATTGTGAAATGCATGGCTTGTTATCCTTAGAATTCTTCTCATAAGATTAATCACAATTTGACATTTTTAAGAAATAAAATAAGGATATGGGATAGACAGTGCAAAAAATATCAATGATTTGCGGCCATGGCAATTTAATTTGTATTAATGATTCTCGAAGTTTGGGGTCATACAACACAAGTAGAACGGTAATTAATGTCCCGCTCTTGACTAATTTGTGAGCACTGAGCTGATTTTTTAATGTTGGTTTTATCATATCAATGTCATCCAAAAGGGCAAATTCGAAATGAGTGCCAAAATTGATTTGTAGGCTAGTCACACCTTATCTGGGATGTGTTGGATTTATACCTCACTATACTTTGGTCAATATATATGTTAAGATCGGACTTAATTAGCTTCTATATCGAACAACTATTCTGCATCGAACTATTCTGATATGTGGCGTATAATTCTATGGTGGATGTATGAGCAGGGCAGCTTAGCAGGAAAAAAATGATTTTTTTTTATTTCATACAATCTCCAAAATTCAACCATATTTCTTGCCGACCATTCTCATTATTTTAAAAATTAAACAACCTGCAATCCACAACAACCACAATTTAACGTTATCCACAGGAGTCTACAAACAGCTTTAATTCAGTGAGCTCACATAACGAGGGTTGCCAAACAACGCAATGTTATCTGAGGAATATGAGATGCGTCAGCCCAGCCTAATGATGTTTGTGTGAAGTGGATCAATGTTACAAATGTCGTTAGGCTCATTTCTCTGATCTGTTCACATGATTTGAAATTTCCAGCTGACGTTATCCAATGCGGAATTAATATTGGACCAGCGTCGAAGATGCTGGACCAACATTAAACCAGCATTGGCGATCAACGAATCGTGTTCTTTTGGAATTGTGTGTAACTAAATATGAAGGTCATGGTCAAAGAACAGATTGGATCTCCGCGCTTTGCATGTGGGCCCACATTCTACACCGAAGATGCAATATTCATATCCATCAAACATGGTGCAACATCCCAATGGTGGCTAAATGTTGGGCCAGTGTCACAGATGTTGGACCAACATTGAATCAACAGTGGGCAAACGCCATGTGATTGCTTAGTAAACATTATCTATATTCATGTATGTAGATATCACCGAAGTGGAAATTGTGTAATTTGTGATTTGGTTATTCGTGAAAGAACACAAATTATGTTGACATATTATTATTATGTCCTATTTCATAAATTATACTCGGTAAAGTCAACCCTTTCAGCGCGGGGACCGTCTTTATATATATACAGAATTTGACGTCTGATGACGTTAGAATCTGACGTATAAAGACGCTACGTAAGAATTAAGATATTTCTCATGGCCGATGACCCATATCATAGGTATTCAAATAAAACGGAAAGAGCTGACCAAGACAGTTTTGATAATTTCACAATGAAAAAACCCATTTGGTCCCCAAGGTTTATATACAAATATTCCAGCATTATAAGGGTTATAAAACCACAAGATTTATCTCACCTTTTTCAAACAGGCTGTCGATAAAATGTACAAATCTGACGACGAGCGCACAGAAAGCACTCATAGCGACATCTGGTAGGAATGTCCCGCACCAAATAATCAGATCGCCGCTTGGAAAATGAACTCCATTTGATCTCTGTCATATATCTGTATTATGCATTGCTGGTATAAGTCACATGACGCGATGGCACCATATTCCAAGCTATAGCGAGAAGGTATCCGAAAATTATCCGTTGGCAGTGGACGTATTAAGATTATCTTCATCTATCTAGTTTTCTTGTGATGTGTGCACACAGGCCCCGAGACACAGGCTCAGCACTGGGATGACAATGAGCGTGTTGCCAATCACTGCTCTGTGTCACAACTGTGATCAGCCACCCTTTATCTGCTAGTGACCCATGCTGTGATCAGCCACCCTTTACCTGCTAGTGACGCCTACATGCGTCACTAGCAGGTAAATGGTGGCTGTTTTGAATAAAACTATAAGGAAATGTCACAAAGTCAATAAGCCAACACTATTATTATAGAAGGCAGAAGTGCTGACTGTGAACACATATCCAATAAGCAATTGTCAGCGGTAATTGAAACAATCTTGACTGCCGAGAGCCAATAAACCAACACTTTTACACCAGTTCAACTACATGTTATGAAGACATTCCCAGCAAATAAAGCCAGTACTTTGAGGAGTGGCATCGAACAAGTGTTGACTGCAGACAAATCATCACTAAGCAAGTGCTGTGACTTGTCAGCAATAAATGCCGACTGCACACTGATCGGCCATGAGACAACTCTGCAGCAGTAGGCCTACCGGTAGCTCAACAAGTGTTGCCTGCAGACAAATCGTCACTCAGCCACCACTGTGAGCTATGACTCAACACGCGATGACAGCAAACATATTGTCACTGAGCCAACACTGCCAGAAATCACTCAACAAGTGTTGACAACAGATATTGTCCTCAATAAGCCACCACTGTGATCAGTAACTCGACAATGATTACAAAAAAATGATGCCAGCAGAAAGACAATAAATGAACACTGTCAGCAGTGACTCAACAAGTAGGCAACATGATACAGAGAAATCATCAGAAAGCCAATAATGTGGGCAATAGCACACGTGTTGACAGCAGACATAATGTCAATAGACAACAGTGTCAACAGTAATACAACAAGTGTTGACAGCAGACATAATGTCAATAGACAACACTGTCAACAGTAACACAACAAGTGTTGACAGCAGACATAATGTCAATAGACAACACTGTCAGCAGTAACTCAACAAGTGTTGACAGCAGACAACAGTGTCAGCAGTAACTCAACAAGCGTTGCCAGCAGACAACACTGTCAACAGTAACTCGACAAGTGTTGACAGCAAACATAATGTCAATAAACAACATGTCAAAAATAACACAACAAGCGTTGAGAGCAGACAACAGTTTCAGCAGTGACTCAGTATTTGTATAACATTTTCACAACGTCGGCTCTACGTCTTCGACGTTGGTACAAAATCATGCAAATGCTATACAAATGTCTTGTGTTTACTGGGCTTATAATCATGGTTCACCCTCGTCATAGTTGGTTCTACAGAGAAATGGTCGCCATGAATTGTTCTCACTCGTCACATAGAATGACATGTCATGTAATCTCCATGCAAAGGCAAACAGAAGTAACTGCTTACTTTTCAAGTGAGCAGTTACTGCTATTTGTTGCTAGACAGTCACAAGCACCAGCTACTGTAATATCCCATCCATAAAGATAACACTGTGTCATCTGGACTTGTTATGTCCATTTATAACAGGGTGACCCTGGAAATAAGACATAAACACCTACTGCTGACAGGGCGACCCCGTCAGTCATAGCTACTTTTGTGCATCGTTTATAGACACTGGCGAGATATATAGGGCTATTGTACTTTAACTAATAATATTGGTGTTTTCTCCAATTTTACAGAAGCACCAGGCAGGAAGGACCTACCAGCACACATTTTCATCTCTTCAGACAATAAAGTGGAAAGCTGGTTCTGGGAGCTCTATCAGTAATTACAATCATGATGTAAACGCTGATATCAAGACGATGTCACCCTCACAGAAGAAGAGGTTAACTGGGCGTATTGTGGAAGATACGATACACCCTGTCAGATTGGGGTGGACGTGAAGATCTAAAGAGATCACAAATATTCATGACGTCAGTGGGAAACTGACAACAGACAAAGATATAGACAACCTGAGGGCGGGTTTACACCCGAAGGAGACAGAGGCTGTTCACAAAATATTCATTAGCACTAGAGATATTAGCATAAATGATAAAGCAATACACGTATGATGAAACCAATGTCAATAATAAAACGTAGCCAGTAGCAACAATTACCATCTTCAATGTATTAATTTGTGCTTTGGGTCAACTTATCACACTGCATGGTATATTCTCCCATTACACTATGTCAGCATGTATCCGATATTTATTCATTCGCAGTTACGTATGAGTAGTTGATCGTCTCAATATAGCTAAATTCATGATTAAAACGTCCACATTGTATATGGAAAACCAAAGAAATTAGCTGGATATAGGCCTATGTTAGGCCTAGTTGTACCACAAACTACTAAATGTAGTAGGCTACATCTGTACCCATAGAAGTAAAAAAGTAAATAATGTTCACCCTGTCAACAGGGTGAATCAGACGTAAGGCATGCTCTAAGCAGACTTGGGGCGAGTACTGGACAAAAGTATTCAAGTACAAGTACTTGAAAAAATGACGAGTACAAGTACAAGTAATGGATTTTCAAAAGTACTTGAGTACAAGTACAAGTACTTTGAAAGTACTTGAGTACAAGTACCGAGTACTTTCGTTGTAAACTCTAATTAATTACATAAAATTTAATAAATAAATAATTGATTATATTATATGTTACTTCATGTTGATATATGTGACCCGATCCGGCAAAATGAGTTTTAAGTCGCACTTTGGCAAATGATTATAAAGAAAATATATTTATTTGAATACAATGTGTGGTATTTTCCAAAAGTGTCCAAATTGCCTTTTTGAACTTTAAATGTCATTTTCTCCAAAAAAACGTAATTTCAGACTTTATATTTTTTCGAGTTTGTTGAGTCACATTTTCGGAGTTAAACACGCTACAGAGTTTTAAAGGTAATTTTGTGTAAGTGCGGGATATCTTAATAACTCTAATATTTCAATATGCGACTGACGACTCATTTTGTCAGGTCGGGTCACATATAGATATATATGAGTGTGAAAATAATATTTTATTGATATTGCATGATGCCATGTCCCAGGCAATAGTATGATATTGCATTTTCCAATCAGTGTATGCCACATGTAGGCTTACTATTTGGCGAATCATAATAAATAAATAAGCACATGCTAGTATACAAAATATCTGTGTCTAAAGCTTTACGTTGCAAAAGACGCCAGTTTAAAAGCTTTCAGTAGTCCTAATGATTGTAAAATTTTGGGCTAGTGCCGCAAACATTTGGCCGCCACTGTAATACACGGTAAAATGAGCCCGAGCACACATTGTGTCATGGAAAAGATCAAGGCTATTAAAGGTATACGGATCACAATTCTACCCTGAAAATCCAAAAGGCGGTATCTGCTTACTTATAAAGTAAACAGAACTGCCCTTTGGCTTTGCACGGCAGAATTGCTTTGCGATAACAGGCACACTTTAGTTGCTGGTGACTGTGATATCAAATCAAATGTATTACCATAATACATGTATATCCGTACAAGATTCAGCCCGCGCATACGCTGGCTGATAAATTAGCCTATTATTAGTTTTAAAATATATTTGTATGTAATTTATAGGACGAGCACCTAGCTAGAGGAGCGCGAGGGCTGACGCGAGATTATGCACTAGTTCTGGTATAAACCTTATAGTGCCTCTCTCTTTTCACCTGGTGAGGTAGGTGATTGTACAAGCATTGGCAAGAAGTCCAGGAGACAAGGAACCAGGGCAGAGGCGACCAGCCACCAGAGTAAGGGCAAGGACTGACCCTTTGAGATGTGCTCTGCTTTCTGAGCAGTGTGTTTGAAACCACCATCATGAACCGTCATCGTCAGCCAACCATCCGTGTCCGCCGTGCCATCACCCAAGCTAGCAATGTAATGATAGAGAGCTCATTGCTTAAGACCAGAATCCGTCTCCTTCAGTGATTGAAAGCCCACTGCCTTATGTGTCTCACAAAACGGCTCCTTTCAGAGCCCCTGCTCTCTGTGGGAACAGGAGTTCAGGAGTTCAACCGATATCCGTCAACCGTCAACCGTCAACCGTGTTCTTGTCTCATGCAGTGGAGTGATAGGGAACTCCCTGCTTTTGGTATGTCACACAGAACGGCGCCCCCAGAGCCCCTGTTCTATGTGGGAACAGGAGCTCAACCGTTATCCGTCAATCGTCAACCGTCAACCGTCAACCGTGTTTAAGCGTCAGCCTGGATTGCAGCCAGCAATTGATCCAGAATTGTATTAGAGCCTGATCGTTTTTGAACGATCTCATGATTCAACACCAGATCCTTGAAACACTGTGTGTTTTCAAGTGATCTAAATGTTTTAACCGCCAGTGTTGTCATCCTAGTTTTGATCATAGGGACGTTAGTGAGGTCATGCAGATCTATTGTTCTCATTCTGTCCAGGTAGGTTACACCAAGTGCTAGTCTCAGGCACTTGTTTTGAAAGATCTGCATTTCCTTCACTTGTGATTCCCTTAAAGCTCCAGTTATCAGTGAACCATATTCAAGGACAGGGCGTATAAAGCACTTGTAGGCTTTTAAGATGGTATATGGTTTGGCGCCCCAGTTTGTCCCTTTGAGCAACTTCAACAGGTTCAGTCGCCTGTAGACCTTTGTCATTAGGTCTTTCATATGGTCTTTGAAGCTAAGCCTTCGATCAAATAGGATTCCAAGCAGTTTGGCTGTTTGAGTTTGAATAATAGGCTCACCAAACAGTTCCAGATCTATAAGTTCTGGTTTTGGACCGACACTAAGCACAATCAGCTGAGTTTTTCCTGCGTTTAGTTTTATCCGCCATTTGAAACACCATGCTTCAATAAGTTTTAAAGCTTTTGATAGCTTTGCCTTCACCCATTTGGCATTGGTTGCATGTGCCCAGATTCCCATGTCATCTGCGAACTGGGAGAGCTTGACATTGAGTGAACTCATGTCTGGGATATCATTCACATAGATAATGAAAAGGAGAGGGCTTAGGACCGAGCCCTGAGGTGTGCCCGCATTGAGGGTCACCTCCTCTGAGCAGTTGTTACAGCAATTGACTTTGATCGTTCTGTCACTTAGGAAAGATGATATCAACCTGACCATCTTCCTAGGTAAGAGTTGTATCTATTTTTATACTCGGTCCGTCATCACATTTCGAGGACGGAAAGGGTTATATAAAGCCGCCGTAGGCCTACAATTGACTCATTATGTAACCTCACACCTTTAACCCTTACGCGACACTAACGTTCTCAATTATATTTTTCTCTAATTTGTAGCTTTAATTGCTGACTCAATTTCTAGCTTCAAATGACAAACTACATAATCAAGATATTAAAAATAGACAAATAAAAAAAATACATTTTTTGACTCACCTGCTGCTTACTGGTTACCTGACGCAATGTATATATAGTGTACATTTTAGGGTAGTTTAGTTCGCTAGGTACCTGACGTCTTGTAAACTTGTGCATAATTTCGTTTACTTTTATTTTTTATTTTTCTTGTTTTCAGTATGTACAGCGATCCGATTTTTTTGGGCTGAGCCGCTTTATAAATGATTTGTAATAATGATATACAAAAAATAGTGGTGTCCCGTAGTTAACGGGTGATGTTTGCCGTCTAATTACTTTGGTCATCTTTGTTTAAACAGTACTGTTATATCATGTGTTAATCCTACGTACTTGCTGTTTAATTCTTGACCCAATGTCGTGGACATTGGCCCGGCATTGTAAGGTCTCTGTAGATAAGACGTCGCGTTGTCGCGGTCGTGTTTTTGGTACTTACACAACATTGGTACTGAGCTGTATGAGCTATGGCAGTTTTTATATATCGTAGTCCACACCGAGTCTCAACTGCTTTATAAAGATAACAGTTATAAACTACTTGTTCACTCAAGTGATATTATTTGTCCGGTGCTAAGTGTCTACGCAATTGGACCAATATTGTGCAAATATTATGCAAATACCGATCGATCGTCCCAACAAAAACGATATATATAATTGAACCTATATTGGTACATAGTCTTCAACGTTGGCCCAGCATTATACCACAATTGGTTCAATGCCTCGTGTTTTCAGGGGCTTAGTTGCGAAGAACGAGGTGTTGTAAGTGTGATTCTTAAATCTCGCGACATTATTGTTACAATCACGCCCCCCCCCCCTTCAATGATCACTAGTTCTACTGTATAGTATAGTCACTTGTAAATGTTATATATCCACACATATTCCTGTTTTCCAAAGAAACGTCTGTTGTCTTTTTTTTAAGAATAGTTATTTAGTAATCTTGTGAACTACACGAGGATAGGCCTACTAGTATATACAAGGCAGAACAAGCAATCAGCTGCATGATATTGAAAAAAAGGTGCACTTTTGTTAAAAATTGATGTAAGTAATTGGACTAATTTTGAAATAATTTCAAAGTAGTTATTAAATCATTTTTCAATATAATAGCTAAACGGATGGTAAAAGAATCATTAACTGAATGTTCATATCCTGCAATAATGATTTAGGATTTGTCTGTGAGGTATTTTGAATCAATTTGAGATGACTAGTACTCGTAAAGTACTCGTAAGTACTCGTTAAAAGTACTTTTATTTTTAAAAGTATCTGAGTACAAGTACGAGTACAAGTACTTTTTAAAAGTACGAGTACTGAGTACCGACGAGTACTGCAAAATCGGTACTCGAGTACCAAAGTACCGAAGTACTTTGGCCCCAAGCCTGGCTCTAAGTGCTTGCATTTTTTGGCTCCTGATTGGTTGTTGTTCTCCCTGTCAACAACTAATTCTGATGCCCTGTTGGCAGGCTTACCCTGTCAATTGTGCACACATAATGAGCACTACTGACAGGGTAACCCTGCTCGCAGTGTTTGTAAATGCATTATTGACAAGGTGACCCTATGAATAGTACATGATATGGTTATTATTGACAGAGTGTTTCTGAATGCACTATTGACAGGATCACCCTGTCAACTACTATTGACAGTAGTTAATTATTTCTACATCCTGATCCAGGAAACAGTATCTGAAGTGTGATTTATAAATCATTTCCATCTTACCAAAGGATTTGAAGTAGGCATATCAACCATATATGACATACAACAATTATGTATCTAGCATGCTGCAGAAGTAACATATTGGACTTTGTCGTGTGGGTGGCGGTGGAGCAGTAACATATTGGACTTTGTCGTGTGGGTGGCGGTGGAGCAGTAACATATTTGACTTTGTCGTGTGGGTGGCGGTGGAGCAGTAACATATTGGACTTTGCCGTGTGGGTGGTGGTGCAGCAGTAATATATTGGACTTTGCCGTGTGGGTGGTGGTGCAGCAGTAACATATTGGACTTTGTCGTGTGGGTGGTGGTGCAGCAGTAACATATTGGACTTTGTCGTGTGGGTGGCGGTGGAGCAGTAACATATTGGACTTTGTCGTGTGGGTGGCGGCGGAGCAGTAACATATTGGACTTTGTCGTGTGGGTGGCGGTGGAGCAGTAATATATTGGACTTTGTCGTGTGGGTGGCGGTGGAGCAGTAATATATTGGACTTTGTCGTGTGGGTGGTGGTGCAGCAGTAACATATTGGACTTTGCCGTGTGGGTGGTGGTGCAGCAGTAATATATTGGACTTTGTCGTGTGGGTGGTGGTGGAGCAGTAACATATTGGACTTTGTCGTGTGGGTGGTGGTGGAGCAGTAATATATTGGACTTTGCCGTGTGGGTGGCGGTGGAGCAGTAATATATTGGACTTTGTCGTGTGGGTGGCGGTGGAGCAGTAATATATTGGACTTTGTCGTGTGGGTGGTGGTGCAGCAGTAACATATTGGACTTTGCCGTGTGGGTGGTGGTGCAGCAGTAATATATTGGACTTTGTCGTGTGGGTGGTGGTGGAGCAGTAACATATTGGACTTTGTCGTGTGGGTGGTGGTGGAGCAGTAATATATTGGACTTTGCCGTGTGGGTGGCGGTGGAGCAGTAATATATTGGACTTTGTCGTGTGGGTGGCGGTGGAGCAGTAATATATTGGACTTTGCCGTGTGGGTGGTGGTGGAGCAGTAATATATTGGACTTTGCCGTGTGGGTGGTGGTGCAGCAGTAACATATTGGACTTTGCCGTGTGGGTGGTGGTGCAGCAGTAACATATTGGACTTTGTCGTGTGGGTGGTGGTGGAGCAGTAACATATTGGACTTTGTCGTGTGGGTGGCGGTGGAGCAGTAATATATTGGACTTTGCCGTGTGGGTGGTGGTGCAGCAGTAATATATTGGACTATGCCGTGTGGGTGGTGGTGCAGCAGTAACATTTTGGACTTTGTCGTGTGGGTGGTGGTGGAGCAGTAACATATTGGACTTTGTCGTGTGGGTGGCGGTGGAGCAGTAATATATTGGACTTTGCCGTGTGGGTGGTGGTGCAGCAGTAACATATTGGACTTTGCCGTGTGGGTGGTGGTGCAGCAGTAACATATTGGACTTTGCCGTGTGGGTGGTGGTGCAGCAGTAACATATTGGACTTTGTCGTGTGGGTGGCGGTGGAGCAGTAACATATTGGACTTTGTCGTGTGGGTGGTGGTGCAGCAGTAACATATTGGACTTTGTCGTGTGGGTGGCGGTGGAGCAGTAACATATTGGACTTTGTCGTGTGGGTGGCGGTGGAGCAGTAACATAGGGACAAACCACGTGATGCACATTAAGTTGACAGAGTAAAAAAGTCCTTTATCCAATAATTGGTAAATACACGATGTGATGCATCAACCTAAAAATATATTGTGTAGGCCCTACTACACTGAACATCACATTAAAACTGTAAACATCTGGGGACATACAATTTTATATATATACATGTATGTCTTTATTCACCTCCATATTGAAGTACATGTATTATACATGGCAGACAGTAAAGACAATACAAATAAAATTCTACAAAATATTATAACTGATGAATAAATAATTAAATGAGTAGCTAATTTTAATATTAAATAGTAATAAATGCTTTTCTTTTCACTTGACATTACATAAATGCGTAAAAACTTTTATTGAAAAAACGTACCAAATACACACATTAATAATATATTAGGCCCTATGTACAATAGGAGAAAAAATACAGCATGTGATAATAAAAGTACAAAAGCTGAATCTGGCACAAAACTGGTAAACTGTCTGAAACGTGGGTCCAGCTCTAACTCAAAAATGGCAAAGTCGCATGATTGATGTGACATTTCAAATTTGGTAATTAGTTCATGAAAAGTTAGTTTGCTCACAGTTCGATCTAAATTCCCATTAAACTTGGTGTAGGCATACATTGTGGCGAGAACAGTGATAATGTCTTCATATATAACCTGCCATTCTGGGACATAAGGACAATTCAATCCGCTCAATAACATAATCATTTTCTCATTGTCACAAAGCTAGCCTAACGACTCGGGCATATAGTAGAGGTGGCCCAACTGACACTTCTAATTAGAGGCTCAAGACTCGCACAGCTCATCAACACGTAAGCAACCGTTAATCTGTTATAAGAATCGCACAGAGAACATAATTATATTTGTCAGACATTATCACCTGAAAAACTATGAAAGATACACATCCGCTATCGATTAAAATTCTAGCAAAAGTTTTACTTTTACTTAAAAATGCCTGATTACATTTTGCAACATTCCAAAACCACAAACAGTTCACAGATTTCACACATTTGTAAAACAATTATAAACTTGTGTACATTATGTGAGATTTATTTTTAAACAAAATCTTATAATTGCAGTATTTAAATTAATTCCCATATAAATTATAATTTTAGTTACACGATAATATTTTTCTTTGTGGTCCCAACAATTACATAAATATGTTTGAATACAGATAAGTAAAGCATATTGGCAAATAGTTAAATATATTATAGGGAACAGAACAAGGCCCGAAAATAATTTAGACACTCATAAATGTGTGTTATTGCTATGGTTATCCCACTGCCGCCACAGTTTAATCCTATGCTACTGTTTTCTTGTTTGACATCCCACTTTTGTCTGTATTGGTGGCATTCTCGCAGTCGATTTGGTCATTTGATGATTCACCAGGTATTAAATCACCATGCTTGTACGTGAAAACCTCATGTGTATGTCCATCAATATCATGTGTAAAGGCTGGGTTTATGTGGATAGATCTAGATGTGTTCATTTCTTTTCTCCTATAGAAAAATATATTAGAACATATAGCTAAAACAAACAATGCTTATTTCTAAATTCAAGTTTTAAATGATTCAAGGATCGAATATACCGCCAGCTTATCAACTATGTAAATATTTATCGAACACAACGTGCAAGCTTTAGGTGAGCAAGCAGCTTGTCCCCTGCTCGCAGTTTTTGTCAGTAGCAGGCAATTGGACACAAGAAAAACCAGGAAGACGTTCACGCGGCGTTCACACCATTAACTTTTAAATTAAATTATTAATTAAACGTATCGCAATTATTTTAAGTACAATTGTAAAATTTACACCCCCAGCTCCCTCTCCAATTATTATGGAACACCCCTGATATTTGAAGTTGATCGATCTATACCCATGGATTTTTTCTTCGAGCAATCGATTTAATATAAAAGAGTGGGTCATGCAATTAACGTGTGTGACCAACGTGAGCATCACGCACTCATCATAATGGGCCCCCACTAGCTGTACTGTATGTCAATGTGATTGATTTTCTAATATGTAGGGAATGGTATTCAAGTTTGAAAGTAGCATACGATACATTCGTAGTAATTGTAAAAATAAGTAAATGTCAATCTTGATGAGCAAATGATACATTGTTGTGACATACCCGTAGAACTCTGATGCCTCTTCAACAGTTTCTGGCATAGAGAAGCCTAATGTCTCTGGTAGAAACAGCGTCAGCAGCCCTGAGACGGCTCCAAGAATCCCAAATATAAGGGGCAACAAAGGATCCCATATAGCAGCCTGAAAATACACCGTAACCATGACCATTATGTATCGTGCATTGGGTAGTTTATGTCATAGATCATAAAATCTAATGGTTAATCTAATAATGATAATCATTGGTGATTAAGCGACTAAAAAAAAGATGTATAGATTAATATGTCAGACCTAATTCAAATGACTAGCATTGAAATTGATTACTGTAATATACTTTTATTTCGCGTGGAATTAATTTTCGCGAATTTCGCGCAAGGACCGTGAGCGCGAAATCATATTCCAAGCGAAATATTTGTCACCATATTAGTGTTTCGTGAACTTTGGGAGTGGATTTTAAAAGGTGTGACTGATGCTGTGCAGTCGACCGTGGTTATGTAATCCATTCGTGCGATGGTCACGCTAACTTGTGGAAGTTTAAGTCCTAGGACTTATATTTAAATGACTGAATGACAACGGCTGAATGACAACATATGAAATATATTTTTATTATGACAAAAAACATAACTTTATACTAATATTTTTTATTCTATTCCCATTTTATTCTAAACCCGCTTGTACAAAGGCCTTGATAATACGTATGTTTTCTGTTAGATTTACTCGATGACAGCGGGCTTGAAGGGGTTTAATGATAAATGTATTGATGTCAACGTTGATCTTTTCTATGTCAAGTTGACTCAAGTTGAGGGGTGTGGTGACCCAGCAAACACGAGACGTTGATCCAGTACTGGGATTATACTGGGCCAGCGTCGAAGGCAGTGGGCCAGCATTTCCTCAACACTGGATCAACGCGTTGTGTTCACCAGGGACAGACTCAATGTAGTTAGGGAGCTGTGGACTCGTTTCTTGGTATGTTTCTGAGTTAAGTGACAGTAGTTACTCCCCAAATTTATGCAAATATTACACAAATATGTGCACAGATATAGCTATTTTAAATTCCCACAATCAAACAGATACGATGAGCTTTTAAAAAAAACAAATTAAAGTCAAATATATATAGACATATTTCACTGAAACGACATCAGCAGCAGAATAATAATTAAATGATGGATTGATAGGGTTAATGAGCCGGGTTTGTCAAGTGCATTAGCCTCAATGGTCAGTCACCCCCCCCCCCCCCTCCGGTTAGTTGGTGACTATACATTATGCTTACAGACGACGTTGCGCAATAGAAATTACTAGTCGGGAAGGGTGGTGACAGTCGTTACGGCGCGATAACAATTGCATTTTCCAGACCAAAAAATCCACTTTAAAAATTATTTTTAGGCGAAAATTCAAAGACCGCGGAATGGTAAAAAATCGGGTTTACGCGAAAATTCGTACCCACGAAATTAAAGTATATTACATTAATTACATTTTGTAACAAATAACACTTTCAGTGCGGGAGTACCGGGACAGCCTTTATACGTCAGAATCTGACGTCTACAGACGTCAGATTCAGACGTATGTAGACGGTCCCAGCGCTGAAAGAAATAAAATATTTCTATTGGCCGACTAGACCCATAACATAGGCATTCAAATGAAGCGAAAGAGCTAAGTGAGACATGTGTGCGGATTTCAAATTGAAAACACCCTTTGGCGTCCATTGTTTATACAGAAATATTTCAGGGTTTTACGGGTTATGGTAAAGGGACTTACAAACACTGGAGCGATAAATGGTGCCACTATGCTGCCAATCTTGGAGATCATGGATGACGTTCCCATGCCCACGTTCCTCACTTCTGTAGGGTAGAGTTCCGCTGAGTAGACAAAGATGGAGGTGAAGCCGGCTGTGGAGAAACCTTTACCAAGAAGAGAGAACATCGTGGCTCCAGCTCCCATGTCTAAATAACACATATCACATATCTAAAAAACATCACACACACACCAAAACAACACTTAACACACACATCTAGACAATACATAAGAAACATATTTAAACACACATAACAAACATCTGAATAACAGCTCCCATATCTACAAGGCGTAGCACACATATCATAACACACACATCAAAACAACACGTAACGGACATCCACAACACATAACACACATATATACTATATCTAAACAACACAGAAAACACTTATCTAAACAACACAGAACACATATCTAAATAACACATAACGCACACATCTAATCAACATAGAAACTTATATCTAAACTATACAGAACACAATATATTATCCAAGCAACACATAACACACTTATCCAAACAGAACTTGGACAAACAACATAGAACACACATATATGCAAACCAACAGAACACACATCCGAACAACACATAGCACGCATATCTAAACCAAACAGAACACAAATCTAAACAACACAGAACACACATCTAAACAACACATACCACACATATCTATACAGCACAGAATACACATCTAAACAACAAATAACACACATATTTAAACAACATAGAACACACTTATCTAAACCAAACAGAACACACATCAAAACAACACATCACACATATCTAAGCAACACAGAACACACATCTAAACAACACATATCACACACATGTCTAAACAACACAGAACACACATCTAAACAACACATATCACACACATCTAAACTACACATATCACACATTCTAAACAACATATAACACACTTATTCAAACCAAACAGAACACACATCTAAACAACAGATCACACACATCTAAACAACAGATCACACACATCTAAACAACACAAAACACACATCTAAAAAACACATATCACACACATCTTAACACATTTCACACACATCTAAACAACACAGAACTCACATTTAAACAACACGTATCACACATCTAAACGACACAGAACACACATCTAAACAACACATATCACACACATCCAAACAAACACATAACACACATGTCTAAACAACATATAACACACTTATCCAAACCAAACAAGCCAATCAGCCAACCAACCAATCAACCACCCACACGAAGCATTGAGATATTGTGTGATGTAGTGTTAAATGGTAACCTGCAGAGTTGAAGGGGATGACGAGCAGTGAGCAGACACCGGCTCCAATCAGGGCTAAAGCTGACGTCCATCTTCTCCCCATGACTGGCCAGCTGAGACACACCAGAGCCAGTAAGTTAGCTGGGATCTCTATAGCTCCTGCTAGGCTCGTGTTCAGGTAGATGTTACCATACAGCGCTCCTGTGTTTAGCGTCAGTGTATAATACATTAGATTAACTGTGAACCTGTGAAACAATACATTAACTTACTTAGTTTGTGATTCTTTGTAATTCAGGTAACGAAATGACCGACATTATAAGGCCGGGTTTTCATTAATGAATAATGTGTACGCTGCTTTCTGTCTCACTGATTTACAGTTAATTGGGAATGTTGAACCTGAGAAGCGATATCAAAGGTATATATTCATGTGCCATTATGTATTTTATGCATATTTTTTTGTCAAAACCACGCATGGTTATCATCATGTTCCAATTGGGTTTGCCGTTTTTAAGAAGGCATCCGTTTAACTGCTCGGTCATTACATGCAGCAGCGCTCACAATATTATTGTAAACGCAGCCGCATGCCCCTCTGTATATAATAAAACTGTGTATCAAGGCTCAAGTGTTTAGAACTCCTGACGTGAGTCTCTGTCAAAACTTTGCGAAAGTCATCATGAGTCACCATAGCTTTTAACACTTTATATTGCTACTTAATATATATATATAATTATGTTAGGGAAACATGGTTCAAAATGATTACTATAACGAATAAATTGTCGTTTTTAACCTGTTTTCTTAGTCGATCAAATCACTGATATCTGGGAACGAGATGTGTGTTTAGATATCAGGATTTGCAAATGTTTGGGCTCAAACTAAACAAATCTGAGTAATTTTTACCCACTTGGAGTTGTGGGTCGTGGTAGCGAGACACAACTTCAAGTTGGTCAAAATTTAAATAAATTACCTTAGCGGGATAAGGGTTAAACTGGTAGAGGGTAGAGTATTATACTTGGTCCAGAAAAAATAGTTGATTGTTCCCAGACTGACCTACCAATATAAATACAGAACTAGGGTTCGTATGCACATGGTTTTGTAGCGGAACAGGTCAACGCATGTACCCTTCTTCACTTCGCTTTCTTCGTTGTTGTTCTGTAAAAAAACAAATCGATACAAGTACGCTAAATTAAGCGGCCTTGATTTAGACATAACGGTTTTACATTTTTAGTAATTAGAATATTACATCGACCACATGCTACTTCAATAATGCTTATTTGCTCTAACATTAATTTATTAATTAAGGACGTTATTAAATTAATTTATTTATGCTGTATTGCAATATTTATTCATGCTGCATGTAACTTACTTTGTCTATCTCTCTGATATTTAATTCACTGGGAATTTCACACTTATTGACAGCCGCTATATACTGTATTCCTTTCTCAGCTTTTTCATATTTCTCTTTCACAAGTAACCATCGTGTAGATTCAGGTACAAACCTACACATGGGTAGGAATATTACATTATATCATTGTAATGAAAGATTGAGATAGAGATGATGTTATGTATGTGTATACGAGCATTGTAATAGGTAAATTGTTACGGTTGTGTTTTACACACATTCTGTAGCAAGAATAATGATATCCATATTATTATCGATGGGCATAACACGCTTACTTATGCACAGCAGGACTAATATTTACATGATTTATGTATTTTGTTAATCCTTAAACAAACTTCTTTTTTCGTGTCCAAGTGTAAATATTTATTCATTATCACTGTGATCAGCATTTTTTTTTAGCAGTCAGGTTACCATTTTTCTGTTTTAGATATCATTTACGAACTGACACAGGAATTGCAATTATTAGTTTCAAATTCATTGCCTTCGTTGTCCACTCCTTGGGTGAGACATAAGTCAATACAGAGCACGGTGTAACTAACTAATTTACATATTCAAAATCATTCATAGACTATCTTGACTAGACTAAAATATTTATAATGGCCGTATAATGGCTATTATTTTCTGGTTTGATTTCTACCGACATGCATATAACTTCATCGATAATAAGTGTGATGTCACCGATGGAGATGTGTTACTGGTCAACCCAGTGTCAAACGGGTATTTAGTCACTAGTCACTACATCAGATTTGGCATGATACCATGTTTGGGTCAAACAAGATTATGGACAACATTTCGTGCTCGGCTCAATTCGTATGGAAACAACTTTTGCATTGTTTAAAGGCTTTCCGCATACTTATCTTTTAATGAAGTTGAAAAATGTACAACGCAGTTCTTATGGTAATGGCAGTGACGTATATATGATATAGTATCCGGCTGCCATTTAAAAATGTTATAAATATTACGAACACATACCACCAAGACAAAAATCCAATTAGATTGGGTAAAGCCAAGAGCATCTGGAATTTGATGTGATCTCTTACTACATACGCCAGCCAAGGTATGACAATATAACCCAGACTGAAAGCTGTGGCATATAACACAGCCATTAATGGCCTCCACTTGGCCACCAGTACCTCCATCACTGAAACATATGTGATGCTATGCAATGTAATGCAATGCTATGCAATGTAATATAATATAATGCAATACAATGTAATGCAATGCGATGCAATGCAATGCAATTCAATGCAATGCAATTCAATGCAATGTAATGTGATGTAATTTGATTGAACGCAATGTACTGCAATGCACTGCAACGTAATGCAATGTACTGCAATACAATGCAATGCAAAGCCATGCAATGCAATGCAATGTAATGCAATCCTACGCAATGCATTACCATGCGATGTAATGCAATGCAATGCAATGCAATGTATTGCATTTCGTTAGATTCTAGTAACATAACACATCAATAACAAAAAACCCAGACTTTATTTAAGACTGATATGCTGGTAGCATAACTTATTAGAGGCTTAAAACCACAAGAAGTGCAAATTAGACGATATAAAACTTATGTTTTTCTTGTCCACATCTACGTACCTATGACAAAGCCCACAAGATATGTGGCAGTGTTTCCTATTCCAGTAAAAAAGCGAAACACGGAAAAGGTCACCATGTTCTGTGAAATCCCAGCCAGAGTTCCACCAGCAAACTTGAGTAAAACATAAATAAAGTAAGTTGGAAGACGACCTATTCTGCAATACAAAGACAAAAACATGATGTCGATAAAATGTGAGCATTTAAAGGCATTGAATGAGATTAGGCGATTATATATCAATGTTATTAGGTTGCTATAAATATAGCAGCGAGATCAAAAATGATACATTATACGAAGTCCGAGTCACACAGTTATGGTTAGAGCATGGCGCTTTGCCAATGTCGCTGCCTGCCTTGCGGTTTCGAACCCCGCTTGGTGCAGGATTTTTAGACAAATATCATGTTCCCTCTTTCATTAATGATACATTGTTTCGATGTTGTATCCTTGGACAAGGCACTTTACCCTCACATGCTTCACTTGACTTGATGTAAATGAGTACCTCTCGTTTGTTTTAAACCAGCTACACAAGATGAGATCAAATCAAAACTGTTATATGTGTCTTCTTCTTATAATAATTGCAAGTTAGATCCTATGTCAACATTACTGTTAATCCTTAAAACGCTAAGATATTTTTACATAAACCATGAAGATCACAGGTTTTTTTTCAATTTGAAATGCGCACACATGTCTAGAATTTAAATACCTATGTTATGTTATGACTTTAGACGTCAAAATCTGACGTGTAAAGACGATCCCCGCGCTGACAGGGTTAAAACCGGCATTGTCTCATTGATTCCTTCTATTCAGTACTTCAACGTGTACAAGTCGTGCCACCTTTGAAAACTATTTTGGCAAAAAATGATTTAAAAAATGATCTCCCGGTTTCGAACCTTAGCTCATTTCAAATTTTGTTGAAAAAATGTAGTTTCTCGCTAGTAGTATGTAATGAACTAACCCAACAGGAGAGGGGTTTGATGTACTTTCAAACAAGAAAGATTTAGCGAAATTTGAGACAGGATGGGTACTTTTGAGATATAAGGACATTTGAGACATGAGGATGGAATTTGAGACACGGGGATTGAATTTGAGACATGGGAATTTAATGTCAGGCACTACTTCGCCACTAACAGATAAAGGGTTAAGCCATGCACGAAATCACGCACATCTGGCCAGCAATACTTGAACTCTACTCGTTTAGCTCTACCCTTTAAATCCTAAATATCCACAAGCTGAGCATCATGCCTGCCTGTCTTGCAAAATCTTGGCGTAGCTGTGTTCAGCCAAAGATCATGCCTTAGCCACTGCCATGTATTAGCTTATGTAATCCAGCCTCTCCGAATCTAAGTCAATGGATGAGTTTATAAAAAGTGGCAGTGTCACCACTGGCCGATATAAGCCTTAGAGTGCTAACACTGCTACAAGAGTGACATAATTATCACTCTATAATGTCTAACGTTACACCGCCATTTAAATTACCATTTCCGAGAACTATACTTGAACCCCGCAGATCTCTGCACAGAGGTTAGTACTTGTATACAGTACATTAATCTGTCAGACCTACTTAGGCCTACTGAGACGTGTTTTTCTTTGACAGGATTGTTTAAATGTCGATGGCCTATTTTTAATTAATTTTTGTCACTAGGGACCCACTCTTTAAATATTAAATGTTCACAAACTGAAAATAAATACAATCCAATACTACTTCGCTAATATATATTATATATGTATCCTGAGGAGAGAGACACCGAAGCCTAGTTTCCAATATTGTAGTCGTATAACAATATTGAAATTGACTGTATATAGTTTACTATAACTCTATATTTACATACTTGTAAAATTGTGAATGAACACGCGGTGTAAGAACTGTATTGATTTGGAAAGTCGACTCAAACGAGATATAAGTCGACTTGACAAGTATGACGCGTTTGCAATAAAGAAAATTGCGGGAAAAAAAATTTCAGCTTTACAAACTTACAAAGAAAAGCTAATGATATGTTCAAACCTCGGGTTCAAACCCGAGACAACAATGAGAACTTTGCGGAAGGATACGACAGAGTAGACTAATAAATAACGACGCATACTATATATTTATATCAGTTATAAACATGAAGTCGTGGAGACACACCTCTCATTACATAACAATAACACACAATTATCTTTGCAACACAAATAATAGTTTTGTGTATTCCCATTATAACAAGCTGGATACAATAGATTCTTCAAAATGATAACTTTTCATTATGGGCAAATCTTCTTGCTAATATTTGTTCCCTAGTCCTTGTGTCAGTTTTAACATGAATATAGTTTATATCTAACGCGAAACAACTATCCTGTCAAAACCTGAGAAAACATCAGGTCCTCATCCTCTTATGTCTGAAATGTCCTCATGTCTCAAAAGTGTAGGCATATCAAAGGCCGCTATCCCTCCTGTCTGAAAGTACTTCAAACCGCTCTCCCATTGGATTAGTTTATTACATACTACTCTCGTTTAGAATAAAATAGCAGGAAGCTATTTTATAGAATGATACCTGGGTATCTACCCAGACGAATTCGGAAAAGTCCCTAAAAATCCACTTTGTAGCTTTTAAGATGACCGCCATCACAGTAACGCCACCTTTCCACAATTAATCACGTTTGTAGTTTTAAAATAGTTTTTGGTGTCTCTGCCCCGGGTTAGTGGCATGAGAAATTCATCCAGATTATCAGTAGTAACATCAGTCTTTTCCTTATTACAAGATGGCCGCTATACATCTTAAGCATGTCAAGCGATCGCCCGAAAAATGAGTAATAATGCCACAACTATGTCGTTGTTGAACCTAAAGATGTTTTTTGTTTAATTATTAGGTCCGTGGAATCTAGAATATATCTAGATCACCAATACTTTTAAAATTATGTCCTTATCAACTTAAATCAAACATGGCCATCATGTTCGTTAATTCGTCTACAGTGGGGTTGATAATATTAAGTTATTGTTACTAATTTTTCAAAGCATCAAATGTGGCATACTGCAGCTAAAAATATTGTTCTTCATATAAAAGGAGCTCAGCTAGACAAAATCATATTTGTTTTCCTGTTGATCCATCAGCCTCTGGTAAACTTCAATTTCAGAAATTTTTTAAAAGTTTATTTTATTACATCAGAGATTTAAAACGAATCCGTGAAAATGAGTTAAACTGGTTGTGACCGGTGACTTACTTGTCAGCCAGCCAGCCCGCTGATCCAGCTCCCACAAGGTTCCCTAACATATAACATGACGAGCTGAAGGAGATGAGCCACGTCTTACCACAAACCAGGTCCCACTGTGTACAGATAATAAACATCAACATCACACGTCCCCAGCCAACAAGCCAATGTCAATCATCAATGCTGGATTCAGTGCTTCAGATAACCTTATAGTCTGATTGGGTGGTAAAGCGACTTAATCAGGACAAAAAGCATCAGTTTTTTTATGGTTCCTTGATCTGCTCTTAAGTTTTCAAAATATCCAAAGACTAGAAATACGCAAGGTTTTTTTAAAATTTTGAGCTGCGCATTTATCAGCTAAAAGAGTGATAAGAATGAGATTAAATTTTATACATCGATGTCTAAAATTAGAATAAATGAATAACATCACCTCTTAATAATATCACGATCTACTTAAATCTTAACATAATGAGAACTCAAAAGCCATTAAAATGTGACTTACGCATCCCAGTAATCACAAAACAGTTGAATAGCATTTGTACAACGTCGGCCCGACGTCTTCGACGTTGGTCCAGCATTGTGCAAATGTTATACAAATGTTTTGTGTTTGGTGGGATATCATCTGATATAAGTGGACGTTCTAAACAAATTTGGACTATAATATAATACATAACCCACATATGACATATTTAAATACAATATAAATGTAAAGGTTATTTAGCACGGTTGAAAGTCGACTTACATTATTAGCCATAATGGGGCTAATTAGGCGTACTCCAGACATGGTGAACCTGTCTATGCTTGACTTACCTCAGACATGGTGGACGTGGTTATACTTAATATCATACATGGTGGACGTGGTTATATTTTACTTACTTCAGACATAGTGGAGATGGTTATATTTAACCTCAGACATGGTGGTTTAACTTGACTTACCTCATCACACATGATGGGTGTCTCTATACTTGACTTACCTCAGACATGGCGGAGGTGGTTATGTTTATCCTCCTACACATCTGATGGAGGTGATTATACTTGACGTCATACATGATGGAGGTGACTTTACTGCATGTCAGACATGACGGAGGTGGTTATTATTGATGTCAAATATAGTGGAGGTAGTCGTACTTGACTTACCTCAGACATGGTGCAGCTGTTTATAATGGACATCAGGTATGATGGAAGTAGTTGATTTTAACCTCATACATGGTGGAAGTGGTTATGTTTGACATCACACATAATGGAGGTTAAACTTGAACTTGACATGACGAAGGTGGTTATAGTTGACTTGTTTCAGACAGGGTGGGGGTTGACTTACCACTGACAAGATAGAGGTGGTCATACCTGACTTCAGACAGTGTGGGAGGAGGGTTACACTTGACCTCAGGCATGGTTGAGGTAGTTATGCTTGAATTACCTCAGCCATGATAAAGGAGGTGATTATACTTGACCTCACACATGATAGAGATGGTTATACTAGACTTACCTCGTACATGACGTAGGTGGTTATGCCTAGCTTACCTCAGACATGATGGAGCTATAATATTCACTCTGATCAAACACCCAGCTGTCACATTCTGCTACCACGGTATCATTAGTAACCATAGTAACACGATCCCATGTGATATAATCCAGTGTAGAGTATTCACTATAATTAAATCCAAACACGTCACATTGAGAATATACAACTTCATCATTCTCTTCTCTCTCGTCAAGCCAGTCACTGTCATAAGGGATGGCTATATACTTCTGGCTGTCATGAGGAAAGCTCTGTAGCTCCTCAACCTCACACCAATGGTCCATATGACCTCCTATAAAGTTCATACCCACAGAGTCCATGCTCCAGAAAGCCAAGACGGCCATTAGGAAAAATACACACCACTGGTAGACCCCTAGCCCCCCAATATCATCAAGTACTTCTTCAAAATCCATAGTGAATATGTTTCCTTAAAGCTGTAGACCACTCTATGCCTGCTCGTGGTTATAGTTATACCTCAGTTGGCTCTGTCTCTGTAAACCGCGTGTTACTTTCTGGGTACAGATTTCTCCCACTGTTCGTACACAGTGGACCAGTCCATTTCAAACTACCACTGTGCATAATTATATATGTTTTGATAACTATAGTTCGCCCACATGATATGCATGCGGACGAGAGCGCTACTTTAGTGAGCTTATATTTAGGGACCAATATCAAGGTAAGTGATGACAAAGTGGATCGTGGTGATTATGACGGTCATTTCAAAGTCTCTGTGCTATCTGCCGATAACATAGATAGAATTGCGAGGTGTGAGACTAAAAACAATGTAGTAAATGCTGAGAAATTCACGTGTCTTAATTATGCATGTACACTACGCAAACGGCTATTTTTTATTCTGTCGTGACATGCCGGCCACCAAGTTTTATGCATGCTTGTCGAAACTTGTCTTGTACATGAATAATGTGACAGCTAGTGAATTCCATTATTCAGTACTCCTATTAAAAGAGGTCACAGAAGTCATTATATGTATGCTTATAATAGAAGTTCCATTTTGTATTACTTCTATTACATGGTTTTGTAACAGAAGTGACGGTAGCAGAAGTGACATTTTCTTACAGTTTTTTTCCGTCGTTCTGTTACAAATAGTCACATTTGTATCTAGACACTTGCATTATGTTTTTGCTACATTTCTCAGGTTCATATACATATTTTGATACTCTCAGCGTTCATTTTCTTTGACTGAAAAGGGTGACAAAAGTAACGAATGCAAAATGAGGACTGAAAAAGGCAACAGAAGTGACGAATGTAAAATGACGACATAGAAAATTGGCACGCTCTTTGATTATTATTTCAAAAAATAATAGTTTTTTTTCTCGAATAAAACTCGGCATCTCGGTGACCATCTGGTAGTTCTTAGTCAAAAAATGTTTTCTTGTATTCAAAAGTTACCATCAAATTTGATATTTTGCTGTTGGACAGCACTTCAGATCATTTTTTTTTTGTATCACTAGTATTATTAAAACACATCATATAAACCAAACTATGAGCAAAACATAATAAAAATAACCGCCGTGAAAATAAATTACCAATTTAACAGGTAATCACTCAGATACCGTTGCGGTTCGGGTTCATTCTCTCACCCATGTATTATAAGTGACATTATGTAGATAGCAGGTCTATTGTGTGACAGTGAAGAGGGCTGCTCTATCTCAATAGGATAATTACTGATAACCTTTACTAACGAAGAATAATGTTCTGGTGTGATATACGATTACAGGTGCTACTGAGTGCTATAATATACTGTGATGTTGTGATATAACGTCCCCTTGAAGTTAGAAGGTGTTAAATTGCCACTTTACAAAGTCGCAGTTTAGCACCTCCTAACTCCAAAGGAACAGAAATAGGCTGTGGGTTTTGTAGTATAGGCCTACTATACGTATATGCCTATTGTTCTATCATAGCGACCCCTACAGGTCGGATGGTCGTAAGCATGTTTTGATAGTTTTGCTGAAGATTGTTTTTGAATATTTTTTGCCAAAACAGCACAATATGTTCCATTCCATTCCATATAGTTTGACATTCTGTAGCGTAGTATTTTAATTGGTATAGTTTTAGAAATTATCTCGACCTTTTGGTTACACAAATATTTTGCCTACTTATTCTTTCTACACCGTTTGTATTGAATTTGACCACACACAGATATACGCCAATACAAATGGAAGGGACATGAGAAGCCGGGATAAGAAGTCACTAAACCTGCTATGATAAATATTAGGCGCTGAAATATTTTTGTATAAGCCATGGAGACCAATGGGTTATTTTTGATTTGAAATCATCATAAATGTCTTAGCTAGCTCTATCTGCTTCATTTGAATACATATGTTATGGGTTTACGGCCATTATAAATATTTAAATTCTTTAAGTGCGAGATCGAATGTAAACAAAATAACCAACCATCAATACAATATGGTCAACAACCACCCAATGACCAAGACAAAAGGTGTCTTGGGACATTTTGAATTTGTTGAGAAGACGTAAAAATAACAATTTCAATAAATTGAAATAAGTAAGCTATTACACGTAGACCAAATTGAAGTATTGCAGTAGAATCTAGGATTAGTATTTCATAATATTAAAATTAAATGGTGGACGTTGGTGAAAATAAATATTCATTGTGTTTTTTTACCTCCAAATGACATTGCAACGTAAAATTAACCATTCCTATTAAATTTGTGTACTCAATTTATTCCAAAATGATGTATTACTTTATATTCTAGGCTTACTATTTTATAACAACATGAAAATTAATGGTGGTAGTTGGTGAAAATATTTCATTTTCATGCTGCAATCTTGATTTTAACGTTTAGATGACCTTCACAATTTAAACCATGTCAATAAAATCTACGTATTTCAATTAATACAAAATGATGTATTGCATTAGATTAAATCCTTGCTATTTTATAACATGGAAATTAAAGCGACTCCTTATGTTTTTTATTTTTGTCAATTTTAGAAAAATTAATTCATATAAAGCTATACAGCCTACTGATCCTAAATAAAAAACAAAAGCATAAAACAATTTTAAACAATTTCAAAAAATCAATTTTAAAGCACTGAAAACGAATAAACTAGTTTTAATTTCCAATACTGTCATGTAAACAAGACTACTACAAAAACCCAAGATCTCAGGCATAATAAAAGTAACCACATAGTTACATCAATAGCTGTAGCTCTTAATTGATCTGGGAACGCGATAATGGGGGGGGGGAGGGGGGTTCCACTGCAGCACCGATTGTCTGCTCAACGCTGGGTCGACGGCATCAACTTGTGTGGCCCAATGCTGTGCCAGCATTCAACCATCCTTTAGGCGGACAAACTGAATGTTTGGGTTGTTGATGGTTCCTATAAATATTTTTTAGAAATGTTTTTGAAAACCCCGAAAATCTGAAAAAAAAATTTGATCTGCGAGGGACATTACTTTATAAAATTAAAAAAAAAAGTTAATGTTGAAAAAATATCGACATAAGGAGTTCCTTTAAAGGTGGTCGTAGATAAAAATATATTATTTTCAAGGTGATTATTAGCAACCATCTTGTTTTTTCACCTCTGGGTGACGTTAAAACGTAAAATTAACCATTCCAGTGTATTCAAATTAGTCAAAAATAAGGTATTACATTAGACTCTAGTGCTATTATGTCAAAAGGTATAAACCTAATAATAAGATGGCCGACCAGGGGCTAAACACTCCAGTAGCCAAAGCAACATTTTATGCTGGATCATGCAAAACTAAACAACACAGGTAATGGTTAATTTGAATGAAAGATGTATCGCAGATTGAGGCTCTGGATAATGTCATGCTGGCAGCATTGACATCTCACCACAGATAATACCCATGAACATACATTTATTATGGCCATTATTATGAAATTGGAATTGGCATCCCAGCGTTTTCCAAATGGACAATTGTGAATAAACCTTATATTTTTTTGATCATCATAATTTATTCTTTCAAAATAGAAAATAAAAACGGGTCCTTAATCATTGAGCTTTCTTTCTATTTTTACATGCAGATGCATTGTCCTCATAGACTCAATGAGAGTTGCCAATACACGGCACCTATCTAATGCAGCATATGCCATGTTACTACCAACGTATAGGGACTATATTATATATATAATTGGAAATAACCTTTTTTTTAAAAAAAGATAGTAACTCTCTTACTGATATGCGCGTTTGAATTAGTGTGGTGAGACCTTGAGATTTTTGTGATTTCAAGATGGCGTCCAAGATGGCCGCCAAATGACAACAAATGTTTGAAATTTCTCAAAATATTTTTTTATTGTAATACCTCTAGATATCGATATTTCCACTACCTGAGAAGATGACATTGATTTGAGGGGAGGGGTATATATTCACTGCAAACTCATTTATTTGTTGAAAATATTTACGACGCCTTGCAAAATTAATGAAATTCCAGACATCCGAAACAAATTTGGATAGAGTTCACCCCATCCACCCACCCCCTATCTTTTTTTTAAACCAATTATCGATACGATTTATGTGGATTTTATTGGTTTCCAATTTTCTATTTTCTACCAAATATGGCCCTGGACCCACCCACCCACTTCCCTTGTTTATGTTTAGATTTTTTTTAACTTTGCAACATCCCTAATAATATTCCAAATGTATGGCAAATTGGTCATTTTGAACGTCATCTTGAATTTAAAAACACGCTTGATAATGCCAGCAGTCTATCCAATGAAGCCATCAGAGCTTTATTCAGATTTTAATTCTACAAGATTTATCTATAAAAATCAGTCAAAACCGGCTTCGGGGTATCATTGCAAGGTTCTGCTGTTGACTATCGACCTTCATATATATATGATAATTACCACATAAACTATATATGGTTCGTATGCTCGTATGCTCGTATCAAAGGTCACCTGTGTCTTATCTTCTGATGTCCATATAGGCCTATAGCCTAATCACCCTGCTGATATATTTTAATATACATGGAGATCACATTTTATAAGCGATAATCCTCCGTGTATTGCATGTAACTTACTATAACATAAGTAATTTTATTTTACTCAGATTGAGTGATGTTTATGTCTACAGACTTATACTAGATATGTTTTAAATGCATTAAATATTACAATGAAAAAAAAGTAAATAATTCTAACGGATTGTTTTTAATTGACACAGATGTATTCTTATCATATCTGGCGAAACCAGCATATTTATATTGAGTGATGTGAACATTCATATCGACAACTCCGTCTCTAGAGTGTGTTCACTGTACCGCAATAATTAATTAATAACTAGTTCAAATTATACAGCCACCCGCTGTATCAAATGATAAGCAGATAAATAATAGTAAACATGAAGAAAAGAACGGCTCGCTGTATTCTACGGGTGATTTACAGCCTTTTGGGTTTCACATTGCTTTATATGTTGTTTAAGCAAAACGATCAGGTTTGGAAACTATTTGTTCTTTCTATATTATAATAATTATATCCACGTTGACATGCAGTCTAATCAACAGATATAAGAGCATTGATATCGATTATATAGTAGTTTTGCTATTTTTTTTTAGCTATTACGACGCCTGCTATGAAAAATGTCCCGTTTTTGTAAAAGGCAATATGCCATAAATCTACCACAATCAGGCACATCTCGACTTGTATTTCATAATTCCATGTAATGTTCAGTCGCTAGAAGTTGTGGATCGCTGTGACGAGAAACATCTTCTAACGACTAAAAATATCAGTTATCATAGCTATATGCTTCTGTTGCAGTATATTTGTTATTGAAGATAACACTTCTCATTAATTTTGTGTCCTCAACACTAATGTTGTATACTTATGCAGGCAGTATAAATATGTTGTATGGTATTCCATGGTAATATCAAGCGTACATTTATGCTCAATGGTACCCCCATAGTGATTATACTATGAGAAAATACATTTAATACAAGGAGTACACTTATACTATACTAGTATTTTGTGGCGGCACCTATGGTACTGTATGTCATAGTGGTAGGCCTATGCTTAATGCGGCTACCATGGGTACACTTATTTTCTATGGTGGTACAATTAGTATACACCATACCATACCATATTGAATTCTACTATAGGATTATGGTTGTTCAGGTTACAGATGCTGTACCTTCCAGTAAGGAGTACTACCAGATGCTACAGTCTGTTCGCTGCCCCTCTCTCCGTGATGACCAGTTACAGGAGCCTTACTACTTGTGTACCTCCTCTCCTCCACCTGGACTGAACGCCTCATACCTGGTCACGCTGTTCACCACTGTACCAGAGGATACCTCCAAGCTCGACGTGTTTATCAACAGCATAAACGTGTGGTCTGCTCTGGGGTCCAGCGTCAGGAGGGTGCTGTTTGTGGCACCACTAAAACAGGTCGGTTAGGGGTCTTGTCAAGTTGAAAAAAAAAAAAAAAATTGGATTGGCCAGACCCCACACACCAATCCCCATATCCATTTTTTTTGAAAACATGTACAAAAAAACGTAAACAAACAAATTGGAGTTGGGGCTTGACCCACCCACCCACTTCCGAGTTTTTCTCGGATTTATTTATTTATTTTAACTTGACAAAACCCCTTAGCTGGTATGACTGTACTATTCTAGTCGCCGCCACATTAACTTGTAGCGCATGTTTTTCGCTGATTTCTCAGTCAGTTCTCAATCGCTTTTGAAATTTTACAAGCACTATTGCATAGCCGTTCGTCAGCTACGCTGCAAAATTGTGGTGAATATTTTAAAAGTTAGACCATTTGACATGTATTGTGACACAGGGCTTAATATAAATCATAGTTGAATTTTAATCTAATTAATTGATTTATAGAGAGACGTAGGAATTATCAATGTCAAATGGTTTACCTTTTAAACTATATAAATTGTGTCACTAAATGTCCAGTTTTTTTGGCGGGGGACTACAAAATAGTCACTGCCAAATTTCAGGAAAATCGGTTGAGAATTGACTGCGAAATCAACGAGAAACCTTTGAGATGAAAGGGTTTACCTGCCACATGTGGCAGATAAACCCTTTCATTTCAAAGGTGACGATATGTGTACAAATCCTCACTGGACCACACCGCCATATGTTAACTAGTTTGACTGGATTGTCATTGTAATGTGTGGAAAATGTGCCGTTATATCCTTAGAATCACACAAAATCAGTTTTTATATGTGAGAAATTAACATTGGAATCATATCAAGTCCAAATTCAATGTGTATAAATGCATCATTATTCCGATGGAAAACAAATTCTCACAGATATGTATCAGCATTTTGTGTTAAGCTCTGTGAGTAAGTAAAGATTGACACGAAATATGAAACACAAATAATTCAACACTACACGCGTAAAAACATATTTAATAGGACTGTTTTTGAACATTTATTTATTCGCTGTAACAAAGAGTAATACCACTTTGTAGAAATATCACAATCTGCAATGTAAATGCAAACATCAGTGACTACTAAACCCTCACAACACTGAAATATTATTTGTATAAATCATGGCGACCAAAGGGTTTTTCAATTAGAAATCATCATAAATGTCCTGGTTAGCTTTTTCCGCTTAATTTGAATACCTATGTTATGGGTCTACGATCGTTATAAATTTTGTATTTCCTTCAGTACGGTGATCAACTTGTTACGTCAGAATTTGACGTCTAATTTGACGTCTTTGGATGTCAAATTCTGACGTCAAAAGGCGGCCCAGCGCTTAATTGAATAGTAAACAAGTGAACAGTTACTGCTGCGTGCCTTTTCACTCCAAAATGTTTATTTGATTTTACAGGAAGATTCCAAAAACACAGTGACGTCACCTCAGGCGGAAGTGATCAGTCGCGCATGCGCCATGAACTGGGATGTCCTCCTGGCGCCACGGTGTGTCAGGTATGTACATGTATGGTTTGTCAACAAACTTCGATGCAACTCAACATCCGTTATTTCGGATGTAATGTTCATCTATTGGATTTTCAGCCGATCTAATACCAATATATTTTAACCCTTAGAGCGCTAAATTAAAGAATTTGAATTTTAACCCACCTGAAGTTGTGTCTCGCTAGCGCGACCAACAACTTCAAGTGGGTAAAAATTGCTCATATTTGCTTAGTTTGAAACCTAATATTTGGTAATCTTGATGTCTAAACACACATTTCTTTCGAATAACAGTGATTTGATCGGCTAATAGAATACGATTATCGGGTTGAGAGGTCAGTAGAAATATCATCAGAAAGCCTTGTAAGTATTAACCCTTTAATTGCGGGGACCGACTTTAGACGTGAGATTCTGACGTCTATAGACGTCAGAATCTGTTTCAATTCTGGGACATGTTTACAATTCGTAAATGAAAAAAAAAATTATTCGTTTTAATGGAAGTTGCATTAGCATATCCAGCGACAAACGAATGTAAAATACTAAATCAAAATCTCAGCAGAACAGAGGTTAACCTTTATAATAACCCACTAAGCGTGACTATAGTCGTCTTATATCCGCTTTAGATACATTTAAATCCACTTAAATCGCAGTTATTGGGAACGAAATGTGTATTTAAACATCAAGATTTGCAAATATTCGGCCAGAAATCAAACAGATATGAGTAATTTCCACTCACTTAAAGTTGAGGGTTGCGTACGTAGCGACTCACAACTTCAAGGTGAAAATTTAAGTTATTTAATTTAGCGGTTTAAATTAAAGTACCAAATCTACTTAAGGGTTACACTAGGGAAATACAATGATCTATAATTTCAAAATATATCAATAAAAGTTAACAATTTATCTGTCAAAAAACATTTGTTTACGTCAAACGTATGAGTATATTGGTCTTCGACGTTGGTCCAACATTGTACAAATGTTATACAAATATTTTGTGTTTGCTGGGATATATACAAAACTATTGCTCTTTAAATGCGTAACGGTACTCTTTAAAGCTAGCAGAAAAATTGTTGGCAAAAAAGATTTATTTACAATGCTTGTTTTTTCCACATTCAGGGACAATCACCCTGTGTTGACCGGAATGTTTACAATGGCAGAGCGATTGTGGACCAGCGAATGGTACGCCTTCGCCAATGCCGATATCTTATTTGATATGAGCCTCATCGACACACTAAACTTTCTCAGCAAAGCTCCCACAACTCAACCACTTGCCCTACTTATTGGAGAAACTACTGATGTCAAGGTGAGCGAGTATTGACTACTATAATACTGTATATACAATGATCATATCAATGCATAAAATTAATCATTATAATTATAATTGGATTATAATTGTACCATTTTTCTATTACCGGTGGAATACATCGTACATTGCCCTGGGCTTCTAGCTGAGAGAGGGGTCCAGTTAAAGGTTTGTTAAGTGGAAAGATGGGAAGATTATTTCAAAAACTGGGCCACACCAATTAATGTTGAAATGGGAACTTCAATGGTACAAGTGCCGTATAGTTTGAAACAGGAACTGTTCATACATGTCTTTTAATTGGCATTTTCACTCCTGTATGCCTATCCTGTGGATACCCTTTATAAGGGGGTGTCATGTGTGAAACTCTTTGTAAGCAGGTATCTCCCCAAAAAGAGTCGTCAACAAACGCACGTGAGCACTGGCAATGGTGTAAATGTGCAGATGACTGGTCTAAAATATGAGTAACTTTAACCAATTGAGATTGTGGGTCGCGGCAGCGAGACGCAACTTCAAGTGGGTACAAAATCAAATTAAATAATATAGCGGACAAAGGGTAAGATTTAAAACTGAAGCAGGTCTATGTTTGAAAGAATCAAGAATAATTTATTATTGGATTTTAATTTCACAAACTATTATTCACCACACTATTGAAATATATCAATGATTGATAATTAAATTAGCAAAATTGATGGATCCGTTATGAAATCTATACTTTATTTCAGATGCCTGGATGGAAGCAGACCTATGTAGAGGAAACTAAGCATCTAAAGCGATACGCGACTAAGGAAAGTAATCTTGATCTGCAATATTTCATCAGCAGAAAAGGCCAAGTTGCCTGGAAATCTCTGCCTCCGTTTGCTGTTGGTAAAGGTCCATACGGCAGCTGGCTGGTAGGTGATGGATTCAGTCAGTGAAAGCAATGGGCTTTTAAATTGAAATCCTTGTCCTGCTATGCAGATTGAGGTTAAATCATACTTCGTCCTGCTACGTCCGTATATCTACGGTTTTAGGCTTATTTTAAATGAAATACTATGTCGCTGAACAGCTGAAATGAATAATCTAATTTGTGATGGATGCTCATTTAGTCAAAAAAATCTATTTAAAAGACGTATATTTTCAAAAATATATAACTATTTTTCGTCATTTGGAGCTGGAAATTGTGTTAGAAACTCCAGCTTCAAATGACAAAAAATTTAATAGAAACAATACAGCAGGGCAAGGGTTACCTCTATAGCTCTGAGCTTTTCAATTGAAATTTTCAGTCACTTGAGGTTGTGTCTGGCTACCACGATCCACAACTTCAAGTGACTGAAAATTACTTAGATTTGTCAAATAAAGTAAAAACTTGTATCAGTTTCACAGATTTCAAAACAAATTTCAGTTCTAAGAACTGGCCATACAAGTGTGAATAAAATTACGAAAACAGACTACAGACTGTGTCACCAGATCCTGAGAGTAGCTTTTTTTTCAAATTGCTCGGCTGCTGTTTAATTTTTTTCTGTGAATTTTTTCTCGGATACTATTTTCTTCTCCACTCGACATCCCTGAAAAATTGGTGGAATTTTGATGTGTGTTTCGAAGTTAGACCATTTGTCAAGTAAAATGAAATTGTATTACCACAAAATGTCAAACTTCAAAAATTCACAATAAAATTCCACAAAATTTTCAGGGATGGTGGGGAAAGATGAAAAAAAGATCCGAGAAAATTTTCACACCCAAACATTAACCATCAGCTGAGAAAATTGAAAAAGGCTACTCCCAGGATCTGGTGAAACAGACTGTATAGTGTGTTGGCGTGAGTGCTCTGGGGGTCAAATTATCCCTTAAACCGCAAGCACGATCATAGTAGTTTTCAATCCATTTTATTAGCTGATCAAATCACTGCTACTGGGATGGAAATGAGCTTTTAACCCTTATGCCGCCGAGTTACTTTGGACAATTTTTCATTCATTTGAAGCTGGAATTGCTAACGTAATTTCCATCTCCAAATGACTAAAAATAATTATATTCATGCAAAAATATACGTCTTCAAAATGTAATTATTAGATAAACTAAGCATCTACCACAAAACATTTCAGCAATTTGAGTTGAATTTATTTAGTCTGCAATTTACTTGTAAACACATATATACGGTTCCGGCAGGATGAGGGTTAAACATCAAGATTTGCGAATGTTTGGTCTGAAATTAAATAAATATGAGGATTTTTCATCCACTTGAAGTTGTGGGTCATGGTAGCGAGGCACAACTTGAAGTGGGTAAAAAAATATATTAAAGGTGCGATCGTGAGTGACATAATGTCCGCTAATTATTGTGGAGGGAAAATGTTGCAATATGGTCTCACCACCCTAAATGAGCCGAAATCCAAGGGGGGGTGGCTACTGACTAGAGAATCCCTACCCAAATTACTGCTTTAAATGGTTGTTTCCGCTTCTGGTGAATTAAGAAAAATACAGGAATGTTGTAATTATGTGGATAAATTGTAAGCACACACTGTTTTCGCTATCTGTGATATGAGGTATAACTGTTATGTGAGATTTTCGGATGGACACATGGGGTGAGAAGGATTTGTGTCTTTTCTGGGAATGGGCGCAAGAATATTTCGGGAGATCTGGGCAAAACGGACCATTTTTTCAACATTGGAGCGTAGCTCAAAACGCAGGAAGTTAGCATACCATTTTCGAAACAGTTTTTGAAAAAGGACAGCCTAGGCTTTATTATGGTGTGTCACATAGGGGGGCAGCTAGGGACGAAAGTGGTGATTTCGGCCCTTGGAATGTTGGCATTATACATGTGTTTCAATGGGACTGGCATTTGGGGTGGTGAGAACATGTGTGTATAGGGCATTGAAGCAGGGTTAGGATTATATATTAAAATGTTGCTGCTGTTGAATTGGAAGAAAAAGTATTCAAATGGTGTTTAAATGTATTCTGATAGTCGATGCAACAAATTAGGCTGTAAAATTTCGAATAAAAGACATATAATTAATGGATGGATGTGACAACTGGAAGATAGGCCCAAGATGGCGTGTTTTGGTTGGTAATTCGTAGATAACATGCTTTCTTTTGCTACTTTGACTTGTAGTATGGGTACAAATACATAGAAAAATACGGGAAGTTTAATCCTTTGTAATATCATTATACCATTTATCCCAATTGATATATTATTTTTCTTCATAATCCTAAATAATAAATAGTCACCATGACTACCTATTGTGATTAAATAAGAGTAGGAACTGCAACTTCATCTAACCACGTTTCCCGCAGTGCAAAATTACGGAAAAAGAGCTGATTTTCACAATATCAGTGCCTAATAAAAGAGCTCCCTAAGCAACATCATTCGAAGTATTCGAAAAATTTCAAAAATATATTGATCAGAACAACTTGCTGCTCCATTCTTGTTTGAAAAAAATAAAACAAAAATAATTTTATTTTTATATGTGTGTATAGGGCATTGAAGCAGGGTTAGGATTATATATTAAAATGTTTCTGCTGTTGAATTGGAAGAAAAAGTATTCAAATGGTGTTTAAATGTATTCTGATAGTCGATGCAACAAATTAGGCTGTAAAATTTCGAATAAAAGACATATAATTAATGGATGGATGTGACAACTGGAAGATAGGCCCAAGATGGCGTGTTTTGGTTGGTAATTCGTAGATAACATGCTTTCTTTTGCTACTTTGACTTGTAGTATGGGTACAAATACATAGAAAAATACGGGAAGTTTAATCCTTTGTATTATCATTATACCATTTATCCCAATTGATATATTATTTTTCTTCATAATCCTAAATAATAAATAGTCACCATGACTACCTATTGTGATTAAATAAGAGTAGGAACTGCAACTTCATCTAACCACGTTTCCCGCAGTGCAAAATTACGGAAAAAGAGCTGATTTTCACAATATCAGTGCCTAATAAAAGAGCTCCCTAAGCAACATCATTCGAAGTATTCGAAAAATTTCAAAAATATATTGATCAGAACAACTTGCTGCTCCATTCTTGTTTGAAAAAAATAAAACAAAAATAATTTTATTTTTATATATGGTCTCACCACCCTAAATGAGCCGAAATCCAAGGGGGGTGGCTACTGACTAGAGAATCCCTACCCAAATTACTGCTTTAAATGGTTGTTTCCGCTTCTGGTGAATTAAGAAAAATACAGGAATGTTGTAATTATGTGGATAAATTGTAAGCACACACTGTTTTCGCTATCTGTGATATGAGGTATAACTGTTATGTGAGATTTTCGGATGGACACATGGGGTGAGAAGGATTTGTGTCTTTTCTGGGAATGGGCGCAAGAATATTTCGGGAGATCTGGGCAAAACGGACCATTTTTTCAACATTGGAGCGTAGCTCAAAACGCAGGAAGTTAGCATACCATTTTCGAAACAGTTTTTGAAAAAGGACAGCTTAGGCTTTATTATGGTGTGTCACATAGGGGGGCAGCTAGGGACGAAAGTGGTGATTTCGGCCCTTGGAATGTTGGCATTATACATGTGTTTCAATGGGACTGGCATTTGGGGTGGTGAGACCCTATTGCGTTAAAAAATGTCACTCACTGTCCACATCGTAGTTGTAAATGCTAAAAACAAAACTGTCCAAAACACGTTGTTTTCACAATATTTTTGCGCTGGGGCTTGCCTTCCTCGATGGCAATAACCTTTAAATTGAAAATTATTGTGTTCCTTAAGAATTCGCACCCTACCATAATATACACTTCCTAGCCAATAGCTTGCAGTGATCACTGGTGATGTGGGATTGCAGACGAATATTATCCCAGCGAACACAAGGTATTCTGCTAGCGCTGTTTTAATGTTGCCCCCCCCCCCCGTCTACGACGCTGGCAATTACAATAACATTGGTTCCACTCCTCGTTTTTGTTGGGAACTGATTAAGGACTCTTTCAAAATTTGAAAAACAAAGCATCTGTGAACGGTTTAACCCTAATAAAGCGGTACATTATAAAAATTAAATTTTACATACGTGAACTTGTGCTTCGCTACCGCGACCCAGAATTCGGTAAAAATTACTTCTATAAATTATGTAAAATTTGAATCAAAACATATTCCAATCTATCAAATTTAAAGTTCATTTTTCCTTTAAATTATTTTGCTTGAAAAAAATCACACATTCTAAAAACCATTACAGTCGCGCGCAGCGCTTAACTCTTCCTTTACCAATTTCGCATTTATGCGAAAACTACCTTCCTTTACCAATTTCGCATTTATGCGAATTCCACATGTGTACATGCATTAATTACAATGGAGATATTTCATTACATGCATGGTCGAAAATCGCCAACCAGAATGGTTAGTAACATGGACGCAATGTTCTCTTGCATTTTTAATTTGTGCGATGTGCGCATAGTTATAGCCTGTATTGTGCTCAGGGGCAATTTCAGGGGTCCTCCTTAAAAGAAGAAGTCGGTTTCTGGGGGTAGTTTTATCAGGGGGAAGTCGGTAAAGGTAGAGTTAACCCTTAAAGCGCTAAGTACGACTATAGTCTTTTAAATCTGTTTTATTAGGTAATTAAATCACAGTTATTGGGGAAGAAATGAGTGCATATACATCAACATTTGCAAATGTTTGGTCTCAAATTTAACACATATGGGTAATGTAAAATTTACATTATTTCATTTAGCGCTTTAACCCTTACAACGCTGAATTATTTTTGTATAAACCATGGACACCAAAGGTTTTTTTAATTTAAAACCATCATGAATGTCTTAGTCAGCTCTTTCTGATTCATTTGAATACCTATGTTATGGGTCTACGGCCATTAGAAATACTTTAATTCCTCCATTGCGGGGATCGACTTTATACGTCAGAATCTGTCGTCTACAGACGTCAGATTCTGACGTATAAAGACGGTCCCCGCGCTGAAAGGGTTAATTAAGGGTTAGCTAATGTTACTTGTTATTTCTGTCAGGTCTGGCACAGTCTTCTCCACAATGTCCCAGTTGTGGACATCACATCCACGTGTGAGACGTACCACCAGAGTCATCAGCTGTCCACGGAGACGCCGAGTGTGGTACCAGGATCACGAGGCACCGGGAATGACGCGGAGTATAATGTGTGGCATAAAGCTTACAACCAGATGTACTTTGGGCGTTTTAATGGGACAGGCGGTTCGATAAAATGTGCATCTTTTAGAACAGCCAAAAATAAAAATCAAAGGATTCTTCAAAAAAAGATGCGTTTCTCACCTGCACAGTGTTCAGAAAAAGACAGTGAATATACGGATGTTTTTATGGAAATTGTTTGATATTGCCTGATATGGCCTATATTATACTACTTGGTAGTTTTTGTTGCATGAAACCATTGAAGCGCTAGAGAAAATATTGGTAATCTGCACCCACTTCAAGTTGTGCAGTGGTTTCCGTCATTGTCACATGGTTTTTATTAAGTTAACTTACAGCGCTGAAATATTTTCAGATAAACTTTCTTTCCGCTTCATTTGAGCATCTATGTCATAGGTTTACGGCCATTAGAACTATGTTTACTCGTACAGTGCGGGGATCTACTTTAGACGTCAGATTCTGACGTCTAAAGTCGATCCCCGCACTGTAAGAGTTAATGATAGCAGGTGATTTTGGAATGATCATCAAACTAATTCTTCAGATGTAAAAAAGTTTTTGAAATTATGATTGTTGACGAAAAGAAAAGAACTGCTTGAGAACTGCTTGATATATATTTTATAGAGTCTAGTGACAAATTAATGCATTGTATTCCATAATCTTATACATAGTATAAAGGGCAGGAGAAAAATACACAGTGTAACCGGAGAAGAGAAAATATTGTATCATGATATCATAGACAAGGTGGGGTGTTGGCCAACAAACATTAAAAAAATACATGTTTGATGTCCAGATAAATATAGCTTAACAACGTCTACAAACTTGCAGAATAAATAGATAATGAAGACATAAAATAATTTCACTCAATACATATAAGTATTATGTCATTGTTTTAATAAAGTGTGTTATTACTTGTGTTGTTACTTTACTTAATTATCTTTCGGTATTAGTTTGGTACCGGTAATATAGATGACAATGCTGGAAAACATTTTTAACATACATACTCTGAATAAAACGTTGTAATATAGATCAATATAATCACATAGATAAATATTGTTACAAAATTGATGTTAGAATGTATTTAGTCATATGACACGACGCTGTAACATGATTGTCCAACAATAAATTATTGATACCAAACTCCTTTGGAAATAATAATCTAATTCATGCTCTTATAGCAAACTTTAATCATTTCCATATATCTATAATAGACTATGATAGACTATAAATCATTCACTCGGGGCCAATCGTACCTGAAGGGTCTACCAGTCATTTGAGTTGCAGATAGTACCCTTAATCTCCTTTAGCAGAACATGTTTAGCTAATATAATATAGGTCTGTCCACCAACTTTTCATCATGATTTCACTACGATGGTCAAATTCAAAATGTAACGCTTTGAATTGATAATTTCTAATTATGATGATTGTAAATTTATGTGACTTACTGGTGACAAAATAAAACAAAAACATAAAGATTCTATTTCACATGCAAGCGCCAACCAGATCTCCTCATACGTTCGGTCAACATCACATTCACAAATAAATAGTCTTAAGCGTTATTTTTTAATGGCGTTGCAGAGCTATGAATTAACTCTGTGATATTTGTCAAGTTGGGGTGCGGTAGGTATTTTCACATTTGTCACAGCGTCCTGCTTAGTGTGACCAAATATCAAGCTGAGATGGGTATCTTCACCTTTGTCAGAGCGTCTTGAGTGCTGTGGCCGAATGTCTTACCGTATCTGAACTTCTGTCCAGGAATATGACCGGTGTAATGGGGCACCAGACCTGTGTCTACGTGGTAGATGGGCCAGGCATCTGGCTTCATTGTGGGCTGACGCTGCATGATCACTGGCTTCTCAGCGATGTCCTTGGACCGCTTGATGTCATCCCCGAACTCCCCCAGTGCAGTATGGGTAATTAGGGGGTAGCCAGCTCCCAGAAGACCCCGCGCTCGAGGTACAAATCCGGTGTAGCCCGACATAAAGCTCTTGTCAGGGTTTTTGTTGTCCATGTAGTAGGGTGATATGGTGGGGTGTGGGGCGTCCTTGGACATGTAGGCTGTGGGGATGCTACCCACTGCTTTCAGTGGGGTCTTGTATCTCACCGTCAGTGGAGGTAAGTCGTCCCCGTCTGTCTTTGCCAGGCGACCAGTCTGCATCGCTTCAGCGATCTGATAACAAAACCATCAATAAATATAAGATCATGCACAATTGCTGTGTATAACCCTGAGTGCTAATCATGTTAATCACGTCTATAGATAGCTGTTTTCAGCCTTTTTATTTGTCCTTCAAACAAGATAAAATTGAAGCAGAAATTGGCATTATATTTGCCAAATTGCTTAGCCCAAACATAGTTTTGTTTGGATCTCGACCTTTTATTATTCTATGTGGGGGGCTATTTCTCCCTGATGTCTTATGCAAACGACTTCAAACCTTGTCACAATCATCCTTAGGTTTTGGGGAGGTGTGCTATGACTTTTTTTAAGTCATACATCATGTTCTTCCGAATTTATTCAGGATTTTCTGGATCACTATGTGGATCAATGTCGGCTCAATGATGTAGGCCTACATGTTGGCCTACGGGAGAAGCCCAATGAACGAATCTTGACCAGCCAATAGGGGCCCTTTGTCAGAGGCACACGATCGACTTGCACCCTTTGAGCACCCTCTACATTTCATAAATTAAAATACATAGGCATATATCCATTCATGCTTAAATGTGGGGCCATAACAAAAATAACCCAACAAAATTCAAAATGGCTGCCAAAAATCTCATAAAATTTAGTCCAAACATTTTTGTTACTTGAAAAGTCCCCTCTAGTTCAAATTGCACATGTACAAGTTATTTTTACCCATTTGAAGATGTGGGTCGCGGTCTATATTTATAGGCCTACATATTTTTGGGGTTCGAATATGATAATGTGTGATTTAACGATGGCCCTTTGGCAAATTGTACTCTAACTGATCATCACTATCTACCCAGCACGATACAGACTGCGGCCCAACATTAACTCAGCATTGGGTCAATGTATCGTGTTTGCTGGGCATCCACTTGCCACCACTCGGTAGTATTAGGCAGATGACACTGCCCTCCTGACATAGAATCAACAATAATAAAATGCATTTTATATTTTGATAGAGTTAGAACGCACGCAAACTCATGATCACAAACTGGTAATAAATTCTGTTTATTTAACATGTCTTTCTTGCGCAATAGGGCCTAGTTGATTTTTTTCTGTTACACTTTTTTCCCATTGCATCATTCATAAATTAATGATGCATTTAAATGTCTCAATTTACATGTAGGCCTACCTGCATATCTCGGAACTTGACCATTTTCACACGCTGATCACTCTCAAAATCTGATATCGCGTTGACACAGTTCTCTGCATATCTCTTGCCGAAGTAGTGCTGGCTTTTAGGGATGAATCCTGTATAACCTGGCACCATTTTTTCCAGTAACTTCCGGTCCCCCAGACTCTTTGTCCTTGACCTTAGCAGCTCGTACCGGGGATCAGACTTACCATCACAAGGTGGCTCTATCTGTGCCAGCACCAGGTTACCTGAGCTCGCCACCTGGCCGTCTCTGAACAACCTGAAACACATAATATATGGTATGGTATGGTATGGTATGGTATGGTATGGCATGGCATGGCATGGCATGGCATGGCATGGCATGGCATGGTATGGTATGGTATGGTATGGTATGGTATGGTATGGTATGGTATGGTATGGTATGGTATGGTATGGTATGGTATGGTATGGTATGGTATGGTATGGTATGGTATGGTATGGTATGGTATGGTATGGTATGGTATGGTATGGTATGGTATGGTATGGTATGGTATGGTATGGTATGGTATGGTATGGTATGGTATGGTATGGTATGGTATGGTATGGTATGGTATGGTATGGTATGGTATGGTATGGTATGGTATGGTATGGTATGGTATGGTATGGTATGGAATAGTATGATATGATATGATATGATATGATATGATATGGTATGGTATGGTATGGTATGGTATGGTATGGTATGGTATGGTATGGTATGGTATGGTATGGTATGGTATGGTATGGTATGGTATGGTATGGTATGGTATGGTATGGTATGGTATGGTATGGTATGGTATGGTATGGTATGGTATGGTATGGTATGGTCTGGTATGGTATGGTATGGTATGGTATGGTATGGTATGGTATGGTATGGTATGGTATGGTATGGTATGGTATGGTATGGACTAGGGTATGAACTAGGGTATGGACTAGTATGGACTAGGGTATGGACTAGGGTATGGACTAGGGTATGGACCAGGGTATGGACTAGGGTATGGACTAGGGTATGGACCAAAACATGGACAATATTTTGCAAACATACTAGACCTATTGTCACCTAGGCTTCTGACTGTGGCCAGGGTAGCTCTATCACGTTTTTCTCAGCTTTACGATTCACTATGGTCGACATTTTTTATTAAACAACATTCATATTGAAAAGCAGTATGTATAGCTGAACATCTGGGATGAAACTATTTGCAGATTTCTTGGATGACTATGGATTATAATTTCAGTCATGCAAGTTCGACACAGGCACACATTCGACATAGTATGATTACGATGGCAGCACATTGAATTGACATCACTGACAGGTACACGTACAGTCTCTCTCCACATTTTACATCGGCACCGTGCTCACTGATTTTTCTCAGTTATATTATATAAACAGTAAGCCCATATATTTTTTCAAAAAAAATTCTTCATAGAATGTTGGAACAGTCCGACGCTTCCAAAGACAGTAAAAAGAGAACAGCATCGAGGCGTTTGTGGCCGCTCTCAGTGACCCTCGTGTTACCGCTGCACTGAACACAACTATTGAATCAAAGGTGGAATCTATAATTCAGCCACTGTGCAAGAAGGTAGAGGAGCTGGAGAATGAAAATAAAATGCTAAAATCCAAATTAAGTGAAACAGCGCAAAGTGTAGATTCCATGGAACAACACAGTCGCCGAAACAACCTCAGAATTTGGACCAAAATTACTGAGCAGCAAGGCGAGAATACTGATGATATTGTGATAGAACACGCCAAGTCCATAGGTATAGAACTGTCAAAATCTGACATATGCCGCTCTCACAGGGTAGGTCGCTTGAAGCAAATAGATGATAAAAACGCTAAGATCAGACCAATATTGGTGAGATTCACATCATACAGAATTCGTAATGCTGTGTATACTGCAAGAAAAAAGAGCAACTCGGTTTTTATCAGTGAAGATCTGACGGCGGTAAGAAACAATCTGCTGTACAAAGCAAAACGACATAGAGACGCCGGAATTTTCAAGTACGCGTGGAGCAGAGATGGAACTATTAAAGTTATGCTTCAGTCAGGAGCTGTTCAATCTTTGACATTAATGGCCCATTTGGATTCACTTGTTGAGCATCACTCTGATCAACCTACAAATGACTCTAGAGATTAAAGTGTTAATGCTGTTTTACTATAACCGCTGTCTCTCCATAACCCAAAAAACAGTATGTCGATAATAACAAACTTGTTCATGCTGTATATCTTTCTTGGATCATTTGATCTAGCTGTACCATACATCACTAGTTTGTGTTAATCATGTTAATCAAACATGTCGAAGGATGACTATTTTTGCACCAGAAAATGTTTTTCTACCTGTCAGGGGAACCAGTTAACTGTCAAAAGTTGATCACGATCAGTTTCTTATTATGTTTATGTCTAACAAGTGTGATTTTCATAAAGAAATTGAACACTTTCTACAACCTTTCGATTTTAGTATCTATAATATTATCACAACCCTTAGTATCTATGTACAGCTATTTAATGACAAAAATGAATTAATACTCCAATCATTTCAATGCCTCAAGCCCAACTAGTGTGACTTTTATATAAAAAAAAATAAAAAAAATTCACTAGTTTTCACTAACATTATATATTATAAGTATATTATTACAACCATTATTTCAGTGCACTTTTTAACACTTTAATGAATTAATATTTTTACGACTGTGGCTGCAATGGGTTACACTGTGTATTTCAATATAAGTCCTGTCACTTTGTGCAACTCTGTACATCTATATACCTATATCTATACCTAAATGATGTACAGTACTTAATGTTTGCCTGCAGTTTGACTGGTGTCACCGAAGCGTAACTTTCATAAGGTGTTCTAAGCCCAATCATTCTTATATAATGCCAAAAACTGTCAATGTTGACATAATTATAATTCAAGGAAACGGTACACATCTGTATGCCATATCAATACTTGTATAATGTACAATAATGTTTGCCTGAAGTTTGACTGTTGTCACCGAAGTGTGACTTTCACCATGTATTTCTCCACCTATTCATCCTTATATAATATCTAATTCATTTGACCACCATATATTGACCATGTTTGGCACAATTATAATCCAAGGCAAGTTTACATATTTGTATGCCACTTGCCTAAATAACGGACAATAATATCTGCCTGCAGTTTGACTGGTGTTACCGAAGCGAAACACCCCACTCCTTTATAATGTTTGACCAATTAAGACTGACATTTAACCTTTACTATTCTAGTCCAACGATGTCTCGATGTCGGTGCAGCTTTTCCAACGCTGCACCGACATCGAGTCCACATGGGTGGATATCGCGTGTTGGCTTACTGTTTATCTTATTAAATGCGGGACGTCAGCTCGGCTCGGGTTCGATGTTGGGCCAGCGTCACTGACGTTGGACCAACATCGGGCCTGTGGTGTGTTGGTGCCTCGTGTTTGCCGAGTGGGCATACATGCCTATCTGGTATACTGCTGTGCATCTAGAATCGTCTCAATATTTTTATGTTATTCTGCTTTAATACCGACCTAATGTTTGTCGCTCATTTTCTTATTAATATCATGTTTTTTTTATTTTTTGAGATTACGTTGCGAGCATCAACGCAACTTTCTTCTTTTTCACGAATATCGTTATTATTTATTTTTATTGTTTTTTAATATAACACATTTATCACAAATGTGTGTTATATTCACACCCGCTTTTTGTTCACACTACATGGACACAGGAATCCGTTTTGATAGTCGAACTATTTTGGTTATGTTCCTCTTTCAAACCTTTATCATCCATTTTATCATTTCACGGCTGATATGTTGGGATAGGTGTGGTCGCGTGGTTGCGTGCTGCGATTTTTCTTTAAAATGTTATAATGTTTGATGAGAATATTCTGCGGAGTTTCGGTGGTATGCCTCGTAATTCGTTGACCCATATTTTAAATGTTAATAACACTGATACGAGTGTTGATCAAGAAATAAACTTAATTCAGCATTCACCGTATTATGATATTGATCAACTAGTGAATTTATTAAAAAACAAGTCTGATCAATTTTCAATCCTCAGTTTAAATATTCAATCCATTAATGCGAAATTTGATCAACTGCGTATTATTTTAGAAGGTTTAGAGAGGCAAAACTGTGAGTTTAGTGCGATTTGTCTACAGAAGACTTGGTTGTCCGAGGCTTTCGATATTTCTTTGTTAGCTTTGGCAAATTATAATCTTATTTCTCAAGGTAAAATATGCTCTTCTCATGGAGGTTTAGCAATATATTTATTAAAAAAGTATGATCACAAAACTCTAAGTTTATACAATCATTCCGATATATGGGAAGGTCAGTTTGTTGAAATTTCGGGTGTTACCTTGCATAAAAATATTGTTATAGGTAATATTTATAGGCCTCCCAAGGATTTAGTAAATAATTACCGCAATTTTAAAGAACAATTAATACCCATCTTTGAACATTTACATAGTATAAATCTTGAAGCAGTAATTGCGGGGGACATGAATATTGATCTCCTTAAATTAAACGAGAGAAACGTATTTAATGAATATTTTGATAGCATGATTAGTCATGGTTTTTCCCCCTGCATCACCCTCCCTACAAGATTTTCTAAACAAAGTGCTACATTAATTGACAATTTTCTGCTAAAATTTTCAGAAAAATATGGCGATACTTCATCCGGCATTTTATTCAGTGCTATTTCTGACCATTTACCATATTTCGTGTGTCTCAGCACAAAAAATTCTATAAATCAAGTAACAAGAAGTATCGAAATAAAACCTACTAGGGAGTCTTTGGATAACTTTCGACATGAAATTAGCAACGGCGAAATGTATAATTTGCTTGACAAAAATATTAATGCAGACCCAAACAACAACTACAACATTGTCCACGACACCATACACAAAGCCAGAACTCGACATCTAAGCACAAAGAAAGTGAAATTCAATAAGCACAAACACAAGAAGAATGACTGGATTACATTAGGAATCATTAAATCAATTAAATTTTGCGACAATCTCTACAAGACACTCAAAAGTACACAGATTGACACACCAGAACATGCAAACATAAAAACAAATTTTCAAACATACAACAAAATAATAAAGAAAAACATCCGTTTAGCAAAACAATTGTACTACCATCAGTTATTTGAAAAAAATAAATTTGATATGAAAAATACATGGAAAATAATTAAAGAAGCTTTGGGTAAACTTAAGAATAAAAAGAAATTTCCTGATCATTTTAAATTTAAAGGAAAGCTTATAACAGATAAATATGTAATAGCAAACAATTTCAATGATTTTTTCATAAATATAGGTCCAACTCTTTCTTCAAAATTAAACCTGATTCTAAAGCCAGCTACAAAGATTTTTTGAAAAACAAAACAAATCATGTATTTAATTTCCAATCTATTGATCGAACAATTGTTCTGAAAACAATTAATGACCTACCAAATAAAGCAAGTTGTGGCTTCGATAATTTATCTCTTAAACTAATAAAATCAATTGAATTCGACATTCTAGATTCCCTGACTTTAATCATAAACCAGTCACTCATGTCGGGTGTATTTCCAGACAAGCTAAAATTGGCCAAAGTAATTCCTCTCTATAAGAAAGGAGATTCAACAATCACCGATAATTACCGGCCAATCTCTTTATTACCCACGTTATCCAAAGTTTTAGAAAAAATTGTTTATAATCAATTATTCGCATATTTCTCTGATAAGGAACTTTTTTATCCAAGCCAATATGGTTTTAGACGAGGTCATTCTACAGAATTAGCTGCAACAGAGTTAATAGATTTAATCATTCAAAAATTAGATGCAGGCAAATTACCTTTAGCTATTTTTTTAGATCTGTCAAAGGCCTTTGATACTCTTAACCACGATATTCTCCTCGATAAACTTCGTTTTTATGGAATTAAGTCTAAGGAAATCTGCTTTTTTAAATCTTATTTAAATAATAGAACCCAGTATGTTGACTACGACGGAACAACCTCTGATATCAAACAAATAACTACTGGTGTTCCTCAAGGATCAATTCTAGGCCCCCTTTTATTTGTCATTTATATTAATGATATATCAAATGCCAGCAATTTTTTTAAAGCTATTCTTTATGCAGATGATAGTACTTTAATTACTTCACTAGATACGTCCGATGTCAATATAAATTATGAGTTGTCCAAAATAAGCAATTGGCTCAAATTGAATATGTTATCCATTAATGTTTCGAAATCAAAATTTATTGTATTCCATATGCCGCAGAAAGGTTTTAACATACCATCCTTAAATATTAATAACACTAACATAGAACGGGTTACAGAATTTAATTTCTTAGGCATCATCATCCATCAACACCTAAAATGGGACTCTCATATCAATAAAATTGCTCTGAAAATTTCATCTGCAACTGGCATCATTTACAAATTAAAAAATATCTTCCCCCAAAATATCCTTTTAACACTTTACAACACATTAATTTTACCACACATACATTACGGCATTTTATTATGGGGTTACAACCTAAATAGAATATGTATTTTGCAAAAAAAGGCCATCAGGGCAATAACACTTAGCAATTATATATCCCACACCGAACCTATTTTCAAACGTCTGGGAATATTAAAAATTGAAGATATATTTTTATTAAATGAATTAAAGTTTTGCTTTAGGTTATTAAATAATAATTTACCTGTATATTTTAAATCGATACAAGTTTCCAGGCACCACAAAACTCATTCATATAATACCCGTAACAAAGAAAACGTTCACAGAAATAGAGTTTTTCATGTTTTTGCTGAAAAATGTATTCGTTTTTCAGTGCCGTCTTTACTGAATTCAATTAATAAAAACATAATTAACAAAATAAACACCCATAGTTACGTATCATTTATAAAATATGCGAAATATCAATTTTTAGATAATTATTCAAATCACTGCTCTATACCTATATGTTATGTTTGTCAACAAAATCGTTAAATATATGTAAGTTGTATACCTTTATGGGTGTATCTATATGTATGCGTGCGTACGTATATATATGCCTATATGCATGCATTTCTGTGTGTTTAAGTGTATAGATAGATATTTTTCAATCACCTGGCATATCATCGGGACTGCGGATAATATATGTGTATATTGGCCTGTATATGTATATATGTATGTATGTATGTATGTATGTATGCGTATGTATATATATGTGTATATATGTATGTGTATTTATGTATAGGTTTATGTATGTATATATATATATATAAGTTTTCTTAATTTTCAAGTTAATCGCAGCATGGATTGCGTGACCGGACCTCTCCTACCATAGAAGCCGCTCTCATCACATCACGTTCTCATCTGATTCCCATGTCCTTCTTTTATTTACAATATCACTATAGCCACAATTATTAAATATATGTTTTGCATTTTTCTCATAGGTGACCTCCACGAAAGCGACTCTTCTAGAGTCTTTTGGAGGCCTCCTGCTCCAGGAAACAATAACACTTTTTATTTTGAAATTGTACTGATCTATGTTTTATTTTCTGTTACAAATAAACGCATCTTCTTCCATGAGATTAATTATTCATAATTGTATGAGGAAACGAATAGGACCCAAATCTTAACCTTGTTATTCGTGGTAGGCCCACTCTGAACAGAACAGGTTTCGGGAGTGAGTCTGGCCCCTGATCACAAACTACTCTAGTTTTTTGCCATTAATTGGTCTGGGAACGCGCTGATTTGGGAGGATCCCCCCACATACACCCATTGTCTGCTCAACGCTGGACCGACGGCATCAACTTGGGGTCCAATGGCAATGCTGTGCTAGCATTCTTGACCCATTCTTTAGGAGTACACATAGCGCTGACCGGCCTACGTGTCGCGCTCGTCCAGCGCAGTTGTTTACTCGGCTAGAGTAGACACTGTATGTTTCGGTTTCTCTTGGATTGTTATAAATATAAAAGAAATGTTTTCTTCTAAATCTGAAAATTCTGAAAAAAAACCATGATCTGTGACTGTGGGATAGGCTACACTAATTCATTACAAAATTAAAAACCAAAATTGAAGTGGGACCAACAGATAGACAGTATGGTGGCCAAAGCGAACACGCGAAAGTATTTCATCACTATCCTTAAGCGCTTTGGTGTTGAGTTCGACGATTTGGTGGGGTGCTAGTGCTATTGTACTTTTGTGCGGCCAGACATATATCAAGACTACCAACCCTGACTGAGCGACGCACGAAATTGTGTTTAAACTTTGCCAGAAGCACCAAGTTTGACCACCGGTTACCACCTCGCAGGGGCAAGTGTCATCGTCACAACCACGTAGGCTATAACAACAATTCGTCCACTATGCCTAGCAATTAAATTATTAGAGGAACTCCTTGGGATGAGAATTTTTCAATGTTGACAATATTGAAAATTTACTTCATCTGAAGCTATATATCCTACTGATCCTGAATAAAAATACAAAAACATTAAAAAAAACATTTTAAATTACTGAAAACGACGAAACTAGTTTTATTTCCAAGACGTATATTGTCATGTCAACAAAACTGCCCTGGATAACCACCATTTCAGACGGCATGATCAAAGCAACCACCTGGTTGCAACAATAGCTGCCGCCCTTAATACCTGCCTAGCTAATTGGTGTGGGAACGCGATGATCGGGTCTGCTAAACGCTGGGCCGACGACATCAACTTGTGGCCCAATAGCATTTAACCATCCCTTGGGTCAATACACTGGCATGTTTGGGTTATTGTCGGACTCTTATGAATATTGTTATATATATTAAGAAATGTTTTGAAAAATCTGGAAAATTTGAAAAAATTGAAATAATTATCTGTGGGATACACTACTTCATTTAAGAATTAAAAGCGAAAATTGATGTCATCATACTGAGTCGCTTTAAAAAATGTTTAATGTGTATAATATTTTACCTCAGTCATTGTGATTGTGCCTGTAGATCATGTGTTTCCAGAAAATGCCTTTTTAACTTTAAATTTATTTTTTATGTAAAATGACAATTCCTTAGCCTTAGGCTTTAACCCTAGGCTGCCGTGCCTTTTTAGTTGAATAAACACCAATTATTATTATTACAATTATTATGTCATCCCACGGAGTTCCTTTAAGCTTGCTAACTGTTATATCTTACCTTGATGATGTCTTGCCAAACGTCTCTCCAATCTGGTACTTGAATTGTGGGCAAAAACCACCATATCCGGGCACGTGATACGGGTCGGGGGTCATCAGACTGCTCTTCTTCCCGCATTTAGATTTTGGTTGGCTGCATGGCGCCGACGACTTCTCCAGTTTAGACATCTCTTTATTTATCCTAAATTATTTGTGACCGATATATCTGACGTTGAATACGTTTTTTTCTAAACTTAAAAGTTGTCTCGCCACAACTGCTTAGTAATTGAAGCAGCGCATGGTCAAAAAACATTTATTCCAATGTTCCCTTCACCAAACGTATTGTAAGAGCGTATTGTATGTGATTTGACAGATCTAAAATAAATTGAGCTTCTTCACTGCCACCAGATAAATTACTTATGTAACTATGACGTCACAATTTATTGACAGTTGCCTATGGCATCTTATTTTATATATGCAATAATTTTCGTGACTAACAGTTCATTTCATATCATCGATTAACAATAACCAGTCTGATATAACATGTATCAGTGTGTATATTAATTTTTTTCAATTTGAAATCATGTTGTCTAGGCTAGCCTAGAGCCATTATAAATATTTTACTCTTTCAGTGCGGGGATCGACTTTAGACGCTCGATTATGACGTCTGAAGTCAGTCCCCGCACTGAAAGGGTTAATAAATTAGATAATGGATGATCTATTTTTAGACCAATCATTTAGCAAAACTGTTGTTAACAAGTTGTATTGGGTAGATATTTTTTCTGTTGTTTAATTTTTATTTTCATTTATTTCCATTTGTTGTGTACGGATCCTGTCTTAGATATTATGGTAACCCTTTCAGCGCGGTGACCGACTTTAGATGACGCAAAAAGTCGGTTTCGTACCCGGCAAAATTCCAATATAATAATTAACCAACTATAACTATTAGCTTTTCAAAATGAATGACCATTTAAAATAAATGTCATTTTAGTTCAATGTGAGGTTGGAATTGTGACATAGGCCTAAATTAACAGCTCATAGTGATTTAGAATATAATATGATGACATTTTCCGGGTAGGTGAAAGGATGATAATGTCGGCATTTAATGGTAGTTTGTATTTATCTAGTGTAATATTGTAGTAAAACACCCTGGCCGGTAGAAAATATGTGTGACGTCACATAAGCCATTGCTATGGAAACGCAATAAATATCAACTATATTACAGTTATATCACAATATGTGATGTATTAATATAAGTGATATATCATGAAAATTGTGAGACTTTAAGTTTTAAAAAATAAATTGCCATTGTGTTAGGTAGTCTATATTAGCACAATCAATCACAAACAAATTGGTGTCGGAAATAAAATGTACCCCCAAAATGACCTTGAAAATGAACATCGTGATGCTGACCCAAAAGCATTGATACAACATCGGGTCAACGTCTGATATTAGCTCTATATCATTCTGACATGGGCTATCACCACATATCAAATACAGTATTGCATTTATGTCTTCTAAGCTTGGTCCATTGTATTCTTTTACGTTTTTAAAGGACGTTTATGTCGCCTGACTTATCAGACCATGTGGCTTTATTGAGCTTTTAAGATCTACTATATAGTCAACTGACTCCCTCTCTGCAGTCAGGAATGTTTTTGTCAGTGTAGCATCCCATTAAGCATGATATATCAAGCCAATGTTGGTTTAAGGTTGGGCCAGCGTCGTAGACGGTGGACCAACATTAAACTAACATTGGTTCAATGTGTCGTGCTTACTGGGATCGTATATGATTGCAGTAATGACTGGCTCGTGATTAAAAAAAAAAACAGTGTAGAAATTCAAATATTTTATGTAACAGCATATGTACAATTGAATAATATTACCCATTTCATATTCTATTGATCTATATGTGAATATAAAGAACTGTGAGGATTGTATATTCAAGAGGACAGGCGACAATAGCCCGTCGCCATTGTCGCCATTTTGATTTTTTGTTCAGCCATTATTGAACTTGTCCGATAATTGGTTATTAGCAACAAGAAGAACAAATTTCAGTGAGATACCTCGCAAGTTATGACAGTTATCGTGCCCATAAGGAAATGTTAACGCCGATGCCGATGCCGACGACGCCGAATTTCAATAGCAATAGCCCACCTTTTGAAAAATAAATAAAAGGCGGGGTACAAAGCGTTGTAACATATTGTTCTCAAACATATTCACTCCAATTATCAGTGACAACTATACTCCGCTCGTAGCGTTGAATCACTGTACAAGAGTGAAAACGTATACTACATGATAGAAAGATTCGAATGTTAGTGAGAACGGCAATGTCAGGAACACTGGTCTGCAGCAGCCTTGCTCAATGTTTAAGCGCTCGACGCCGTGTTGTCACAACAATAGTGATCCTTACACCGCTAAGCGCGACTATCAGTCCTTTTTCATCCATTTTATTAGCCGTTGAAATCGCAGTTATTGGGAAAGCAATGCGTGTTCTAACATAAAGATTTACAAACGTTTGGTCTTAATATAAACAAATATGAACATTTTTTTCTCGCGGTAGCTTTAAGAGGGTGAGAATTAAAATTACATGTATTTAATTTAGCGCATCAATGTTTACAACTTTTGAATAATTTATCTATTTATGCAAATCAATACATATGTCATTAATTGAAATGTTTGATCAACTGCGCGCCTACCACATTGTATTTTACCGACATCAAGACCATTTTATATGTTCTGATATTTGCTGTATCCCTTTAGCCGCTTTATCCGTTATCTTGTTTAAATTTTCACCCACTTGAAGTTGTGTCTCGTTGCCGCGACCCACAAATTCAAGTGACTGAAAAATACTGATATTTATTTAATTTGAGACCAAACGTTTGCAAATCTTGATGTTTAAACACACGTTTTATTCCAAATAACAGTGATTTAATCTGCTAATAACATTAAACACGATCATAATCGTGCTTTAATCTGATAATGAAATAAAAAACGATCATAGTCATGACAAAGAGTTTCATAGTCTCCTAAATTGAAATGTTTGATCCAATACAGTTGTCCACCGCGTAATATTTTCCCATTTCACCTGACATGTTATTTGTTCTGACACTTCCTTAACCCTTTCAAGCCTGAGTTTATACCATTGTCATCTTCATCCATTACAAGCCGCGAATTGCTGCCGCTATTCTCGACATGTAGTGGATGAAGATGACTTGATGTGGTTTAAAAATTAAAGAAAATTACCACGTATTGGTAAACCAATTTGATGGAAATTTCCCTTCTAAAACCCTTATTTGTAAGAAAATTAAGTATGTTTTCAGGGTTGTAAAATGATGTTTTAATGCATCGTGAGGGCTCAAAGGGTTAAAAGCGTATATATATATACATGTGGACCTAGCAGGACAAGGGTTATTCCTGTGAAGTAGTGTGTCTGTGTGGATCCACAGAGTAGAGAGGGTTCACAAAGTGTTTACTGGCTCTGGAGGCAGCCTCCTGGAGGTCATTGAACTCTCTCTCCGCGTCCTTCTCACGTCTGTCAACAGATAAAAGACATCTCAGCGAGACATTAAAACAATGCTGGTTCAATGCTGGGCCAGCGTCGCAGACGATGTACCAACATTGAACCAATATTGGTTAAACGTTTAAAGTTCAGTCAGCGTCGTAAACGATGGCCCAACATTAAACCAACATCGGGTCAACGTCTCGTATTTGCTGGGATATAATGGGTAGTAACATTGTTAGTTCAGTAAACACGACACATTGAACCAATGTTGGTTTGATGCTGGGCCAGCGTAGCAGACGATGGACCAGCATTAAACCAGCATTGTGCGATAGATTTAACCAGCGTTGGTTTAATGCTAGCCCGACGTTGTAGATGGTGGCCCAACATTAGACCAGCAATGGCTCAATATATTGTGCTTGCTGTGAGGATGAGTTTTATTTTATTGCATAAAGTCGAGTATTTTATACGTTCTGTTTATTAATTAACAGCGATTTTCACAAGATAATCACAAGCGAAAGCTCATATGAACATATGCAGGGCCTACGCCTTTACATTATTAATAAATCGATGACCAGACAGTTGCATGCAGTAGTACATACCTTTTATATTTTAGCAGAAGTGTAACCACAAGAAAGACAAAAAGCGCTAGAAGTCCGACAGCCGCCAACATGGTTAATCCCCATAAAGAAAAATCCAGCTGACAAATAATAATAATAAATATTTACTTATAAATACTCCTCTACTGGCTGAAGATATATAACCCTGATTTATAAGCAGTTGTATATTACAATTAAATTATGTCTTGGTGGTTGTGGGGATGGTTGTGGTGGTGATGGTTAGGATGGTGGTTGTGATAGTTGTGGTAGTAGTGGTAGTGGTGGTGATGATGGTGGATGTGGTGATGGTGGTGGTGTTGATGGCGATAGAGGTGATGGTGATGGTGATAGTGGTGGTGGAGGTGGTTGTCGTAACGGTGGTGGTGGTGATGGCTGCAGTGTTGTGTGTGTGTGTGGGAGAGGGTGCTGATAACGGTAGAGGTGATTGTTGTGGTAGATGTGGTTGTGGTGGTGATAATGTTGGTGGCTGTGGTGGTGATGGTGGTGGTGATGGTGATGATGGTTGCGGTGATGGTGGTGGTGGTGACGTCGGTGATGGTGGTGGTGGCTGTGGTGGTGATGGTTGTGATGATGGTGGTGGTGATGATGTTCTGGTTGTGGTGATGGTGGTGATGGTGGTGGCATCGGTGATGGTGGTGATGGTTGTGGTGCTGGTGGTGGTTGTGGTGGTGTTTTTTATTAATTTATTGAAACATTAAATTTAAAATATAGTTACCTTATTGTTATCCTCTATTACATGCTGCATGTTTACGCTGTGATTCACTTTAGTTGTGTCTTGTGTGGCTCCTAGTAATCTCCCTACAGATTCCTTGGTGGTACATATAGTACACTCTGTAGTAACGATCTGTTCTCGGCTTGTATTGTCTGTTCTAAATGTTCTACTTGATGTGACGGTATTTTCATCTGCATCAGTGGTGTGCGTCACTTCCCTAGGGGACGCTGTAGTCTGTTCTTGCCCAATTGTTGGTGCAGGGTCAGGGAAGATATTTTCGCAGTTGACCCCAGTGACACCTTGTGGACAGTCGCACACGTAACCATTGGTTACGTCACGACATGTTCCGTTACCATGACACGGGCTGCTGTCACACTCTCTCACGGTAACGTTGCAGAACTTGCCCTTGTATCCTGATGCACACGAGCAATTGCCATCAGAACATGTGCTGCCATTAAAACACACCACCTCAGCATCGCACAAGTGATTTTCACAAACGTTGCTTGGATAAACATGATAGCAGACACACTTGCCTTCCAGACATGTCCCGTTATTTCCACATGTGATATTTTCACATTTGTCCATTTCGCATTTGTCGCCAATAAAATCAGCTGGACATCTACATTTTCCACTTCCGTAGCAGGTGCCGCCATTTTGACAAATAGCGGTGACGTTGCAGACATGGTGCTGGCAATTCTCCCCCGTGTGCTCTTCGTCACAGTTACATGTGTAGCTGTTGACGTCATCCACACACGTGGCTCCTTCATGACAAGGCTGGGATGCACAATCATCCACATCAATCTCACAGTGATCCCCTTATAATAAACATGTAAAATAATACAGCTATACAAATGAAGCCACATCTATGAACATAAACACTACATCTCACATCAGTGGCATATAGCCTTAACCTTGTTTAGTTTGAAAACAATCAAAGTATTATGTCACAATGACTTCCCAGTAAACGCAAAACATTTGTATAACATGTGTACAATGTTGGACGTTGTACAAATGTTATGCAACTGTTCTGTATTTTTTCATAATATCACCATCCAATAATTAGCGGTTCCTACAAAAGATAGACAACGAACTCTGGAGTTGGCTGATCCACAATATCTTCACATCAAAAGGCTCCACTCAAAATATTGCTGATTAAAATACACCGGTGACGTTAGTCTATTGTTAAAACAGTAGATTTGGATCTTCGAATCAGCTATTTTTATACTGGCCACGTCGGGCACAATATCCAGGTTTTACCATGACACTGTATAACTGCATGGCTAATGTTGCATTGTTAACCATGCCGACTATGAAAACTGATTTTTATATTCATTAAGTCTTAGAAAACATAACACTGTACCTATCTTGTGTGTTCTAAGTCAAAGAAAAAACTCAAATTACATTCAGATCTACGGATCTATCGAGCTCCGTTCTTTTTTCTTGACATACCTCATTCATTGAATGTATCGGGATTATAATATAAGTGATAAGAAAATACGCGAGCTAAAGTTTAATTAATTGGACTGTATGGAGTCGGTGGCCAGGAACTGTGGCGGTGACGTGTTAGAATGTAATTTGTAGTGGTGTATCGGCGTTTCGTATTGACTGGAGTTCGAATATTAAAAAATGTATTGTGATAAAAAAATGGAATTAACTAAAAGCTTGCATAAAGCGCATATATATCCAGCTCAGTTGTTCAAACGCTTCAAATAATACGTCTCTATCTATGCAAGACTGTTGAAAGCCTTGGGGAATAAATGTTTTTTTTTGCACAACAACTGCTGAATCGCTGTAACGAGCCAGGCATGAGACTGCCTGATGACGTCGAAACAATTCGCACAGTACTCTCGGATTCGACAAACATGATCGTGGTGGGTTAAACATACACATGGAACCCTCTGGTCAATAAATATTCAGTCAAAATATAATCACTTTGTGGACTAGATATTTAAATATTTTTGCAGACGATATGACTTGCCCTTTACAATACCAATTACAGATCATAATTTTTAATGATTGCGAATAAAGGTTCTTGAGGACACTATTTTAAAAATCATGATAGCCTCCTGTGAGGTCAGAATAAGCAAATAATTATGTTGCTTTACTACAGCAATAATTATTTACTACGTGCATATCTAAGTGGAAGTTTATTAAATATATATTTGCATACATATAAATAAAATATTATGCTTACAATCCATCAGGGTGTACATTTGTTTATATCATTCTCACCTGTATAGCCTTGCGTACAATGACAGGTGTATCTCAGATGATGATCTGTACACTTAGAGCCATGCTGACATGTATTGTTTATACAATCATCTACTTTAGATCTACAATCGACAGATAGATCCTCATAACCTGAAACAAAATAATGTAAACATTCTGGTCACAAGAAACATGTTGTAAATATCGAGACAATGTTTGACTGAGCATCACACAACATTATCTCGTAGTATAGTGCTTTATCTGTGAAGCACTTTTTGAATGCTTGACAAAAACATCATTAAAACGTGGCATCACGAGACAAACATTCTGGTCACAAGAAACATGTTGTAAATATCGAGACAATGTTTGACTGAGCATCACACAACATTATCTCGTAGTATAGTGCTTTATCTGTGAAACACTTTTTGAATGCTTGACAAAAACATCATTAAAACGTTAAAAAAAACGTTTTATAACGTTATATAATACCAGTCAAAATGTTTGAAAAATCACGTTATGAAAACGTTTACAAAATGTTTCTCATTGATTTTTTGTTTGACTTATAGATATTTTCTAGACACTACAAAATGTTGTTTTATAACATTTTCATGCGACTTTCCAAAATGTTAGACCATGTAAAAAAATGTTATGTGTTTGTTGAGATGATGCCCTGCAAAGGCAAACATTAATCCGAATATACATATTTCTGTCAACTCCACACCTATATATATCCGGGTTAAAGGAGGGAAACCCTGTAGCTTCTCACAAAAATAGCCTGAAGTGGCAATGATTAAACCAGCGTTAACGCGTATAGACCAATGTTGTCGTGCAAAGCTTGAAGGCAGTATGTGCTTTCGTTACAAGTAGACAGATACTCCCTTTTGCCATTGCAGAGCAGTAGGGGACTATGTGTCTCACCTGGGAGACATATCTTGTGTCCCGTGGCAGGATCACACATGAAATGACGGTATTTGTCATCTTTTCCCACACAAGACACACCACATGTGGCACCGTAGTACGTTGGGTTGCAATAAAGCTTGTAGAGAAATTCCATCCTGGCAAATAAAATGGCAAAAATATTATGAAAATATTATGTAGGCATACTATTATGAGAATATTATGTAGGAATACTATTATGAGAATAGTATGTAGGCATACTATTATGAGAATATTATGTAGGCATACTATTATGAGAATATTATGTTGGCATACTATTATGAGAATATTATGTAGGCAGACTATTATGAGAATATTATGTAGGCAGACTATTATGAGAATATTATGTAGCCATATTATTATGAGAATATTATGTAGGCATACTGTTATGAGAATATGATGAAGGCATACTATTATGAGAATATTATGTAGGCATACTATTATAAAAATATTATGTAGGCATACTATTATGAGAATATTATGTAGGCATACTGCTATGAGAATATTATGTAGGCATACTATTATGAGAATATGATGTAGGCAGACTATCAAGAGAATATTATGTAGGCATACTGTTATGAGAATATGATGCAGGCATACTATTATGAGAATATTATGTAGGCAAACTGTTATGAGAATATTATGTAGGCAGATTATTATGACAATATTATGTAGGCAGACTATTAAGAGAATATTATGTAGGCATACTGTTATGAGAATATGATGTAGGCAGACTATTATGAGAATATTATGAAGGCATACTATTATGAGGATATTATGTAGGCATACTGTTATGAGAATATGATGTAGGCATACTATTATGAAAATATTATGTAGGCATACTGTTATGAGAATATTATGTAGGCAGATTATTATGAGAATATTATGTAGGCAGACTATTAAGAGAATATTATATAGGCCTACTATTATGAGAATATGATGTAGGCAGACTATTATGAGAATATTATGTAGGCATACTATTATGAGGATATTATGTAGGCATACTGTTATGAGAATATGATGTAGGCATAATATTATGATAATATTATGAAGGCATACTATTATGAGAATATTATGTAGGCATACTATTATGAGAATATTATGTAGGCATACTATTATGAGAATATTATGTAGGGATACTATTATGAGAAAATTATGTAGGCATACTATTATGAGAATATTATGTAGGCAGACTATTATGAGAATATTATGTAGGCATACTATTATGAGAATATTATGTAGGCATACTATTATGAGAATATTATGTAGGAATACTATCATGAGAATATTATGTAGGCATACTATTATAAGAATATTATGTAGGCATACCATTATGAGAATATTATGTAGGCATACTGTTATGAGAATATTATGAAGGCATACTATTATGAGCATATGATGTAGGCAGACTATTAAGAGAATATTATGTAGGCATACTCTTATGAGAATATGATGTAGGCATACTATTATGAGAATATTATGTAGGCATACTGTTATGAGAATATTATGTAAGCAGATTATTATGAGAATATTATGTAGGCAGACTATTAAGAGAATATTATGTAGGCATACTGTTATGAGAATATGATGTAGGCAGACTATTATGAGAATATTATGTAGGCATACTATTATGAGGATATTATGTAGGCATACTGTTATGAGAATATGATGTAGGCATACTATTATGAGAATATTATGTAGGCATACTGTTATGAGAATATTATGTAGGCAGATTATTATGAGAATATTATGTAGGCAGACTATTAAGAGAATATTATATAGGCCTTCTATTATGAGAATATGATGTAGGCATACTATTATGGGAATATTATGTAGGCATACTGTTATGAGAATATTATGTAGGCAGATTATTATGAGAATATTATGTAGGCATACTATTATTAGAATATTATGTAGGCATACTATTATGAGAATATTATGTAGGCATAGGCCTACTATTATGAGAATATTATGTAGGCATACTATTATGATAATATTATGAAGGCATACTATTATGAGAATATTATGTAGGCATACTATTATGAGAATATGATGTAGGCATACTATTATGAGAATATGATGTAGGCATACTATTATGAGAATATTATATAGGCCTACTATTATGAGAATACCATGTAGGCATACTATTATGAAAATATTATGTAGGCATACTATTATGAGAATATTATGTAGGCCTACTATTATGATAATATTATGTAGGCCTACTATTATGAGAATATTATGTAGGCCTACTATTATGAGAATATTATGTAGGCATACTATTATGAAAATATTATGTAGGCAGACTATTATCAGAATATTATGTAGGCATACTATTATGAGAATATTATGTAGGCATACTGTTATGAGAATTTTATGTAGGCATACTATTATGAAAATATTATGTAGGCAGACTATTATCAGAATATTATGTAGGCATACTATTATGAGAATATTATGTAGGCATACCATTATGAGAATATTATGTAGGCCTACTATTATGAGAATATCATGTAGGCATACTATTATGAGAATATTATGTAGGCATACTATTATGATAATATTATGTGGGCATACTATTATGAGAATACTATGTAGGCATACTATTATGAGAATATTATGTAGGCATACCATTACACAGTGACATTCATATTGGAAGCATAGGGTATAGATTCACGTTGTACATTTTTGGAACAAATTTAAACCTCATGCTGCTGGATTGCTTTTAATTTTAATTCATTTCAAGCTGGAATTGCTAACGCAATTTCCAGCTTGAAATGACGAAAAATATGTCCATTTATGTGAATAGACATATCGTAAATTGAATAATTTGTTGAGCTCAGCAAAAATCACACCCTATTTTTTTTTTTTTTTTTTTTAAAACATGATTTAAACCATATATATCATGTAAATGCTGGCCAAGCAGTCAAAGGGTTAAAAACGTTTATAGTTGTGACTGGTGCTCAAAATATAAATATGATATCGCTCCCAGCAAACACGAGACGTTGAAACAATGATGCGTTTAATGTTGAGCCAGGGTGGTAGACGCTGGTCTAACATTAACCCAGCATTACACTCTTTCAACGTCTCGTGTTTGCTGGTTTGGAAGAGAAGGAGCACAATAAGCATTACGTTGTTGGTTGTCCATGATCTCTGACACCAACAATAGAATGATTTCTCCACGTGGCTAGTTGTTTGTTGAAGTCTGGTTTATCATCCATTCGCCAGGGCAAGTTGATGTACAGCTTGTCTATGTCGTCATCACTGCCCCGGTTACTGTTATCATCATAAGCCTGGATTCTCAGCTCTACGCTTTCCTGTTATAACAAAAACATTTTGAAACGTATTCCCACCATATACCTGAGACACTCTTCCACAAGCCTTCTCCACAGTAGACTGCTTGCCCAGTTTAGCATATATGTGCACAAAGGTGGCTAAAAACCCCATTCATTTCATTTCATTTCTTAACAACTAAACTGCAAAGATGAGTCTGGTGCATTGTTTGGGGGCTGCAACCCAACGCTGACAATTAGACAATCATACAAACGTTCGCCCTTTTAATGAAACGTTCCTTTTACTTACCGGCAAGCTAGTGTGGAATATCTTTTGATGTGTGTCTTTCAAATGCTTGTCAGCATTGGTATAATTGAGGAAATCCACTATGTCAGTGTTGGCATATTCATCTGTTTCCTCATAAATGTACTTGCAAAAGCTCTGCTCAAAACGTTTGTCAACTTCTGGTCTGAAACAATAAATTCATCAGAATGATATGTGTGCAAGTTTGGAACAAATTTTAACCCTTTCATGGCGTGGGGATCATCTTTATACGTCAGATTCTGACATATAAAGACGATTCCCGCACTGAAGGAATTAAAAGATTTATAATTACGTAGACCCATAGCATAGGTATTCAAATAAAGCAGACAGAGCTAACTAGGACATTTACGATGACTTCAAATTGAAATAAACCCTTTGGTCGCGATATATTTATACAAATTAATTCAGTGTTATAAGTTAATCAAAACATAAGTTAATCCAACATTGGATCAACGCCTCGTGTTTGCTGCGTTGGTGTAGCTAATTAACCCTTAAACCGCTAAATTAAATAATTAAATTAAATAATTTAAATTTTTACCCACTTGAAATGATTTCTCGCTACCGCAAAACACAATTTTAAGTGAGTGGGAATGACTCATATTTGTTTAATTTGACACCAAACATTTGCAAGTATTGATGTTCAAGTACACATTTCGACTCAGTATTAAACTACGATTTAAACCGCTAATATAACGGATTAAAAAACGACTACAGCCGAGCATTTTTATTTAAAAAAATGAAATAAATAATTTACTTCAAGAACTATTCTATCTAAACATGTAATGATTTTTTTTTTCTCGCGCAAGGCCGAGTTGAAATAAATAATTTGTCCGCGAGAAAAACTCCAGCCCCCCCCCCCTCTTAAAAATTAGCTTATTTTGTATTAGGCTTTATCTACACACATATAATTATACAATACTTGTAGAAATGTGCAATTGCAAATACGTCAGGATGTCAAATACAGGTGACCAGCACCCTTACTAATTTTGATATCCAGGATAAAATTTATATATTCACACGAAATAGTCACAAGAGGTTACTAGTAAATTTTGGAGTCAGAAGAATTAAAATGTGCTACTTTCCATGGTTTTTAGTTGATCATAAATATATTTTTTAATGCCTGATCTGAAAATAGATAATCATCATGCAGTTATATAGGGATCGCCTACAGACGTCAGATTCTGACGTCTAAAGTCGATCCCTGCACAGAAAGAATAAAAATATAAAAATATTTAAAATGGCTGTAGATCCATAACATGGGTATTCAAATGAAGCGGAAATAGTTAGGCCTTCGGTTTCCATGGTTTGTATTTAGTATTTCATCGCTTTAGGGGTCAGTTGGTCTACCTGTCAGCTCGGTCCAGACAGATTTTGAACACTGTGTCACATTGCTGGTCACTCTCTCGATCACAGCGCCCACCAGCCATGTCCATACCTCCCTCATTCACAAAACGTGTCAGCTGCAAGTCAAACGTTCCGATTGCGGTCACGAAAACCAGCGCCTGAAAAATAACATGTGGTTGAATGGCAAGTTTCTGACATGCTAATTAATAAATTGAATGAATCACTTTGTCTGACCAGAACAGACGAGTCGGCATAGGACTATAGTATATCGGTTTATTTTGAGTATTGTTCTAGACACGAAATTGGTGGGGGGTATCTAGTACATATACTTTATTACTGTCGTTGCGTTGAGAAATTGTATATGATATACTAATTAAATAATTACTTGGTATAATGTTCTAGATGAGTGATCATTCAATCACGATTACAGTTGTTTTAACCCCTTAATTGTATTAGCGCTTTAACACTTTAACCCTTTAACCGCCGGTGCCGCATATATTCGGGTTTTCATTTTTTATCAGCACAGTAAGTACCACCTTTTAAACATGTTAAAGATAAAATGGGACATCAATCAGCAAGATTTGAAAACAGTTGACCTCAATTTTGTGAAATCTGAATAATTTTCACTCACTTGAAGTTGTGGATCGCGTCAGCGAGACACAACTTCAAGTGGGTGAAAATTTCAATTGATTAATTTGGCGGTTAAAGGGTTAAGCGCAAAACATGACTAAAATCAATTTTATCCGTTTTATTTAAACTGGCATTGAATTGGCTAGAGTAGCACATCATTTGATTTAGGTTGTGCACATGGAAGTAATTTTACCCACTCGAAGTTGTGTGTGACGGTAGCCGGACACAACTTCAAAAAGGTAAAAAATAGAATTGTATGACAGATAAGAAACGCTGACCCGATGCTGCTTCATTGTTAGATAGCATCGTAAACCTCTGTCATGTAGGCTAATGTCAGTTATTAGTAAATAGAGGGCGGATGTTGCTCTCCACGTACCATTTAGTTGTACGATGCGCCCAGGCCACAGAAAGTAAAATATAAGATAAGATAAGTTTATATAAAGTCACACCCATGGTAACAAATATAACATACGCTGTAAACAACTAGTACAAGCGACATGTAATATAACTGGTACGTTTTGAGTTTGTATTGTCGATAATAAAAAATAATTAGGCTAAAATAATATTTTGAAAATGTCATCGTGACTGATACATACTTTGATTATATTTCTAAACTGAAATCACTTCGCAGGCCTTTAACTCTTTAACCGCCGGTGCCGCAGATATTCCGGTTTTCATTTTTTATTAGCACATTAAGTACCACCTTTTAAACATGGTAAAGATAAAATGTGACATTAATCAGCAATATTTGAACAGTTGACCTTCATTTTGTCAAATCTGAATAATTTTCACTCACTTGAAGTTGTGGATCGCGTCAGATTAAATATTTTGACGGTTAAAGGGTTAAATAATTTTGTGGTTGAATTGTTTAGGTGTGTGTATTTTGCACCCAGCAAACACGAAAAGTCAACCCAATGTTTGTTTAATGTTGGTCCACCGTCTGCGCCGCTGGCCCAACATTAAACCAACATTAAATCAATGTCTCGTGTTTAGAAACCCTACCTGATAGAAGTATAACAATGCAAGTATCCATGCGATAGCCATATTGTTTGGTGATGTTGACATGTGGCAGCCAGAGGTGAAGGGCACAGCCAGCTGGGGTTGGTGGGTGCAAGCTTGTGATTAATTGATCTCCTTATATTGGTAACACTAAAAACAGAAATATCGACACATATTGATATCAACCCTTATCCTGCTGAAATGTGAGCTAGTATTTTTCGTCATTTGAAGCTGGAATTTCTAACGCAATTTCCAGCTTCAAATGACGAGCAATGTTAAATCTAGTATTAGTAATATTAATTGCCAAATTTAAAAGTGTCAGATACGAAATGTAAAACATATCACTAAAATGGATCAAATAGTTCCGTGTTTGCTGGGATGTGATCAGCTTCACCCTTACAACGCTGAATTATTTGTGCTTAAACCATGGAGGAAAACAATTTTTTTTTAAATTTGAAATCATCATAAATTTTATAGTTAGCTCTTTCCGCTTCGTTTGAATACCTATATATTATGGGTCTAGGGCCATTATAATTTTCGCAATTCTTTCAGTGCGGGGACTGTCTTTATACGTCAGATTTTGAAATAGAAACAAACAATTCAATAGCACAGGGGTGAAACGTTATTGTTTTTAAGCGCTACTATTTTCCATTTTTCCATTCATTTAAAGTTGGCAATTTATTCAGCAATGCCAGCTTGAACGGAATTAAAAACGTGAAACATTAATACAGCACAAGTAGTGATTTAAAATATAATGACTGCCCCAAGGCCTTTGTGGGATTATCTGATTATAGGATTGTAGTAACTAAGATGTGCAAAAGTAGAATAGCTAACATACCTAACACAAAATGAAATGCAACACTTCTTGTATAGGTACTATATTACAAATAATAAATATGTATAAAATAAACCGAAATATACGATCCAGTTATTCATTACTGAATATGAGCATCTGCTTTTTTATCGTGGATTGATTTCAGTGTATCTTATTTGCATTATGAGCTGCCGAACAGCATAACAAAGTGAACGAGGGCGGGGCCTGGAATGTTGGGATTCGTAGGCTCGTCCCTGCTCAGGCATTGAGGTGTCAAATAGATGATATGCAATGGTGTTCATTTGAGTGCGATATGGGAAAACACAGCACTCGTTCAAAGAATAAGGTGTGGACATGTGCTGTATTTACCGATATCACACGAAAAATGAACAGCGTTTGTATTTTCTCACACGATCAGGTCACATATGAAATATAACTGACATATAGATTGTAGTTCAACTACAGCTAGAGTGCGATATGGGCTGATACCGATATACGTCTCATAGTGCGCAGAGTGTGAGAAAAAAGCTCGGTCTCAGACCACCAGAGCTTCGGATCCTATGTCTGGAGGGTCGTGTATGATTCATCTCACCATCCTCAGGAGGATCTCCTGGCCCAGGTTGGCATATGTGTGCACAAATGTAGCCTAAAGTCCCATTCATTCATCCGTCCATTCATCCTTTCTCATATCCATCCATCCACCCATCCATCCATTCGCAAAGGGAGCTAATGTTATTACGTCGCAATGAAAATAACTATCATATCAATCCAACAAAACTGCTCTAACTAACACCCACCAAAAAAATTGAATAATGCAAACGTATATAAAAGGAATTTTAAATATACTTACTTGCCATGTCAATTAGAATCAGATGATTCGGACGGTCTGCCCAGGTTGGCATATGTGTGCACAAATGTAGCCTAAAGTCCCATTCATTCATCCGTCCATTCATCCTTTCTCATATCCATCCATCCACCCATCCATCCATTCGCAAAGGGAGCTAATGTTATTACGTCGCAATGAAAATAACTATCATATCAATCCAACAAAACTGCTCTAACTAACACCCACCAAAAAAATTGAATAATGCAAACGTATATAAAAGGAATTTTAAATATACTTACTTGCCATGTCAATTAGAATCAGATGATTCGGACGGTCTGCCCAGGTTGGCATATGTGTGCACAAATGAAAATAACTATCATATCAATCCCAGAGTCTGAAATGATGAGTGGCATTGCTATTTGTCAGTGCAACAGTCACGTGCCACATTACCAAACAAACACGATATGCTGATACAATGTTGTGTTAATGCTGGGCCAGCGTCGGAGACGCTCGCCCAACATTATCCCAACATTGTGTCAACCCTGACCCAATACCTTATATTACTAACTTTCAGGACAATCAAGAGCTGAAAAAGTTGGAGGGGGTAAAATGGTAAAAGGTAAAATGATTTTTTAGTACAGGAGGCGTTGGTCCAATGTAGGTTCAATGTTGGTCCACCGTCTACAACGACGGCCCAGCATTGCACCTACATTGAATCAACGTCTCTTCGTCTGATCAACAGGGTTTGATGAACCAGGTTTGATGAACCGCCAATGTAAACATTTAATGTTAAATACTGATGTTTGTGAATCATATAGCGTTGTTCAGGCAGTTTAATTTATGATCAGGATCCGCCACTTGGACATAGGGCTGCACCCCGGAAAACACGAGGCTTTCACCCAATGTTAGATTAATGTTGGGTCAACGTCGCATACGGTGGACCAAAATTATTTATTTGTAAATGTGATATAATTTCATTTTTTCTTACTAATAAAATAGTAAATAAATAAATAAATAAAATAATACAGGGCCCGTATTTTCGTACCAGATGCGATTGTGTACCGACTTGAAGTTGTATCTCGTTGCCGCGACTCACATCTTTGAGTGGGTGAAAATTACTCATATTTGTGACCACACATTTTCAAATCTTGATTGATCGTTGGCTTCGGATTGTTCGAGATGGCCATCCGAAGCCTACGATATATCGTAACTGGTACGATAATACGGCCTTTTTTATTGAAACGTAGAATCCCAGGAAACACAAGACGTTGAACCAATGTTGTTTTAATGTTGGCCCAGCGTGGTAGACGATGGGCCAACATTAAAACACCATCGGTTATACGTCTTGTGTTTGCTGGGATGTTTTAAACTGTTTTTAAACCCGCGCTGAAAGGGTTAACCCTTAAAGCGCTACATTAAAAATCACTTGAACTTGTGTCTCGCTGCCGCGACTGACAACTTCAAGTGGGTGAAAATTACTCATATTTGTGACACATTTTCAAATTTTAATGTTTATAAACACATGTGATTGATTGATTGATTGATTGATTGATTGATTGAATTGATTGATTGATTGATTGATTGATTTATTGATTTATTGATTGATTGAATGATTGATTGATTGATTAATTGATTGATTGATTGATTGATTGATTGATTGATTAATTGATTGATTGATTGATTGATTGATTGATTGATTGATTGATTGATTGATTGATTGATTGATTGATTGATTGATTGATTGATTGATTGATTGATTGATTGATTGATTGATTGATTGATTGATTGATTGATTGATTGATTGATTGATTGATTGGTTGATTGGTTGATTGATTGATTGATTTCTTCATTCATTCATGCATATATTTAATCACCCTTTCATCCATCCATCCATCCATCCATCTATTCATTCATTCATTCATTCATTCATTCATTCATTCATTCATTCATTCATTCATTCATTCATTCATTCATTCATCCATTCATTTATTCATTCATTCACAACCTACAAGCACAGATTCTTATTTGGAAATACTGTCGGTGTTTGTCCCAGTTTACAGTTGTACTCTGGCCAAAACTGCAAACATAACAGCTGTTTGGGTGCGATAACAGATAAACGCCAAATAGGTCACACGTGTACGTAACGCCAAACCAAACGCGCTAACTGCTTACTTGCAAAATCAGCAATTACTGCGTTTTGGTTTACATTCAAGGCAGTATAAGTAGAGTATGACTGATAAAAAACCAAGTACACATTATGTTGTACAAAGGTAAACAGCAAGTAACTGCTTATTTTCGAGTTACTGCTGTTGGACATGTACATGGCATATAGTATGAATGGCCAGCTAGCATTCCATAAATACGCGCAGATTGCAGGCATCTGTAGACAAAGAAAAAACTATCAAAAAAACTATCACGAAACAGTCCAGCATTTGGTCAATGTTGCTTTAACATCGTATATGTTGAATTACCGTTGACATTTTAACTTAGAATTTCATAAAGTAGTTCATTTTTTACTGATTTAAATCTCAGGAGGTCTCCAGACATCTTTTCTGCTTGATGTAGAATAAAAATCACCCTTTAATTTTTTTTCAACGATTTTGTCAATACACTGTTTCCACGATTGGCGCATAAGCAAGACTCCCAACTAAATAGTTCAGTTTTAATCACTGTGTGGCGCGTTGTAATAGAAGTGTGGCAGGACTCCCAACTAAACAGTTTAGCTTTTAGTCACTGTAGTGTGTGGCGTGTTGCTATTGGGAAAGGTGTATTAGGCCTACCCTAAGCTAATGGCAACAAGAAGCTGGGACTCAACATGGTTATGCCATTTATTATCAATTAGTCTTGCTGTTCCTCTGAGCTACTACTAAGGATTGATATGCGTTTAAAATAATATATTATTGATTGATTGATTTCAGTAGCAGATCTACTTTGCTTATTATACCAGTAGTTAGTTGTTTAGTTGCATGGGCATCAGACAAGAAATATACTGAGTTATCGTTTATTGCTAGCAAACGTTCAATGTTGGTAATCGAATCAAAACAGTAGCCACTGGCGACATTAATATTTTAAGGCCATATCTTCACTTCTCGCTGCGTGTGTGTGATAGATTAGTCCCTGTGCAAACGCTGTCAACATTACTAGTTATCCCTTGTATGTAAATATATGTCATGAAAAGAATTCCATTATTTATGTTTATTATTGTATTTTTTATTATGATCTACAGCGAGTCAGCGACGACTGTAACAGTTGATCTCCTTTAACTCAAGACTGGCGTGTCCTTGGTGCAGTTGCAGTTTAAAGGTGATCTATCATCCCTTATATAGTATCAATAATTATGTCCTTATATTATCATGTGACCCTCTGAGAGGGTCACATGCTAGCCAATCACCCCATATAAGGAAACACTTGTGCCCCATCTTGTGGCAACTTTCATTTATTTGTCACAAATTTATTCATACTATATTAGGGGTGATAGATCACCTTTAAAAGAAGCAAAATATTTCCTCCCCGCTCACTCGTAAAGATTCAATATTGTGGGGAGCCTCAGTCACCGACGACCAGGGCTCGAATTTAGAATCCTATGTCTGCAGGGCATTGTCATCTCATTCGTCTCACCATCCTCAGGAGGTTCTCCTGGCCCAGTTTAGGCTATTATATATGTGCACAAAGGTGGCATAAAACCCCATTCATATTTTTATTAATTCAAAACTGGGCAATTCCATGAAAGTGTCAACCTAGGTGTGAAAAATTTAAAATGGCCTGATTCCCATTTTCACATCTTAATTTCATAGACAACTTGTCAAATTTTGAGAATCAATAATTGTTTGGCCAGGAAACAGAACTACATTGATGTAAAATCGCGCTGATCTTGAACATTTAAACACTATTTGGCATTGGTAACATATTACACAATTTGACACCTGTTTGTATTATTTGCACTATGACATAAGAAATGCCACCAGTAGGAAATATTTAGTGTTTGTTCATCAGTAGAAGATGTCTCTTGAAAACAATATATATGTTGATAGCTGTACTCGTCTTCAACATGGGTTTTCAGGTGTGACAATTCTGTGTTAAATTGATAAAAACGGATATGTACGTCCGACACCAAATATTATCAAAATGTTTTTTTTCAAGTAGACAAACCACATCCAGTGTTCTAAAATTCCTTATGCAAAACAGAAATGGTAGCATTACCCCAGCTATGCAACATGGAGTCACTGTGATGATTGGCTGTTTGATTATCGCCATGCAAACAAGCGTACGTCCGACACTATTGTAATGTACGTCCGACACCTTGTGTCAATCACAAGGCTGTTTAGTATACTCATGTTCACTAAATGGCTCAATGAGCCACATGTCAGTTTATTATGAGGTAATGGATGGATATAATATCAGAAAGAGAAATTATTCATCAATTGTGAATGGCAAAGTAGTGTAAAGTATGCGTAAGAGAATTAGCTTGTACGTCCGACACCAAAATAGTAAATTATATTATTTTTTAGATATGATAGTTGGATATCTACTTTAATTTATCTAATATGTTGAATACAAATAGTACACTTAATGCAAATATGCAATCAGAACTGCATGCAATAGTACAAATGCTGCATGTTGAATATGCAACTCACTGAAGGCCAAACACAATATTTGTGTACGTCCGACACCATGTACAACACTGAATCTCTGTTGACATGGTGAAGGTCTTTTAATTCTTGATTAATATTCTCAAGAATCTGGGAGTCCATATGCAGCACACAGATCGTGATAAAATTATGTAAAAAGTGCTAAATGACCATTTAACTGCATTTTGATGAATACATGTGGTGCTCTGTTGATAATTTAAGCCATTGAATAAACAATATGATCCAGCCAAAGTCGCCAATTACACTAGAATTCGGCACCACTGCTAACGTTCAGAAGAACTTCTAGCTTGATGGTTGTTCATGAACATGGTGAATGAATGCATCCCTCTATATTTACCAACCAAAAAAACACCGATTGGCATTATTAAGGGCCTAGCATCTAAACTAATGGTACCTCATCGACTATTAAACATCGATAATTAATGATGTCTGGGGAGGAGTCACCCGACATACCTGTCAATAGAAAACGGGAATAAAATAATGTAAATAACCTTGGACCATGCCCAGTTCGCCTGGGCAGCATCAAGGCTGATTTGTAAAACACTCACTTGCCATTTTAATTTTGTAAATTACAGTTTTTATATTTTTACAAACTAAAATCCAGCTGAAACGTGATGTTAACTTAGCACTATATACTTCACTCTTACCTAACACAGTTATGATATGGTTACGGCATGGCAAATTACTGCTATTATTAAACATCTTATACTTATATATTGAAAAATTATGTAATTTTGAATGACAACCCCCCAAAATGATTGTTAAAAAGCATTTGCAACATTTTTGACTTTGCTTGTGGGTGTTGCAGGATGAACAAAATCCTTAATTTCAGACATGTACGTCCGACACCAAGTGAGTGTACGTCCTCTATCAGTATCAGGCCACATTGTTATGCTGTCACCCAAGGATTCAGACAGATATGGTACTGAAGATTTATTTTACAAAATATCAATTTGTCTGCGTACGTCCGACACCACCCTTATATTGGCTCATAGCCGATATGTGTGAATGACATAAAATATTAAAATGTCCCACATGATATAGTGAGGTGGTGTGTATGAAATAGCAACAACATAATATAATTCTCATTCTCAGTTGGGGCACCAGGCATAAAATAAGTGTCTGAAACGTACGTCCGACACCGTGGAATTGCCCAACTGTGTTAACTGCTGTTTGCTGACAAGCAGATATTTTGAAGTGTAGTATGCATGCCATGGCGGACCGGAGATAACTCTTTTTCCACATTGGTTGAGCTCGTGCCTCACGATCTCAAGGTCGGTGGTTCGATCCCGGGCTGTGCAATTATAAGGGTTTAGTGGGCTGGTTACGGAACTGGGGCCTACTTGGGAAAGACTGATCAGCTATGTCAATCGATATCCCAGTAAACACAAAACATTTGTATGACATTTGTACAATGCTGGACCAATGTCGGAGACCTTGGGCCGACGTTGTACAAATGTTATGCAAATGTTTTGTGTTTTCTGGGATGGGCCGAGTTCAAATCCATGAAACACGTGACGTTGAATCAATGTCGGTTGAATGTTAGCCCAGCATTGAAGTAACCTTGGATGAGCGTCTCGTGTTTGCTATTTTGGAGAGCCTCTGTAACCGAGAGGTAGCGTGCTCGACCTCAGACCGCCAGGGTTCGAGTTTCGAATTCTGTGTCTAGAGGGCAGTGTTATCTCATTCATCTCACCATCCTCAGGAGGTTTTCCTGGCCCAGTTCAGCCTATATTTCATTTTAGAGATTGCGTGGTGTCGCTGTACACCCATCTACACCGTTGTCTGTCAACGAATACAATCAATCAGATCAATAGAATACAGGTTAACATTTCACAGAATATAAATAATTATTATAGAGGTCATATTTATATCTGCACCGCTATTCAACTTGTGAGCCAAGGTTATTGGATGCACGCAATGTGCATAATGCGCTAAATAATAGAGTATCATATTATAGGCAACACCACCCAAACAATCTCTCCAACTGTCTGGTGTAGGAGAGAATAGGACCTACATGCAGATTTTTTAGTTCCGTGATGTAGAGGAATCGCATGCAGATCTTCACAGAATAAGCAAAATCGACACTGGAGATTTCACCAAAACCTTACGAGAAATGTGGGAATTGACACAGCCGTAACATTTTTATTTCGCTACCTACAGTTTTCTGTTTTCTAATAAACATTTATATGAAATGGAGTGAAGCATTTATTGAAGTCGAAAATGCCAAGCATTGCTATTTCACACGTTGTTGTGTGTGTTTGTTTCTGTATCTTTGCCGTGATAGAGTCATCGTCGTCTTTATGTGATGGTCGGCTAACACGACCTAAGATGGCGGCCATGATCAGCCGTACTTATCCAGCGTGTCGTGATGTAGATCTCACACATGAGTTAGCCATCTGTGAGGCGGGTGAAGCTGACGTGAGTGATACCTTTACTGAGATACTTCCCCCATTAAAGTCTAAATGTCCTGATGGAAGCTGGAACAGGACGTGTTACCCTGTACCTCCACGTGACGTCATATATGCCTTCTCTTGTGTGTGTAGCTCAGCTCTCCAGAATTGGAATGTGGATGTGAGAGCCACCTATTGGTCAGACTTGGAATCATTGAGCACCCCTGTAAATGGAGCGTCTTACACCAGACGTCTGATGTTGGAGGGAGGTGAATGTATCGCTCGGGAGTTCATGAAGATGGTAACAGTTGTAGTGAGCTACAATCTCCCAAATAGTGTATATACGGCTTCTAGTTTTGATATTTGGAGCTTCGAACCCTATAGAGCTCGTCTTGATAACTATCTGGCAATCTGAGGGAAATGTGCATGGGTCTCCGATGCTGGTGATGCTAACGAATGGCTTGGCATCACTCTCCCTACTAATCAGTACACCATAAGAGGATGTGCCATCAGCAGGATGTGTGAGGTCACCAAATATGCAACCATGGTAACGGTGTACACCTCTGACGACGACGTCATCTGGCGTAACGTCACGGTTGCAGAAGACATTTCCACGCGGTATGACGCTGATGACGTTGCCTACGTCTGGTTTTCCACGGGCTTCATGTCACGCTACTGGAAAATCTTCCTCGTCAGCAAAAGTGTGCCTCGTACACGTGTGAAGGCCGATCTCATTGGTTTTCAGCCATGATCTAAGTTGTTCATGTGGCAACCCTTTAACCGCCGGTGCCGCATATATTCGGGTTTTCATTTTTTATTAGCTCATCAAGTACCACATTTTAAATATGTTAAAGATAAAATGTGACATCAACCAGCAAGATTTGAAAAGAGTTGACCTCCATTTTATCAAATCTGAATAATTTTCACTCACTTGAAGTTGTGGATCGCGTCAGCGAGACACAACTTCAAGTGGGTAAAAATTCAGTTTGAATAATTTGACGGTTAAAGGGTTAAGCATAACCCTTGAAGTGTTAAGTTTAATAATTAAAATTTTAACTCGTCCAGAAGTTGTGTCTCGCTACCGCGACCCGAAAACCCAAGTGGGTGAAAATCACCCCTATTTGTTTAATTTGAGACCAAACATTTGAAAATCTTGATGTTTAAACACACATTTCGTCATTGAATCGGCTCACGAAACAAATTAAAAACGATTATACTCGCAACTCGCGGGCTACGGGTTACTCTTAACCCTAACAGCCCGGGGATAGACATTAGTCGTCAGAATTTGACGTCTGTAGACGTCAGATTCTGAAGACTTAAAGTCTATCCCCGCACTGTAAGAGAAAAAATATTTCTAATGGTCGTAATCCCATACCATAGGTATTCAAATGAATCAGAAAGAGCTGCCTAAGATATTTATGATGGTTTTGATTTGATTAAAACCCTTTAGTCTCCAAGAGAGAGAAATGAGCTTGAAATCTGCTACATTAGAATACATTTTGACTCAAATTGTACATATTTTGTAAGACATTTTTACTCACTTACAGTTGAAGATCACGGAACCGAGACACAACTTTATGTGGGTAAAAAAATGAATTATATAACTTTAAGGGTTATTATAGTAATAGCGTGTGTTTGAAAAGCAAGGTGTTAGATTAAGGCTCTCATTTTAAAATTTGAGCCCCATCAGAATGGCCAAACATCGGCCCAACATTGAACCATCTCCTCGTGTTTGCTGGGTTAATTTCGTTGCGGAACGGGGAGATCCAGTGACTAGCAAATGGCAGCCTGGTATTATGCCCTATTAATATATATGTAAATATTAATCACTGACAATATTTTTATAGCCTGCTGATAAGCCCTATATGTCAACAATAATCACTGATGATACTGCATGGGGTATGGACTGATATCGACATACACCGCACGAACAAAATCAAATGATACAGTGTATATCACAGTATAACATGTAAAGTGGATAACATGTAAAGTAGATATTGTAAAACGCAGTGCTCACGGAACTGATATAAACGCAACTAAATGGAATCACGCTGTTGTCAATGGTATAATTAAAAAAAGGTCTTGAAAAAATTGAATTGATTTTAAATAATACAAATAAAGTGCAAAGTGGATTGCTACAGGAAACACAGTGCTCACGGAATTTATATAAAAGAAACTAAATGGAATCACACTGATGTCAAAGGTATAGTTAAGAAACGATCTTGCAAAGTGAAGTGATTTTGGATATTAAAATTACTTACGAATAAGCCCGAAATATCTCGGATTAGCTGCTCCCACGTTACACAACGGAGCCCGAGATGATCTTTATCAATGTTGTCATTTATATTGTGTTACTTTGGTCTGTTAAATGAACTCAGCATACTCACCAGTGTTGTGTCATCGGCATAAAGAATTTATTTAAATTGATTTATAATAAGGGGCCTAGGATTCACCCTTGGATAACACCTGTGGTTATGCTTGCCAGAGAAAATTTAGCACCATTAAATTCTGCAAATTGTTTACGTTAAAAAAAAACACATTTTAGTGGAGCTAGACATAGTAATCCAATTTGTGCAATAACATTTGATGATATAGGCTGTCGAATACCTTAGAAAGATCTAGGTATACATTTATAAGGATTGCATTACTATCCACAGTAGAAATAATTGTAATTTAAGCATTTTGTTTTAAAGAACTTTTTCAAACAATTTTAAAATTGCAGGCAGTAGAAATAAAATAAAGGTCTGTTCTTTCTCATTCCATAGTGGTCATCTTTTTTATATTTTAAATTTATCAGGGGATATTCTTGACGTCAATTTTTACTATTGGCTTTGTTAGGATATTGCTAAGCTTTATCAGAAGAGCTTCTGATGAACTTCGACAAAGCTAAGGGTTTTTTCCATTTGATGACTCAAGGTAGCACTTAATAGACTACCGGCTATGTTGATCACTTGGCAAGATATTTGTTTACTATTGTGGATTTATCTGATGCTAATTTATTTTCAATAATGAGATATTCAGGGAATTCTGATTTCAGCAAAACATTTATAGTTGACAATGTGCCCTTTATGTTGTTTTTGTATTGAGCAAAAATGATGCGATAATAAATTTGTCTTGATTTGACAATGATACTTTTTTTCACTTATTGTACGTTTTAGACATGAAGCTCTGGTGAGTTTTTATGCGATTGTTTCAATTGTTTGATTCAATTATCCTTGTATTTGATAGAGTTAAAAAAGTTATGGGTAGTGTTTAGACATGGTCAGAGTGTAGCACTTACAGTGATGTGGTGATTCATATCGGCGGTATGCAGTATACCACCCCTTAGTGTCATACAGGACTTTTCTTGCTGGCATGAATGGTTAATGGCCCAAAGCCTACACAAACTTGTCTGAGTTCTGACCCGGCAAACACAACACGTTGGCCCAATGTTGTTGTAATGTTGCGTCACCGTCTCTGACGTTGGCACAACATTACAACAACTTTGGGCCAACGTGTCGTGTTTGCTGGGGAGTGAGTTACTAATGCTTTACGTCGCCTTGTGCGTATTATCATGATATGATATATTATGTCAATATCTCGACAGAAGAAATGTTGAATATCATATAAAGGAATACCGCACATTCCATGCTTTTGAAAAAGTTTATATCGATGTAAATATGTAGTTAGGCCCTGTGGTGTGCATTTAATGCTGACAACTTTTGTTTAAGAAAAAAAGAGTATGAAATATCTTGATGACTCAATAATATATAAAGGAAAGAATGTGAAAATGTCTTATATTCTAAGTGAATATCAATATCAAAGATGTAGGCCCCCTATGATACATATCAGCAATACTTACACATGAACCTGGGTGTGTGCCTTTGTCATTGGCTAAAAGTGATCAAGGCAATCATGAACTCACCACAAAAAGTTTATTGCCACTGTCACTGAAGATACTGACCACGGCCAATATGTTCCTGACCCTGTGTCAGTGTCTGTATCTGGATCAATGGACATGCACTGGTAAGGAGTATGTATACGTAAACGTGTTGTTTATAAATGTTTCACAAGAGTATGTGGGGCCCAGCGACCGGTTTCCTCTCGGCCGGCGAGGCCAGCAGGAGTGGGAAATGACGAGCTGCCGCCTCCCTCCTGGCCTCGCCGAATATCCCCATGAATATACTTTGGGCAGTTTGTTTGACAGAGCTTTAAAGTTTTGGCTAAAACTTGGTTAAAATACAATGAATCACAAAAAAACACGTTAGTAAAAGATGGTGTGTATTGCCAAAAGTTGCATATACAATTAATCTGAAGTGAGAATTATGTTTAAAATCGAAAGGATTTTAGCTTAACAAAAATTCAGTTTACCAAAAATTCAAAATGGCGCCCATTTTTGCAACACAAATCATTGCATGTATCAGTTAACTGCACAATTCTATCATTCTTGACATTACTTCTACTTGCCATGCATCCAGACGTGTCGCACCGCAATCCGCAGGGCTAGAGGCCATCAGCTTGTCCGAGAGATGATTGTACAATGAGCCTATAAGTGAAGATTGAAATTATAAACCAGAGAAAGATAATTCTAAGATGTTTTATTGTTACACGCCGCCCAGGCGGGGAGTTTGAGTTTTGATCGGCGGATGGGGTGCACGGCCAGATCCAACGACTTGATCAGTGTCGACTACAAACAGCATGTTCACTTGAAAAGCCTTGGCACTGTAGTATAATCATACTGTAAAGGCAAACAGAAGTAACAGTTTCCTCCAATAGTCAGTAATTACTGCTGTGAGCCTCGGCGACTTAGTATAACTGCGATGGCAAACAACAGTAGCTGCTCACTTGACTATAAAACAGTTACTGCTTTTTGCCTTTTCAAGGTATTATAACTTTGCACTATAATGGCAAACAGCAGTAACTGCTTACTTGATATTCAAACCGTTATTGCTTTTTGTCTTTTCAAGGTATTGTAACTTTTAACTACAAGGACAAACAGCAGTAATTGTTTACTTTTTACGTGATCAGTTACTGCTGTTTGCCTGTGACGGAGTACTGTGACGTCACGCTGCGTCAAGTTCCGCCTCAAGTGATCGCGTACGTCAGAGCGTCACGCTGTTTTAACACATAATGGCGGTCGAGCTACTTAATTTGAATTTTCAGTCACTTGAAGCTGCAGATCGCAAGTGACTGAAAACTACTCATATTTGTTTAATTTGAGACCAAACATTTGCCAATATTGACGTTTGGACACACTTTTTGTTCCCAGTATAAACTGCGATTTAAAGTGACTGAAAATTACAGAGATAGAGCCAACTGGGGTTCAACTAAAATCAGAAACATGCACATAAGCATCTTCTCCAGTCAAAGCCAGACACGTGCAGACCGCCGGTGTCTGCTGTGGCATTCAACTTGATAGCTAAAGGTGACACATAAGTGGTCTATAGCTTTAACACATAGCGGAGCTGGGGGTATTTAATTTGAATTTTCTGTCATTTAAAGCTGCGGATCGCTACCGCGATCCGTAGCTTTAAGTGACTGAAAATTATAGTTTTCGGATTTATATGATTGCGTCATATCGTATATCAGTCAGGCAGATTTATAAGACATCTCTCACTTCCAGAATCTGGTCACATAAGTGTGAGAAAAAACAGAAAAGTAACACTGTAGTCGACATCAGTGCCTATCAGCTCTCCTACACGTTTATGCATCGACTTATTTCTGAGAGGCGTCTATTTTTCACAAATAAACATATTTTTTGTCATTTAAAGCTGGAAATTGCGTTATGAATTCCAATTTCAAATGACTTCAAGATCAGTGACTGATTTCCAATCTAATCTAATAGCTATTCTAATAGCCCAGAGATTTATACCGTTTAAAAGTCAGTTCTGACTCAGATTAGTCCCACAATTCTGACTTAAGTTCATGAACCTAAATGACCTTTGACCCCTCCCCCCCCAAAAAAAACCGAATAAAATGCTGACAATTTTTTACTGAAAGTGAACATCTTACTAGACACGTTTAACTTTATTCATTACAATATCTCCAAAGTGCGTGCACACAATAATTACCACAATACGAGTTGCTTACGAACCATTACATTTGGTGATCCAGAAAAAAACCACACATGGAAACTTGGGGACTTTGGCCAGCATGTTCCTGACTACATTTAGGATCATTGCAGAAAGAAAAGGTCTTAACTAATTATTTTTAGTCGTGTCTAATATTCCACCTCATGCTTTATCTATTCACCAGGTGGCTCTTGTTCTATAACTATTCACCAGGTGGCTCTTGTTATTAGACATAATCTGCAATCCGCGCGCTCCTCTCTGCGCATAGCCTATATGCCTATATAATAGCCTTAGTCTACTGCTTCTGGTGCAGATTCAAGTTTCAAAGAAACATATGTTTCTTCTCCACTGTGACCGAGAGGTACTGCGCTCGGCCTCAGACCGGGCTCGAGCTTCAAATTCTATGTTTGGAGGGCAGTGTCATATCACCATTCTCTTACAAGTCCTAATAACGAATCACAGTTTTAAAAAAGGCTCAAATAACGGATAACGGAATAGGTACCCCCCCCCCCCCCCGCCTGAACTTGTGACTCGCTACCGCGACCCACAACTTCAGGTGGGTGAAAATCGCTTATATTTGTCTAATTTAAGACCAAACATTAAGAAATCATGATGTTTAAGCACTTCTCAGTAACTTTGATTTTACCCTTACAGTGTGGGAATAGATTTTAGTCGACAGATTCTGACGTCTGTAGACTACTGATTCTGACGACTAAAGTCGACCCCCGCGCTGCAAGAGTAAACATATTTATAATGGCCGTTGATCCATAACAGAGGTATTCAAATGAATTGGAAAAAGCTCATTTAAGACATTTATGACGATTTAAAATGGAAAAAAAGTTGATCTCAATGGTTTAAACAAAAATAATTCAGCGCTTTAACACTTTAACCCACAAATTATTCAATTGAAATTTTCACTCACTTGAAGTTGTGTCTCGCTGACGCGATCCACAACTTCAACTGAGTGAAAATAGAAATTTGACAGAAAGATGTCAATTATTTTTAAATCTTGCTGATTGATATCACGTTTTATCTTTGATATGTATAAAATTTGATAACGTAATATTCTAGTGAAAAATTGTAAAACCGAATATAATCGGGACCGGCGTTTAAATATGCGAATAAAACAGATTGAAAACGATGATAGTCGTGATTAGCGGCGAAAGGGTTAAAATAAAATAACAGTTTTTTGTTGATGCCTATTCTCTGCGACGCTAGCCCAACATTGAGGCAGCAGTGGGTGAACGTTTCCAGTGTGTTAACCCTTTAACCGCCGGTGTCGCATATATTCGGGATTTCATTTTTATTAGCACATTAAGTACCACATTTTAAATATGTTAATGATAAAATGTGACATCAACCAGCAAGATTTGAAAAGAGTTGACCTCCATTTTGTCAAATCTGAATAATCTTCACTCACTTAAAGTTGTGGATCGCGTCAGCGAGACACAACTTCAAGTGGGTGAAAATTCAAATTGAATAATTTGGCGGTTTATATAAGGGTTAAAAGGACTGGCCCAGGTCTAAAATCATGAAAAAAAATCGGTGATTTTATTTTAGCTTCCTAATATAACCATATGATGTAAACATGTCCATAGACTAGAACTGCAAAAGTTTTTTTAATTTTTGCGCTGCGCATTCACCAGTTAGTCCAGATATAGAGAGGTTGTTGAATAATATAACGGCGATGACTCATCATCGAGCCAGCATCCTTACGGCACCTTACGGTAATGTTACACAACAAACAACAAGAGACGTTAACCTAGGCTGATTTAACGTTGGATCATAGTCCGCGATGATGGCCCAACAGTAAACTATTAACGGTCAATTTTTCATATGTGTTGGTTGTAATAAAAAAATGTTGACCATAATTATATCGGCCGAAGACGCATTCGGTGGGTCAACAGTAACTCAACATAATACGTACACTGACTTATCAGTTTATCAGTGAGTGTTACAGTACTACGATCCGAGTAGAGACACTGGTGAAACGAGGGAAAATAATACAGACATTGGGTCAACGACTCATGGTTGCAGCAGCAACCATGAGACGTTGACCCGATGCCGGTATGAGGTTGAACCAACATTAAATCAACATTGGTCAACGTCTCGTGTTTGCTAGGCAGGTTAATAATATTTATATGTTTGCGGCAAACTCGAGATATTGACCCGTCACACTACTGTGCCAACTTCGCAGATGGTGGGACAACATCGAAGCAATATTGCATGTCTCGGCTTTGACGTTGACCCAATGTTACTTTAATGTTGGTCCGCCGTCTGAGACGCTGGCCCAATCTGAAACCTTACAGCGCGAGGATCGACTTGAGACGTCAGAATCTAACATTACATCTGTAGATGTCAGATTCTGACGTCTAAATTAAGTCTATCCCCGCGCTGTAAGTGTAGTAGACCCATAACATAGGTATTCAAATGAAGCGGAAAACGCGAACTAAGACATTTATGAGATTTCTCAAATTAAAAAACCTTTTCGTCTCCATGGTTCAGCGATTCAGGTGTTAACCAATTAACCGCCAAATTATTCAATTTGAATTTTCACCCACTTGAAGTTGTGTCTCGCTGACGCGATCCACAACTTCAAGTGAGTAAAAATTTGACAAAATGGAGGTCAACTCTTTTCAAATCTTGCTGGTTGATGTCACATTTTATCTTTAACGTATTTAAAATGCGGTACTTGGTGTGCTAAAAGAAAATGAAAACCCATATATATGCGGCACCGGCGGTTGAAGGGTTGACCCATTCTAGCCTGAATTTGTCATGGACATCTCCATTCACTACAAGCCGTGAATTGCTGTCGCAATTCTCGACTTGTAGTGGATGAAGATGATTTGAAGTGGGTGGGACATTTAAGAAAATTGCCATGTATTGGTAAACTAGTTTCAGGGAAATGTTTATTATAAAACCCCCAGTTGTAGGAAAATTAAGTCTGTTTTCAGGGATGTAAAATTATACTTTAATGCATCGTGAGGGCTTAAAGGGTTTTAAAGCAGCATCGGCTGAACGTTGTGTGTTTGTTGGGATCACAGCTGGGCGTCCGAAATGAGCAGATCCAACTCGCTGTGAAACAATTACTGTCACTCCGGCCGGGAAGGGAGCTGTTCAATTATTCACTTGTACTCTCAGTTCTACGCCCTTTCATTTCCTTTCTTTTTACCCACATCCCTATAATTATGCGCATTTTGGGGCATTCGTCGCGTAAGGCAAGATTGCCTGTCCCGGCAAACATGAGGCGTCGACCCGATGATGGATTAGTGCTGGGCCAGCAGACGATGAGCGGGCTGCCTAGCCCGGAAAACACGCTGACCCGATGATGGTTTAATGCTGGGCCAGCATCGCAGATGGTGGGCTAGCATTAGGCCACCGTTGGATGAACGTCTCGAGTTTGTTGGTACATGCCTACATTTACTCTGAAGTAATAAATAAATCATAGTCATATGCGGATCTTCCCTTTAATATTACACAGTGGTCAAATGGGTGAAACTTAGGTGAACTTGCCTAAGGCGCCCACCCCCAAAGATCGGAACCTTCTGTAGCCAGCATGTCTGACTGATTACCACATGAAGATCAGCAGCTGATTCTGAACGTAATCATGCACGGCCAGTGACATTTTTGGGTCTGTAGGCCTACTCTGTGTAGGGTGAATATACAATTTAAGTGTCGTTTAGTGTTTTTTGGCTATTCTGAACGAATTAATGAATTGTGTGAGTCCAAATTTTTTTTAATGTTGTCCTATGGACAATACGATAAATTGAGAAAAATAAATAATACAATATCTGTAATGAGTATTTTTTTATTCAACATGCAAAGTGTCAAAATACACGAATTTGTACATAAATGCAATGTCTCCCAATATCTAACACCTGAAACATAGACTGTTTTAGCATGGAAGATCTCTTAGAAATAACCTAACCCCGAGCTATTTTGTAGCGCAATTGTTATGTACAACAAAATTTATTCATAATCAGACATGAACTCAATATAAAAAGTTGCCAAGGATACAATTACTGAGGCTTTTTAGTTGTCTCACGTCAACCGGTCAACTCAGCAACGCCACTGTTATCTAAACTCCTCAAATTGTGGTGTGATACCATTCAATTAATTTGATATAGGCAGAGTCCCGATATTTTGAGGTAGGTGAAATATTTGTAAACATTCAATTTGAACTGCTATTTTACAACCAAAACAATCACCCCTGAAACATATTCAATTTCTGTGTCAAATCAGAAACGCTTATAATCTAGCAAAAAATCATTGAAAACATGTTAAACTGGACAAAGTGCTTGATAATGATGGCCACCCCCCTACCGCATCGGTGGGCAATGATACATCTATTTTAAATAAATTAAAGATCTTTCATGTTGTCCGTATTCAACTCAGCAACAGTATTATTTGGATCAACTCAGCAACGTTTATGAGTTGACCAGTCAACTCAGAAACTTTGCTGAGTTGACTATATTTAGCTTTCTGTCTCACTAATGTAATTAAGACTAAAAAAGTATTTCTATAAATGTAAAATGCAATTAAGAAAGTTGTTTTTAATTAAATTAGATTGAGAGAGTATTAGCTTATGTAGACATTTTTACAACAATAAAAAAACGTTTCTGAGTTGAAAACAAAAACGTTGCTGAGTTTACTGAATTCTGCTTTCTGTCTCATTATTGTAATTGAAACTGAAATTTTAACTCCAGCAATGTAAAATGCAGTTAAAAAGAAGAAGCTGCTTTTGAATAAATTCGAGTGAGAGAGTATTTTAGAAGAAACAAAACTACAAATAACACTTAGTTAAATTTCTGGATCAAATTTACCCTCATTATATTGGCATGTATGTATTGTACAATGACCTTCGAAATACATTTTACATTAGGCAAATTATGTTCCCATATTTTTTTTGTCTTTATAATGATGAATCAAATTTATTTGCAGAAAATCGGGCTCAAGTATTGAGAGATCTCGTAGATGTGCCTAAAACATGACGTTTACATAATTTCACAATAAAATTTATGCTCTTTCTTAGCAATTTTTATTTTAAAAAGTGTTGTAAATACTAACATATCACTAAACTATATTCCAAAGCAATTTATGATCTTTAAGATTTGAAAATGATCAAATATATATATAAAATTCGTCGCTGAGTTGACATTTTATTTTTACGGTCCTTCACAAAAACACAATTTTTCTTCAAAATCTGTTTTAGATTAAGCTCTGATATTTTAAATGTGTATCACATAGACCCTACCCTCAATATCTGACGCTAGTATGTATATTTGAAGCGACTTTTTTTTCTTCAAAAATAAAGATTGAAAGAACCCTTAAATTGTCTATTCACCCTGTATTTGATGAAATATGCAAGAAAACATTTTTTGGAGCAAAGTAGGCGTTTTGTGAACGTCGTTCTAAAGACGCCCACTCCCGCGCACAACATGCCCAATGCTCTTTCTCCATTACCACATGAAGGCACAAAACGCACACCTGGAAACAAAAAAAAACATATGGGCTTCATAGGGACATGGGTGGGCGTTTTGAGAACGTTTGTCTTGTGCATGCTAAATCAGACAGGGCGTTATAGGTGCAGTCGGGTGGGGTTTTTAGGCAAATGAGAAAATATTAGAACATGGTCATTTCCTGAAAAGACCTCATGCCAGGCTCGTATTATTCAGGCTAAAAACACACAAGAAAGATGCCTTTGTAAGGCCTTTCAAAGTTATCAATGCTATCTATGATAGTTTAGGCATAGTCACGATTCAACATTGTTCAACAATAACATTAAAAAGTATCAATTTACCTAAGTTTGGCACGCCGAAGCTGTTTATTGTCTGTGCAGCCAAGTTCTACACAACGAACGTCAACACGTCACAAATGAATTAAACAATCGCACATAGATGGAATTATGGCCAGTTCTGAGAGAGTGCATGGTGGCTGAGCCTTTGGGCAAGATGGGCGTCTTAGGCAAGTTCCCCTACTCATAATTTGTATTTGAGATCAAACATTTAACCGCCAAATTATTTAATCTGAATTTTCACCCACTTGAGGTTGTGTCTCGCTGACGCGATCCGCAACTTCAAGTGAGTGAAAATTATTAAAATTTGACAAAATATTGCTGATTGATGTCACATTTTATCTCTAACATGTTTAAAAGGTGGTACTTAAGGTGCTAATAAAAATGAAAACCCGAATATATGCGCACCGGCGGTTAAAGGGTTAAAACTTTCTAAGCTCTTGACAGACAATGTTTAACCCCTGAGCTGCTAGACCAGCATATAGACGATTTCAAGCATGTTATAGCCTGATCAATACAAATTTCACTAAATTTGACAAAAATAGTTTTTGGTATGTGTTTTAGTTGATCAAATAATTCAATTTTTACTGGAGATTTCTAGTTTTCATAAATATAACTATTTTTCGTCATTTAAAGCTAGAAATTACGCTAGCAATTCCAGCTTCAAATGAATGGAAAATACAATAGCAACAATTCAGCAGCAGAAGGGTTATCAAAAAAAATGAGAGTGTAATTCTCGCCAATATTGCATAAGTAAAGTCACCACGTGACGAAAAAGCCAGCACTCTGTCTTTCATGCGACTTGATCACGTAACATTATATGTGTGCTGTCAGTGACAATGCTTCGGTCATCAAACATTACAGTAACTCAGAAAACAGTAGATATTGATACAATGTTGTGCTAATGTTGGCCCAGTGTCCGAGACCGTGGGTCAGCATTAAACCAGCAATTGTTCAACGTCTAGTGTTTGCTGGGTTAACATACTGAGTACACACACATTCTGTGTCCGGGTATAACGATATGCAGTCCTCATTCCTCTTTATGACACCCAGAGAACCGCATAGCCTAAAGCAGCTCCTTGGGATGACATCAATTTTCGTTTTCAATTTTGTAATGAAGTAGTGTATCCCACAGATCATGATTTTATTTTTTTTCAGATTTTTCGGATTTTTATAAAATATTTTTTTATCAATATTTCTATGAATCCTTTCCCAGACCAATTAAGGGCGGCAGCTATTTATGTAATAATGTGGTTAGGCCTACATTGATCATGCCGTCTGAGATGGTTAGTATCTGTTGTCTAATGTCTTGTACAGCTTGTTTACATGAAAATATACGTCTTAGAAATAGCACTAGTTTCGTCTTTTTTAGTGCTTTACTATTGTTTTTTATGTTTTTAAATTTTCTTTAAGATCAATAGGCTATATAGCTTCATAATAATTAAATTGGCAAAATTGACAGGACTTAAAATTGTCATCCCAAGGAGTTCCTTTAACTCTTATCCCTTATATACTGACTTTTTTGTATAAGCGATGGAGACCAAAGGCTTTTATTCAATTTGAAATCATCATAAATGTCTTGCTCAGCTCTTTTTGATTTATTTGAATACCTATGTTATGGGTCTACGGCCATTATAAATGTTTTAATTTTCTTTCAGTGCGGGGATCGTTTTTATACGTCATAATCTGTTCGTCAGAATCTAATCTGTCTACAGAAGTATAAAAACGGTCCCCGCGCTGGAAGGATTAAGCATGACCATAATCGTTTTCAATCCGTTTTATTCAGCTTTTTAAATTGCAGTTACTGTGACCAAAAAGTGTGTCTAAACTTCAAAATTTGCAAATGTTTGGTCTAAAATTAAACGAATTATTAGTAATTTTCACCCACTTGAAGTTGTGGCTCGCGGTAATACTGCTTCAAGAAGTATTTATTTTATTATTAAAGCCAATCTTTCCATTGTTTATTATACGAGGGACACATGTGCCCCAGAATGCAATAGTGGCCCGTGGGTATTCCACAATGACGTCACAGCCAGTATCCAGTCATCAATAATTCTGTAGGTTTTTCATACGACCACAGTGTTGAGAGAAGGTTCTCAAATCATAGCAAGTCAGTATACCTGAGCGACATCTTTCAGTAAATAATTCCTTCAATTCGAACAATCAGTCAGCCAGCATGCTAAACATTCTCAGTAGGCCTACTTGACTGGGCCACTTGGTCTAACACCACTGAGAATAGTTGAGTATTCAACTCACCGGCTGACGCAGCAGTATCGTGAGTTGACAGCTTCAACTAAGCTGAGAAGTGCATTACTTGTTGTATTCTGGTGGTCCTACACCCAACTTTCGTGCAGTTGGTGTAGAATCTTTGTGCACCCTTTAGGCCTATTTGACTCGGCATTTTTGGTGCAAAACAATTACACCATACGCACCTGTGCAGTGGGCAAAAAAATGCTACACCAAGCTGTACAAGCCGATTACGATTTGATAAAGTTGCAGTGTAGGATACAGTAACCAATAACGAGTTTAGATTATAGTCAAACTCACCACATGACTTTCTGCACGGCTGTGCACCCTTTTATTAATGGGTGCAAGAAGGTGCTGCACCAAGCTTCACCAATTCGTGTGTAAGACCTACCGAATACAAAAAGTGTTGCACTTCTTAGTGTTGCTGCACCAAAGCAGCCGAGTCGAATACTGGTATTAAAAAGAGGGTGCCCAATGATGCAGTAAATTCACGTGGTTACCTAAAATCTAAGCACGTTATTGTTTTACCATATTCTACACTCGAGTTTCAAATCCTGTGTCTGGAGTGCAGTGCCATATCATACATATCACCATCTCAAGAGGTTCTCCTAGCCGAGTTTAGCCTATATATGTGCACAAAGGTGGCCCAAACCCCATTCATTTCACACTGCACCTTTATCAAATCTTATTCGGCTGATACAAGTTGGAGTCACACTTTTTGTCCACTGTGGCTTTGGGTTAAAAATAATTATTGTGTTACGGCAGGTACCTAGAAAATACTGTTCTCAAAGCTATATTGCATGTATTGACAGTGCAGTAAAGTTTACTGTAGTCTTGTAAACTGGTTTATACTCGTAGCCCACGCAGGCAGTGAACTCAGAATCAGGCCTGGTGATAATTTCGCAGGCATGTAATCTGCCAATTGCAGGAGATTTTGAGTATATTTTCCTTAAACCCAGAGTCAATCAACTTGTATATGCCCACACATGACTCAATGTTTATTTGTACATCATCCTGTTTTTATTATTCTGGGAGACTCTCTTGTCGTGGCTATTTATATACACCCTCTTGCGCATGCCAATTCCACAGTGGACGTACGAAAGTCCACTTACTAATTTACGTATAGGATAAAGCCCGAGGAGGTCTACACTCTTAGCTGTGAAAAGGCTGAGGCCGAAGCTAAGAATGTAGAGCTCCGAGGGTTTTAACTGACTTAAAACACATCCGAGCATGAAAAGGATCCGTAATAATCAACAGTTCGGTCCCTCCTGGCTGACTAGAATACCATAGGCCTACCAGGATAATTGGTCTGTACTTGATAAACAATAACTCTCCATTACCGGATTAGAATATAATGTAGCAAAAAACATAATGTAGCGGTGTGTTTTAATTAAATATAACAGCCCTTATAGGCCTGCTTATTGTGATGATGTGAGAGTATGTCCAGCGATGAATTATGCTCAGAATTATATGTAATAGATCGTATTTATCCTGCTTGATTGATGGAACCCTGGCGCTGAGAGGAGTTTTAAATGCTCCCACACTTATATATTTGTGTAATACATAGTAGACTCTACATAAATAATGTAGTTTTATATAGGACTATAATAGATCTTATTTGTACTTGTTATTTGAGGCTCGTGTCAAACCCTCCCACACTTATATATTTGTTTAATTCATAGTAATAATAATGATTTTTTTCCTTAGTTCATTTCTCTTATTTTATATTATTTTTCTGAGGTTGCAGTAGATATTTTCGAAAACAGGCTGATGTATTAGGGATATTTACACACACCTGAACAAGAAACATATACTTAAACGTGTTGGCCTTCTGGCGAATCCAGGTACCCGCCTATTTCTCCCTCCTTAGTCACCAGTGGTCGCAGCTGGTCACTGGATCTGTCTGCCACCTTAACCCTTTCAGCGCGGGGACCGTATTTAGATCCTGACGTATAAAGACGATTCTTGCACTGAGGGTATTGAAATATTTCTAATGACCGTAATCTCATAACATAGGTTTTCAAATGAATCAGAAAGAGATAACTAAGACATTTATGATGGTTCCAAATTAATCTCCTTTGCTCTCCCTTTAAACAAAAATATTTCAGCGCTTTAACCCTTTAACCGCCAAATTATTTAATCTGAATTTTCACCCACTTGAAGTTGTGTCTCGCTGACGCGATCCACAACTTCAAGTGAGTGAAAATTATTCAGATTTGACAAAATGGAGGTCATCTGTTTTCAAATATTGCTGATTGATGTCACATTTTATCCTGAACATGTTTTAAAGATGGTACCTTATGTGCTAATAAAAAATGAAAACCCGAATATAATGCGAAACCGGCGGTTAAATAGTTAAGGGTTAGCCCAGCTACATTGACTCATCTATTCCAGGCATAAAAATACCATGTGTTTGCCGATGTGCTGTTGGAGTCATTTCCAGATCATCAATAATATCATGAATTTGTCAGCAGTGTTTCCACGAGGGGTACGGGGCCCGAGGAGGGGGGGGGGGGGACTGCAGCCTCGCTCAGTACCAGAGGGGGATATCTTCCTTTGCTGATGAAGAAAATAAAAAATATTTTCATATTTGTTGTCATTTCTGTTAAAATTGCCCATTCTAAGCACGAAAATATAAAGCAATAAAAAATAATTCTGAAGAAGGACCCCCAGAACCCCTTCCACTTTTGGACACCCCTCAAACATCTTAGACGGAAACCCTGACCAGTTAAAAAAAAGACATTATAATACATATTAATGCTGCCAAATTGGAATTTTCTAAATAATAATCAAATTTAACATGAATCTATATAGTGTCTATTCTTTAAATACTCTCCCTTAATCCAATAACAGTGATTTGATCGGCTAATAAAAAAAAATAATAACGACTTAAGTTAGTAGTCAGCATACTGTCATGGATTTTAGTACTAAATTTATTCAAAATATGCTATATGACGTCAGGCTAGATTTGCATATCTAGTTATTGTTCTTGTTATTCATGGTTCATTGATTAGAACATTTCTGGCGCTGTTGATTCTTATGGTTGTTACAAAATCAACATATGCCAATTAGAGCTAGTGGATAATAATTTAATGGGTAAAATATATTAGTCTATAATATTTTGAATTAATAAGATGAATTTAAACTATTTATTTAATAAACGAATAAACAAGGCCACAATTTTTCTCTACTGACAGAGCTACGACGTCTTATCACAATAGTTATTCTTGCTTTCAGAGTTGTTTCCATGAGGAGACATTCCATAGAGGGAACATTCCTTTGATATAACCTGGCTGTAGAATCAGTTTATATTTGTAGAAGATATCTCAAACAGGCAACGCAACCAAATTGTTTCCAGAACAAATCAACCACTCTTTTCGTCAGAATAGAGCATGTGCACATGGGAAAAATAATCAAGATGTATAAACTATGAAATAGAGCCATGATTCAAGAAGAAAATCACTCATCTCGTATTCAAGATAGAGTTACAACGACTCTTGTTTGAAGGATACATAGGCACTTCCTTGTGTTCACGATAGATACACGACTCTTGTCACTTTCCAAAATAGCTCCACGACTTTGTTTTCAGGATACAACCACTAGTCATGTTTCAGGATAGAACCACGAGTCTTGTTCGCACGACCGATTCACGACTCGTCAATTCAGGATAAAGCTACATACGGCACATGTATCCATGAATTATTCACGACTCTTGTTTCCACGATTAATCCACGACTCTTGTTTCCATGACAGAAAGTTTCTCTTTTGATGACCTCGCTGTGGAATCTAGGGTTGCTGTCTGGGGAAAACGCCCTTCAAACAGGCAACGTGACGGAAACACAGCCAGACAGGCTCGCAATAGAAGCAACAAGTCGTTTTAACGTCATTTTAACGTCATTTTAACGTCATTTAACGTCATTTAAACATCATGAATGTGGACACAATGTAAAACCAGCGTGTTGTAGCCGCTGTGATGACACTTGTGAGAGACAGAACAGAGAAAAAACACCACACATTGACAGAATGTTGGTTCAACGTTTGCACACCGTCTGCGACGGTGTACCAACGTTAAGCCAACATTCTGCGAATGCTTTGTTGTGTCCGGGAGTTTTTGTTTGGGCGTCTGTCAGGTGGTCGCCTGCCTGGCGGGCCCGGCCACTCTATAATGCATGCACACCTATTAGTTGACGTCTCCCACAGGACTCCAGGCTTATCCCTGCCCCCGTCTTGTCCATATGCATGCATCTACTCACAGTGTGGGAAATTTTCCGAACCTGAACAGAACAACGCTTTAAAAAAATCCAGTAAAAGGTCCTTTGAAGATGCCCCTCAGGGTTTGATCATGCAGCCAAGGTGAAGATTATTCCGTTGTTACATAATACTGATTATTTCTAGGGAACTTATAATTTGATATGCAAACGGTGTTCATTTGAGTGCGATATGGGAAAATACAGCACTCGTCCAATTAATAAGGTGTGAGCCTTTAGTCGAACAACTTATTCATTGGACATGTGCTATTTTCCCTCATATCGCACGAAAAATGAACAACATTTGTATTTTCTCACACGGTCAAGTCACACATGATATAACTGCCATATATTGCAGTTCAAACTACAGCTAGCGTGCGATATGGGCTGATACAGATACGCCTCATAGTAGAAATCACTGCTCAGATTGTGAGAATATTATTTCTATGTATAGTCGCGATATGAACGGTATAAGCATGATAAACACACTTGTGAACCCGTCTTTATGATTTTCAGAGAAATATCATGTTTCTCCCCTCTCAATCTTGGGCCCTTGTTTCGATGTTGTGTTCTTGGGCAAGGCACTTCATCCTCAAATGCTTCACTTGACTGAGGTGAAAATGAGTACCTGGTAGGACAGAGCTGGCAATGTGTACATTTGATATCAGACTATAAAGCTGCACCTCCATGTGTCATTTTTAATAGGATTAGGCCTGCTACCCAGCAAACACGAGACGTTCAGGTAAAGCTGTCCCAATGTTGAGTCAGCATCGCAGACGATAGGCCAACAATAAACCTACATTGGGTAAACGTCTAGTGTTTGTTGGGTAGTAACGCTCTTCAAGGAGGGTCCCATGTAGTCCTGGTAGACTGTGTAGGCCTACATTTTAGAGCTCAAACAAACTTTGAGACTAACTCACCTGATACGCAAATGTTTCTCATTTAAAAATGTACGTTTAACGTTTTTATCCAACTATTGCTTATCAAACCCTATACATTATTAGGTTTCGAAATGTGAGGTTTCCACATCCATTTATCTTACTATATGTTATTTTCTTACCCATATTTTATTTGTGTAGGCAATGCCTACTTGACACGTGATTAGTCGACATGAACACCTCCACCAATCATAGGCCGCCTGTATAAAATATTGAATCCCTGCCGAACAAATGCCGAAAAATAAACCAACACCCACCTATATATATATGAAAAGATATGCGTATTTCTAAAAACGGTGAAACTATACGATGACCCTATAATCTACCGTCAAATAAAATGAGACCATCTATTGAATCTGTGATACATGCATATAATAAGCCTCCTCTTGGTTATGTGAGCCATAACAGTGATGGCAACCTACATTAGCACCGCTGCCGACCGAATAGACGTGGATCGCACACTGATTAGGCTATTATAGCGTACATACTTTGTCGGGTTGGCACGGGATTCTGTGATATAATGTAATTCCATAAACGCAGATCCGCAGAGATTGACATGTTCTGCTTGAAGTCAACACGATGTCCATGCCGGTTTTGATAATTATGTGTGTAGTCCCACAGTTGCAGTACCCGGTTGTGCTGAGAAATATGAACCTGCTGGCACACAGAAATGAAAATTGGCCACAAAAACTATGCACTCAGAGCCAAAAAACTTGGAATCAGCAGCTGGGAAAGTATGAATATAAGTGAATGATTGCATGGTGGAGTAATGTCATTCAGGCATTATTAGAGGACCATTACGTCACAATGACACGTGACTACGGCTGCACTTCGTCATTCCTCAATACCATTAGTCACAGCATCATTTGCATATTCACCACTCGGCCTGACACGCACCTCCAGATGTACGCTGATCCAATGATGTTTTAATGTTGGCACGCTGTCGCGGACGCTGTCCCAGCATTGCAACAACATTGGATTAGTGTTCCGTGTTTAGTGGGATAGAGGCGGACAGGAAGTGCAATCCCGCACTGAATTTTCTGGTGAATATGTACGATCCTGTCTGTATCTAATGAATGTTAGCAGAAAGTCAGATCTAATTTTATTAGTAGTAAGTTATTGCTTCACGTCACTTTTCGACACAAATGGTCCCAAAAGGTGACGTGAAGCAATAATTTACTACTACTAAATTAAAAGAAATGCAAACATCACGTCGACCCCTAGAAACCAGATTGTCGTATGAGTGACCCTTTACAAAATATATGAGAGAAATTACAAAACATCGTATGAGAATAGATCACAAGATAATGTGCAAACAAGGTTCAACACATAGTAGTAGTAATAAAAGAATACTTAACGTCACTTTTCGGTATTAATGATCATTTAAGTGACATTGTGATATGATGAAAAATAGTGCAGTCCATTGATGAGATGAATGCTGTACATATGATTATAATGTGAGGGTAGGGTGATAGGGCATGGTGGGTTATTAAGAGACATGCCCTGACGGTCGGAGACTTGAGTTTCGCTATACAATTTATTGCTGAAACATTGTGGCCCTTCGCATAGCTCCGCTATCCTCTGGTCGGATAGTTCCCAGAGTAACGATAGTTGAGGTTAACTCCATACATTCCACTTGAGATATCTAATGTCAAACACTTTTCGGTAGTTTAAGGCCCCGCCACGGCAACATCGGTGGCTGCGCTGACGCAGAAGCTGCATTGGTACCGCTGTTGAGAGCAGGAACCAAGGTACACCGCTGGCAATCCACCCGAAGATTATAACCAGACTCGTGGAGGCTGCAAAATGAAATGAAACGGGCTTTAGGCCACCTTTGTGCATATACAGGCTAAACTGGGCCAGGAGAACCTCCTGAGGATGATGAGATGATTGAGATGACACTGTCCTCCAGACACAGGATTCGAAATTTGAGACCTGGCGGTCTGAAGCCGAGCACGCTACCTCTCGGTCACGGAGGCTCCCCACAATACTGACTTTCACACGTTGATGGGGAAGAAACATTTTTGTTTCTTTCAAACCGCCGCGACCGGAAACCGAACCCCAAACTCTGGCGTGAAAGGCAGCGCTGCTAACCACTACCCTAGGGCCCCCGCCCCGTGGAGGCTGCAGCTAGATGTAGATGTAGACTAGTGCTTCCGGGGCGTTGAAATGGTACATGAACGAGCAGATTCAATGACCAGGGATAATATGATGTAAGGCGCCATGAGCAGCCCTAGGCCGGATATGTGCGCCATATAAATACTCACATTATTATTTATTATTATTACCATGCCGTACAGCATGCACAAGACGGAATAGACGGGGCCATGAGTACTACTAGTAATCATCCCAGTACCTCAAACTAGTATCTCAAACCAGTACCTCAAACCTCATAATATCCACCAGTCCACAAACCTAATATAAACCACTACAAATAGAAGATATACCCAACTTCATCAACCTTATACTCAGAATACACCACATATAACCAGCATGAACATCACAATGATACCACAAAACTCAAATATAGGCCAATTCCAGCGCTGGTATGAAAGTAGCTCACCGTCTACGACGCTGGTTCAAGATCATGCCAGTACTGAGCCAATAATCATGTTTACTGGGAATATCTGATTAACTTCATATAGCCGCACCCAGTGCCAGTCGGTGGGTGGCAAAGTGATCAATTTCGTGAAACTTATACCATTCTATTCAACAAAAGCTTTGCTATATAGCTCTAAATAATACTAAGATCCCACATATAAATCCATGTACAACTCAGCATCACAGGACAGTGCCTTCCCAGTAAACACAAGACATTTGTATAACATTTATACAATGTTGGCCCATCAGACGTTGGCCGACGTTGTATAAATGTTATACAAATGTCTTGTGTTTACTGGGATATCTACGTATCATCATAATTAGGTATCATCATAAGAAAAGAGCAGCATCAGTTGTTGTCATCCCAATTAGAGCATTACGGTCCTCCTCCCTGGTGACTCAGCTCCCTCGTGGTGCGATGTACTTTGATTGGTGGAGATGAAACAGATCTTGTTGAGGATTGTCGCGGCTCTGTGCACGGTCCTCACGGGGACTCGTTAAAATAAAATGTACTCATGACAATAATGAATATATTGTAAACGGCCTCATAATTTGTCGTCGCATAAAATGAACAACCTTTGAAAAAGTTAGGCTTTCGCGAGCGGGTCTAGTTTGCACGGCAATATCTCTATCGTGACGTATTCGTAATGGCATGGAAGAGTAAGCAGCAAGCACTGTAATTATGTTGGTGATGCGTTGATTCTATGCTGGTTTAGTGTTTGTCCGCCGTCTGTGACGCTGACACAACACCGAACCAACATAAAATCAACGTGTGTGTACCGGGTTATGACAGATTTTATTGCCAGTTGCGTCAGCACCAACCTATGATATTGTCAGGTGAAGTGAGTATATATAGCAATGGTATCACGAGCTAAGCGCAGTAGGGAGCTCCGTACATTTAATTCGTAATAACCTGATAACAGATACATTCTGTAATCATTGCCCCAAAAATCCGATGCGCGAACGATCGATTGCGCAATAGATTAATTCGTCTTTGTTTGATCAATGATTTTTTTTTATTATTTTCTAACGACATATTTACATCTCTTTAGAATAATGCCTTAACGTGTGGATTTAAAAGCCAGTATTTAGAATTAAATTTATCATTTTATTTGGGAATAGGGTTACCCTATTTCATGAAATTATTGATCTCAGCGTGCACTGGCTAAGAGTACACCTTAACCCTTTAACTGCCAAATTATTCAATTGGAATTTTCACTCACTTGAAGTTGTGTCTCGCTGACGCGATCCACAACTTCAAGTGAGTGAAAATTATTCAGATTTGACAAAATGGAGGTCAACTCTTTTCAAATCGTGCGGATTTATGTCACATTATGGCTTTACCATGTTTAAAAGGCGGTACTGAATGTGGAAATAATTAATTGAAAAACTGAATATATTCGGCACCGGCGGTTAAAGGGTTAAGCTATGCTCTCCAGTTCTGACGGTAGCCCATGCGATAGCGTCACACTTGGACATTGGAGTGGGAAAGTCCGATACAAAACGGGGATGTCGATTACAGATAACTTGGTATATTGGATATGCTATATTAACCCTCAAAGCGCTAAATTCAATAAAAAAAAAATCATCCACTTGAAGTTGTGTCTCGCTTTTGCGACCCACAAGTTCAAGTTGGTGAGAATTACTCACAATAATTTAATTAGAGACCAAACATTTGCAAATCTTGAAGTTTAACCCTTACAGCGCGGGGATCGACTTTAGTCGTCAAAATCTGACGTCTGTAGACGTCAGATTTTTAAGTCTAAAGTCGATCCACCCACAGTAAGAGTAGAAATATTTCGTTGACCGTTGACCCATAACATAGGTATTCAAATGAATCGGGAAGAGCTAACTAAGACATTTATGATGATTTCAAATTGAAAAAGCCTTCGAAAAATATTTCAGCGCTTTAAGGGTTAAACATTCATTTCATTCTCAATAACAGTGATTTGATGGGCCGATAAAACAAATTAAAAGCGACTGTAGTCATGCTTAGCGCTTAAAGGGCTGATAATGGATCGCTGGTGTATAGCAAAAGGGAAACAGATTCGCTTCAGATCCCTGTAATAATAAAATGTTGTTTTACAAACTGAGAAATATCTCCCAGCAGACACATTATCTCAGTCTGCTGGGAGGGCCTATGAGCTTTAAAATTAAAATGGTCATCGAAAAACACCCAAAGATTTCCTGACAGAGGTTTTGTAGCCCCAAAGTGCCTGAAACAGAACCTGAAACTGAAGGGTTCTGTCAAAAATAAAAAAAACGTGGGACTTTTCTTTGGACAGTCATTTCTAAGACTTGGCCTTGATTAACCCTTAGATCACTGAGCTATTCATTTTAAATTTTCAGTCACTTGAAGTTGTGCCTCGCTACCGCGATCCACAACTTCAAGTGACTGAAAATTTGTCTTATTTGTGAAATTTAAATCCCAACATATATCTGTGTTTCAAAATTGGAAGCCTATTTTATTTTTACCAACTGATCATATAGATCATCTAAGGATTAATCAGACCGATGATGTGGTCTATTACAATCAGTAGCATTTCGCCTACTACATCACACTACATCACTTGTTCAGTTCATTTGTCGCAACGCCATTAACCATTTAACAGTTATATATTCGGGTTTTCATTTTTTATTACCACGTCAAGTACCACATTTTATATAATTTGAAGATAAAATGTGACATCAACCAGCAAGATTTGAAAAGTTTACCTCCATTTTGTCAAATCTGAATAATTTTCACTCACTTGAAGTTGTGGATCGCGTCAGCGAGACACAACTTCAAGTGGGTGAAAATTCAAATTGAATAATTTGGCGGTTAAAGGGTTTAAAAGTTATGGACATGTTTCGGATCTAGGAGTCGAGATCGTTCTCAGCCACCGCCATTTTGAAAAACGTTGATTTCCCCGGTAAAACGAATACAGCAATCCACGACCCACACATTTGCTGTTAGGGCTCACCCACGGCTATGGACCTGTTATGTGTCTTCGGTATTCATTCGTGAGATATTGGATCATTCGTGAGATATTGGATCATTCGTGAGATATTGGATCATTCGTGAGATATTGTATCCTTCGTGGGATATTGGATCATTCGTGAGATATTGGATCATTCGTGAGATATTGGATCATTCGTGAGATATTGGGCCATTCGTGATATATGGATCATTTGTGGGATCTTGGGCCATTCGTGAGATATTGGGTTATTCGTGATATATTGGATCACTCGTGAGATATGGGTCATTCGTGAGATATTGGATCATGCGTGAGATATTGGGTCATTCGTGATATATCGGATCTTTTGTGATATATTGGATCATTCGTGAGATATTGGGCCATGCATGAGATATTGGATCATACGTGAGATATTGGATCATTCGTGAGATGTTGGGTCATTTGTCAGATATTGGATCATTCGTGAGATATTGGGTCATTCGTGAGATATTGGGTCATTCGTGAGATATTGGGTCATTCGTGAGATATTGGGTCACTCGTGAGATCTTGGGTCATTCGTGAGATATTGGATCATTCGTGAGATATTGGATCATTCGTGAGATGTTGGGTCATTCATGAGATATTGGATCATTCGTGAGATATTGGATCATTGGTGAGATATTAGGTCATTCGTGAGATGTTGGGTCATTCATGAGATATTGGATCATTCGTGAAATATTGGATCATTCTTGAGATGTTGGGTCATTCATTAGATATTGGATCATTCGTGAGATATTGGATCATTGGTGAGATATTAGGTCATTCGTGAGATATTGGGTCATTCGTGAGACATTTGGTCATTCGTGAGATATTGGGTCATTCATGAGACATTTGGTTATTTGTGAGATATTGGGTGGCTGAATCATAGTATGACTAGATAACTCTCTGTGTTCTTCTAAGGGGTACGTTATGAACCATTCTTGCGCTGTGCCCTTTATCCCATAATACATTTCTAAGCACCTGACCACACTCCCAGCAAACACGAGACATTCACCCAATGCTGTTTTAAGCTGGCCCAGCATTAAGCCAGCGTTGGGTGTATGTCTCGTGTTTGCTGGACTGGTTTTTGTATCGAACTCAGCGGATTCATCTGAAAAACAAATTCCATTCAAGCAAACAAGAGGCGCTCATCCTACGGTAGGCCTATAGGCTCCATGCTGGACGATCAACGTTCAAAGTTTCCTGTTTTCTGGGATACTCGCATGACACAAATTAATATTTTGTACATTAAATTGATTAGAAGATGTAGCAAAATAGTGGGTAAAACTATTACGTGAATTACAATATTTAATATGATATATAGACTAGAGCTTTCAATACCAAGTTATAAGCCCGTATTCCATGGGTTTCCACTATTTTGAGTGATACTAGTCATTAGTATATAGTTATAGTGTTGGAACGAGGCACCCATTTTTGAATAATACTAGCGGACTTTACAGATGTACTACCCAGCAAACACAAAACATTTGCAAAGCATTGTCTTCGATGTTGGTCCAACATTGTAGAAATGTTATACAAATGTTCTTTGTTTCTCGGGTAGATATATATGTATAATAATATACGTCTTCTATCAATCGATCGAAAATACTGAACTGCACCAACATCAGATCGGTTTCTGGTCTGCGTCTCATGCTCAGATAATAACACCGACTGCGCAGGAGATCTTGGCGCGTGACTTTGCCTGGCTTTGTTTTTTTTAGGCCAACAGAAATATCACATAGTATATTTTATATATATAGGCCTAGGGTGGCCAACCATTATTCAAATGTTTATGTTTTTCAAATATTTTTAAATGTTTTTCAAATATTTCTGGTCAGCGGCTTTTCAAACCCCTATTGCAGGTCCGCCTTGCATCTATTATTAAAAAAAAACACGTCAACATATGTACCACTACATGAAGCATAAAAGAATGAATTTGAATATAACGTGTATATTTAATCTTTTTATTTCAGGAAGTGATAATCATTGCATATTATATGTTCTTAAATAATATTATAAGATGTATAGTTTCATCACGTGAATTCACATATTTGACTGAAAATGTTTGTAGTATGAAATGAACAATAAACCTGTGTTTCAGCTGTATAGCCGGTACGGTGTGGTATGTCGTGCGAAAGACAATTTCTAGCTTTTCCCGCGACGTTACTGACGTTGGCTATGAAGCTAAAAAATCAGCGCTCTAAGTGGGAAGACTGGTACAGCGCTAAAAACGCCTGAGTTATGTCAAAGTGCAATGAAAGACCGAAGGGACTAGAAAATGTGTTTGTTAATATGCAGTCAATATTATTTTCGGTTAAATTATGTTAATTTGTATTGCATTGCATTACATTGCATTGTATTGCACATTGCATTGCATTGCATTACATTGCATTGTATTGCATTGTATATTGCATTGAATTGCATTGCATTGCATTGCATTGCATTGCATTGCATTGCATTGCATTGCACTGCATTGCAGTGTATTGCATGGCATTGCATTGTATTGTATTTTGCATTGCACATTGCATTGCGCTGCATTGCATTAAATTGTATTGCATTGTATTTTTTCTGTTAAATTATGGTAATTTATTGTCATGCATTGTAATGTATTGCATTGCATACTATGGCATTGCAGTGTATTGCATTGTATTGCATATTGCATAGGCATTGCATTGCATTGGTTTGCATTGCGTCTAAAGTTGATCCCCGCACTGAGAGAGTAAATATTTGTAATGGGTATTGAAATGAAGCAGAGATATAACTAGGACATTTATGATGATTTCAAATTGAAAAAAAATCCTTTGATCTCCATGGTGTATATATCCATATCTCAGCGCTTTGAAGGTTAATATTATGAATGTACCTCACCTCTGTAGCTCTGTGCTTACTTTTGTATTTAATTATTGTCCAATTATACATTTTTAATTATTTTTTCCTTTATTTCAACCTTGGTATAATCTCTACTTATATCATACTCAATTTGTTGGAACCTATCATTACGTTACATTTTGGGGAAGATCCGGATTACGATGCGAATTACTATCCGGATCCATAATTTACAAAAAAAAGATTTGTGTGTGGAGCAAAAGAAGAATCCATTACATTTTGGGGATGGTCCGGATTACGATCAAGATCCGCATGATCACGGCACGGAGGTTTGCAGTCGCTGGCTTGTTTATTAATGGTATCACTAAGAATGTTTATTTTGGACCAAAATTGTAAATAATCGGAGCTCAGTTCCTTGTGACTTGTGATGCTCACGATAGATCATCACCAACCAAAACACCAAAATGCTTGTCTTTCTTCAAAAACGCTATATTATCATCAAGGAGATATTTTCCCTTTTAAAGCGGTAAATTAAACAATTTAAATTTTCACTAACTTCAAGTAGTGTCTCGCTACCGCGACTCAAAATTACTCACATTTGTTTAATTTGCGACACAACATATGCAAAACACTCATTTTGTTTCAAATAACAGTGATCTGACGAACTAGTTAAATGGATTGAAAACGATTAAGTCGTGCTTAGAGGTGCACGGAATAATCATTTTACATTTGTTTTGTCCACAGTGGAAACCACCCAGCTGAGTCTACACCGGTGTTAATATTATTGATATCAACTGCACCATTGTTTAATCTTCTTCACATCTTTATTTTCTACTATCATCAACCAGCTCTTCTGAGTCCTCGCATCAGTGTATACCATTGAAAACGCATTCAAATGGTTAATTAGCAATACTCTCATTAGTGGAGATCGTGAATTTGACCCATGAGAAGGCTGGGATATCCAGGATTTCAAATTCGAGAAGACTGGGATCGAGCGCACAGTGAAGCGTGAAAATATTCTACGGTGCAAAGGCAAACAGCAGTGACTGCTTGATTACTAAGTAAACAGATACTGCTGTTTCTCTTTGTGATGTTTATGTCCCGGATAGGCAAGCAGCAGCCTGTGAGCAGTTATCACCGCTTGGCTTTGGCAAATTCTGTGTCGCAGATGCAAACAGAAGTAACGACTCACTTGAAAAGTAAGCAGTCACTGCTGTTATACTTTGCGAGTCAGATATATATCAACATGAACAGGAAGCAGACGAGCGTTGAGACTGATTCGTACAAGTGTTGGATTCAGACGTAAAGCTAACGATCTCTTGACAAAGATTTAGGGAAACGCTGATTGAACTGACAGGTAGAACTGGTCCTAGCCGTAAAGGTGTGGATTCCTGTATTCATTTTACACGGAAAATCAACGTTTTTCAACATGGCGGTGACACAGAGCGATCTCGACTCGATCCCAATGCCAGAAAAATGCCAGTAACGTTTTAATGACTGTGCGACAAATGAGAAGAGCTGAGCATGCGATCATGTAGCTGAAATGTTACTGATTCTAATAAATCTATTTTTGACTTGATTACTCTAGGCCAAATCTTAGATATAGCCGTACAAAGAAAAGTCCCACGATTTTGTATTGGCGCAATCTGTGGCTGAAATCTTCAGTTTAAGTTCTGCTTCAGCCACGTTGGGGTGAGAACTGGACCCGGGATACACTGAGAACGGGTGTCCTTGATTGATGTGATAGCGTGAAGGCCTAATCACCAGTGGGAGTGACAGTCCACGTGAATTAGAGGTGATAATGAGTTGATGCCATCAGGGAGTGGACAGATTATCATTAGGCCTTGATCAGTCACACCTCCTCCCATGCCACACCATGACATTTCTGCTCATCAGAAAACCTCGGCCTCGCATCCAGCGAAACGGGCACCCTCGATTTAGTGGCTAACCCTATCAGGCCTTAGGATAAATCATCTTCATCCACTACAAGCCGCGATGTCTAATAAACCTTATGAGGCACTCGCTGTGGCATCATACAACTTAAATTCGACATTGCCGGCCTATTTTCTTGCAGCAGTTTTACTTTACACAACATAACCATTTTAATGCAAATACTAAAATGTAATTTTCAAATCCATATCTTTCAAACCTACGGCAGCCTGTTCAATGATCGCTCTCCTGCTTATGTCGCTCAGCAATATATTGCAAGCCATTGAAAGCTAGGAACGTCTATGAATTGTCATTGGTCATACCCTTTATTGTATTATTATTTTTTAAATGTGTTAGATATTGCATAAATACAACATAATGTGCTTCGTAAGATTTAATGTGAAACAGAAACAAATTTTGCGATCAGTGAGCTCAGGGGAGATTTGCAGGGTCGGATCCAGATGGTTTGTCCGTATAATGCTGGAATGTTGAATCAAACTTTTTGTGGATTGGATGACTTTTCCGAGCAAACATGATAATTATTCTAATTTTCTTCTTTCTGTGTTCTATTTTTACCTATGAAACGCTACATTGAAAATAATAATTTGTCACCCACCTGAAATTGTGTCTCGCTACAGTGTGTTGAGAATTACTCATGTTTGTTTAATTTGAGACCAATCATTTGCAAATATTGCTTTTTAACCCTTTCAGCGCGGGGATCGTCTTTAGACGTCCGAATCTGCCGTCTGTAGACGTCAGATAATGACGTATAAAGATGGTCCCCGCACTGAAAGAATTAAACTATTTCTAATAGTCGTGGACCCATAACATAGGTATTGAAATGAACCAGAAAGAGCTAACGAAGACATATATGATGATTTCAAATTAATACAAACCATTTGGTCTCCATGGTTTAAACTAATTCAGCGCTGCAAGGGTTACACACCCATGTCATTTACAATATATAATAACTTTATAATTGATATAATAATGATTTAACCTGTTAATAAAACAAATTTAAAACGATTGGCGATGTAAGTGTTAACCTTTTCCCTTTTCAAAGGCAGTATCAAACCGAATAAGATGTCACCGAAGAAATCCACATGGTAGATGTCCAGTTAATCAAATAATTTAATCTTGTAGATATTAATTTTTCATATAGAGGTGTTTTTCGTCATTTGAAACTGGACTTTTAGTCAACAACTCTTGCTTCAAATGAATGAAAAATAGGAACAAACAATTTAACAGGACAAGTGTTTGCCATTCCATCGCAAAATTATTCAATTGACATTTTCAATCACTTGTTGTGTCTTGCTGATGCGATTCACAACTTCAAGAGGGTGAAAATTATTCAGATATGAAATAATGAAGGTCAACGATTCAGAAATCTTGCTGATTCATGTCGCGTTTTAACCTTAGCATGCAATGTACGAATAAAAGAGGTAAAAACGAATATCGGTTAAAGGCAGTCGAGTATCAACAGAAGCCATTCGAGCATCAACTCTGTATGTACCTCTGTATTTGCTGATGATACCTAACCAGATTAGTATCGTTTCCACCTCTTACAGCCATTTTATTATTTAAAACACACCACTACATTATTTTCTTTGTCCGACCTCTCTACATTCTAAGCCGGGAATAAAGAGTTAGTGTTGATCAAATGAAATGAAATGAATCGGGCTTTAGGCCACCTTTGTGCACATATAGGCTAAACTGGGCCAGGAGAACCTCCTGAGGATGGTGAGATGATTGAGATGACACTGTCCTCCAGACACGGGATTCGAAATTCGAGCCCTGGCGGTCTGAGGCCGAGCACGCTACCTCTCGGTCACGGAGGCTCCCCACAATACTAACTTTCACACGTGGATGGGGAAGAAACAATTTTGTTTCTTTCAAACCGCCGAGACCGGGAACCGGGAATCATCATAAAAATGAAATGAATCGGGCTTTAGGCCACCTTTGTGCACATATAGGCTAAACTGGGCCAGGAGAACCTCCTGAGGATGGTGAGATGATTGAGATGACACTGTCCTCCAGACACAGGATTCGAAATTCGAGCCCTGGCGGTCTGAGGCCGAGCACGCTACCTCTCGGTCACGGAGGCTCCCCACAATACTAACTTTCACACGTGGATGGGGAAGAAACAATTTTGTTTCTTTCAAACCGCCGAGACCGGGAACCGGGAATCATCATGGTGCAAAAATCAGTCAGGTGTGACCGAGCTGTTGATTATGAGGGCTCCTCATTATGATGAGAAGTGTTTTAAGTCAGTTAAAACCCTTGGAACTCTACATTCTTAGCTGGGGAAAAGGTCTCGGCCTTCGGCCCCGGCCTTTTCCGCAGCTAAGAATGGGGCTTTATCATATACACAGATTTCAACACGGACACCAGGTAGAGTAGTAATAGTGGGGAGGGGAGCCATCTCAGAAGCCCCGATGACTCATTCTGCTCGGTTGCAGTTTGTAACCGTGCTCGAATCGCGGTCATCATGGCATACAAGGTGCTCCAAGAATATGATATGCTCCAAAACGTTAAAAAGTATGGAGTGTGCACTGTATTAGAACCACTGGGGCCTGTAGCGTTGCTTATGTTGCTTATGGGAAGCTGTTTTTTGCGAATATGTTTTTGTTTAGCCTGTGGATGCCAGTGGTTATATTGATACATGTACCATACAGAACACGACGGGAAAATGTAGGTGCTATTCCGTCCGAACAAGGAATATATAGGACTTCTTCTAAATTCCTTGGTCCGAACATACAGGAGACATTGGTCTAATGTTTTTTTGATTCTGGGCCGACGTAATTGTTGTATTATGCGTTATATTTTCTTCTTCCTCAGGAGAGTCAGCCCAAGGCAAGTCGATAAAAAACCGTGCTGTTTTAGTTAATATACATAGCAAATTGTAAATAATAACTGAGGGAATAACTGTTATTTTGCATTTTTTTTTCAAAAAAGTAACATAGTTATTAATTAATCATACCCGCAATTATCTTCTAATTTGTATTCTCGCCTTGGTGATTATCAGCAATGAATAAGTTATATTTTCATATCCAGCTTTAATACAGAGCAGTCCATTTTATCTCTGAAGGCGAGAAATGGAGATTTGTAATTTACAATTTAGAGGCTTTGCACTTGAGTGAGCAAGGAGTGCAAAACTAAACGAGTGAGTGAGGATATAAATAAATATATAAATAAATAAACAAACGAGTGAGTGAGTGAGTGAGTGAGTGAGTGAGTGAGTGAGTGAGTGAGTGAGTGAGTGAGTGAGTGTGAGTGAGTGAGTGTGAGTGGGTGAGTGAGTGAGTGAGTGAGTGAGTGAGTGAGTGAGAGAGTGAGTGAGAGAGTGAGTGAGTGAGTGAGTGAGTGAGTGAGTGAGTGAGTGAGTGAGTGAGTGAGTGAGTGAGTGAGTGAGTTAGCGAGTGAGCGAGTGAGTGAGTGACCGGTGTCACGTGCACCGGTCTGCTTCCAGACTAATCATCAACAGAGACACCAACAAACATGAGATGTTGAAACAATATTGTTTTAATATTGGCCCATCATCTACAACGCTGGCCCAACATCAAAACAACATTGTTTTTCTAGGATAGGTCTGGGCGACATCGTCGCACGTGACGGGGACCCGGCAAACACGAGACATTGAAACAATGTTGGTTTAACGTTGGCCCATCGTCTACGACGCTGAGCCTACATCAAGCCAACATTGTTTCAATGTTTCTGGTTTGCTGGGGAGCTGTCCCTGCAGGGACTTCATGCTTTTAACCCGCACTGCCTCACCACATTTGGTCGGAGTCAGATGGAACTCTTTCTCCTGGGACCTTACGCGTAAGGTTACCCAGCCTCGTACTGGCAGCAGCAGGAGCCGATGGCAGTGAGGGGTCCGGGCCCGTGTAGGGACGCGGGAAGGGGGGGGGGGGGAGCCAGAGCTGGCAGCGGAATTGTTATTCTGCGGGCAATCAAACGGGACGCCTGGAGGGGACACAGTCCGGGAGACGGGAGTGAGTGAGCCAGGGAGAAAGACAGATCCAGCGCGGGGTTGAGAGAGAGAGAGAAAGATCAAGGCGACAACATGGCTACAGAAATCTACACACGCCATCTTATTGTGATGACGATTATTCTCTTCTTGTGGCACAATACGGCAGGTAAGAAACTCGAACTGATATGCAAAGTCAAAAGGCAGTAACTGCTTACTTTTCAGTAAGCAGTTACTGCCTTTCGACTTTGCACGACATTAAGGTGAGATTTATGTCTTGAGGAATTACAAAACCTCCTACTTGGACATGAAACTTAAACGGACTGGCTCAGGCCAAAATTATCAAAACAGCGGTGATTTTATTTTGGCTTATTAATGACCATATGATGTAAACATGTACATAGACTAGAACTGCAAAAGTGTTTTTAAATTTTTGTGCTGCGCATTTACCAGTTATATTAGGCTAGATATAGAGACGAAATTCCTGATTTCTTATTTTGGACAACCATGTCAAAAAATAAGAAATACGGACATGTTTACATCATATGGTCATATTATTAAGCCAAAATAAAATCACCGATTTTTTAATGATTTTAGCCTGAGAGTTTGCATATTGCATATCGTATCCTCAAAATGCCTGCTTACACCCGTAGGTCTCATACTCTATTGGCAACCACTACTAATCACGCTTTTATATTTTTATATTTTATGTTTGTATACGGTTAAAATAATCAATTATAAATGGGCGAGTTTTCAGTGCCGTGCCAGTATAAATAATACTTGGCTAAATTTCGCATATAATTATCAGGGTTGATTATGTCTAAAGTAATCTGTGAACCTCGCTAAATGACACACAACCTGACACTAATTTAAATAACACCTGAATGACGGCGATGATTGGCTGAACTCGTAATGTGACAGGCTGAACCACTCTTTGATTGATCGGGGGTAGAATACAAGGCTTGGACCGAAAATTCTGTGAACCAATCTAAAATGCCAGATATCTGAAACAAGTATGCGAATATCCCTTAGTATCGTATTAGTAGTGTGTGAACGTCTGTGTATCTAATCGGTAGTCTAGTCGGATACAAGTTTGTGCATCTATCTAAATACCGCTTTCTAGTCAGAAACAAGCTTGTGCATCTCTCTAAATACCGTTTTCTAGTCGGATACAAGTTTGTGCATCTCTCCTTATACCGCTTTCTAGTCGGAAACAAGTTTGTGCATGTCACAAAATACCGCTTTCTAACCGGAAAAAAGCTTGTGCATCTCTCTAAATACCGCTTTCTAGTCGGAAACAAGTTTGTGCATCTCTCTAAATACCGCTTTCTAGTCGGATACAAGTTAGTGCATCTATCTAAATACCGCTTTCTAGTCGGAAACAAGCCTGTGCATCTCTCTAAATACCGCTTTCTAGTCGTATACAAGTTTGTGAATCTCTCTAAATATCGCTTTCTAGTCGGATACAGGTTTTTGCATCTCTCTAAATACCGCTTTCTAGTCGGAAACAAGTTTGTGCATTTCTCTAAATATCGCTTTCTATTCGGATACAAGTTCGTGCATCTCTCTAAATATCGTTTTCTATTCGGAAACAAGTTTGTGCATCTCTCTAATTACCGCTTTCTAGTCGGATACAAGTTTGTGATTCTCTCTAAATATCGCTTTCTAGTCGGATACAAGTTTGTGCATGTCTCTAAATGCCGCTTTCTAGTCGGATACATTTTTGTGGATCGCTCTAAATACTGCTTTCTAGTCGGAAACAAGTTTGTGCATCTCTCTAAATACAGCTTTCTAGTCAGAAACAAGTTTGTGCATCTCTCTAAATACCGCTTTCTAGTCGGAAACAAGTGTGTGCATCTCTCTAAATATCGCTTTCTAGTCGGAAACAAATTTGTGCATCTCTCTAAATACAGCTTTCTAGTCGGAAACGAGTTTGTGCATCTCTCTAAATACCGCTTTCTAGTCGGAAACAAGTTTGTGCATGTCACAAAATACCGCTTTCTAGTCAGAAAAAAGCTTGTGCATCTCTCTAAATACCGCTTTCTAGTCGGAAACAAGTTTGTGCATCTCTCTAAATACCGCTTTTTGGACTGAAACAAGTTTGTTCATCTTTCTAAATATCGCTTTCTAGTCGGAGACAAGTTTGTGAATCTCTCTATATACCGTATATAGACTCAAAAAAGTCTCTCCAGCTCGCTTACCATTCAACCTCTAAGCACGAGTCGGGTTTTTAGTATGTTTTATTAGCAGATTGAATAAAAGTTATTGGGTATGAAAGTTTGTGCATCTATCTAAATACCGCTTTCTAGTCAGAAACAAGCTTGTGCATCTCTCTAAATACCGTTTTCTAGTCGGATACAAGTTTGTGCATCTCTCTAAATACCGCTTTCTAGTCGGAAACAAGTTTGTGCATGTCACAAAATACCGCTTTCTAGTCAGAAAAAAGCTTGTGCATCTCTCTAAATACCGCTTTCTAGTCGGAAACAAGTTTGTGCATCTTTCTAAATACCGCTTTCTAGTCGGATACAAGTTTGTGCATCTATCTAAATACCGCTTTCTAGTCGGAAACAAGCCTGTGCATCTCTCTAAATACCGCTTTCTAGTCGTATACAAGTTTGTGAATCTCTCTAAATATCGCTTTCTAGTCGGAAACAAGTTTGTGCATTTCTCTAAATATCGCTTTCTATTCGGATACAAGTGTGTGCATCTCTCTAAATATCGCTTTCTAGTCAGAAAACAAATTTGTGCATCTCTCTAAATACAGCTTTCTAGTCGGAAACGAGTTTGTGCATCTCTCTAAATACCGCTTTCTAGTCGGAAACAAGTTTGTGCATGTCACAAAATACCGCTTTCTAGTCAGAAAAAAGCTTGTGCATCTCTCTAAATACCGCTTTCTAGTCGGAAACAAGTTTGTGCATCTCTCTAAATACCGCTTTCTGGACTGAAACAAGTTTGTTCATCTTTCTAAATATCGCTTTCTAGTCGGAGACAAGTTTGTGAATCTCTCTATATACCGTATATAGACTCAAAAAAGTCTCTCCAGCTCGCTTACCATTCAACCTCTAAGCACGAGTCGGGTTTTTAGTATGTTTTATTAGCAGATTGAATAAAAGTTATTGGGTATGAAAGTTTGTGCATCTATCTAAATACCGCTTTCTAGTCAGAAACAAGCTTGTGCATCTCTCTAAATACCGTTTTCTAGTCGGATACAAGTTTGTGCATCTCTCTAAATACCGCTTTCTAGTCGGAAACAAGTTTGTGCATGTCACAAAATACCGCTTTCTAGTCAGAAAAAAGCTTGTGCATCTCTCTAAATACCGCTTTCTAGTCGGAAACAAGTTTGTGCATCTTTCTAAATACCGCTTTCTAGTCGGATACAAGTTTGTGCATCTATCTAAATACCGCTTTCTAGTCGGAAACAAGCCTGTGCATCTCTCTAAATACCGCTTTCTAGTCGTATACAAGTTTGTGAATCTCTCTAAATATCGCTTTCTAGTCGGAAACAAGTTTGTGCATTTCTCTAAATATCGCTTTCTATTCGGATACAAGTGTGTGCATCTCTCTAAATATCGCTTTCTAGTCAGAAAACAAATTTGTGCATCTCTCTAAATACAGCTTTCTAGTCGGAAACGAGTTTGTGCATCTCTCTAAATACCGCTTTCTAGTCGGAAACAAGTTTGTGCATGTCACAAAATACCGCTTTCTAGTCAGAAAAAAGCTTGTGCATCTCTCTAAATACCGCTTTCTAGTCGGAAACAAGTTTGTGCATCTCTCTAAATACCGCTTTCTGGTCTGAAACAAGTTTGTTCATCTTTCTAAATATCGCTTTCTAGTCGGAGACAAGTTTGTGAATCTCTCTATATACCGTATATAGACTCAAAAAAGTCTCTCCAGCTCGCTTACCATTCAACCTCTAAGCACGAGTCGGGTTTTTAGTATGTTTTATTAGCAGATTGAATAAAAGTTATTGGGTATGAAATGAGTGTTTAAACATCAATATTTGGTTTCAAATTGAACAGCTATGAATAACTTTCACCTACCGCATAGTGCTGCTTATCGTACTCCCACAGGTGTTATCGATCACGAGACTTGTACTGATAACTTCCTGTATCGACCAAAATTTGTAAGCAATGCGTTCTCTGGTTTCAAATTATTTACGTTATACTGACGCATTTTAATCTAAATATTTTAATTATCAGCTAAACATGTGGGTGGTCGTACGATAAAATGCTTGTCGCCGATACAGGCACTCGCCTTCGGCTCGGCCTGTATCTGGCGACGGCGTACCGATCTCAGCCTTTATCGACCAAAAAGCAGTGCCATATGCATATCTTATGTTAACATGGTGAAGCTGTTCTTGTTACGAATATGCTTTTGCTCATCCTGGTACCAAGTAGAATCAATGAAGATGCTGCTGTTCATCCTGGTACCAAGTAGAATCAATGAATATGCTGCTGTTCACCCTGGTACCAAGTAGAATCAATTGATTCTACTTGGTACCAAGATGAACAGCAGCATATTCGCGAAAATAGCAATTTCCCATAAGCAGCGTTGCAGGTGCCAGTGATGCAGTCGGTCAAGTCAAGTCAAGCGCATACTGTGTTCAGCTTGCCCAGTAAACAGGAGATGCCCACTCGATATTGGTTTAATGCTATGCCGACGTCGAAGGCGTTGGACCAGCATTAACCCAAAAATGGGTCAATGTTTCTTGTTTTCTCGGTACAACATTCTTAGCAAGCCATGAAAAAAGGAAATTAATTATGCCATTTGCATTGATTCAACGCTGATCAATTAAATTATATTAAACCCGTGGTTCACTGTTGAAGCCGCACGCGCTGCTGACAATTGCTCATCTTAGAAATTTTCTGAGGTATCATCATAATACATTTGCATGTGCAAAACAGTTTCTAGAGAGCGAGAGTTTCAGCGTGAGAGCTATACAATTTATGATGCGAGACTCTCATGTTTTCAGTCTGTCATTTCGAAATTGAAAACAATTTATTTTTGCACATATTTTGTTACAATGTGTGTTGAATTAGCCTTCTCGATTTATCCATTCTCTAACAACAAGTAATTTAATCACAATTTCTCTATTTTTCAAATTGAAGCGAGGAAAAAATGCTTCAAGATTTAAATTAGAAACACTGTTAATTAATTTGACCATTTTTCAAGCGAGAATTCTTGTTTTCTTTGTCGAGACAGCTAAAACTGGTTTTGCGTCTAGGGGTATGCCTTGACAACCATACATGCAAAAGCAATCAGCCGTTAAGCACAAAAAATACGTTGTGCTTATTATAATACGCCTAGACTCGAAGAGATGAGTCAACAAATTTGGACCAGTCCAAAAAAAAGAAAGTCAGACCGAAATTACTGAGAAGTAAGAATAAATTAGATGCAGCAGATCCGTTAAGCGGGATTGTAAAGACTGGGTGTGTCAAATGGGATAGGAAAAACTGATGTTTTCAATTCGACGCAAATGTCCCCCGAATTGGCCTCAACCCAGCAGACGTCTACGACGTTGGACCAACGTTAAACCAATATTGATTCAACGTGTTGTGTCTGTCGGGAAGCTACGAGCATTGTTTCCGGCTATGGCGTGAATACGAGCCCCAGTTGTGCTGCGCTTGGTTATAAAATGAGTCATGAGGCAGGGGAACTGATGCAAGCAGGCATTATTCATTCCTACAGGGACCAACTGTCCAGTCCGACGTTGCCCAGAAAATACGAGACATTGACACAATGCTGATTTAACGTTGGTCCACAGACTGCGACGTGGGCACAACCTTATTCTGCATTGGGTTAAGGTGGCTGGGTAAAGTTTTAACATTGGCTTTGGCAGCCGTAACTGGTGTGGCAGAATTTGACAGGGATAAAAACACCACCTACATTTAGCCGTGGTTGTCACAACGTCCAAACATTAACCATTAAAGCGCTGAATTTTTTTATGAAAACCTTAGAGACCAAAGGGTTTTTTTCAATTTAAAATCATCATAAATGTCTTAGTTATGTTTTTCTGATTCTTTTGAATACCTATGTTATGGGTCTACGGCCATTATAAATATTTTCACTCTTACAGTGCCGAGACCGACTTTAGTCGTCAGAGTCCGACGTATGCAGACGTCAGATTCTGACGACTAAATGTGGTCGCGGCACTGTAAGGGTTAAGGGGTGCATCAGTTTATAACAAATTAACCCTTTAAGGGCGACTACGATCGTTTTTTCAGACCCCCCTTCTAACATCAAAAGTGGATGCCATAAAAAACTGTTTTGGATGGACTACAAAGTCCTGTTTGCGGTCATTTTCAAATGACCGCCATCGAATTATGCGAGCTCACATATTTGGCCATAACTTGGGTCCTAGAACAGTCACGATGTTGGTGTCTATACCAATGTTTTTAGGTATGAGGAATCCAATGGTGCCCACAAAAAAAGAGTATATTTTGTAAATTATTTTGTCATGCGTTTTTGATCACTTGGGTGTCGCAAAAAAAGTTGGTCACAGACTGTAACCTATTACATGTACTTGCCATTTGTGCTTTGTCGGTGCAATGCATCACCTATGTTTTTAATATGTATCTGTATATTACGTGGCAGTACGCACTATTGTGCTATCATTCATAGCCTTATGTGCATACCAAGTACTCCACATTGTGGATTTTCTAGGGTCTCACTGGCTGAAAACTGCGCCTACGTCCATTGAGGTTATTTTACGTCCGACTCAAAGTCAGTCAGACGAGCCATTTGATTTACATGGTTCTCTGTGCCCACGACACGACATCGCTGCACGATGTCCTAGTGTATACGGCACCTGGCAGTCCCAGGCGGTCAACCCATCCAAATATTAACCGGGCGCGAAGTTGCTTAACTTCAGTGATCAAGCCGACACCGATGAGACAACGCCGTATTCCGTATTAATCATGGTTTCAAGTGGTTGCTGGTTCCTGCTAACAGTTTGCAAATATTATTTGTATTGTTACCCTTTCTTCGCCAAGTAGTTTACTTTAAATTTTACATCTGATAAATTGCAGGCCATTATTGTGAATGCAATAAAGTTATGCAATTTATATTTTTACCCACCTGAAGTTGTGTCTCGCTACCGCGACCCACAACTTCACGTGTGTAAAAATACCTACATTTGTATATTTTGCATCAAAACATGTGGTAACCAAGCAAAATGAATGTTAATTTCTCCTTTGAAATTTCTTGTTTCAAATACAAATAATAAGGCTGAAAACCTATAGACGTGATTGGGCGGGGGCCCTAGGGTAGTGGTTAGCACCGTTGCTTTTCACGCCAGAGTCCGGGGTTCGGTTCCCGGTCTCGGCGGTTTGAAAGAAACAAAAATGTTTCTTCCCCATCCACGTGTGAAAGTTAGTATTGCGGGGAGCCTCCGTGACCGAGAGGTAGCGTGCTCGGCCTCAGACCGCCAGGGCTCGAATTTTGAATCCTGTGTCTGGAGGACAGTGTCATCTCAATCATCTCACCATCCTCAGGAGGTTCTCCTGGCCCAGTTTAGCCTATATGTGCACAAAGGTGGCCTAAAGCCCGATTCATTTCATTTATAGACGTGATTAGCGCTTCAAGGGTTAAAATAGTAGCTGGAGTATAAAGGGTCAGGGGGCAAGGATCAACAGATAAAAATGACATCTCACAAAAACATAATGTAATGCACCACTTTTACATTCTAGAGACGTGATGCTATGTTGTCTGTGGAGGTTGAACACGATACACACACAAAGAAGCTAACTATAGAAAATTTGAGCTGGTTAAAAATAATTCTTTTTTTATATATATATATAAATTATTATTTCTTCTTGATTACAAACAGCTGGGCGGGAGCCCATAGGGTAGTGGTTAGCACCGCTGCCTTCCACGCCAGAGTTCGCGGTTCGGTTCCCGGTCTCGGCGGTTAGAAAGAAACAAAAAATGTTTCTTCCCCATCCACGTGTGAAAGTCAGTATTGCGGGGAGCCTCCGTGACCAAGAGGTAGCGTGCTCGGCCTCAGACCGCCAGGACTCGAATTTCGAATCCTGTGTCTGGAGGAAAGTGTCATCTCATTCATCTCACCATCCTCAGGAGGTTCTCCTGGCCCAGTTTAGCCTATATGTGCACAAAGGTGGCCTAAAGCCCGATTCATTTCATTTCATTTACAAACAGCTTTTCGGCCACAAAGTTGATTTCCTGTGTGTGAATAATACGAGATGCAATGATGTATGGATTAGTCTACAATTGGATAATTACCACATTACCAAAGCCGAGGTATGAAGATATTATTAATATGCTTTTACATAAAAATCATCTTCTGCATATTATTCAATGTTTGCCAATATAGATTCGCTTTGTCTAACAGTTTTGCAACGTGCCGGCCTCTGGGAAATTCGTTCCAGTAATGGGGGTTACCAGGTTACTCGTGCAAAAGAAATTGCTAAATCGCCCATGTGGTTACGAAAGCAAAAGATACACAAACACCGTCAATGTTTCGAGATTATTGTTTGGTCAAAACACCGTCACAATTCCCAGCAAACACTTTATATTGATCCAATGCTGGGTTGATGTTGGGCCGACGCCAACAATAACACAGCATTAGGTAAATGTACCGTGTTTTCTGGGAAGAGTATGATCATTTTTTGCGAAGCCTTATAATTATCATTGTAATTGAGTAATTATGAGATTAGGCACATAGTAATGTGATTGTTTTGCAATTAACTCAATAATGGAGAAGTCGCAGCTGACAGCAGCAGTGTTAAACCCTTTATTCCTTTCAAGCCCCAATTTACCATTGTCATCTTTATCCATTATACAAGCCGAGAATTGCGACAGTAGTGGATGAATAGGACTCAAAGTGGGTGAAAAATAAAAAAAACATTGTTATTATTTAAACTGTTCCATGAAATGTTTCGTTCTGCAACCCTTAGGTGTAGGAAATCACGTCATTCTTCAAGGATGCAAAATGATGCTTTGATGCATCGTGAGGGTTCAAATGGTTAACCGCTAAGCACAACTACTAGTATACATTCTCACACTCTACACAGTGATTTTCACTAGGAGACGTATATCGGTACCAGCCGATATCGCACTCTAGATGTGCTGTAGTCTAGTTTAAATGGCAGTTGTGTCATTATGTGACTTGATAGTGTGAGAAAATACAAACGTTGTACATTTTTCGTGTGATATGGGAAAATCCAGCACATGTCCAATGAATAAGGTGTTCGCCTAGAGGCTCACACCTTATTCATTGGACGAGTGCTGTATTTTCCCATATCGCACTCAAATGAACACCGTTTGCATCTCGTATAGTTGATTTTAATCTGTATTTATCAGCAGGTAAAAGCCAACATGACAGAAGCTGTAGCTTCCACATTGTGGGAAACTACCGCTTCTGCCAGGTTGGTTAAATCGCAGGTATTGCAAATGAAATGACTTTTTAAACATCAACATATGCAAATGTTTGATCTCAAATTAACCAAATATGAGTCATTTTTACCCACCTGATGTTGTGGATCAGCTACCTGGCTAACAAGATATATTGATCTAATGTGGGTGGATGTTGGGCCAGCGTCGAATACGTTGGACAAACGTTACCCCAACATTGGATAAATGTCTCGTGTTTGCTGGGTAGGCCCACCGGACTTAAAAATAATCTAGTGAATGGCCAGGTTGATATTCTAATTCAAGAATTATCATCCGACTTTACATTCTCCCCCTGGTCACTAGACATGTTCATTCGTGTGTCATTTCAACTCCTGGCATACAGCCCACAGCCATTTTGGCCCTTGAAATTCATCGCACACGCCATCTCGGCCATTATTTTCACCTGAGTGAAGTAAAGCAAGTGAGGATAAAGTGCCTCGCCCAAGGACACAGCATTGAAACAATATCCCAACATGATATGTCTCTGACAACCTGCACCAAGTGGTCATTGAACCCGAACGATTCGCCTGACAGAGGCTAATGCAAAGCACCACGCTGGAACCATTATGCCACGTCCATTTCTGCCCTCGCTTTTACTCGTTCTATTTCTCGAACAACATCGGGACATTCAATAACTATCACTTTGTAATGTTGGGCCAGTGCTACCTGTATACTGTGTTGCGTGTGTCCGGGTGCCATAATGTATACCTGACTCTCTGCGTTGGAGAGAGTCGTCGGTAAAACCCGCGAGACTCGTCATCTCAGACATCCCGCATTCTGACAGCAGGGTATACGTTCCACTCATGCTTTGCTGTCAGGATGACATCCAAGGGCGGATCCAGAGAGTTTTTCACGGTATGCTGGGAATAAAATGAAATGAATGGGGTTTCAGGCCACCTTTGTGCACATATAGGCTAAACTAGGTCAGAAGAACCTCCTGTGGGTTTTCCACGGTATGCTGGAAAGCAGTCAAACTCTATGTGTAGATATGAGAGCCAAATTTTAAATGTGCATTACGATGACTGACAAATATGACAGTTGACTCATGCTCATATTTTTGCCTCATGCTCATTTGTTCAACCCGTTCAGCATGGGGACCGACTTCAAACGTCAGAATCTGACGTCTAATACGTCAGATTCTGACGTCTAAAATCGATCCCCGCACTAAAAAAGTAAATTAGTTATAAATAATGGTTGTAGACCCATAACATAGGTATTCAAATGAAGCGGAAAGACATTTATGATGATTTCAAATTGAAAATAACCTTTTGTATCTTGGTTTATATAAAAGTAGTTCAGCGTTGTAAAGGATGATCCTGTTTGCCATCATAGATACGTTTTTAAACTGTTTTCAAATCAAATAAAATTAAACTGAAATCAATAAAATATAATTTGTTGTCGTAAATAGTGATGTTTTTTTTATTTGAAGCTGGTAATTGTGAAAAATAGTAGCAAACTAGAAAAGGATGTTGTGTCGAGTCCTCAGCAGTAGTGTATCATATTAAGTATGGTCATTCAAACCGAGGTCATCATGGTGTGTCCCCTGTACCAGTAAAATATGGTGTCATTCACCGGCACTGGCCAGGTGTGTGCAAACAAAACATGGTTCATCACTGCCCAAACAACACGTTGTATTTGCTAATTACCTCGATAAATCTCACCCGAAGTTTCAAGTACACGAGCTGTCAGAGCTATTGCCAACTACTTTATAGCGTTTATAGACCGCTCTTTGTTTGTATTCGCCTACAATATTGCGAACAATTTTCCCTGTGACCCAAAAATTCACTGGTATCAAATCCACCCCTGTCACTGACACTCAGAGTGACCTGACCTTGACCTAACATCACACAGTACACGACTGGCTTCATATTTCACAGTCAAGGAGCCATAAAGGTCAAGGTCACACCGGCCACTGAATATTGCCAATTCCGTTGCGTTTGGAGATTTGTGACTTGACAACTCGTCCGACAGGAGTGTGTAACATGAGAAAGGTCGCGCGCCATCAGTAAGGTTACCCTAACCATTTCAACCCTTTCAGCTTGGGGATCGACTTCAGACGGCAGCATCTGACGTCTAAAGTCGTCAGATTCTGACGTCTATAGACGGCAGAATCTGACGTCTAAAGTCGTCAGATTCTGACGTCTGACGTCACTGAAACAAGTACAAAAATTATAATGACCGTAGATAAAACCCGTAACATATAAACATCATTTATAAAAAAATATTAAGCGCTTCAAGGCTTAGGAGTGGAAGTTATATCATTTATATTTTCATCCACTTGCAGTTGTGTCTCGCTACCGCTACCCACAACTTCCAGTGGGTGGCTGTTACTTATATGTGTTTAATTTGAGGCCAAACATTTGCAAATCTTGATGTTTAAACACATTCGATCTCTAATAACAGTGATATGATTGAATAGCAAAACAGATTTAAAATGATTATTGTGGAGATTAGCGGTTAATGATTTACGCCATTTTCTCTGGTTTAAAACACACCACTACATTATCTGCTTTGTCCGACCACGACATTCTAAGCCAAGAATGGAGAGTTATTGTTGATCATGTACAGACTTATTATCATGGTAGGCCTATTGTACTATAATCAGTCAGGTGTGGGATCCTCATTATGGTCCGATGTGTTTTAAGTCAGTTAAAACCCTCGGAGCTCTGAATCCTTAGCTGTGAAAAACTTTTCCACAGCTAAGAATGTAGGGCTCCTCGGGCTTTATCCTATACATATCTATAGTGAAAATTGGGGGCTTAATTCTCACGAATGATTGATACCCAGCGCATCAAACATGGTACATTGGTCCATGGAAGCAGTTTTTAACAAAGCCTCTTGTGGGTCTCCCTTGCATCCATTATTTGAATGAAAAACCCCACTTCAACTGATAAAAAATGTAGTCTACCTGGAGCATAAATAAACGTATTTGGATGTCGGTTCAATGTTGGCCCAACGTCTACGACGCTGACCCAACATTGACCCAATATCTAAAAACAACGTTTTTGCTGGGGCACACTGATAGCAGACAGAGGTAGGTTTTACTACTCTGTTTCTGTCAGTGTGTATCTACGCATCTTCCCCACAGCAAGGCTGGGCTTCTTGAGGTCGCAGAAGTTACGTGTAGGTAAAATGGACCTACGGGACGCTGTGACAACTCAGCAGAGGATCCCATTGGTTCGTGTCACAAGTTAACCACTGATTTTTCAGTCAATTCTCAATCTGTTCTCATTAAATCTTACACACTATTGTCACGAGGCGACTACTATGAAAATTTTAATCGGTATTTCAGAAGCTAGACCATTATGTAAATGAAATGAAATGAAATGAATCGGGCTTTAGGCCACCTTTGGGCACATATAGGCTAAAAGAGGCCAGGAGAACCTCCTGAGGATGGTGAGATGAATGAGATGACACTGTCCTCCAGACACAGGATTCGAAATTCGAGCCCTGGCGGTCTGAGGCCGAGCACGCTACCTCTCGGTCACGGAGGCTCCCCACAATACCGACTTTCACACGTGGGTGGGGAAGAAACATTTTTGTTTCTTTGAAACCGCCGAGACCGGGAACCGAACCCCGAACTCTGGCGTGAAACGCAGCGGTGCTAACCACTACCATAGGGCCCCCGTCCAGACCATTATGTAGGGAAATTCTAAACGAAGGAAATGGGTTTATAGAGAGTGACATTTAGGCAATACAAGTTCCATCACATGTTCTCAAAGTAACCCAGCACCATAAAATACATTGCTACCCTATAATTCTATATTGTTGGGAAAATACCCTGCAACCGGTCACTTTCCACCCGAACTGTAGAAATAAAAACAAATGACAAATAAATATTATTTTATAAATCACGTCATCCAACATGCCATTGTCACCTACACACTTCGGAAACGAAATTTTCGGTCATTTGCAGCTGCATTTCCACAATGTATCCCCCCTAGTTTGTATTCCTGAACAGCTGTAGATAATAATTCATTTTAAAGCAGTGTATATTGATCCATAATTATATATTGTTACATAATATATTGTTACATAAGAAAATATATTAAAAATATAGTTAGGAATGAAAAAGATAGAAAAATGGCGGCCTTCTTAGATTAGACCCTTAGAAACATAAAAATAACTTGAATTTGTCTTCATTGATTTAGTCGAAAATGAGGTATTGCATAATAAGATCGGATATTTATTTCAAAAGTTAGAAAATATTCAGATTCAGATTGGGCCACCGGCGGCCATTTTAAATTTTGCCTCTCACAAGTTTTCAGTACCTTGTGCACGAGGTCGTCCACCCTGGGCACATGTATATATGATTTTCACAAGCAAACCTTTCACAGCAGACCATGTCTGGTAAACCAGTCTGGCCCCCTGAGTATAAGCAGGCAGCTTTAACCACCACCACTTAATTTAAATAGCAACTGAATGACGGCGGTGATTGGATGATATCAAAGAACAGTTCTTTGGTGATATGCTCATGTGACAGGCTGCTACACTTTTTTATTGGTCATACTTGGTACGAAGGGGCAAACATTTTTTTTCATTATTCGACACTTATATCAATGTGAGTTGGCCCACCAAAATTTGTGAAGGAGCGCGCAGCGCGTGACCCTGTGCGTCGATCAACGTCGATACACTGGCTTCAACCCTTACTCGACGAGGCCGCCATTTACGTGATCGCCTAGTCACATCGAGAAGGGAGAAACAAGGATATTTCTCTGAACCCTGGGACGTAGGCATGACTGGCGAGGCAGTCAGGCGATCTACATAATATAATAAAGCACCAGTACGTTCTCTTCTCTACCACCAAATTCTCATCTGACTTGTCCCTTTTATACTCTCTGGATCATCCCCTGTCATTTGCTACACCCCCCCCCCCCACACACACACACAATTATTGTTGGCTATAACAGCCGGTGTGTATATAGGGCGCTATAGATCCTGGTTCCTGGATATATTCCAGGGACCTCTTCCCCAATAACTCAATATAATACCGAGCCTCTTTCCTTCATTTAAATCACCCGCAAATGTCGTAAACCACGATTTGGCGCCTTTGCGACAACAGTAAAGCGGTCATTTCGGCCGGTCACCTGGCCACTAAATCTCTCTTTCGCGCCTATTCTATTGACCGCGCCAAGAATCCACACAGCCGCGTCACAAGCAGGGCAGTTAAGGCGCCTTTCTCCTGTCGTTGCCACCAGATGGGACACTTGTCAGATTTGCATATGCTCTGAAAGCGTGATGCATCAAACTTCCCTGTTGGACCTCTGTTGTTAGTCCTATTATCGCCCCTGCCAGCGTGAATATTTATGAAACACTATCTCATCGTTTCTCTATTCTTGAGAGAGGCTTTCGCGCAAGTTTGCGCCAGTTATCGCTGCTGACCAGACACTGGACAACGTTTCTCGAAGCTTCAGCTTCACAGTCTCGTATTGGACCTTTCTACATACTGAATAAAATAAAAAAATTAAAAAAGAAAGAAAGAAAGAAAGAAAAAAAGAAAGAAAAAAAGAAAGAAAGAAAGAAAAAAGGAGAGAAGGAAAGAATTGCATGGGCCCTATGTGTAGACCCTATTATTTTCAAAATAACGACTTTAGACGTCGGATTCTAAAAATACTTATAATGGCCTTAGTTTCATAACATATGTATTAAAAAAAATTGTTAATATTAAAATATTTCAGAGCTTTGAGGGCTAAGGCCAGTCTCAACCAAAACCTCCACCCGATAGTGTCTCGTCTCGAGTCGTGTTATTGGTGCAGACTGGCATTAACACATTCACTTCCAGCTTACACGTGCATGACGTTGACTCGCATGAATGTTCGCTCCAGGTTGGCTCACCGTCTGCGACGCTGGACCTGCCTAAAACCAACATTCAAACAACTCTCATGATTTCTTGGAGACCAATTGTTTGAATAGGGGTTGTTATTTTTCAAACCACGCGAGCAATCAACAAAGTTATTTTTTCCGACATGAACAGCACAATCATGATTTCCAGTCCAATCCATACAAAATTGTCAACGATGGGTTTAACTTTAACAAAGCGATACAGTAGGCATATGGACCGTGTTTGCCATCAACCCATGTACTATTTGCCTGTATATTTAGTCTTTAAACATCTAAAATATTAGACGGGGGCCTTTAGTGGTTGAAGCTGCCTACCTGTAAAATCGGGGATCGCGGGTTCATCCCCCCCCCCCCCCCTACCATCCATATGTCGAAGAAACAAAATGTTCCTTTCCCGCTCACGAGAGGTATACATGCTCGGCCTCAGACCGAATTTCAAATCCTGTGTCTGGAGGGCAGTGTCATCTCATTCATCTCACCATCCTCCTGGAACACTGTAGCCTGTAAGTGCACAAAGGTGGCCTAAACCCCAGTCATTCATTCATTCCTTCTTTCGTCTAAAGCTTTATTACCCGGAATTGGAAATGCCAGCTAGACTTCTGGATTCAGTCTTAGGACAACTTTGTCCAGCTGCGACCCCAGACTGCTTGATGACTAATAAATGAGGGTACAAATACTTTAATGGCAAAGACACATAACTGCTCACTTGAAAGGTAAGCAGTTACTGCTGTTTGATGACTAACAGATAAGGATACAAATAGCTTCATGGCAAAGGCAAACAGCAGTAACTGTTCACTTGAAAAGTAAGCAGTTACTGCTGTGTGATGATTAACAGATGAGGATACAAATAGCTTAACGGCAGAGGCAAACAGCAGTAACTGTTCACCTGAAAGGTGGGCAGTTACTGCTGTTTGATGACTAACAAATGAGGGTACAAATAGCTACACGACAAAGACAAACAGCAGTAGAGAAGGGGACGTGGCGCATTGGCAGAGCGCCTGACTACCTCACGACTCATGCCTGCGTCCCGGGTTCGAAGCCCGCTGAACCTGCGTGGGGTTTTTAGAGACACATCCTTGTTTCTCACTCGCTCACGTTAATATCGCGCAGGGTGGCGACGCACTCCACTTACAAACAACAGTAACTGCATGGGGTCGTGGCGCTTTGGCAGTGCGGTGATCGACTTTAGACATCTAAAGTCGGTCTCCGCGCTGAAAGGGTTAAAATGCAAAGTTAAAGAATTCAAATTGGGATTAGCTACCGCGATCCACAACTTAAAATGAGTAAACTCACTTATATCGGTACGATTTGATCAAAATATATGCCGATGCAGCAAATTTTTTAAAATGTTTTTCCTCATTATATTTTCTCGCTTTGAAAAATAAATAATTAACAACATTGAAAACGGCTATATGCGTGATTAGTACTCTAAGGGTTGATGGACGTCTGTCCGATAATTTCTGGCCACGTCTTCATCCTTTACACGCTAAGTTATTTAATTTATTTTTCATCCACCTGAAGTTGTGTCTCGCTGCCGCGATCCACAACTTCGAGTGAGTGTGAATCACTCATATTTGTCAAATTTGTCACTAAATATGTCCAATTCCTATTACAAGGCGGGGATCGACTTCAGACGCCAAAATCTGACGTCAATTGACGTCAGATTCCGGCGTCTTAAGTCGATCCCCACGCTGAAAGAGTAAAGTTTATTTAATGGTCGTAAACCCATAACATAGGCCTATAGGTATTCAAATGAAGCGGAAAGAGCTAACTAAGACATTTATGATGCTTTCAGATTGAAAGAAACTTTTGGTCTCCATCTCCATGGTTTATGCAAAAACTATTTCCGCGTTGTAATAGTTAAAGAGTTAGGTGCAACAGTGTCTTTTACGTGGCGGGATGACTTATGACACCGTCCCGATATGGACGTACCACGACTGCCACCGAGCAGTCCATGGATGCAGCCCCTGGGATCCCGAGGGGAAACAGACGAGGCATTCACCCAATGCCGTTTCAATGTTGGCCCACCGTCTTCGACGCTTGGCCAACATTGAAACAGCATTGAGTGAATGCCCCGTGTTTGCTGGGGAGGTATAACACCTGCCGGAGATGGAGAAGGATAATGAGATTAACATGTGCCTCCGGTGGTCTGGCAACATGGGTGTGAAGAAAATACATAATGTACACAAGACAAGACAAGACTAGACAACATACGTTTATTTTCACCAAATTACATGGCTGGGAGACCTCCGCTAAGATTAGAAATAAACGCTGTCGCGAGGGCCACCCATATGTCTATCATAGCAAATAGACATACATATACATACATTTACACATTTTTTCTGTTTTAAAAATAGACGTATTCGCCACCTAGAAAACACAAAACATTTGTACAACATTCATGCAATGTTGGACCAACACATGTTTTGTATTTATTGGGACGTCTATTGTAAACCTTCAGGGCCCATATATATCCTCGTACACGATATATCGTAGGCTTCGGATTGGTCGAGATGGCCATCTCGGCCAATCCGAAGTAACTTGTACGAGAAGACGGGCCATGGGCCCCTTGCTTACATTTGACAGGAAGATATGAAAACATTTATATTGAAGGTTTTATTGGCCTTTTCTATCACATTGTCGGCATAATATAAACATAAACACATTATTATGTAACTATATTAAATTGATGTCAGGTTTTCATTTGGACATTGTCGTTTCATAATGCATGCAAAAGAAAGCGTAAACTGAACAATTGACAATATAGCGGATAGGATAATGTCGCAACGTGGAAGTTAATTAAGACAATACGACAAAAAATGTGGTAACCGAAGAGTTAAAGCTTCATTTCCCCCGAGGAGATACTGTTTTCTTTGATATCAGGTGAAGTAATTTTCTCGCGTGTGAATAATTCATTTGTGATTTTTTCGCAGATGTAGAATCAGCTGTCCTGACTGTTGCTGGTTTAGCTCCATAAATATTTTATTGCGTCAAAACCCAAACGATACGTTGACCTAATTTTGGTTCAATGTTGGCCCACCGTCTACGACGTCGGCCCAACAATAAACAAACATTGGGTCAACGAATCACTTCTGCTTAATATATGCTGTCTCTTCGAAAACCACGTTATATCCTACCATCATTACAAATCATTACTCTATCACCTACCATCATTATAAATTATTACTCTATCCCCTACCATCATTATTAACCATTACTCTATCTCCTACCATCATTATAAATCACTACGTTATCTCCTACCATCATTATAAACCACTACGTTATCTCCTACCATCATTATAAAACATTACTAAATCTCCTACCATCATCATAAAGCACTACGTTATCTTCTACCTAGCCCGACCATTGGCCCTGTGATTACATATCGGGCCAGAAACGGGGCTCTGGTTTTTAGGTTGTGATTGGCCAGCCTCAATTTGATTCAATTTGGGGGTGTGGCTTGAAGGTTGCAGTCCCATTGGCCGATTGAGTTTGGGGATTCCCCGACGTATTTCTTCAAACTGTCAATATAAACAGGTACGATTAGTTATGCGTAGTTTTTTAAAGAGGTGTTTCAATCATTTAGTTCGACACAAAATGTTATTATCATATAATCTTAAAATAGTTGAAATGAAATTATATTATAATTATATCTATTACCATTCACAAACATACGATTTTTTTGTTTTCATTATGAGAAGCCTTTATTTGGTTCGTTGCAGTACATTGGCCTTTACATCGGCGCAAAAGTGTACATAATGCATACAGTCACTATGGCTCAGATAGCGACAGTCATGCATCATTGCACATTGCAATGATGTATAACTGTCACTGTTTGATTGTCTGATTTTTCACCCAGCCTGTAACACCCTTGAAGCCCTTAAAACCACATAAATAATTAAGTAGTTGTCACTGGTGAGGGACTTTCATATTAGGCCGTCAAAAGAGGCCTATCACACTGCGAATGCGTGTATTTTTATTTAAATTAAAATTTGGATACTAGTAGTCCAGAAAAACCGATACCATCTGTGAAACGCAGTGACGTCACTCGGTGAAAACAATGTTATATAACACCCCCTCCCCCATACTTCATTTTGTGAAACGCAGTGACGTCACTCTGTGAAAACAAGGTTATATAAGACTCCCTCCCCTCTTCTTCATTGTATTATCCAGCTTGGTGAAAACAAAGGAGGTCAATGCCATTGAGTTTCACAGAATAGGACCCACATGACTGTCAGTGTCAAGTGCTAGTCAAAACTTTACAACTTCGCAAGCCACTACTTATTTACATAGACTTATATTCTTATACAAATAACACATTTAATAAAAACAAATAGCAGCTACGGCTATTTTGCTTAGGCAACAATCGGTATAAACTATGTAGTTTATAAATGTATACAAAATCAAATTATAATATTCCCATCTTCTACCATCATTATAAACCACTACACTATCTCCTACCATCATTACAAACCATCACTCTATCACCTACCATCATTTTAAACCACTACACTATCTCCTACCCTCATTACAAAAACATTACACTATCTCCCACCATCATTATAAACCACCACGTTATCTCCTACCATAATTATAATACATTATTCTATCACCTACCATCATTATAAACCACTATACTATCTCCTACCATCATTATAATCCATCACTCTATCACCTACCCTCATTATAAACCACTACACTATCTCCTACCCTCATTACAAAACATTACTCTATCTCCTACCGTTATTATAAACCACTACGTTATCTTCTACCATCATTATAAACCACTACACAATCTTCCACCATCATTATAAACCATTTCGCTATCTTCTACCTTGATTATAAACCATTACGTTATATTCTACCATCATTATAAACCACCACGCGATCTCCTACCATCATTACAAACCATCACTCTATCGCCTACCATCATAATAAACCACTACACTATCTCCTCCCATCATTATAAACCATTGCGCATGTTCTACCATCATCATAAATCATTGCGCTATCTTCTACCATAATTATAAACCATTACGCTATGCCTACCATCATTATAAAGCTTTACGCTATCTTCTGTCATCATTATAAACAATTAGGCCTACGGTATCTCATACCATCATTATAAACCATTACAGTATCTCCTACCATCATGCTATCAATTTTAATAGCCCACAAAATCAGATTTTGCGATGCTATCATAAAGCGTGCGCTTGGAAAATTTCGATCTTCTTTCAATGGTAGCGAAACACAACTGCGAGTGGGTGAAAATTTAAATAATTTAATTTAGCGCTTCAACATGTTCAAGGGTAAATGGTATAATTAAACATAATTGTACAAATCTAAATATTTAATATCAATATAAAATGGTGGTTTGTGAAATTGCGAAAAAATAAAAAAAAGTGACGAAAATAAAATATCCGTCCGAAGATTTCATAACATGAAAACAATCCGTAGATAACGGAGGGGTCCGTGGAATGTGTAAGCCCGGTCGGTGACAGTCGCTAGTGTTATTCCTGTAAATCAGCAGATTGGATGATGCTTTCATTGGTAATTACAGCCGTGGAGATAGCTTATCTCCATGTTACAAAAAAACGATACGTTGATCCAATATTGGCCTAATGTTGTACCAGCGTCTGCGACGCCGGCCAAACATTAATCAAACATTGGACTGACGTCTCCGGTCTGCTGGGAATAGGCGGAGAGTGAAAATAAAAATCGCTCACAGCACTGTTTATGTGACATCTGCTTGTGTTATTTCGCTCATTCCCAAAATGATGCAGCGCTATATATGAGTAATGCGTACGAATATTAAGCCCCAAAGCGCTGAAATAATTTTTGTATAAGCCATAGAGACCAAAGATTTTTTTTCAATTTGAAATCATCATAAATGTCTTTTCAACTCACCCAATGCTGTTCCAATTTTGGGCCAGTGTCGGTGGGCCAATATTAAAACAGCATTGGTAGGGGTGAAAGTCAGTGTATTCCGGGTAAAGATCACTTTGTTATTTTGGTGCCGGCCCCGATGGCTCATTCGTACCGACTGGGGCTTGTAACCTGGATGTACCAAGTTCGAATCCCGATCGGGCCGGATATTTATCATCGTGGTTGTGGTGATCCAAACTGTTCAATGGCCTGGAGTGTACAGTGCTGGCTATGGTACTGTGCACTATTAAAAACCCTTGAAGTCATTCCAAATAGGAATAGGGCATAGTCTTCGGGCTTTCTTCTGTTGCTATATTGCCATGATTGTGCAGAAAGCGACGTAAAGCAATATCCATTCATTCATTGTCTTCTTGGTAACAAAGGATCATATCTAACACTTCGTAAAGTGACGGGCACGAGCACTCAACCCTTACAACGCTGAAATATTTGTATATAAACCATGGAGAGAAAAGTTGGGGTTTTTTCAATATGAAATCATCATAAATGTCTCATTCAACTCTTTCTGATTCATTTGAATACCTATGTTATGGGTCTACAACCATTATAAATATTACTACTCTTGCAGTGCGGGGATCGACTGTAGACGTCAGAATCTGTCGTCTACAGACGTCAGATTCTGATGTATAAAGACGGTCCCCGTACTGAAAGGGATAATACAAAAGCAAATATTAAATTTCAAGATTCTAGCTTTCCTACTTACACCATAGGCATATGTATATCGTCTTTTGACTTCCCATTGTCACCATGCAGATTATGCACCTACAGAGGCGGTTATTAGGTTATTAAATTAGCAAAGTCATAAATAATGCATGGGAATAAGCCCCGTGTTTTCTGGATGTTTTCTGTGATAAATCACAGCCGGGACAATCTCTGCGAAATGTCTCAAGTGCAAAAGAATTCAACTTAGTTTTAAATTATTTAAAATAAATTTCTATACTGGAAACGGTCTCTAGTTTTGCTGAGCTGAGCTGAACGGAGCTGAGCTGGCAGTTAGTATGTTGAAATTAATTTTAAGGAGGAATTTCACAATTCAAGCTTCAAATTACAAAACAAATCCTTTCCTGATATAGCATCTCAAAAATGAATAATTTTATTAGCTAACGTAATCTTCTAGCTGTATCCTTAAAACCTAACCCTTTAACCGCCAAATTATTCAATTCGTATTCTCACCCTTTTGAAGTTGTGTCTCGCTGACGCGATCCACAACTTCAAGTCATAAAAATCATTCAGATTTGACAAAATTGAGGTCAACTGTTTTCAAATATTGCTGATTGATGTCATATTTTATTTAAACATGTTTAAAAGGTACTTAATGTGCTAATAAAAAATGAAAACCCGAATATATGCGGCACCGACGGTTAAAGGGTTAAGATGCAAATTACGTACACAGCCGTTTTTAGCCTTTTTATTTGACGTTCAAAAAAGAAAAATTACAAGGATAAATGGGCATCCAAATCGGTAGATTGTCATATTTGTTGTTTCAAACTGTAAAAATGTGCGTAATTTTTACCAGCTTGAAGCTGTGGGTCGCGGTAGCGAGACACAATTTCAAGCGGGTAAAAATTAAATTCTATAATCTATCGCTTTTAAATCAAGTAGAATTTAATTCTGCCAGAATTTTGTCGGCCTGCGAGGAGAAAGGTTAATGCAATATTCTGAGTTGCCTTATCGCGGGGATCTGTCTTAGGACCTTTACTGTTCATCATGCACACACTGCCATTCAGCTGGATAATCTCCGGCGCCAAACTAAGTCATCAATCACTGCAAACGACATGCGAATTGCATGGATTAACTTTCTGGTTGCTAGAAGGCGATATTATCCAGCGGAGGGTGTGAGCATTCTACCCAGATAGCCTTTCATTAACGATGCGCACATAAGTGTAAGCGACTTTCTTTACCACATAGACGTATAGATTATGGAGGTTGTTCTAATTGATGAATTAAATTTGTTTTAAGTAAAGTCTCTCGGATCGTCACATTTTTTTTTAAGCAAATATACATTTACAGACAATTTGTCTTGTAAATGTGTAATTTTTTTCTAATACAAATTAGAGCAAAATAGCTTACCACTTCTTTATTGCATATGAATAAAATGTGTCCGAAATTTGAATCTTTCAAAAATAATCTATGACATAGCTTATAATACATACAATTACATAGATATATTTGTGTCACTATCGTAACTGGAAATGCAATTATATGTATAAGTTCGTGAAATGTATACAATGTAGCTGTGCTTGTACAAATATCTCGCCTTAGCCACGCTATGGTTAATGATTCCCGTGTAGCCGGCTTGCTGAGGTCGGCTCTATGACCCAGTGCAACTCCATTGCTTCCATAAATGAGACTCCATTGCTTTCAGAAATAAGGAGACGGCTGCAGCATCAACTCTTGTAATAAAGGACTTTCATTGGAGGTTTTTCACTCTTAGAACAAAAGGTTCTTGAAGGGTATTTTCCATTTAGTGATGTAGAGAAAGGCTCCACATGCATACCAATAATGTATGTACATCATGTATCTATATTACTATATGAAAAATGTATAACTTCCTCCATTAAAACACACCACTAATCATTATTTTCTTTGTCCGACCATGTACAGACCAATAATTATTTATCATAAAACCCTCGGGGTTCTACATTCGTAGCTCTCAAAAGGTCTCGATATTTGGCATTCATGTTGCACTAATTTGCTACATTGTATTGCTGAGGCAAACAACAGTAACTTATCACGTTTCAATTGAACCGTTACTACTCTTTGTCCTGGTGGGACTAAAAATCTATTAAAGTTGGGCCTCATATTAGCCATTGCAACGCTGCATATTATATGCAGACCAACATTTTTCTTTACAATTTGAAATCGTCATAAATGCTCATTTGAATATCTATGTTATGGGTCCAGAGCTATTATATATAAATATTTTACTCGTTCAATGCGCGGATGGACTTTAATCTGACGTCTCGACGTCATATTCTGCCGTCTAAAGTCGGTTCCTGCATCCGTGAGTAGCGACATTTCCATGTTCCGTGGTCAAAATACATCAGATTTAGTGCGAAGGTAATATTTCAAAGCTCTAAGTCAACGTCAGTATGTATTGCGCATGCTTAAAGGGACTGGCCCAGGCTAAAATCATAAAAAAATCGGTGATTTCATTTTGGGCTCTTAATATGACCATATGATGTAAACATGTACATAGACTAGAACTGCAATTTTTTATAATTTTTGTGCTGCGCATTCACCAGTTAGGCTAGATATAGAGACGAAATTCCTGATTACTAATTATTGACAACCATGTCAAAAATAGGAAATGCGGGTATTTCGCCTCTATATCTAGCCTAACTGGTGAATGCGCAGCAGAAAAATAAAAAAAAATTGCAGTTCCAGTCTATGTACATGTTTACATCATATGGTCATATTAAGAACCCAAAATAAAATCACCGATTTTTTTGATGATTTTAGCCTGGGCCAGTCCCTTTAACCAAATCAAAGATTGTTGTGAAGGCAATCTCATTGAACACACGACGTTGTTGCGACGTTGATTTAACGTCGCGACAACGTCGTGTGTCCCTTCAAAACACATTTTGAGGGTTTGTTGGGTACATTCCAACAGCTAAAGAATAAAGGTTTTCATCAGGCATTGAGCTTTTGGGTTTTTTCATCATTGCCATTCGTGGCACGCCTGTGCTGTCAGCCGCTGCTGCAGGAATGCCAGCTGCAATGGCATCTGTCTCGTCAGTCTTGGTACACTATTCAAAGCACATACACACGACATCCCACTGGGCACACGACGTTATTGCGACGTTGAATCAACGTCAATGACGTTGATTCAACGTCGCAAAAGCGCCGTGTGCTCAGTAGATGTGGACATGATGCTCAGTCAATGCCGTTCAGCGTCTTATGCCACATAAAACACGAGGTATCAACCCAATACTGGTTCAATGTTTGGTCAGTGTCGTAGACGATGTACCAGCGTTGATACAGTATTGAGTCGATGCCGTGTATTTGCTGGGCCCACGTTGGTCTATTCAGTCTGCTGAGCAAAGGCAAACAATTGTAACTGGTCAGTATTGTTACTGTTGTTGATCTTTACTGTATTAACAGGCAGCAGCAATTGCTTACTTTTCAAGTATATAGTTACAGCTCGCAGCCATTGCTGAACCGTCCAAGACAAACCGATGTTTGCCTTTGATAATTATACGTACAAGGCAAACTGCGGTAACTGGTAGTTTTCAAATAATCTTTCTGTTCCGTTTCAATGGCAAACTGCGGTTTTTCCTGCCATCGTTCCAAGTGCGTTCCCGAAATTCGCAAATGACTGACCGCTTTATTTGTCTTGAAAGCAAATTATCTTGACATTGTAAAACAAATAACAAATAACAAATAACAAATAACAAAGTTTATGAATACGTATAGAGAAAACACATCTGTAAAACCATGTTGTTACTTAATCGCAATGTAATTATTTTACATTGTAATTGTCAAACTGCAGTGGGACTGTTAACTTTTTAACTAAACAAATAGTGCTATCTGCCTTTACTATACGTCCAAGATAAACAGCGTAGCTAATCAATTTTCAAGTACGTACATACAGCTATTTTTTCTGCTGAACCATAAAAGACAAATTTCAGTTTCCTTTTGCTGTGCGTCCAACTGCTTATTTTTCAAATAAACCGTTACTGCTGTAACCGCTTATGTCTCAAATATGTCAAAGAGAAAGAATGAAATTAGATAGATTCGTATATCCCTATGTACGAGGCGCTAAGCGGCCGAGTATATTCGGATTTACGGATAGGTTGTAATTTACTTCTTTCTTCGACTTAAAATACACAAAGTAGGTACATGTGTACCAAGATTTGATATAGAAAAACGCAATTTCATTGTGAGCGTGGTACACCACGAAAAATTGGCCATGTAGTTTCATGGTTAAACCCGTATTTTTGACCGACTTGGCCTGTATTAAACATAATAGTACATTCGTATAGATCCGAATCTACTGTTTCAACAATAGATTGTCTTCATATGATTATGTGTTAAAAAAAACGTTCCTGCTTGTTGGCACTCTGGCTATGACGTTCAGCCAAGGCAAGCACTGTTTCCCATTACTGTAGCCTACGTCCAGCTATACCCACTAACATTAAAACTGATCAACCAAGATCGCATGTTTTTCACTGATATCTCTGTCAATTCTCAATAGATTTTCATGAAATTCTGCAAACACTTTTTTACAAAAGAATACCAACAGAATTGTATTGAATATCTGACATGTAGTAAATAGAAATTATGACGTCCCTCTATAGACCCATTAAACTAATTCTAGAATTTTATTACATGTCAAATAGCCTAATTTTTGAAATATTTGATATAATTTTGCGAAATTTTTAGCGCTGTTAGGTTTTGAATAGAAAATGGAATTGGCAAAATTTCAATGATATCGGTTCAGAATTTACGGGGAAATCGGCGAGAATCATGCGATCATGGTTTAATGTGACTTATGTGAGTATACAGTAACTGTTCACTTTTCAAGTTTGCGGTTACTGCTGTTTGAACCAAGGGTGTGATCTGAGCGGCCTGCAGGGAGTCACCTTTTCTCCTAAGGCCATCGCTCACATCGGTCTGACAACACATCCACGTCTTGTCTGTTCTCAGGTCTTTCAGATGAATAGCAGCCTGACTTTCATAATCCCAGATAGACGCGCACTAAGGCCCGACAGACTTGACATTTCTCATTACATTCTTCAAACAAATCGATTACTTCTCCGTTGTTTCCATTCTAGGTTGGTGCAACGATTACCCGGGAACCACTACAAGCAGCGTTTTCTTCTGTCGAAATTCACTTGACATCGAAAATGATTTCGACCCTTGAATTATTTGTTCCTATTTTTAATTCATTTCAAGCTGAAATTGTTAACGCAATTTCCAGTTTCAAATGACGAAAAATATTTTTATTTATGAAAATAGACATATAGCAAATTTTCGGAAATTTTTTACGCGATATAGGCTATTTTTTGTAATTTGCTGCTGGAATCGCTAACGCGATTTCCAGCTTCAAATTACGAAAACTATTTCTTTTTATGAAAATTAGGAGCCCCTAGAACGAATTGTTTTTCTTAACTTAGCATATTTCCCAACATATTTCAACAATTTAATTGGCATTGATTTTATTCGTGCTTGAAAGAGTATACATAAGGGGGTCTAGAAGGACAGGGGTAACCCTTTCACCGCTAAAACAATAATATAGTCGTTTTAATCCGTTTTATTAGCCGTTGAAATCACTGTTACTGAAAACGAAATGTTTTGTTTAAACATCTAGATTTGCAAATGTTTGGGCTCAAATTAAACAATTATCAGTCATTTTCACCCACTTGAAGTTGTGGATCGCGGTGGCGATTCACAACTTTAAGTGGTAAAAATTAAAATAATTTAGCGTTCTGAAGGTTACAACATCTGTGTTGGGACAATGGCTCTCACATGTTTATTTTCAAATTTAAGTTTCTGTTTTTCATCAATGTTAACACAAAAACTAGGCCAACTAATGGCAATTTAGGTGTTAAAAAAACCGTCCTATTTTAATTAGAATTAGCTTACACACAGAAAAAATGTCATTATCTCTCCTGTGAATGCCAATCAATGTTTTTATCTACTCACAGTGTATGTGAATGGCAATTAATATTTTTTGTCCACACTCACTTCATTATGTCTAAAAAATAACCTTACGCCTATTCTGTGTACAGAATAGGCGTAAGCTTGTTTTTTTTAACGTAATGAAGCGAGTGTAGATGAAAAACATTAATTGACATTCACATACAAAATGCGGTATCTTCTTACTTGAATAATGACCAGTTACGACATGTGGACTTCGCAGAGCAGTGTTCTATAAACGCATTATTTCTGCCATTATTTCTCGCAATGACAGTTTAATTGTCTGCAGGTGGCATGGTAACCATTGGTAACTGTGCTCGCCAGACAACAAAACATGTCAGCCAATGTTTTAATCTTGGCCCATCAGCGGGCCATCGTTGAGCCAGCATTTCATGTTTTCTGGAATGCCGTTCGGTGAGCGGATTCGTCCAGGGACATAGTCGGTCACGCGCGAATCCGGCTTTACGCTGACACGTTTCCCATCTCGTGACAAAATGTCGTTGTGTGAAATGTGAGCACTCTTGTTGCGTTTGCTCGGCAAACACTACATGTTGAACCGACGCTGTTCTGAAGAAATTGAAGAAAACGAGGAAGAATTCGCTGGCTGACAATAGGGGGTTGTTAAGTAAGAATTAATGCACCAACGCAATAAATCACAATGCTATCGTGCCGTACGTGCCAGAAATATCAAGGAATCTCAATAGTCTCTATTGAATTTCCTTGGTAATATTAAAGTGACACAATCAGGCTAGAATTCATAAAAAAATCGGTAGTTTTATTTTGGCTTCTTAATATGACCATATGATGTAAACATGTCGATAGACTAGAGCTGCGGAAGTTAATTTTTGTCTTGCACATTTACCAGTTTAGCGAGATTGTGTCGCTCAAGTCCGTCGTATTTTAAACAAAGTTGTAATTTTACTCTGGTTTTGTTTTCTGTAGTTTCCCCCTGCACAATATTTAAAAGGAGGCTTGCAAATTCAAAACGATGGCGCGAGAAAGATTATTTTAGATTATTTGTGACATTATAGTGATTTGTGACGTGGTCGTAATTTTATAAATAAATAAAATATATAGCCCTAGCAATGTTATACATATTTCCCAGGTAAGCTAGCTCTCACTCTCTTCGCTCGGTGAGTCAGGCTTGATTATAGGAAGATGATTATGATGTAACATAAAGAAAATATTAATGACTTTTATTTTTGAAAATTTGCCAATTTTAATACCAACTAGTCAACCAGTCGGTCACTGCAAACCACCACAGCCGGATCCTGGATTCGGATCGTAATCCGCAGCATCTCCAAAATGTAATGGATATGTTCTTGTCCCGAGACACACCTCTGGTAAAAAAATCATGCAAATCCGAATCGTAATTCGGAGCATCCCCAAAATGTAATGGATATGTCCTTGTCCCGGGACACACCTCTGGTAAAAAATCATACAAATCCGAATCGTAATCCGGAGCATCCCCAAAATGTAATGGATATGTCCTTGTCCCGGGACACACCTCTGGTAAAAAATCATACAAATCCGAATCGTAATCCGGAGCATCCCTAAAATGTAATGGATATGTCCTTGTCCCGAGACACACCTCTGGTAAAAAAATCATGCAAATCCGAATCGTAATCCGGAGCATCCCTAAAATGTAATGGATATGTCCTTGTCCCGGGACACACCTCTGGTAAAAAATCATGCAAATCCGAATCGTAATCCGCAGCATCACTAAAATTTAATGGATATGTCCTGGATCCGAATCGTGATCCGGATCACCTAATCTAATCGACTGTTCTTGAGCCAGAGACACACCTGTGGTAAAAATGTCATGCAAATCCGTCTATTACCTTTCAAGAAATCCGATGGACAGATAAACCGGCAGAACCATAAACATAGCCGTCGTGACGGATGTAAGGAATGTTGCACGGGTGTTTCCCTTGTTGATTTAACCCTTTAACCGCCGGTGCCGAATATATTGGGTTTTTCACTCAATTATTACCACATTCAGTACCGCCTATTGAGCATGTTAAAGCCATAATGTGACATCAATCAGCACGATTTGAAAAGAGTTGACCTCCATTTTGTCGAATCTGAATAATTTTCACTCACTTGAAGTTGTGGATCGCGTCAGCGAGACACAACTTCAAGTGGGTGAAAATTCCAAATGAATAATTTGGCGGTTAAAGGTTAACAATATTTATATTTATTTTATGTATTGTATTTATTGATATTTATACTATACCCACTGGGCACACGACGTTCTTGCGACGTTGAATCAACGTCAATGACATGTGTCCAGGGTGTATATTATACAATATAATTTGCCGTCCATACTGATCTAACAGTATCAATCTCTTTTAGGGCACATTGTATCAACGTCGAAGCAACGCATCTTCCCATGACAAGTCTAAGCTTCTCCGAGGTCGCAGACGCTCGGTCTGCGACCTCGGAGAAGTCTAGCCTTGCTGTGGGAAGATGAAGCAACATCGATTACATTGCTTTCACGTTGATACAACGTCACACACAATGAGGTTGGGCACCTGCCGACACGTCAAGTTTTAGCTGAAAGACTCGACATCCATTGATCATTGCCTCGTATGAAAATGTAATTAATCACAGCAAGTTAATTAAATTGGGATCACAGCGGAAGGGCAGGAGGGGAAATTTGATAATAAAATACAGGAAGCTAACCTCTTAAGCACCGATAACGTTCATCGTCGTCTTAGATTCTTTCTTGTTTAAAATTCTCAATTGCACTTTTTATAGGAATGAATGGCTTCGATCACAATATTTTCACACTCTTTGATAATTATAAATCTAATTTTCTCTCACATGAACCATTTCAAGCTTGAATTGACAAAATTGTCATCGTCATCCACTACTAGCCGCGAATTGCTGTCGCAATTCTCGACTTCTAATGGATGAAGATGACTTGAAGTGGGTGGCAAGTGAAAACAGGTATTGTTATAATGTTATTATTAAATAGTTCCATGCAAATGTTCGTTCTAAAACCCCTATATAGGTGTAGAAAATTAAGTCATTCTTCAAAGAAGCAAAAAGATGCAGCGTGAGGGTTTGAAGGTTAGGCTGGTGATCGCGGCGGCGAAACACAATTTCAAGTGGCTAAAACACTCAATTAGATGCTAATCAGATAACGTCTTGCTTAAGCAAATAACACTTCAACCTTTTCAGTGTGGGCATCGAATTTAGTTGTCAGAATCTGACGTCTTTATCAGTCGCGGAGAAATGAAATGATTGGGTTTTAGGCCACCTTTGTGCACTAATGCCAATAGGGTAAACCGGGCCAGAAGAACCTCCAGAGGATGGTGAGATGACACTGCCCCCCAGACATGACTTCGAACCCTGGTGGTGTGAGGCCGAGCTCGCTACTTCTCGGTCACGGAGGCTCCCCACAATATTGAATCTCTACGCGTGCATGAGCAGGGAAGAAACATTTTGTTTCTTTGAAAATTGAATGCCAGAGCGGGGTTCGAGCCCGCGATCTCCGACTGCCCTTAAAGGGCTAAGAAAGGAGCAATGCAAAGAACAGTGCAGTTCCTGCTCTTCCCCTTCGCAGTGAAGACTTGCTCACTTTGACAAGCCGCCGAGACCGTGTATAGTAGCCGAGACAATCGCCAGGGGTCGTGGGCGCGGCCCGAGCCCATTATCAGCAAGATGTCACCCCTGATCCCGCGGCGGAAGTGGGCGAGAGCGAGGCCGTTAATTATTCAGAGAATCGGGATCCGTGTCCGTGCGGACGGCCCGGGGCCCCCGCCCTGATCCACCCACTGTCACCCGCGCCAGGACGCCACTCGGGCTGATTGCGGTCATCCAGTCCGCGGATATTCATGAGGCGACCGCCGCGGATCTGCCCCGCGTGGACACCTTGCCGTTCTCAGCTCTGCTCCTCGGGGCAAGACCGCATTGCAAAGGCAAACAGCAGTAACTGCTGAGCCTTTTTTCGTAACTGCCGACATGCTAAAAGAAATATTTGACCTCATTCCATTGTTTTCACTGAGCAAGTAAAATGCTATGCCATTCAAAACAAACAACGTTTTTATTTCTACAATGATAGCTTTATTTCCACCAGTAATAGTGAGCAAAAAGAACAAACAAACTGAGAAAATTATGTCTTCCATTGCAGTGTCTCACAAATTCACATAAATCCTGAAAAAAACACGAAAAAAACATCAAAATGACTTTTTTTCTGCCCAGCGCACGCATTAGCTTTTTGCCGATTTCCGGAAAAAAACAGTCAATTTCGGGAGATAACAAATATTTTTCCTGCTGTGTTTTTTTTGCTTGTTTTTTTCGTCGCCCTCATTAACTTTTTTTTAAATAGGTCAAAAGTTTTTTTTATTTTATCGCCCTCAATAACTTTTCCAGAAATATGTCCAATGTTTTTTTATTGGGTCGCCCTCATCAACTTTTTCAAAATATGTTTTTTCCCGCCCTCCCTCATTAGATTTTGGATTTTTTTCTGATCTAAACAGATAAATTAAACAAAGTGGCCTAGGCCTACTGCTGCCTACTTACTTGAACAGTGTTGAAAAGTGGACAGTTACTTGAAAATTGGGCTTGAACGACGAGTGTTGTATTCTCAACCCTTAAAGCGCTTAAATATTTTTGTATAAACCATGGAGACTAAAAGGTTAAGTTCAATTAGAAATTCTCACTAATGGATTAGTTAGCTCTTCCTGCTTCATTTGAATACCTATACGGTCTGGGTCTACGACCATTATAAATATTTTACTTTTTGAGTGCGGATATCGACTTTAGATGTCAAAATATTGACGTCAGATTCGGACGTCTAAAGTCGATCCCCGCGCTGTAAGGATTGACCCTTTGAAGCCTGAATTTACCATTGTCGTCTTCATTCACTACAAGCCGCGAATTGCTGTCGCAATTCTCGACTTGTAGTGGATGAAGATGATTTGATGTGGTTTAAAAATTAAAGAAAATTGCCATGTATTGGTAAACCAGAAGATACCGAAGAGCCGAGACGTGGACCGAATGTCGATATAATGTTGGCCCACGTATGAGACTTCTGAATCTTGAGCTTTGATCGAACCAAAATGAGTTACCGGGGCCAGACTAATAGGGTAAAGAACTTTTTAGTAGTATACTGCCAAATGCTCAGATAGCATTTAAGAAGGTTTTCAAAGCATTTTACGGTAACTAATCTATACAACTTTAATGAGCCAGACCAGAAGATGTTTTAACGACATAATTATTTCAGTTTATCATCCCGTGCACATCGATCGCTTGCTTGGCTTGCTCACCATTATAATTCATTGACTGAATCACTGTTATTTGGAGCGAAATGTGTGTTTAAACATCAAGATTTGCAAATGTTGGGTCTCAAATTAAACAAATGTGAGCAATTTTCACCCACTTGAAGTTGTGGGTCGCGGTAGCCAGACACAACTTCAAGTGGATGAAAATTAAAGTTTATGATGTAGCGCTTTAACCCTTTGACCGCCAAATTATTTAATTTAAATTTTCCCCGACTTGAAGTTGTGTCTCGCTGACGCGATCCACAACTTCAAGTGAGTGAAAATTATTCAGATTTGACAAAATGGAGGTCAACTCTTTTCAAATCTTGCTGGTTGATGTAAAATTTTATCTTTAGCATATTTAAAATGTGGTACTTAATGTGCTAATAAAAAGTGAAAACCCGAATATATGCGGCACCGGCGGTTAAAGAGTTAATGGTATAGCTGTGTGGTGTGATGCCATCCATGCCCATGAGAAAGAAAGTGTTCAGATTGTGTGATGGACCCAATCTCGCGCGCCAGTGGTGCCTGAAATGCTCAGGACGCCATGCCACCCACGCTCGTCCTCAGGATGTATGTCGCATATTTAACGTTCAAAGCGCCCTAACCCTTTCAAGCCTGCATTTACCATTGTCATCTTCATCTACTACAAGCCGCGAATTGCTGTCGCAATTCTCGACTTGTAGTGGATAAAGATGACTTGATGTGGTTTAAAATTTAAAGAAAATTGCCATGTATTGGTAAACCAGTTTCATGGAAATTTTCGTTCTAAAACCCTTGGTTGTAGGAAAATTAAGTCTGTTTTCAGGGATGTAAAATGATGCTTTAATGCATCGTGCGGGCTTAAAGGGTTAATATCTTGGTGTAAACCATGAGGACCAAAGGGTACTTTCTATTTGATATCATCATACATGGCTTAATTAGCTCTTTCCGCTTTATTTGAATACCTATGTTATGGTCTGCGGCGATCATCCATATTTTCACTCTTTCAGTGCAGGGATCGACTTCAGACGTCATAATCTTACGTCTAAATCGTTCCCCGCGCTGCAAGAGTTATTAACCCTTGAGCTGTCTTTGTATTTTATAAAAAAATAATTCATTCAATTTTAATACACGAAATTAATAAGATATTAAAAACCTCCCTATTTTAATAATTTGGGATATTTACTCTTTTTAATAAAGACAATTTGAAATGTATGCTGCGTGTAACATTAAAAATACATATTGTAATGAAATAAAACATTTTCTGTCTTTATTAACGACAATTAAATATATATGCTACGTGTATCTGACATTAATAGTTAAAAAGTTAATGTTAAAATGGTAATGATAAGCAACTGTCTCAAACACTGGGTCAACGTTGAGGCAGCGCTGCTGCTGCATGATGATGTTTCGTATGAGTCATCATCCTGCAAAGGCAAATAGCAGTATTGTTCATATGAAAAGTGAGCAGTTACTGCTGTTTGCCTTTGCTAAACACTATATAACATAGATCCAGAAATCCCTGAGACGGCGCGACCAATTTCCCGGATGAAATTTTCCAGAACATTAATTTGCAGTGATAGCGTACGGGGAGCGCAGAATCTGGCTCTGTTGGCCACACGCTGGTTCAATGTTGGGCCGACATGGGATGAGTTGGCCCGGCATTGGGGCGGCTCTTGCCACTGCAGGGGGGCTGGTGACTTTAATCTTCACGGCTGGCCACACACGGAACATCCCCCCGGACACGGAAGGTCACATCTGTACGGGCTGGTGGTCCAGATGTCTGCAAATACGACCCAGTGCTGCTGCAATGTTTGGCCGGCGTCTACGACGCCGGTCCAACATTGCAGCAACACTGGGTCTACGTCTCCAGATTACTGGAAGGTCACCTTGCACTCAAGTTCACCCAGACATCTCCAGTGATAGGACACCGTTCTGGGAAGAACTGACTCCCAATCTGAGATCCAGAGAAAAGCTAGATGCAACCGGATCGCTTGAGCATTGCCATCCTAAATCTGTCCACATCAGAAACATTGAGGTTGTTAAATATATCTTATTCGGTCATCCACACAGGGTTCTAAAGATGGAAGAAATGACCTTAGTTTGGGACTTATCCGAAAAAGGATGACCATAAAATCTCATCAATATGTTTGTAATATAGCCGATATAAATAAAACGGCGTCTTCAGTGCTTTTACATCCAATTCTGACCTGGAAGCATAACAGATGCTTAACTGACTCCATAGCAGGAACAGTTAAATATGTTTCATTTGCTGCTGCCTTCCACACAACGGAGCAAAGTTGAAAAATATGAGTAGAGGAGGGGACTTAATTAAAAAAGACCATTAAATCTCTTTAACTCTCAGTGCCTATCCTGCTAAATTAATTAATAAAAATTTTCAACCACTTGAGAATGTGTCTCGCTACCGCGATCCACACCCTCAAGTGGTTGAAAATTATCATCGTTCAAGTCACAATTGAAAAAAACATCGCTTCTGCCAAGCCTTTAATGTTGGCCTTTAAACTATGACAAAACATACACACACACATGTGTTTCTTATTTTTGTTAATTCAACATAATTATAATATTATCTTTTTAGCTAGTTAAGTAAATATATATTAACTATCTTTACGCTGTTACGCGCCCATTAACGTCCTGTGGCCGGATTTAGGCGCTTTATAAATGCTATATTATTATTATTATTATTAAAATTACTCATATTTGCTTATTTTGTGACTAAACATTTACAAATCTTCATGTTTAAACAGTCTTTTCATTCCCAATAACAGGCAAAGGGTTAATATGTTTGTGATATAAACATTGACACTAGCACTAGCACTAGAAAATCCTGACTGCGCCCTGGAAACATAGAGCAGATGCAACAGAACCCTGAGCAGTGATTATCCCCATGATACTTCTGTCACGTCGGAGCTCGTGGGTTCGCCCCCTCTCTGATTGATATTCAGGTCTCAAAGGAACAAAATGCCACAGCAATCTCCTGGCCCAGTATTGTATGCATTGATATTCATTTGAGATTTCAAACTGATCTATTGACAGAAAAATCCTGTCAACAGTGGTAGCTTATGACTTCTTGGCAGAAGAATCTTGTCAATGAGAACAACACTTGCCTAATATATAGGATATTTCATGTAAATAAAAACAGTTGTGCTGTTATTGACAGGATTATCCTGCCAATAATGGACATTTTACTACCTAATATTGACAGGTTGTATCTGACGCCACGAGTGAACATCTATAGGTGATATTTTGTCTGGTGTAGTGGAGCAGTTTGTTACACAATTGGGGACAAATGCTACATAAAATTATGTTGGTGGAGCAATTTTTGACACATTCCCTTGTCTGAAGAAAAAGATCTACGCCTGGCTTTGAAGATGAAGAGCGATAATCAATGACACGATCAGCGCATGCAGGTCAATAAAGATGATATCAGCACTCATGTCAAGATATGAGATTAGCCACTTTTCGTCCCCTTGGAGTCTATATGCCGCTTTGTGAAATAGCAGATACACTCTTTTATATAAAAAAGGACGCTTCGTTTTCACGAATAATATTTATCATTATTTTGTCACTAGGTAAATTGGGTCAGAATCTTTTTTTTTATAACATTTGTGGGTGTATCTGTTATTTGGGTGTAGCTTACGTATGTGTCATATAGGCACCGAAACGCTATAACTGTGAGCCGGGGTAGTTGAGAATATGAAACTGTTTATCCATCCCCTCAGAAGCGAAAGGGTGCGTCTTAAATTTGAAATATGCCAGAAAGACCCTTTCAACTCTAAGAGAGCGATATACATTGATCAGACTGGACCATTTTAGCTCTTCAAGCGCTTAAATAGTTGTATATAAGCCAAGAGAACAAAGGGGTTTTGTCAATTTGAAATCATCATAAATATCTTAGTTAGCTCTTTCTGCTTCCTTAAATACCTGTGTTATGGCCATTATAAAATATTTTACTCTTTCAGTGCGGGGATCGACTTTAGACGCCAGATTCTGACGTTTAAAGTAGACCCCCGCCCTGAAAGGGTTAAACACATTCACAAATTTAAGAGCACGCTCCGTTTGTCTTGTCCTTTGGTGACTTCCCAGGAAAATTCAGAAGAGAGGGAGTAGCCCACAGTTAGTTTTAGTCAAGTTAGAAATTCAAACCTTGCCAAGTTCATCAACAGTCATTGAATTACAACGTTTTGTTAAATATTTCGGTCTGATAATATTTAAGAATATACCTTAATATTAACCACTTGTTAATGCGCTGAGAAAATTTCGAATTTTGAAACAACCATGATTAAAACTGCCAAAACTATGTGGTGTTCCTTTAATAAATACACTATGGCTTCTACAGACGTGTACAATAATTGGTGGAAGTCTTTCTCTACAAGGTGTTACAATTATTCGTAATTTGTATTATTACATTGATGTACAAAACAAGTAGGTGAGTCTGGGTCACAGCCTAACAGAATTATATCTGTGGCGCATTGAGACGATTTGCGTGCATCAGAATGACATCTGGACATTGTAAATGTGATTACTTCTGCCAGTGTGTGAGCGATAATGTAGCTAAACACGATTAGAGGCGTCCCTCCACGGATCTCTTGAGCAACAAACACGAGCCGCTGACACAATATTGGTTTGATGTAAGTCCAGTGTCTGCGACGCTGGCCCAACATCAGACCAGAGTTGTGTCACAGTCTCGTGTTTTGGTGGTGTGGTCTCGCGGGTTCACGTGAAAGCGGTCATCATTCATCCGAAATACCTTTAGTGACACGGCTATCATAACGGCCTCCACACGCAACATGGCGGCCAGCGTGATGTATCCAAATAAAACAAGAATGGGTTCCAAATACACACACAACGCTGTGCAAATAAATAATAATCATGCACATTACTGAATTACACATTTCTAAGCAGCCCCTGCTGTATTCCACACTGCCCGCCGCCACAGTTATTTGTTTTTTAAATAGAAAGAGAGCTAGGAAGCTGCTCTTATATTTCACACAGTCATTACATGTAACTCTATAATTTGTTTTATGACATTTTTATCACCAAATAATCAACCCTTTAATAACTAGGGTGGAAAATGGTCGTTAGCCCGTTTGAGGCCATTTTTTTGCTGAATTTTACTATATTTACGTATCCTCAAAAACAACTATCGAAGAAATACTCGTTAGTGCGTTTGATGCCAATTTGATTTCAATGATTTTACTAAAATTACGTATCTTGAAAACAATGCAAAATAGCCGGACAATGAATATAAACAAAATGTAAGGTTTCACAAATAGATAATCCTTACCAAAAATAAAATATGGCCGACTGGGGGCCATTTTGACGCAGTTTTGCTCATTATCTTTAAAAAAATATACCGGCACCTGGCCGGTTTCACCAACTTTAAGTGGACTTAAGTCAGTAGACTTAAGTCAGTCTTAAGCTAACTGATTGGTTAAGACGTGATCACGTGTTGATAGTTAAGACAAAAGTTGGACCAGTCAGGCTGGTGAAACCGGGGCCTGTTGTTATAGGTCTACGACGATAACACATGATAAGTTTCACAAATGTAAATTTCAAAATGGCTGACTGGCAGCCGTTTTTGTTTCAGTTCTTGGAAAATTTAATTTTGTACGTACTTAAGTTGTGTCATGCTACCGCGACCCACAACTTCAAGTGCGTGAAAATAAACATAAATTACTGATATTTGTTTAATTTGTTTAAAAACCCATATTTGTTTAATTTGAAAACATTTGCAAATCTTGATGTTTAAACACCCATTTAATTTACAACAACAGTGATTTATTCTGCGAATGAAATGGATTAAAAGAGATTATAGTCATTCAATTCAATTCAATTCAATTCAGTGTAATTCAATTCAGTTTATTCAGTGTACAAGATACAATATTAATAACAGTTTGATAACATATACAAATAACATAAAATTATATACATGAGGCAGATAATAATAAGTAATAATATCACTGGAATATAAAATTTAAATGTACACCTGGGAGAGAAACTAAACAGGATCCATTGGAGCCTTTGCTGGTAGTTTCCACCCAACATATTTTTCAATTTCCACCAGCCCTTTATATTAATATGATTATGACAACCCGCAATTACAACACATACATTTAAAAAACCATGAACAGCAATCACTATTGACAAAACTAGTATTCATTTTTTCAAACATAAGATACTTTAAACTGGATATAAAAGAAGAGTAATTAGTAATATGACGTACATTAGATGGTAAAGAATTCCACATAGGAACTATTCTATTGAAGAAGCTACGTATAAAGCAGTCTGTACGGCACAATGCTTGATACTTAATGATTAAACACCTCTCTCCATACAATTATCCACTTATTGTGTTTGTACAGATGCAGCAGGTGCCAGATCTAAGAGAGAAGATGAGACGTATACCGCCACCACTATAGAGGTCAGTCAATCTACAGCTCTGCAAGGCCAAGAGGAGTATCCAGCTGGTACAATACGTTTATCCTACGCTAGTTCAATGTTGGGCCAGCGTCGCAGACGCTGGACCAACATTGAGCCAGCGTTTGGTCAACTACTTGTGTTTGCTGTGTATTCTGCCCGGCTGTGAAAGTTAATTGAGTAATAATTGCTAAGTATCACATTTGAAGTGGGAAAAATGTCCTTTTAAACCTTATAATGCTGAAATATTTTTGTATAAACCATGGAGACCAAAGGCTTATTTTCAATTTAAACTCATCATAAATCACTTATTTAGCTCTTTCCGCTTCATTTGAAGTAGGCTAGACCACTCTGATACTGAGTGTGGACTGGCAGTAAAATGACAAACAACGTAGATTTTCTGGTGAAACACATGCATCTCGCAAGTGAAGTCAATTACAATTGGGCTTTATGTATAAGATTATATTTTATTTCTTCTGGTTTGCATGGTCATTGAGGGCCCAGACTGTGAGATGTCTATAGCCTACAGAAGTGCTGAAGTCAACAATCATTACGCAATACAAGCCTTCAGAATTGATTTTAATAATAACTTTAATTTCAGGAAATGCCTTATCTGAGCAAGAAGGGAGACGACTTTGAAGGGTTTCTTCCTGACATGATTGTTGCAATTGAAGACATTATGAGTGCAAAGTTTGAGTTCAAACTTGTTGCTGACAAGAGGTACGGCCAGAAGACGAGCTCAGGATCATGGAACGGCATGATTGGTGAAGTCATGAACGATGTAAGTGTATTGTGTACTATTAAGTGTACATGAATGTGTAATGATGCTCTGTAAGGACAAACAGTATGCTGTACGTAAACAGTTATCACTTGACTATAATTTGTATGGTAATATTGGTAAATGAATATCATATGGAACTATGTCGGAGAGTTTACTTTGCGGGCTACATTTTGTTTAAAGTGATTACAGGTAAAATTGTGTACGTTGCATACTCAATGTAAAGTTGGTTAAATGAATGGGAGTTGAAGTTAGGCCTAATGATTATCTGCTCTATATGTAACCTATATATCGTTAAAATGCAAAATAGCCCTACACCATCGATACGTAAACCCCTACGATGCCGCACAGCTCTCACTTGCACATCAATTATCAACTAATTGCTAAGAAAACAAATAAACACCGAAACGAGACAGAAGCTTCTTGCATTCCATGTCGCGGTTTTAACTGTAAGATAAATCAGTATCAGACTGCAAATTGGTCCATCGTCTACAAAAAAACAGCATCAACAGTGCACATCCACAATTTTGAAAAAGTTGGTCCGATGGGAAATTGGTTGTCATCCTGCTTAATATTTACCTGTAAAGCGCTAAATTAAATAATTTCAATACAAATTTCCACACACTTGAAGTTGTGTCTTTTGCTAAAGGGTGGCCCTCCTGTTAGCGATCCTTTGCTGACCTTATCGAGAGTCTCCCTACCAACCGAAACGATAATAAATTTGTATGAAAATATATATGTAATGGTCAAAATAAAACATTTCTGATTCTGATACCGCGGCCTACAACTTCAAGTGGGTGAAAATTACTCAGATTTGTTTAACTTTAGACCAAACATTAGCAAATCTTGATGTATATAAACACTCATTTCGCTCCCAATAACTGCGATTTATACAGCTAATGAAATCAAAAACGACTATTGTCATGCTTAGTAATGTAAGGGTTGAACAAGATCTAAGGCACTTACAGAGTAAATATGGAGACAAATACTGATGTCTGGCGGATTTAGAGCAATTTTCAGGCATTTTTTCTAAAAAGGGGGACCAGGAACCCGCAACCCTTCCATCTCGAACCGCCGCCAACCAAATCAAAGTCTGTATGTTTGTCTATTTACGTGGAATGTTTTCTTGCAGAATGCGGATGTGGCTGTGGCGCCAATGACCATCTCTGACAAGCGTAAAGAGGCGGTCGACTTCACCAAGCCTTTCATGTCATTCAACACGATAGCTTTGATGAAGAAGACGGCTAGCATCACAGAGGTACGTCAGTTGGCCCAGCAGACTGCCATACAATACGGCATGGTGAGAGACGGATCAACCGCAGATTTCTTCAAAGGATCTTCCGATAAAGATTTTGAGAAGATGTGGAAGAACATCGAGGACAATAACAACCTGTTGACCTCCATAAAAGAAGGTACTGATAGAGTAAAAAGGGAGAACGGCACATTCGCCTTCATCATGGAGAGCATCTCTGCCAAGTACTGGACCAACGAGAAACCCTGTGACTTAGAGGTGGTGGGAGAGGAAGAGCTGAGGAAAGGGGAGTACGCATTCGCCACGAAGAAAGGCAGTGATCTGACCGACAAGCTGTCAGATGCCATCACACAGCTCAAAGACAACGGCAAAATGGAGGAGCTCGAGAAGAAGTGGTGGCATACCGACTGCAGTGCTGGTGCTCCCGGCCTGGTCGTGTCACACTTTGCTTTAATCGCCACGGCATTACTGCTGTTAATTTGGCGCTAACAATACACACCAGATCGGATAGGTGGCCTGAATGTATTCTCTCTCAAATTGGATGCTCTAGATTTTCTAGAAACCTCTAGCCTCCTTTATGATTGACAATATTTTCAGTTATGTTCTGCCTGTGTGAGTATGTAAGCGGGTGATAAGACTTATGCCATAATGATCCTGCTGAATCAATGATGTATGTTAAAGGTGATCTATCACCCCTTATATGGTAGGAACATTTATGTCACATGTCACATGATAGCCAATCACCCCATATATGGGGTGATTGGCTATCATGTGACTCTCTCAGAGGGTCACATGATGGCCAATCACTCCATATAAGGAAACACTTGTGCCCCATCTTGTGGCAACTTTGATTTATTTGTCACAAATTTATTCATACTATATAAGGAGTGATATGTCACATTTAATAGCACCCTCTTCACCACTCAAACCCGTTACAGTTTTTCATCTTAACAATGTTCTTTTTACTATGGTACAATCTACTCTGCCTAGATACCTATTGCTCAATAGTATTTCCTCAATAGTTCCTGTAGAATGTGAATGCATACATGTTAGATGACAAGCACGAAGAATTGGCAAAACCGTGTACTTTGCTACCGTCATAGGTAGGAATTGATCACAACAGAAAGAACATTAGAAGCAATTGGGATCACTTTACGTTGATCTTATGATTGGTTTATTTGTGTCAAATATCACAGATTGAGGTTTTGTCAATGTCTCTTGTTTGCTGTGCTATGATCGAATCTTCAAATTCCATCGCGCAATTCGAACATCATGTAATTTTATATAATATTTTCATTGCAGTGGCTTATGAGTAACTTTTTCAGCTAATTTTCTATGGATGTAAAAATAAATGTTGGTACAATAACGTACTATATATGTCACTTTATATCCTAACTTCACAGCTGTGTTAAGCTGTTCGTTTATATATAGCTGACATAATGTTTCGTACAATACAAACATATTAATTAACAAAGAGTTGCACTTTCTCACATATTTATATAAAAGTTCAAAAGGTAGATAACTCATTATAAGTAATGCAAATGATGATGGTGTGTTGTGGTGTTTGTCCATGTACAGATTTGTTTATATGTATGATTTTTGTGCTAACCGCTCCGTATGAGATGTAGAGCATAGAGAGGGTTATACAGCTTGGGGATTGGTCAGGCACTGATGACGACACCTCCTAGCGAGTGTCTGATGTAAAGTGCAGTGCACTAGTTTCCGGTGGGCACCATGACAATCCTTGTAGGGCGAATTCAGCATGCTCAACAATTTTCGCTCCTGTCGTAATTATATCAGCCTATCGAACTGACTTTCTCTGGTTTATTAGACACTGTTACCTGAGACATTATATCAATTTCAGTGTCATTTTTTCGGGTTGAAATGTCCTCCACAAAGGGTATTATAAACGGGCCTAGCAGAACAAAATTTAAAGGATTCGAAAACTCTGTACCACTAGTAAAATTGTGCAGTTCAAACTGACATCGGATTTAAATATTGATTGTTTTATATAATGAAAATTGTTGAAAAATCATATTTGTATATATATCTATCTGTTTTTATATCAATCTGAGTCAGCTAGCTGGGCTGATAAATTCGCGAAGGGGGAGAGTGTTTTGGGTATGATGTTGTCACGCATCCCATGCATGTTTTACAAATAAAAAGAAAATATTCCTTGACTTTGTGCAGTTTTAAAAAGCAATTGAAAATCGAAGTCGAGATACAAAGGTTATATTTTCCCTGGGGAACTAACGGATGTACTTGCTTCCTTACACGTATGTCTTTTTAATCCTTAGGAAATGATTTGTTTGTATGGTATAAATGACAACCAGAGGAAGAATGTTCAGCTTCCATACGTGTTGAGCGGTGGGTATGAATTATTTATTATTATTTTTTACATAATTGTATGGTGTATTGATTTCTGAAACTATAAAGGTTTTATTTATCATGCTTACATACACGTTACAGTTTACATCTAAAATATGTCAAAGTTTTTTTTATGACTTTAGTGTTTCATTTGCAGGATAATAGGCATTATGGAGAGCTGGATTTTATAAAAGTTGGCTACATGTTATTATCAACCAAAATGCATTCCACTTATAAATTACATTGTCTTTAATATACATGTGTTGTGACATGTTGTGACTAGTGTGCGATCTTTTGTTGATAGTTTTTGTGACCTGGATGAGAAGTCACAACGAATCATTTCTGTGATTTTGTGATTGTTCTGTCATGTTGATCTCTTTACAGGAGTAATAAAAATAAAAATGAAGTTAGATGTTGCTCATCATTTTAGAAATGTGATATTCACATTTCCATATAATTAGCCATAAAATTGCCAGTTACAACCCTTGTTTTTTAATAAGAAAAGCCTTGTACATGAATCTCTTGCAAGTCTACACCATCATATAGCAGTCGACAACAATGGTCATGTAGATCTCTCTGCGGGGATTATTCTGATGTGGTGATGGTTGGGATTTAAACTAGTTCTACAAAAGTTATAAACCTTATGTCAAACCTTGAGATGAATGTATTTATCCCTCAACTTGTTACTATGGGGATTACTCGACCTGAGGCTAGCGGGGCTGAGGAAAATTGCAGCAAATTGCAGCATGTATTGGATTGAATCCCCTAGGCATGCCCAGTGCATAATTTATTTCTCACATAGAGATTGTAATGCTTTTAGCTTATTACAAAGTCACTACCCAGCAAACACCAAACATTTGCATAACATTTATACAATGTCGGTCCAGCGTCGAAGGTGTTGGGCCGGCGTTGTATAAATGTTGCAAAAATGTTTTGTGTCTGCTGGGTTACACGACAGTAATTAACTATTCTTACATACTTGCCATGCATAACACTCATAATCTCATTTGCATAAATTACCATAAATTATGATATTCAAAACCAAAAAATCTATAAAATCCTCAAACTTTTCAAACAAATGACATACATGCAGACATGTTTTTGGTGTATATACCAATGTTTTCCACCCCATGGAAGTCGTTTCCTTTGGTTTAATGTACCATCGATGATTCTAGTTTGCATAGATTGCCATAAATTAGCATAGTTAAGGACTAAATCTATAAAATATAATAATGTTATAATATGTTACGTTTAATACAATTTTATAACATTTAAGAATGTTCTGAAGCTAAATTATAATCAATATTTTCAGAACGAAATTGGACGATATGTCCCCATATTCTTGTAATAAAATGTCATATTCAAACAAAATACTGCAATATCTCGTCATTATCATGCCCATCCTGATCGTATTTTATTATATATAATGATGTCGTAAAAACACATTACAATGATGACGGTAAACTGTTATATGGCACATCAACACATTAAAATGATGACAGCAAACTGTTTTATATGAACTGTATTAACAACAAAAACAACAACAAGAACAAGAACAACAACAACAATAATAATAGCAACAATAATAATAATAATAATAATAATAATAATAATAATAATAATAATAATAATAATAATAATAATAATAATAATAATAATAATAATAATAATAATAATAATAATAATAATAATAATAATAATAATAATAATAATAATAATAATAATAATAATAATAATAATAATAATAATAATAATAATAATAATAATAATAATAATAATAATAATAATAATAATAATAATAATAATAATAATAATAATAATAATAATAATAATAATAATACAATTTCTTTCTTCGATATATAATCCTTGCTGCACTATTTTGGATTCGTTGTAGTTTTAAAATACAGCTATTTGGCAAGCCATACAAGAGAGAGGTCACATAGTCGTCGATGAGATGATCAGTGGTCACAAATGATAAACAGTTCCTAATGTAACCGATCGTTTGGAAAAGAAGTTGTGCTTTTCTGCAAATTTGATTAGCATGGTCACACATGTTAAGATGTTTTTCAAACACTACTCCTATTTTTTCACTTACTGATGGGTCAATTTTTATTCCACTAATATTATTAGGGCGTAGTGATATCTTTGGTAAAACGTTTGGTGGGGCAACAATAAGATAATGCCATATCCAGACATAAAGTAACTTTTTGTGACCTAAAACTAGCATATCTTGACATTATTTTGCAAAATCAGTATATTATAATGTCATATATATGACATAAGAATGATTAAGCAGGATATTAAAATGCCGTCCCCTGACCATATACTGCCATATTTATGATAATATTATGTCATAATACTATATCCTGACTATACATATGCCATAGCTTAACCAAAAATTGACATATAGTGACGTTTAACCGCAATATCCTGATATTAAGAGCCATATTCTTCCATTATTATGTCATATTTTCACATTAAAATGCAGCACGCTTCCATTATGATGACATATCGTGTCATTAAACTAATATCATAATGGTATCTACTGACATTATAAAACAACATTATAAAAATATAATGTCATAGCCTGGTATTCAAATGATAAATCCTAATAATATAACACCATATTTATACCTTTTAAAGTTGCATACCCTGAATATATAGGCCTAGTACAAACTCCTGCTATAGTATTGCAATATCGAGACGTTAAATGGACAAATCCTGACATTATAATTTATTATACTGACTTTATAATCCTGATATCCTGATATTCAATTACCATATTTTGATGTTAAGATATCATATATTGGCACTATATTGCCATATCATACCATTCCAATGCCATATTCTGGCTACATATTGTGACTTGTTAAAGTCATAATGTAACGTTCAACTTTTATAAAATGACATTATCTCAGTCAACATTGGATTTGATATTATATTATATTATATTATATTTGATATTTATATTTACTTGGTATGACAATATCATAAAATATCATAAAGTGCCGATACTAGAAAATAATATGCATCCTAAAGTTTAGAGAAAGCTACTGAATAGTGGTATCTCAAGACAGTATGCACTTAGGAATTACTAATCATGTAGCTACACGTCTTATGAATATGAAAAAAATTCGGCATGATTGTGTTTAACATTATTTGTTATTCACTTTAAATCTATCTATGAAACATACATAATCAAAAAGCCATAGTATTAAATAAATTTGCTAAATCATAAATGTCATGTTATGTATATAATCATAGCTGAAAAAAACTTGTATATAAGCAGAGCTGGGAATATAACCATTATTGTATCTCATTAGGTGTGTGTCGGGTATAAACAATTTAAAGCATATTTCACCCTTGACTTACCTTTATGTGAATCTTTAATGACATTCAGAGGTCAGAAGCTGGATGGTAACCCCACTTACCCGACACGTCATGACATATGACACTGATAAAACTTGTTTCCTTGAAAGTTAATGTATCCTAAGGCCACTGTTTTTTTTATTTCTCTGTTTTAGATCAGAAAAAAGCCAAAATCTAATGAGGGAGGGCGGTAAAAAAACATTTATTCCTATTTTTGGACCCCAAAAAAAAAAAACATTGGACAAATTTCTGGAAAAGTTAATGAGGGCAGCGAAATAAAAAAACTTTTGACCTATTTTAAATAAAATTAATGAGGGCGGCGAAAAAACAAGCAAAACAAAACAAAGCTGGGAAAAAGTTTTTTTTATTTCATGAAATGAACTTGGTTTTTTTTTAAATGTTTTTTTATCCACCGATGTTTTTTCGAAAATCGGCAACAATTCAATGCGCGCGCTGGGCAGAAAAAACACACATGTTTTTTTGGTAATGCGCGGCCTAAATATTGTTGAGGTTACACATTTTCCATCCAGGTCTATAAATGGTGTTAATATAAAGCGATACAAATTGTAGGAGCATATCATAAAGATAAGTTTTCTTCGGTCTATGAATAATGAATCCGTATAAATTTCATGTTGATTTGGTCAATATTGAACCGGTTATTGCGATAACCGTGGTATTCCTAGTGGGGATTCTGTCACCTTGAAAAGCAGGTCAAAGTCATCATCTTCAAACTTGGCCTATAGTTCTGAGGCATGTATCATTTCGTGTCAATGAGCATACAATGGACCCATAATACATAAATGTAGGTCATCAACTTGTAGAGATCGATATGTGACTTATCACGATTATTATGCGACGTGAGGAATCTACGTTGTTTATTTATCATAATTGTCATGATTAATATATCATTATATATGCTTATCCATTTTTTGCTGTAAAACTTAAAGAAAAACCAAAAATATAGTGTAAATTTATATTGTTACGTTGGCCACTTTGAAATTATCCAAATAAACTACCTTCCCGAGGTCCTACTTTTGTAGCCTTTTTCATGGGGGGGGGGGGGTGTCAATGACCTAAGAAACAAGTTAAAATTAAAAACCAATTTTTGGAGGGTCATATCGTAGATTGAGCTGTATAATAACAATATACCAAAACAACGCCTGCCTTGTAATTATTAAATTTCTGGAAAATCAACCCCTGTGTGTGCCCCATTGGTTTTGTACATGTACTTGGTCAGCCGTGTATTACAACGGCCTATGCGAGCGCAACGAGCTAGGCCGATATAGCGCTAGTACTCGGTATGCTAATTAATCACCAATTGGAGCCATAATTAAAAGAAATAGCTTTGGCACTTAAGAATTGCTAATTATGAAGCACGATATATCCGAGAATATATTTTACATTTATCCGCCTGTGAACAAACATGCAATTTAAAAAGCCTAATATATGTCCCTCGTGCAGTCATCTGAAAGTTGTGGACTGGACATAAGCAGTGACAACATGCTGTTTTCAATGTAAACATGGAAAATCGGTAATAGTTTGAGTATACTACCTATTATATTCCCTTTTTGTATGCTCATATTATTCAATAGAATTGCCCAGATACAATTATTCCAAAGATACAATATCAGGAAATATTTACAATCTTAGGAATCTGTTAGATATAATCGTTTAATATCAGAATTCAATAAAATAAAGGTATCCACAGTGAAATATTTTGACAACTCCTCCTCGCAGTTTATGGCAAAGCCTCCTCTCGCTACATGTGTACACATTCACCCAATGCTGGTTTTATGTTGAACCACCCTATTCGAAGCTGGCCCATCAACAGTTGCAACTTCAGCTCACCGTTTCGCCAACATGTCCTATATGCCGAAGTACAGGATATATAATACATATTTACGCAAAAAGAAAGGTGTCAGTATATTTGCACACTGTGAAGGGGATTTGCTATTGCCTGTGAGGAGGAGTTGCCTAGTGATAGTTGACTAATGGTCCCCTTAATTACTGTTTTTGCCATGGAATCAACATACAAAATAAAACTAAGTTTATAAAGTGTTGTGGGTATATACATTACGACCTTTAGTTTACTTAATAATGAGGTTATGGCTTGGATAACTCAATAAAGTGTACTTATTGTGCAATGAAAACACATCATAGCACATATTTCTCGATTTATGTCGAGTTTCTAGATAGCTGTATTTTATGTAGAGCTTTGAGAAAGGTAGGCCCTATCATTTAACTCTTTATTTCACTCTCGGTTGGATAAAACATTTGTTATAACAGCTATTTAACTAGCTTTTGTGTGGTGGCTCATTTGCGTTGGATGCTCATAAAAAAACACGACTTTTAACGCTGAGGGGGCGTTCAAAAGTCTTGGACAGGGACTTTCGCCTCTGAAACGGAATAACAATCATAGCATGTGAGTATGAAACTAGACTGTACGAGTTATAACCTTGCTGCTAGACGTACTGCTAGAAATATTGGTGGTTTGTATGGACGTTTTATATTTTAAAGACGGAGTATCTTTGATATTGCTCATATAAACATGATAAATAACATATGTGACATTTATATTGCATGTGGGTGTTCTATTTGTCATTATATATTTAAAAACAAATATAAATGTATAAATGATGTGATGGCTCAGCATCCAACAAATAGCATGCGGGTGCTGACTTTATGACCAGTGTATCAAACTGATCATTACAGGTGACAGCTATTTGATAGGGTTTTTATATAGAAAACTTACAGATAGCTCAGGAATTTAAGACATATTCAAGGACAAAGTTGGCAAAAAATGTAAAGCTAATGTTTGGAGTTATTTAGATGTTCATCCGCAATTACCTGTTGAAAGTCCCAGGAGCGAAAATCCGAGATGGCCGCCAGAGGCCATAATAAATTTGTATTAAACTTAACTGAACTTTAACATTATATTCTTTTGTAATACCTCATTTTCACTTATTTTTTCAAAAGACCTGGTCTCAAAAACCTCTAATGGCGGTAATCTTAGTTTTAATCTTTAGCGAAATCTTATAAATAGCTTGAGAAATTATTTCAGCATTAAAAATCATGTGAAAATGAGGTATTTCCTTAAAATATATGTCAGATAGCTAAGGAGTTACAAATTTGATATTTCTCTTGGCTGCCAGTTTGAATTTTGTCAAAAAAATGTTCCAATTGGGATTTTGCACGGGTAATTATAGAAGACATTTTCAGTTTTATATTATTATTTTCCTTTTCAAAACCTAAAATTCCTGGACTAAGGGAATAACAACATATATGCCTATTGAGATACTAATTGTCTAATAGCAGACAAAACCCGCATTTCGCTCTAAATCATTGTGACTGAATGTTTACGACTGATAATTTATATGACCAGCAAACACGACACGTTGGACGGTTTATTGCGACATGCATCTGCAATGCTGGCTCAGATTTGAAACAACATTGATCCGGTATTTCATATAAGCTGAAATATGTTGAATACACATCATTCACTGTTTATTATCCTATTTAACGCTAATCGGCTTCTAATTCGTATGTCAATTTAGTCAAAGTAGTGGTCACCCTTATAAATTGTTGTCGACAACCTGGTCAACGCGTTTAAGGTACAAGTACGATAGGTGATGCAAGCAATTTATACATTTCAAAGTAGGCTATATTTGAGATGCTGTACCAACCTGCATAATCTACAATAAAGGTATTAAGCGAGCGGTGACAGCGTGTGTTGATACAGCATTGGCAAATGGTGAAAAAAGGTGAGTCTAATAGCGTTGGGGAGAATTCTGTACAATTGTGTACAGATCCATGTCCACCCTTTATGACTCTTTTGATTATACAGGGCAGATTGACTTCAACTGGGGATCTCAAGCCCCTGTGGTAGGCAGTGCGTGATACAATGATCTTAGCTGGATGCTTAGGAGAGTTAAAGACAATAGCAAGTGCGTGATAAAATGATCTTAGCTGGGTGCTCAGGAGAGGAAAAGACTGTAGCCACCGCGTGATACAATGATCTTAGCTGCTCAAATTTACTTCATCGCATTCCCAATTTGCTAGTTGTGATTTATACTTTCAGCTTTGTGTAATCGTGATGGTCATCAAAATAATTGAAAGGTGGTTTGAAGACATTGATAGAACTCAGGTGAAATCTCTCCTACTGGGGGCACTGCTGATATTGGATGGCACCTTCCATTTCATGGGGATTGTGTTCCTGGCTGGAACATCTGAACACTGGTGCCATGTTCCGGAGCTATCTGACTGGAACCTGACGCGCGACGAAGTGAGGAACATTAGCATACCGGTGAAGACTTCCGAAGATGTAGTTGGTTACAGTCAGTGTCTGATGTATAAAAGGAACTACAGCGAGTTCTCGGGGAATGGATTCGAACCTACTGAAAATGTCAGTACAGAGGGTTGTCGCTATGGTTGGGAGTACGATCGTTCTCAATACACCACCACAGTCGTCATGCAGGTATGGTGATGAATCGGACTACATATTTCACCCTTAGTTCAATCGCTGGGCTTGTTCCTTTGAACTCCATCGTGTTAACATGTTACAAATCGTTGCTACAAACGATGTATCTATCCAGATAATCTTAATAGATACCAGAGATAAGAGTTGTGGCAGATAACATTTTTTTATTGTACCGGAAAGTGTTAAAGTAGTAGTAGTAGTAATCATTACTTTACGTCACTTTTCGGCACAAAAAATCTTTTAAGTGACATTTTAATAGGATAAAAACGTTGTAGTCAATTGATGAGATGAAATGATGTACAGACGATGATGTGAGGGTGGGGGTGATAGGGCATGGTGGGTTATTAAGAGCGTTTTCTTTCGCTAGCCCGATAAGGGGTTCTAGGCATGTCTAGGAGATCTACCCCCAGACATGGCCAGACGGCCGGAGACTTGAGTTTCGCTGTGCAATTTAATGCTGAAACACTGTGGCATTTTGCGCAGCTCCGCTATCCTCGGGTCAGATAGTCCCCAGAGTAACAATAGGAAGGATAACTCCCTCTGGGTAACTCCATTCATCCACGTGAGAGACCTAATGTCAAACACGCTATTGCGGGTTATGTAATGCCACCACAGCCTACACCAGCGCCAGCACTGATGCGAGAGCAGCATTAGCACCGCAGTTGAGCGGAGGAGCCAGGGTAAGCCACTGACAATCCGCCCGAAGATTACGGCCAGATACGAGGAGGCCGCAGCTTCCCTTGGATGATTACTGTTGACTAGTGCTTCCGTACCATGCCATACAGCATGCAACTGACAGAACAGATCCCTAATGACCCTCCCCGGATGGGGGCAAAAAGTACTACTACTAGCAATTCTCCCAGTACCCCGGAAAGTGTTAACATGTTACAAATCGTTGCTACAAACGATGTATCTGTCCAGATATGTTTAATAGATACCAGAGATGAGAGTTGTGGCAGATACAATTTTTATTGTACCGGAAAGTGTTAAAAACTGTCCTATAATTCCATACATCCCAAAACCCTGTCGTCAATAACGTTTGAATACTACATTTTCAAGGTGGTAATCTGTCCAAAAGCAATACATTGTGTTTATTTAAGGCGATTTAATTATTTCCAGCCATTTTATTATTAGTAATTGTAAAAAGAACTAGAAAAGGAGTTCCCGAACTCTGAGGCCCGGCTTTAGTCTGTTTGAGTGCTATAGACAAACAAGAGGACTGAAGTCCTATATCATCCCCCGCCATAAATTAGGTTAGACTTTTTGCGGTCACAAATATTTAAAAAGTTGATTTTTGGTGGCCATTTTAAATTTCAGTAAAATCACATGCACAAATCCAGATGGTAGGTAGTGTGATTGCACAATGTGAATTATTACTAATTTCAATTTTTCATTTTTTGCGCCCACAAAAAAATATGAAGTTTATCTATGGCGGCCATTTTGAATTTTAGGAATACCTTAAAAAATCGTGAGGAAAGTGATAGTAAATGTGTTAGTAAAATTTGAATAATTTCTGACTTTAAGTTTTATAGTTTTTGCGCCCACAAAAATGTTTAGAGTTGACATCTGGCGGCCATTTTGAAATTTGGTAGGATCTTTAAAAAATCACTTAGACATCCCCTTGTTGCTAGGGATGTGATGTTAAAATTTAAAAAAAAATGACCAAATTTTTAGAGTTTTTACGCCTCCCCCCCCCTCAAAAAAAAAAGTAAAGTTGATCAGTGGCGGCCATTTTGAAATTCAATAAAACCTTGAAAAAGTCACCTGCACATCTACATATCATGGGGAATGTGATAGTAAAATTTGAATAATTTCTGACTTTAAGTTTTAGAGTTTTTGCGCCCACAAATTTTTTTAGAGTTGACCCCTGCTTTGGTAGCATCTCTAAGAAGTCACTTGCACATTCCCATGTTGCTAGGAGTGTGATTTTAAAATTGCAAAAAAATTAACCAGTAGTTTTTGAGTTTTTGCGCCCACAAGAAAACGTGACGCCGGACGCGGGACGCCCGACGCCGGACAGAATCCTGGCGCGACTAAAATCCCCCTTCCCCTACGGGCGGGGGATAAAAAATCAGTGTATTGGCCTTCCCCATGGGCCAGAATCCTAAATGTCCAGGATATAATTAAGGAAAGAACCAAGGAGACAAGTTCAAATATATCTTCAACGTGTATTCCTTCCACCACCATCACCGGTGCTGGCCAAGATTCATTCAATACTTGCCTAGATGTACCTGGTAGGCCTACAGAGGATGTAGGCCTACTTTACCCACCAAATTCCAGTTCAATGTTGGGCCAGCGTTGCCGCCCATTGCTGGTTCAATGCCGGTCAATCGTCTACGACGTTGGCCCAACACTAATCTATCACTGGGTCTGTTGTATACATTGTGCAAACACGTGGCATTCAACCAATGCTGTTTCAATGTTGACCCACAGTGTTCGACGTATTGAAACAGCATTGGGTGATTGTACCGTGTTTGCTGACGGCTGTATTATGCTGGTGACGCTTTAACATACGGCACGAGAAACACCAGATAACACGATACATTGGCCCAATGCTGATGTAATGCTGGGCCACCGTCTGCGATGCTGGGCTAATATTATTCCAACCAAAACCCTCCGGGCTCTTAACCACAAATATAATCGTGGATTTTTTTTTCTGAACAGTTGTTAAAGACAAAAGTACTTAACCTAAGGACCCGAAACTTTATATTGCACATGTTCATAAGCTGATAAGGACTGGTGTACGGAAATGTGAACCGTTTCCCACACACAGTACCTCTCTTTCCCCCAAATAGGACACAAACTGAGACAAAAAAAACTTAGTAGGATGGCCAGTCCTAACAAGCGGCCATTAGCAAATATCGCTAGATCTCAACAAATATTCGTGATATTGTTATCATTATCATGTTTCATGGTCAGTGGTGAGCCTATGGTAATTAATGAGTCTAATATAATTTCATGGATATTTTGTAGTATATTGCATCAAGTTATGCAAACTATAGCATGATATTTATTATATTAAGATCCATCAGTCACATATAATCAGTAATGTTGATGGCTCAAATTTCCAGATAAAACATTGATAAAAAATTGACCAATTTTAAGCCAACACTAGAAAACTGTTTGAAGTTAATCTCCTTGATCACGCACGTGTGTGCAGCTACAACATGTTAGTGATCGAACGGTATCGGTGAAGTAATCATAAGGGTACACATTTGATCACATGCATATGCCAGAGATCTCAGAGATCCAATCACGGGCTTGTACCATTAGTATCAAACCACTACTGATGTTTTTTGCTTGAAGTAATGTTTTTGTCGCTTGCAATTATTTAATTTTAATTAAATATATGTATATAATATAATGCATTACTGCATCTTTTTATTAAATATTCTGAAATTATCCAGAAAACATTATCTTGGACCTTAATAACATTGAGATCATATCAAGGTCTATAAATATTACTTTTGGTACACTATACTCAGATATATCACTGTTTAATGAACCCCTGTGAAACACGTTTTGTAAATAATTTTTAACGATTTAATTTTTTTTAAATGAAATATGTGTATATAATATCATGTAATGCTCAATCATTGTAATAATTTTTCATAAATGTTTGCACTTTGTTTTGTCTGTCACAGTGGGACATGGTGTGCTCGAGGGCTTGGCTCCAGGCCACAGCCGCCTCTGTCTACATGGCTGGAGAAATGGTAGGGTCTCTTCTAACTGGAATGACTGCAGACAAGTAAGTATGTTTGGTATGTACGCATCAGATCTGTGTTTATTTTTTTTAAATTTCAATTCCTGTTTCAATCCCTTTTTTTTATTTCCGAGGCTAATTCTAATTCCCATATTTTTATATTTTAAATTAGATCCACATTTCAATTCCTAATGTCTAATTCCTTTCCAATTCCAAACCATTTTTTTAATAAGCTATATAATTATCTGATATTAGGTACAAAATATTTTATTGTAAGAAAAATATAAAAACAAATTTTGTATGAGAAAGCATTTTATTATTAGGGATATAAAATCATCATCGAAATTAGTATTATTTTATTATAATTTTGTGCTAAAATCGTCGTCATTAGATTGGATACTTTGTACAATCTTTGTTGTAGAGTAAATTCCGTGTGTCGTAAGTATCGCGTGGAATTATAGCTAAAATAACATTGAATGAAAAAGACTAATATCATCAGTGAATCTTTGAAACAGATTATCTGTTTTGCCAGATAATAACAAATTGCATGTTGTTCATTTTATTAATTATTCACATGATTGCTATATGATTGCTAACTGTTAGGTCAGTGTTTAGTTTTAAAACAAATCACTATAAACATAATAAAACGGTGTGGTGTTTTATTTTATATGACGGCATAAGGTATATGAAAAGACTATAGGCCCTACTATAAAAAGCATGATAAATTCAGGACTGGTGTGATATTGTTATGCTTTGTTTCTTCATAACGAGCAAGTCACTGTGTCTAGCCAAAGCTGTAACCCTGCAAACACGGGACATTGCCCATGTGCTGGTTCAATGTTGGGCCAGCTTCGCAGACGATGGGCCAACATTGAACCAACACATGGGCAATGTCCGTGTTTGCTGGATAACTGCCACGCCCCCGCTGCACCCGCGTAGCCTACTGTCACATTACACCTTTTTACTCTTTAATAGCACTTATCCCCTGTCATGTTATTAAAGCTCATTGACATCATTTATTGCTTAATCAAATTTAATGATTGATAGGAATATATGAATAATTTTATATCAGGTCCGTGATTTTTATATTGTGATCAAATTTTTTATGTAACTCGACTGGTAACCACATCAGAAAATAAAATACAAAGATAGAGGTCCCTACTCAGACTCAGACAGAGGAATAATTGGCGTTAGGACTTAAATGGTGGAACTAGTCCACCTCTTATCCACTGCCGAAAAAAGACTCCGTAGTGTGTTTGTAACACCTCACAATTTAGGTCCCAACATGAAAGTATCAGTGTTTCAAGATGTAAGACATTTTAATTTCAACAAGTGGTTGCCATGTGCTAATAAAACACATAGTGTCTGCTATTATGTCGACATTAGTTGTTGGGGGTTAAACCAATGTATGCACAATCATTACGGGTAGTGTCTGTAACAATCACAGTTAAGAAGGCCTACTGATGACTTTTGTATCCATGGTAACGTAGATTTGTGAAATGTAACGGGAACATGACCTTATGCATTAAAATGGATCATTAGGCCTAATGTAAGAACTGTTTCACATGAAATAATGATGATAATTTTAGTGTCATCAAGAATTCATTCTCACTTGTCACACAATTACTACGCACTCGCTGCTGCATACCTTACTGGGGTTGACACTATGGACCAACTTTCAATGTTTTTTTTTGTACAGAATTGGGAGAAAGTATTTAATTCAAATCTCGTCCCTGGGTTTGCTGGTGTGCACTGTGAGCATCGCCTTCTCACCAAACTACATCATATTTGTCAGCCTGAGATTTATCAGTGCCGTGTGCACTATCATGAAGTACCTGGGATCATTTCTATTAGGTAAATATGACTACCCAGCAGTCATGAGAACACATCTAATGTGGGAGTAATGTTGGACCAGTGTCACAGACGCTGTATCAGCTTAAACCCTTTAACCGCCAATTTATTTAATTTGAATTTCCCCTCACTTGAAGTTGTGTTTCGCTGACGCGATCCACAACTTCAAGTGAGTCAAAATTATTCAGATTTGACAAAATAGAGGTCAACTCTTTTTAAATCTTGCTGGTTGATGTCACATTTTATCTTTAACATATATAAAATGTGGTACTTAATGTGCTAATAAAAAATGAAAACCAGAATATATGCGGCACCGGCGTTTAAAGGGTTAAATCAATATTGGGTGGACGTCTTATGCTTGGTGATACTTTGACCAGTATATTCCTTGGCCATCACGTTGTCATTCTTTCGTTTTTAAAAAGGGAAAATCACCTGAAATCCCACGGATTTACTTTATTTGGCCATAGTTTATATAAGTTTATATAACTTAGGCTGTAATTTTTTTTTTAAAACTGATTGTTTATGTTATTTACCCACCCTTTCAGTGACGGAGACGGTGCTGCCATCGTGGAGAGCTTGTGCTAATATGACTATTTGCTACAGCTGGGCTGTCAGTTTTGTACTAGTGGCTCTACTGGGCTACTTATTACGTAACTGGAAGTGGTTGGAAATATCTGGAGTGTCTTTGACTATCCCAACTCTAATAGCCCTTCTGTAAGTATAAATCATGCTGTATGTGTTCAATGGTTATTTCCTTGGAATATTAACATCTATTATGATTTTTTATATATGTCATGGTTACCTTAGTTTCATAGATGAATCTCCTGCCTGGCTAAAAACTGAAAAAGGAACTAACAGGCGACAAAAACGAGAGGATTGTATCAAGGAAATAGAGAACCAGGAAGACTCTCCAAGTCTGGATGTAGACGTTGAAATAAAAACAATTGTAAGTTATTGGTGAGTGGTCGCAGCAAACATAACAAGCTTTCAGAATGTTGGTTGAAACCTATAACCGCCAAATGATTCAATCTGAATTTTCACCCACTTGAAGTTGTCTCTCGCTGACGCGATCCACAACTTCAAGTGAGTGAAAATTATTCAGATTTGACAATATGGAGGTCAACTGTTTTCAAATATTGCTGATTGATGTCACATTTTATCTTTTTAAAATATGTTTAAAAGGGGGTACTTAATGTGCTAATGAAAACCCGAATATATGCGGCACCGGCGATTGAAGGGTTAACCCTTCCAGCTCGGGGACCGTTTTATACGTCAGAATCTGACGCATGGAGACGTCAGATTCTGACGTATGAAAAAATAAAACTCATCTTTAGACTACAATGAAACGCTTCACTATCGCATTTCTCAAACACTCTCGCATGCAAGCTATATATGTGTTTTTGCGTCTTTGCAGATAAAAGGCAAAAATAGTTGGTGGAGCCTGATTAAGAGCAGTCAATTGAGGCTTCGACTGATCACCCTGGTCGTTATATGGTATGAAACCAATTACAATAAAAGTGGCAGTTTAGTAACATAATAATCATGCATATGTCGACAGCCAAGGGGGAGGGGTGACCTTGTTTTGACTGATATTTTTTTCTCTTTTGGGCATGGTTAGAATCCCTACGAGGCTATCAGTGGGAGGATGTGGGTTTCTAACCCTTGAGGGATTTTTAATTCAAAAAGGGGGCCTTTTTGAATTTCGCGTTCAAATAAAATCCCTTAAGGGTGAGAAGCCCACATCGGCTTAGATATCATCATAGGTACACCTTATACTAGAGATGCATAGTCAAAAGAGAAAAAAATATCCGCCAAAACAAGGACAAGGGTACACCAAAAAGCCACAGTTGGCTTCCATGACTATATGTGTATAATTATGTTTATATATCGGTATGAATGAACATATATGTATATTTACATAGGGGCCTACATAAGATATGGCCATTGAAGAAAATAATGTTTGAATACAATAACTAGAAAAGAGTTCACAAACTCCGAGGCCCAGCTTTAGGCCGTATGAGAGCTAAAGCCAAAAATTCGGTTAAATATTTTGTAAACTTAACTGTAGGCCTATTGGTCTTCCTCATGGGCCAGAATCCTAAATGTCCAGGATATAATTAAGGAAAGAACCAAGGAGACATGTTAAAATATATATTTTCAAAGTTTATTCATTCCACCACCATGGCCAACATCCACTTAATATTTGCCAGTGAATCCTGCTGATCGTGTCTCTACGATACACACGATGTAGGCCTACCCACCCAATTTCATTTTAATGTTGGGCAAATGTCGCATCCCATTGCTAGTTCAATGCCGACAAATTGTCTACCAGGCTGGCCCAATACTACTGCAACACCGGGTCTGCTGTATACTTAGCGGCAGCACACTAACAAACACGTGTCATTTACCCAATACTGTTTCAATGTTGGCCCAACGTCTTCGATGCTGGCCCGACATTGAAAAATCATTGGGAGATTGTTCCTGTTTGCTTGGACTGCTAAGCGGGTGACGCTTTGATCCTTCCATCGCCAGAAAAGCCCCTTCAAGCTCTAATCACAAATATAATCGTGAATATTTATTTTTTCTTAGCACTTTCTAAAAACGCAACTATTTGACCTAGCGACCTCAAACGTTATATTTGACGTCTTCATAAGGACTGTTCCTCAGAAATATCAACCCTTTTCCCACACACGACACCACTCTTTCCGCAAATTAGGACCTGAACATTATTGCAATAAACTTAATAGGCTCCTGGCCTTCGGCAAGGGCCTAATAATTATTGAATAATATATTTTTTAAATGAAACCGCTTATGATATTTTTATATATGTGACTGTATTTTCCAGGTTGGTCAATACGTTTATGTATTATGGTTTATCATTGATCAGCTCTAATCTTGCTGGAAACACCTACCTTAACGTGGCGCTGTCAGGGCTGGTGGAGATGCCGGCCTACATAGTCACACACCTAGCTCTAGTTAAACTAGGCCGCAGACTGCCTCTCTCTGTCTCAATGGTGCTGGGAGGAATCGCTCTGTTATCTACAATATTTGTACCATCAGGTCAACAATTCGTGCCTTATATATCATCATGATATATCTATGCTCATCATTTGTGTACAAAAGAGATGAAGATGTTGTTGTTTTTACTTGAAATCATCATAATCTCATTTAAATGTGAAAGCAAATTACTTTCAAAGCGGGTTTTTTATTCACCACCATAAGAGGTTTTATATCGTATATAACAGCACATCGAATATAGTATATCGTATATAACAGCACATCGTATATAATATATCGTATATAACAGGACAAATTGGGACAATGATTGATTGATATTTATTTTTGTGTGTTTTGTATGGATTTACCCAAGAACTTCATCTTCAATGTCAGATTACTACCATGGTTACTACCATGGTGTTTAATATGAACAACCCATGTATCACTAATAATTTGTTTTATATCATTATGATGATATAAGTTTAGTGGTAATATTAATATATAATTATCATATATCATATAAATACAAAATGTGTATACACATGATAAGTTCATAATAAGACATTATGTGATTATTTTAATTATTATTACCAATTAATTGTATTAACTTGATTTACTGCTTCTTTTTCAGATGTATATTGGTTGCTGAACGCTTTGACAATGCTGGGCAAATTTTGCGTAACTATGAGTTACTCAATAGTTTACCTGTTCACAGTTGAGCTCTATCCAACCCACGTGAGAGGACTGGCACTGTCAGTCTGCCAGACCCTAGCTACCATAGGATCTGTGGCCGCTCCCTATATAGCTATGATGGCAAGTATATTTCTGTTATCTTCATTGAATATGTTACAACTTGGAATTATCATCATGTCTCCTCGCTCAGACACGGCACATGTGCATCTGCACACATGACAATGGGCCTATGCTGAGAAATAAACCATCAACCTATATCACAGAGGCGTTTAACCAATGTTAGACTGTTAGGCCAGCCCAACTTTAAACGAACACTGGACCGACATCAGCTATTTGCTGGATTATAATCGTTAGACACGAGTTAGATGCCATAAGCTATCCTGAAAGGTGCTGCATTTGCCTATTGATAGCTTCAATATAAAATCAGTCGCATATTTTATCAACAGCATCAGGAAGTACATGACATAGGCCTACTGCTTGCGTAACATGTTTATTGTAAACTATGCCTAGATTAAATAAGATCGCTCCCTTATACCGGAAAATATTATTTTTAAATGTATTCACTTGCCATTTTTAAACCTAAGTTACTTGAACCTATATTTCACCAACAAATCCAAGATGGCCGACGTTTTTTTTCATTAATGAAAAATAATCTTGGTTCACCACCTACATTATAATGAGCCAGGAGGGTTATGTTACTGGTCGTGTTTGTTTGTTTGTTTGTTTGTTTGTTTATTGGTCGTGTTTGTTTGTTTGTTTGTTTGTTTGTTTGTTTGTTTGTTGGTTGTCTTTGTTTGTTTGTTTGTTGGTCGTGTTTGTTTGTTTGTTTGTTTGTTTGTTTGTTTGTTTGTTTGTTTGTTGGTCGTGTTTGTTAGTTTGTTTGCTAGTCGTGTTTGTTTGTTTATTTGTTTGTTTGTTTGTTTGTTTGTTTGTTTGTTTGTTTGTTTGTTTGTTTGTTTGTTGATCGTGTTTGTTGGTCGTGTTTGTTGGTCGTGTTTGTTTGTTTGTTTGTTTGTTTGTTTGTTTGTTTGTTTGTTTGCTTGTTTGTTTGTTTGTTTGTTTGTTTGTTTGTTGGTCGTGTTTGTTAGTTTGTTTGCTGGTCGTGTTTGTTTGTTTGTTTGTTTGTTTGTTTGTTGGTCGTGTTTGTTTGTTTGCTTGTTGGTCGTGTTTGTTTGTTTGTTGGTCGTGTTTGTTTGTTTGCTTGTTGGTCGTGTTTGTTTGTTTGTTGGTTGTGTTTGTTTGTTTGTTCGTTGGTCGTGTTTGTTTGTTTGTTTGTTTGTTTGTTTATTTGTTTGTTTGTTTATTTGTTTGTTTGTTTGTTTGTTTGTTTGTTTGTTTGTTTGTTTGTTTTTTTGTTGTTTTTTTTGTTCGTTTGTCGTGTTTGTTTGTTTGTTTGCGTGTTTGTTTGTTTGTTGGTCGTGTTTGTTTGTTTGTTGTTTTTTTTGCTTGTTTGTCCGTAGGCAGGATTACTTAAAAAGTAATACACAGATTTGCATACAAATTTTATCAGAGGTGTGTCTCGGGAATTTTAAGACCACGTCTGTTATTTGCAGGACGTGATATGGATTCTGTCCCTCTGTTGTTGGGGATTTTAAGAGCCACATCTCTTATTTGCAGGACGTGATGTGGATTCCGTCCCTCTATTGTGGTTAATTTAAGGGCCACGTCTGTTATTTGCAGGACATGATATGGATTCCGTCCCACTGTTTTGAGATTTTTAGGGCTACGTTTGTTCAATGGTTGCGGATCTTTTTCATAAAAAGAGGGGGGTCAAGGCATATGCCTACATATATTGTGGGTATTTTAAGGGCTGGGTGGGACCCCTGGTGCAGTGGTTAAAGCTGCCTGCTTGGAAAATCGGAGATCGACGGTTCGAACCCCGCTCTGGCATTCAAGAGGTAGCGTGCTCGGCCTCAGACCGCCAGGGCTCGAATTTCGAATTCTGTGTCTGGAAGGCAGTGTCATCTCACCATTCTCAGGAGATTCTCCTGGCCCAGCTTAACCTACATGTGCACAAATGTGGCCTTACATTTCCTTTTAATGGCCATTATTAGTCATGTGTAGGACGCGAGGGTGGATTTGGAAGGCTACGTCAGTTATTTTCAGTGCGTATTGTCGATTTCGCTGCCTCTGTTGTAATTATTTTAAAACCTACATGTGTTATTTGCAGGGCGTAGTGTGGATTTCGCTGCCTCTGTTGTGATTATTTTAAAACCTGCATGTGTTATTTGCAGGGCGTAGTGTGGATTTCGCTGCCTCTGTTACTTTTTGGTGGATTTTCTCTCGGGGCCGGTCTGTTGGTGCTTACATTGCCAGAGACAAGTAAAGTGGACTTATCCGAAAACGAGAGGGAAACAAAAGAACGAAAGGAGCAATCAGAAATGCTGGCCGCGTAGATGGTACATAGCCCGGCAATATAAAGCAATACATATCATATAGACCCTGAAATATGTTACCACCAATCACGACTGTTATGTTAAAGATGGCTACCTGAAACTTCACTCCATTATTATCACTTGACGAGCTTAATACCATAATGTTAAAATATATAAAAAACGAACCGATAATATCTATCACCCGCTTAATAAACCAAACTATAACTACTCGAATATTTCCAGATAACCTAAAAATAGCAACTCACTTGTGCTACTGCAACCGTATTATACGGTAATATACGGTTGCAAATAATAACATTGGCTCAACGGCTAGTGTTCGTCGAGATATTTCATTCGGACTAAACATGTTTGAAAACGCATACGGACCGTTGAGCCAATTTTATCATTATAACCAAAGTATCATTTATTGACCATCAACTTTTTATACTCTTGGTGAATGTTGAGTTAAAATAATATATGTTAAAATAGACATAACCTTATTCATCTATATTAGTCTGTGGGATGAATGATCAAACATAATTTTCCATTAAACTTTACTCATAATTAGGTTTCTTGGTACCAAAACAATGATAAACATCTTAGCTAAAAATCTAGAGGGGAGTACCTTTATCAAAATGAGCAAAAAATTGTAAGCCGGGACAAAATGTTCCGCCATTACCGAAAATTATATTTTGTATCATATATCGGGCAAGGAATCTCTTGAGAAGTTGCAACATTGTTTAATGGGTGTGTCGGCCTGGATGACAGGATCTAAGCTGGAGCTTAATCCTAGCAAGATGGAATTACTTCTTATCGGGATCAAACTTCAACGAGAAAAAATCTTGAATAATTTCCCATGCTTACTTCTAGGTCAAGACACAAATCCATCTACATCAGCAAAAAATCTTGGTGTACTATTCGACAGTAGCCTGAATTTCCGCAAACACATATCCCAAACATGTAGGGCATGCTTCTATCATAGCCGTGACTTGCGTCGAATTCGAAAAAGTCTGTCCTTAGATCTTGCCAAGAAAATTGCAGTGGCACTCGTCATTAGTAAGCTAGATTATTGTAACTCTTTTCACAATATGCCAGAAAAGGATATCGCTAGATTACAACGCGTTCAAAACTGCCTTGCAAGAGTGGTAACCAAGGCCCCACGATTTAGTCGTTCCGTACCAATTCTAAGACGATTACATTGGCTTCCTGTCAAGTTACGCATTCATTTTAAAATATGCGCAATAACTTTCCGAACCCTAAAAGAAAACCAACCTGCATATCTGGCTGATTTACTTGCTCGGCCGAAATGCTCAAAATATCTACGCTCCCCTAATTCGAATAGATTTCTTGTTCCTCGTATAAAGACTGGGTCAAGAGCTTTCTCTATATCTGGTCCATATGGAACACCATGCCTGTGCCAATACGTAATGCCAAAACAACCTTAAAATTCCGGAAATTACTTAAATCTCACCTATTTGACCTGGCTTTTCCACCCTAGTGCCTCAGCAGCACGGCTCCCTGCTTTGGCCTCGGTTATGACACATGATCACGCTAAGGATTTGTGCACCTCTGAGCTCGGTCCGCTGAAGATATAGACGCTATAGAAGTTTTATTGATTGATTGATTATCAGTGATATCAGCACATATGAGGTGTCTAAACCCAGGTTTTATTGGTCAAATAACATTATAAAGCAGTTTATAGGAGGGTATCTTTGACAGAATTGTCAAAAAGGGTTAAACTGGGATTATATGACCCGCCATTACCGAAAATTTTATTTTGTGTCATATCTCGGCCGATATTACAGATATCTGCACATATGAGGTGTCTTTACCCAGGTTTTGATTAAATTAAATTTGGTTAACTATCATTTTAAAGCCAGTTATAGATCAGGTGACTTCTTGCTGCCATTACCTGATGCTCCGTGTTTTTTTTGGTTGTCAAATGTTTAGTCGCATCCGCCTTTTAGTTGATCTGATTCCATTATAACGTCTTCCAAGTAAGTATATTATTCAACATGAGAACCGTGGAATATTTTGTCTGACTTTGAATGACCTTCACTGACAAAACGTGGCGTTAAGCACCATTTGTACATGCCCATTAATTTAGCTTTTCAATCTGATAGGGCCACATTCCGCCAGGGAACAAGATCTCACCTACTGACATGTCTCAATCCGTACATGTTAGTTTGAACGGATGAAAATATTTGATGCACCAGTCTTATCTTCTCATGTACGGTGGGCCAATATTGTGCAAAAAGAAATAGAGTAGATGGCTTGTATATCTATATGTACCAAACAATATAAAGATATTCCAAGGGACATGAGGTGGGATAATTGTGAAAATCAGCTGAAATTCCACAAAGTCTCATAGCAAAAAGAGATATTTCGCCAAAATTGTAATTACCCAAACTGAATCTACAATGATCAAAATATACATGCTAGACCCTGGACCAATTGTAACGATAAGAAGCAAAAAAATGAAGTGGCCAAGCCTACATCAACCACATCTGCATTCAAGTGGGGACATGGTGTGTGGTCTACCCACCTTACTTTTATCTTAGGACGTCATAACATAGGCCTATCATGTTTGAAAATAATAAACACGTGTCTGTAATGTACATTTATCTTCGTGTTCCATAAACTATTTGAAGCAATTGATTGTGCGAGCCCACACATCAGGGAGCAATCTCCAAGTCCAGTATTCAGAAGTGAATTATACGCTGGACAACAATACCAACCGTTTGTAGACCAAAATATTTTTATCAGATATATTACACTGCATTAGAACATTTGTTACCTATAAAAATATTACCATGGAACACGTTATAATGGAATCAGGTCAACTGAGCGACTGAAGATGGGAAATATTTGACAACCAAAAACCCCAGAGCATCCTGACATTATAAAGATATATAAAGATATAACTGGACACTATAATATATTGATATTAAACCAACATATTCTCACATTATGATGCAAAATTTTGACATTATGATGTCACATACTGCAATTAAAATATATTTTTTTTCTGACATTATAATGCAACAGCATTAAGGTATGATCCCATATCGTTCCATTATTCTAATTGAAGTGAATACATGAATAAAAATAATAATAATAATAATAATAAGTTCTTCTATAGCGCACATACAGTGCTCTGTGTGCTTTACAGACAATTAAAGGTCGGCGTTACAGAAAAGATGCTTCTTCAAGGCGCTTTTGAAAACATCTAAGGATTCGCACTTCCGCACTGAATCCGGGAGTTCGTTCAACAGCTTTGGCGCTGCACTGAAAAAACTTCTGCCTCCGTACTGTAAGAGTTTAGTCTTGCGCCGACAGAGAAGGTTCTTTGATGACGAGCGAAGGCTTCTGCTTGGAGTGTAGCTTGAAACTAACTCGGCTAAATATGATGGCGCGCTGCCATGGATAGTTTTATACGCGAGCAGCAGTATCTTGGAAGATGATCCGCTCTGGCACTGGTAGCCAATGGAGGCCTTTAAGCACTAGTGTTATATGATCATCTCGATTGGTGCGTGTCACCAGGCGTGCTGCGGTGTTCTGAATACGCTGTAAACGCTGAATAAGCCTCTTAGGGAGGCCGTACAGGATGCTGTTAGAAAAGTCCAGTTGAGCAGTGATAAAGGCATGTACCAACTTTTCAGTGATAGATTGAGTCAGAAGATGACGAATCTTTCCAATGTTTCTGATGTGCAGAGAAGCAGCACTTCAAACGGCACTGACATGTTTTTAAGGGTCAGACAGCTGTCCAGTGTCACTCCAAGACTCTTCACATTCTCTGCAGGAGGAATGTTCATTCCACCAATTTGCAATGGTCTCAGAGCATGTTTGGACGAAAATCTTGTGGACATACGCTGAATAACAATACCAATGTGGTGTTGTTCAACATAATATTGTATCATACATAGGCCTACTGCACTGTCTTAGAAGATCTGCCACCTATGAAAGTATTAACTGAAGACGTTATAATGGAATCAGATCAACTAAACGGCGGCTGTGACTAAATGTTTGACAATCAAAAAACACAAAGCATCAAGTAATAGCGTGATAGCAGCAAAGAGTCACATGATTAATCTAAAACTTATATTTTAGAAAACTGATATTTGACCATCAAAACCTAGGTATAGACACTTCATGAGTGAAGATATCCGTCATATTGGCCGAGATATGACACAAAATAGAATTTTCGGTAATGGCGGGACATTTTGTCCCAGTTTGCCCTTTTGGACAATTATGTCCAAGCTACCCGCCTATAACTGGATTTATAATGTTAATTGACCATCAAAACCTGGTTATAGACACCTCATATGTGGATATATATGTAATATTGGTCAAACAATGATACGAAATATAACATTCGGTAATGGCGGAGCATTTTACTTCGGTTTACCCTTTTCGGATAATTTTGACAAAGTTACTCCCCTCTAGATTTTTTGCTAAGATGTTTATCTTTGTTGTGGTACCAAGAAACCTAATTATAAGTTCGGCCAGATTCTATTTTGGGCCCTTTTTGGAAATCATCCCAGACTATATATAAATATAATAGCCGATAATTATATACCCATTTCGCTCCTATCAAGTCTATCAAAAAAAACATTGAACGTGCTTTCTACGAAAAAATTATATAAATATTTCACTATAAGCAATCTTTTCCGCCTCAGTCAATACGTATTTCGACATGAACTTTCTACTGAACTGGCCGCTATTGAATAGATTGATAGTGTGACAGGAAAAATGGACAAAGGCAAAATTCCTATTGCAATTTTTCTTGAATTTTCTAAAGCATTCGACAGCCTAAGTAATAAAATCCTTCCAAGTAAACTATCATATTATGGTGTTAACCCTCAGGCCCTCAAATTACTAAAAAGTTATAAAACAGACAGAAAACAATTTGTTCACATACATGAGCACAGTTCTAGCTTAGTTAATCCACAAAGATCCATTCTTGGTCCAATTCTTTTCGTTATATATATAAACGATATTGTTGATGCCAGCCTTATATTTGATATTATCATATATGCAGATGACACAACATTAGTTCATAATCTAAATGACTCCAGCAATATTGAGTTAAACTCAAATTAGATTAAGGGTTGTGGCACAGCTATCCCTAAATGCTGCTAAATCTAAATTGGGTCTTTCAGGAGGTGTATAAAACAAGCATATTGTGATTGTTTTATAAACCTCCTGAAAAGATTCAATTTCCTATTTTTACTATCGCAAACACTGAAATACAACGAGTCAAAAATTTTAATTTCCTTGCATTACGATTAATCAAAGCTTAACTTGGACAGAACACGTTAACTATTTATGTAATAAAATTAGTAAAACTATTGGAGTTATGAATAAACATAAATCAATTATCTCAGGAAAAATCATTCTAACTCACTCATTCTAGCACACTTAAATTATGGGACAATAACATGGGGCCTAGCCTAAAAATAATTTACAAAATTAAAAAAAAAAATGGCCCATATTTCGCACATACTGATATGATATTCCAAAATTGCGAATTTAAAAAAGAGTAAAAAATGTATAAATTATTATAAATTAAAACATCAGAAACTGACAGAATATTTTTGTATTTCCAAATACAACACAGGTGCACAACTTCATCCTTATTACGCCAGAACACGTCATCATAGATTTTGTAGCAAATGTATAACGTACGAAGTTGTCAATTTAAAAAGTAAAACCCCGCCAGAAATAATAAATAAAATAAGTTTAAAAGGTTTTATTGACTATATTAAAATAAAAGACTTATCTTCTCTGTGTGCTTGAATACAAATATTTCAATACAAATTTTTAATCAGCTATATTTTGCTATTATTATTTACACTTTGCTTTTCATTGTCACCTAGGATGTAAACCGTATTAACGGGTATATCGGCCAATTTACATATTTGCGGATATACCCTTTCACATCCAAATGAGACATTATGTACAACACCCATTTGTCACAATATATTACTGTTGGGGAAAACAAATGTCATCACTGCTACTTTTAAACTCTTCTGCAGCAATTCATCTCTGAGTTAATATCTTTTGTCAGGTGTTTTCTATGAAATTGTATTTTGTGTTGTAGAAGATTTAGTCACTTTTTTATAACTATTTTATCATGTGGCTCCAACGCCTAGCAACCGATTGGTCTCAGTGGGTACTGGCAAATAATTGTTTTCAACCTATATTATTTTTGAACATCAGTTATTTTTTGCTGAATAAACTGTTTATCTGTCTGTCTGTCACTGTTCAGCAAGTATAGGCTCTGTGTCTTTAAGTGGTAAATTTATTTTATCGTTAATTTTTTTGTGAAGACAATATTGGACACGATTAGAAATGATATTACCAATCATCTCACGTACACTGCTGGTATTGTGCCATTGGTATATATATTGCAGCTCTCCTTTGTGCCATTTACATTTTTCCAACATTTTCAACTGTAAGTGGGCTCCAGACGGTGTCGGTACATTCAAGATAAGGCTTGATTACACTGAAAAAATGACGATACTGTAGCGATCAGTGTAAATACTTTTAATGCTTATTTTATATGTTTGCCTAAACATTTAGTCAGTTAACCCTTTCAAGCCTGAGTTTACCATTGTCATCTCTATCCACTACAAACCGCGAATTGCTGTCGTAATTTTCGACTTGTAGTGAATGAATATGACTTTATGTGGGTGAAAAATTACAGAAAATTGCAATGTATTGGTAAACCAATTTCATGGAAATTTTCATTCTAAAACCTTCAGTTGTATGAAAATTAAGTCAGTTTACAGGGATGTAAAATGATGTTATAATGCATCGTGAGGACTTGAAGGTTGAGGTCTTTATTTCCGACAATGTTGGTTTATTCTGTGTTAAATATTTATGAAGTGGTAGGACTATTTAGCATTGTATGAGATAATGTGCATGAATAAATTGTCATATCGGATTAATACGTCTATGCGTCATTGGTTTAATTGTAAAATTTCATAATTATTCCTTCTGCAATAATTAGATTAACACTGATATTTTAACCATTAACCCTCCCAGCACAGGGACCGTCTTTGTATGTAGACGTCATATTCTGACGCACTGAAAGAATAAAAATATATATAATGGCCGTAGACCCGTAACATAGGTACCGGGTAGGCCTATTCAAATAAAGCAGAACGAGCTAACTAAAACATTGATGATGATGATTTCAAATTGAAAAAACCCTTTGGTCTTTATGCCTTATACACTATTATTTCAGCGTTGTAAGGGTTAACCGTCTTAATTAAATAATTTAAGTTTTTCACTCACTTGGTAATAAAATAGATTAAAAACGTGCTGGTTAATTTCATCATCAGCAAAAAACGTAATGTGATCATTATTTCAAGTTTTACCTTTGAAATATTGCGCTATTCGACTGCTTTATAATCCAAGGTTCGCATTTAAAGACTTAGAGTGCTTGTGAATGGCAATAAAATTGATTGGAAACTATTCTAATTGTGATTGGCTGGATTATGTGTCGTTAACCTTCAGTCACAGTTAGCGCTATGATGCCTATGGTGGGTTATGCCGACGATGACGTTATAATGCCATGATTAAGAATATACGCTGACTTCGGAGACACCTGGTGAATATCTGCACACCACAGCAACACAGCCTTTGAACAGCTATCGGGGCAACAACGAGGGCCGATGGCTCATTCTTTCCGTTTGTGGCTCGCAACTCAGAGGTACTGGGCTCGAATCCCGATCGGGTCGGATATTTGTTATGCATATACAGTGCTCCAAATTGCTCAAAGGCCTGGAGTGTGCAGTGCTGTCTGTGGTCCTGTGCACTATAAAGATCCCTCGTCATTCGAAAAGAGAAGAAGGCCATAGTCCAGACTTAGGCCTTCCTTCTGTCGCGATATTGCCATGATTGTGCAGAAAACGACATAAAACGATATTCACTCACTCACCCAGCCAGCTGCTCCCCTGCATCAATATGTTATATCATTGTTTAAATATAGACGAAATAAGAAGGAAAACCGGTAAAATTAGATTGGTATTTAATTGCCTTGCGCGACAATGGCTTGATTCTGCACAACATTAACCAAAACTTTACACACGACGTGTGGTTTGCTTCACATTTAATCCTTCCACCGCTAGGCACGACATAAGTCGTTTTTAATCCGTTTTAACCCAAGCCGTCTTTCTCCCATCTGTTGTAACCAAGCCGTCTTTCTCCCATCTGTTGTCACCAATCCTTCTATCTCCCATCTGTCGTCACCAATCCTTCTTTCTCCCATCTGTTGTCACCAATCCTTCTTTCTCCCATCTGTCGTCACCAATCCTTCTTTCTCCCATCTGTCGTCACCAATCCTTCTTTCTCCCATCTGTTGTCACCAAGCCGTCTTTTTCCCATCTGTTGTCACCAAGCCGTCTTTCTCTCATCTGTTGTCACCCAGCCGTCTTTTTCCCATCTGTTGTCACCAAGCCGTCTTTCTCCCATCTGTCGTAGCCAAGCCGTCTTTTCCCCATCTGTTGTAACCAAGCCGTCTTTCTCACATGTGTCGTCATCCAGCCGTCTTTCTCTCATCTGTCGTCACCAAGCCGTCTTTCTCCCATCTGTCGTCACCAAGCCGTCTTTCTCCCATGTGTTGTCACCAAGCCGTCTTTCTCCCATCTGTTGTCACCCAGCCGTCTTTCTCCCATCTGTCGTCACCCAGCCGTCTTTCTCCCATGTGTTGTCACCAAGCCGTCTTTCTCCCATCTGTCGTCACCCAGCCGTCTTTCTCCCATGTGTTGTCACCAAGCCGTCTTTCTCCCATCTGTCGTCACCCAGCCGTCTTTCTCCCATCTGTTGTCACCCAGCCGTCTTTCTCCCATCTGTCGTCACCCAGCCGTCTTTCTCCCATCTGTTGTCACCTAGCCGTCTTTCTCCCATGTGTTGTCACCAAGCCGTCTTTCTCCCATCTGTCGTCACCAAGCCGTCTTTCTCCCATGTGTCGTCACCAAGCCGTTTTTCTACCATCTGTTGTCACCCAGCCGTCTTTCTCCCATGTGTTGTCACCAAGCCGTCTTTCTCCCATCTGTCGTAGCCAAGCCGTCTTTTCCCCATCTGTTGTAACCAAGCCGTCTTTCTCCCATCTGTTGTCACCCAGCCGTCTTTCTCCCATCTGTCGTCACCAAGCCGTCTTTCTCCCATGTGTCGTCACCAAGCCGTCTTTCTCCTATCTGTTGTCATCCAGCCGTCTTTCTCCTATCTGTTGTCACCCAGCCGTCTTTCTCCCATGTGTCGTCACCCAGCCGTCTTTCTCCCATCTGTCGTCACCCAGCCGTCTTTCTCCCATCTGTCGTCACCCAGTCGTCTTTCTCCCATCTGTTGTCACCCAGCCGTCTCTCTCTCTTCTGTCGTCACCCAGCCGTCTTTCTCCCATCTGTCGTCACCCAGCCGTCTTTCTCCCATGTGTCGTCACCCAGCCGTCTTTCTCCCATCTGTCGTCACCAAGCCGTCTTTCTCCCATCTGTCGTCACCAAGCCGTCTTTCTCCCATCTGTTGTCACCAAGCCGTCTTTCTCCTATCTGCTGTCACTCAGCTGTGTTTCGCCTATGTCGGCACCCAGCCTTTCTCCAAGGCTATGATGTCGTCCATTTTGTATTTCACCACCCAGTCGTCTATCCGTCGATCATCACTCACATGCTCTCGCATCTCCCAACCCTTCTGCCATGTTTGTCTTCATCATTAACCAACTGTCTATTAACCTTTCCTGTATATCCTCTTTTGTCGCCTACCCATCTTACACCCATCACCTAAGGTAACCTAGTTATCCTCATTCTCCATCCAGCCATCTCTCACCACCTCTATGTCACCCAACCAACTTTCTCTCGTCACCCGACCGTGCTCGGTGCCCGTCTTCCTCTCACGTCCACTTTGTCACCCACCTGTATTCCGCTCATCTGTCTGTCGTTACCCACCCATCTTTCTTCTCCAGCATTTTATACCATTTTACATTTTGTTGTACGAATATACAACAATACTTAAAGGGACCCCTTGAGATGAGCCATTTTCAATGTTCAATGTTGTTAGTTTTGAAAATTTAATTTATATAAACCCTATTGATCCTAACTAAAAATACGAAAAAGTCAAAAAACAATTTTAAAGCACCGAAAAAGAGCGAAATAGTTGTATTTCCAGGTCGTATATTGCCATGTAAACAAAACAAGTCAGCAATATTAAGCACTTTACATCACATATTCCCACGTATCAGACGGTAAGATCAGAGCAGTCGCCGCTGATTGGTGTCTTATAATCAGGACACGGGAGGACACACCTGCAGGACTGATTGTCTACCCAACGCTGGGCCGATGACATCAGCAAGTGGCCAATGCTGTGAAAACATTCAATCATCTTTCAGATATCGTATAGTTTGTTTGGGTTACTTCTGGTTTCAGAGAAATGTTGATTAAAAATATTTGTAAAAATATGAAAATTCTGAAAAAAATAAAAACATGATCCGTGGGATACACTACTTTATTACGGAATTAAAAACAAAAATTGATGTCATCCCAAGGGGCTGCTTTAACCGACATTTTTATCTTCGTCCTTCTCCATCTGCCATCTCATGATATGTACCCTGGTATCTCTCCATGTCACATCTCTGACTCACCAGTCTTTCTGCAGCACACATCTGTCCTCTCATCCCAACAAACATGAGACGTTGGTCCAACGTTGCTTTTCTGTTCAGCCAGCGTCGTAGAGGAGATAATAGTTACACTTCAATATGTCATCATCACCTCTATCTGTCTGTTATATCCCACCATTTTTCCTCTTAACCAGCTGTTGTTTGAGTGTTATAGACAAAAAATGGCTTAAGACTTAATAAACACAACTGTATTAATAAACATAACTGTATTGGTCTTCCTGATGGGCCAGCATCCTTAATGTCCTGGACATTAAGGATGCTGGCCCATCAGGAAGACCAATACAGTTAAAATTTGAAACATTCAGAACATTCAGATATTTGAAATTTTTGAAACATTTGGAACATTCGGAAATATTTGGAACATTAGGTACATTTGGAACATTTGCAACATTTAGAACTATGAAACATTGTAATATTTGGAACATTCGGAACAGTTAGAACATTCGGAACACTTGAAACATTCAAAACATTTAGAACGTTCGAACATTCGCATCATTTAAAACATTCGGAACACTTAGAACGTTCAGAACATTTGGAAGATTCGGAACATTTGAAAAATGTGGAATTTTTGGAACATTCGGAAGGAACATTTGAAACATTTTAAACATCTGGGATATTTTGGATATTTGGGGACATCTCCCCTCTGTAATTACAACTTTTTTTTTTGCTTGTGAAATGTAGCATTTAAAATGTCCTACTGTCCATATCAAACACTAAGTGTTGGTCCAATGCTGGACCACTCTCTGCGACGCTGGCCCGTCATTAAAACATTATTGGATATGTGTATTTTAATAAATAAATTTAAACGGTGATCAAAGGGTCAGGTCGGTGGGTCGCCCATTACAGTGGACCCTATGAGCTGCCACTCTCTCTATGAGGGCGACTCTTTACTTCCCCATCGCCAGAAAGGTCACTACCCAGATAACAGATACATTGGCCCAATGCTGATATAATGCTGGGCCACTGGCTACAACGCTGGGCCAATATTATTTCAATCTATACTATGTATATTTTTTAAATACCATGTACACAAAAACATCGCTATTTTAAACACTGGATATGATGCTGCCTTACATGGTAAGTATGGCAACTGTCATATTTTTTTATTATAGTTTTATTTCACTAATATGGTTGCCAGGCATTGTAGAGGTCGTCTCGACCTGTTCCCGTCAAACAAAGTTAATAACATGTTCAAAAAAATACTGGAAGTCAAATAAATATAAACAACCAAAACGCTTTAAGCTCTAATCACAAATTTAATTGTGAAACTTTTTAATTACGTATTTAACCTAGCGACCTCGAACGTTATATTTGACTTGTTCTGTTTCTGTTTCTCAGAATTGTCAATCGTTTCCTACACAAGGCAGCTCTCTTTCCGCTAAGCAGGACACAAACACAGGCGCAGTAAACTTAATAGGCTCCGGGCCTCCGGCCGGGCCTAATGAGATGCTTTTTGAGCAATCAGATGGCTGTCTGGCGAGACGTCCACCATGTAGGGCCCATGGTATTTTATTGCCTCACCAAGACAGTCAGGTAAATATCACGATGCGGGCCGTTCAGCTCACAAGTAGGCTACCATAGAGGTTATAGGGTTAAGTGTTATCCAGATAACCATTGTTGATAGTCGTTTGTGGGCATCCAAGCGAGGAGGCGCAACTTCCACCGAAGGTGTGAATGTTCTGTCTGTGGGGTTTAAAAGGGGTTTAAAAAATTGACCCTTGATGTCCCAGGTGGTGAGTTTGGGACTGGACAAAGTGGTCCAAGACGCGAGGTGATCCGCTTATTAAGGTGGTCCAGAATCGAGGTTGTACTGTATATTATATCTATTTCATATTTGGGAGGATAGTGTATACAGGTATACGGTAATCAAAACTTTATATTTGGAGAAGCTAGATAGCCTGAAAGAGGCCAACAGCATAAACTAGTTGCAGGTCTACGTGAGTGTGCACAATGATAACTGACACTTATCTCGATCACAATTGAGTATTATATTGTATCGTCGGTCGGGAATAACAACTGTAACTGTTACAGGCTAACAACATATTTTAGCCAAAATATAAAAAAGTCCCACTTTTGATAAGCTGTTGATTGAATAACGTGTAGGGGCATGACTATCTTTTTGTCACACCGAAAAACAAGCCACATTCACTTGACAGGTTGTTTCTCGAATAGGGGCCTACCCACAGCTGTATTTAAAGGGACTCAGTCAGGCTAAAATCATCAAAAGTAGGTGATTTTATTTTGGCTTCTTATAGAGACGATTTCTTATTTTGGACATGCATGTCCAAAATAAAAAATACGGGAATTTCGTCTCTATATCTAGCCTAACTGGTAAATGCGCAACACAAAAATTAAAAAAAAAACTTTTGCAGTTCTAGTCTATATGGACATGTTTACATCACATGGTCATATTTAGAAGCTTAAATAAAATCACAAATTTTTAAATAATTTTAGCCTGATTGAGTTCCATCAAATCTTACATGCATGCAACGACAGAGGACACTTGTTTCAAGAAAGGTAGACACAAATGATCAATTTACCATAATTGCAAAGGTGAAAAAAAGCGACAAGTGCACTTGGCCGGTTGTTGTTTCAAGAAAGGTAGACACAAAATATTGACTTAAGCACTTACAACAGGCTATGTCAACTTGAAATCTTGTTTTCTATAAAGGGTTCCATAGACAGAACGCATGCACGAGCGTTTTTTTGCGCGATATGTCACGCGATTTATACGCGTTTTTTTAAAACACACGGAACGCGATAAAACGCCAAAGAGGACTTGAAAACACAATGTTGTAGGGCACACTCATGCCTGCATATACATGCGTGTAGGCCCACGTTGATTATATTTTACATAAAAAAAAATAAAAAAATACTGTACGAGACATAATTATGATTACCTAGCATTCAGAGAGTTAAGGAATGATGCATGTGGTGGGCCTACTCTAGACCCCAAGAGGGTTAATAGACGAAGCATATAATACTCTAGTTACAACAAGCTAGTCATGCCTTAAATAAGATATATAATATGATCATCTACCTCCCAGAGGGTTAATTAATAATACGTGTAGTAGGCTAGTCTAGCCCAAAGATGGTTAATAGACTACATGAATCTAAATAGGCCTATACTCTAGATATATAGCCACAAGAAGATTAATGCATGAAACATAATTATGACAATATAAACCTCATATAGGATCAATAAAGGCGAGACCTACGATATTTTATGCTCCAGAGGATGCATACATGAGACATATGATAATCTGTTTACCAGAAGGTTGATATATAAGACATGATCGTCCACCACCCAGAGGGTTAGTGCATGATACACGTGGTACTCGCGTCCCCTGAAGCCTGAGGAGTTAATAAATGAAGCATGTGTTGCTCTTGGCCCCAGAGGGTTAATAAAGAATCATATTATACTCTAGCTATCAGAAGGTTAATATATCAGACATGATGGACGTCAGATATATGGCGTCTATAAGTCGATCCTCGCACTGAAAGGGTTAAAATGTAAGCCAACCCCACCCTCTGTAGACCTGTCATGCAGATACTCTCTCTAACTTGGTGTCATGCGTGATACTCTCTCTAACATGGTGTCCTGCTTTTTAATGAGCCGTCAGCAAGCGCATATGACGACCAGTAATCCAGGGCAAAGCAAGTTTGTCAATAGGTACCGAACCGCCGAGAAGCTAGGGCGGGAAAGCCAGAACGAGTAAAGTAGACAAGATGTTTCCGGAATCTTAAAATTGTTGGGTATTACGTATAGTATGGGTACAAGGTAAAGGTACATGCAGGCAGGGAGTCCTACACGTTTGGGACCACAATAGAGAAATATCTCGACCCAGTTTTGAGCCCTGTACACATCGCTGCCATTACCCCCCGACCCAACGAGACCCAACGTCTTGACGGAGATAATAGCACTGCAGCGGTGTGAACAGTCCCACAACCACGATTTAATCTAAATCTGTCGTGTCATTGGCCGTCGCCACGATTGTATATGCTTAGTCCAAGTTGCATGTAGTCGGGCCCGACCCGTCGGATTTGTGTGGACAGCAGCCCCCCCCCCCCCCCACACACACGACGCGATCAATAATCGTAGGATCCTTTAGCCAATCAGAAAGTAACATTTGGTCACCTGATTGTGCAGTAACGTGTGCGAGTCAAAAAGGCGGGACGCAGCAGCAACAGCGGTAGCACCAGTAGCAGCAGCATCACCAACAACAGCAGTAGCCGCAGGAGCAGCTGCTATAGCATCATCAGAAACAACAGCAGCATGCAGCAGTAGTAGCAGCATTAAACAGAAGCAGTGGCACCAGCAACACGAACAGTAGCAGGAATAGCCGCAGTAGCAGCAGCAGTAAGAGCATCAGCAGCAGCAGAAACAAGAGCAGCAGCAGCAATAGCAGAAAAAGTACCCGCAGCAACAACGTCAACAATACTAGCAGCAGTAGCAGCAGCAAAAACAGCTGCAGTAGTATAGCAGCATCAGCAGCAATAGTAACAAAAGCAGCAGCACTCCACTAGCAGCAGCAGTATTAGCAGCAGCAACAACAACAACAGCAGCAGTAGCAGCACAAGAAGTAACAGTAATAAAAGCAGTAGCAGAAACAGCAGCAGCAGCAACAACCACAACAACGGTGAAAAGCAACACCAGGAACGGCAGTAGCAACAGAAACAAAACAACAAGTAAAAATAAGTAGTAGTACCATATTTTTGTATAAAGAAACAACAAATTACACAATTCACTACTTAAAGAAATGATAGCTCAGTGTTCTCAGTCTTTTGCAATGTGAAAATTAAATAATTTGATTCATAAATTTGTTGGTGATATTATAATTTAAATGTTTATTTAAATTCTAAGATCTGATCAAATATTTGGTATTTTGAAATTACCCAGCTTTTTCGAAATTATGATATGTAGTGATGTAACAGTAGTGATCGAAAGTCACAAGCCAAATATATACTGCTGCTTTGAAGAACCTGAAAATATATAACATACCTTGTAAGGTCAGAGCTACTTCGTGCCAGAGAGCGCCAACCCTTCTGTCGGACGTGATTGATGAATACTTCCCGGCATATTTATCTTGGTGCCATCCGTTGCGGGGGAGGGGTTGTGTATCAAATTTAGGCTGGTGGCAGGCGCTGATAATGTGTGGTTCAAATAAGCCTTGTAGGTCAAACCCCCTACTTGGTCTGTGTTCCTTAGTGCTATTATGTACGGTACCATTGCCTCTGTATGTATAATTATGTCTATAGGCTTAAATATTTTCCTGTATGTATTGAATAATAGTCAGTAAGAAATCTCAGTGGGTAATTAAGTAAGTTAAATTGTCGCTTTTCGACTAGAACAGTCATTAAAGTGACACTGAATACGTCAAGACACAATGCAATCTGTCGGATACTATAGGCTACATTTTGTGTGGACCAACTGGAAACATTAATACTGCAAGATTTATATGATCTGGCACTCATTCTGAATATATGCAGTTAATACTTCTGTGTAGTGATTGGTCATTGTCGAGGGGTACTGGGATGATTGCTAGTAGCAGTACTTTTCGCCCCCATCCGGGGAGGGTCATTAGGGAACTGTCCTTCGGAGGGGGTCATTAGAATCTGTCCCGTCTGTTGAATGCTGTGTACGGCATTGTACGGAAGCACTAGTCTAAAGCAGTCATCCAAGGGCAGCTGCAGCCTCCTCGTATCTGGCCATAATCTTTGGGCGGATTGCTAGTGGAGTACCCTGGTTCCTCCGCTCAACAGCAGAGCCAATGCAGCACCCGCATCAGTGCATGCGCTGGTGTAGGCCGTGGAAGCCTTAAATAACCGGCAATAGCCTGTTTGACATTAGGTCTCTCACGAGGAACGAATGGAGTTACCCTTCCTATTGTTATTCTGGGTACTATCCGACCCGACGATAGCAGAGCTGCGCGAAATGCCACAGAGTTTCAGCATTAAATTTCACAGCAAAACCCAAGTCTCCGGCTGTCTGGGGGTAGATCCCCTAGACATGCCCAGAACCCCTTATCGGGCGAGCGAAGGAAAACGCTCTCAATAACCCACCATGCCCTATCACCCCCATCCTCACATCATCATGTGTTCTTCATTCATCTTGTCAATTGACTACAACGTTTTTATCGTCTTACAATGTCCATTTGTGCCGAAAAGTGACGTAAAGCAATGATCTACTACTACTACTATTGGTCAATGTCTAGATACAATTATTTACTATTAGATTTTTTTTCAAGTGTTTTCCTAAATGCCATGTATATTTTTCCTATATACTCTAGAAACATTTGTATATATTTTTAGTTTTTTATGCTTGCCACAATACTTTTTAGACACTATGTATATCACATATATTTCTTTTAATTCTTTTAGTTAATAATCGTAGAAATTTAATTGTACATCATTTTATCATATTATGCACTGTAATATAGTGTTCATTTTAATGATGCAAATGTCTACATAGCACCTTCTTTTTGTCAATATCCGCCACATTATAAATTTCTTGTGTATATATCAACAGGGTACGTCAGTTGTATTTCCAGTCTAGGATTATAGTTTGGAGTATCACCAGGAAATGTGACTGGTGCGGACAGAGATCTTAGTTGGCCCGGAAGGTGTACGATTTTCTCTCCACGACGGTGGAGTCTTGTTGGGTCCGATGTAATCTTGGTGGATAGCAGCGGTGTGTACTGGAAAGAAAAAACTATTGACATTTGTGGCGCGTATATGTTTTAAACATTTTGGCAGCGAGAGTAAGACGGCAAGATATGCGGGTTGGTTGTATTTTAGGGTAGTTATAGTGCAACTACATATTTCGAAGTGAAGGCGAAAGTTGACAGGAGGCTAATGTAATTGTTTATTATAGGAACAGAACGATCAAAACATGGGGCCTTGGCTACAACTTTAGCCATTGTGAAGTTGTATACATTTAGCGATGTCCTTTCATGGGATGTTGTGAAATAGGGGCTTAAAACAATATAAATTGTTACTGACCAGTGCGCCTGCAATTTATTTAGCAAGAGCTAAAGACAGACACTTTCGAATATGGTGCAGGTCACAGATAAAATGGAAACATGTTTGGGATGTTTTTGAAAAGTCAAATATCACTCCAAGGCTGATGAATTATGCTCTGAAAGTAGTGATTTAGAATCCTATGGAGCCGTGGATGCCCAATCTGTTGCAAACATATTATGAGTATAATAGAGAAGGAGCATATCTCATTAATTGCATATGATTAATCACTATAAAACTACTTAATATAAAACAAAGGAAACAAGGCAGAAGAGAAAAGACATTTTTGTAGACCGCAAAATTTATCAAGTCACATTAATCTCTCCAATTTTACTGGCATTACATAAAAATAATCAAATTGCACAAATATCTTGTACAACAGGCACTTACATAACTGAATCAAGCATGTCATAGATCCGATAAATCGATCCAATAAATCAAGTTCCTCGCTGAGATGACCCACTCATGTCTGTCTATCATCAGCATCTCGCTGCCCCTCAAGCAGGGGGGGGGGGGTGTCGTCGAGTGCAGACTCGGACAGGGCATAGGAAGGAAAGTATTCTTAGATTCAATGTCCTGAGTGTAGTTTAAGTCATGGGTGGATTCATTCTCATTAAGGGACATTGTGTGGTCAAAAACCTCAAACCCTACATCAACAAAAGCCACACAGGCAGAGCAGAACAGGCAGCTTCTAATATCACCAGATTCCTCTTAGCCCCACTTTGTCCCAATAGTTCAAGGTCGAACAGGCCTGGTCAGTCAACTTTGAGAAAATACATAATTCTACAATCAAACTCAAATACCATATTCGTTTATTATCAAAATCTTCTTGTATCAAGACCATTTGACTCACTCTGACATTAATCTATGACGGTCCGCCCAAGGGACGACCCGAGAGGGAAAGTGAGCAATCATTTCCCCAGAATTGCAAGAAATACTCCAAAAGATCAGATTAAACTTTAGATAAGGATCGGTAAAGATTAGGAGAAGAGATCATGTCCAAAGACAGCAAGAATTGAGCCAGAAAACCACAAACGACCGGAATGACGTATTCCAGCACACAGATCATTTTCTAAAATAACTTGCGATTCCATAGGTGAGGTCAACAAGGTGCGGATCGATTAATTGCTCGCAACCACTAAAAAATTTGGTGAAGGATTTCACAATACCTTTGGAAGAAACAAAAATCACAGAATACAAACTCGCTAGGACACAATATTCACGACTATACATCTACAAACTGGGAAGCCCCACACAGTTTGCTTAAATGAGCCCCTAAACTATCCCCCATTCCCCACGATGTTGAAATCCATGAGTGGGTAAATCAACAGGGTTCTGGTCTGTCTGACAGTAAACACTATGGATCATGCCGTGCAAACTCAAGGATCCCTTTGACCCGATTGCTTACGTACACCTTTAGATCTATGGGGGACCGTTGATGGGGGTTACTCGGGATTTTGAGATTACAAAGGATACCAGGGGTTCCGTAGAATCAGTCAAAAAGCCTCAGAAATAAATTACCATCCCATAAGCAAGGGGAAGCGTAAAAAACACATACATTTCTAGGGTGTGGATGTCTTCCCAAAAGGTGGAAACCCTTTTCAGTTCTTCAACCTCTGACAACCAAGACCTATTAACATTGCCCTCGGGGATTATCCCTTCCTAATTTCTAAATCTGGGAAATAATTTTACCACTGATTAGGAAGGGGTTGAGAAACTCAAGAGGGTCAACAATCTTAGAAATAAGGCTCAACACAATTCTCTTAGTGAATTAGAATCCAAGTTTTGGGTCACACGGGTTTCAATCGTAACATGTCAACCATGTCATCCCATTTAAGACACAAATATTTTTTAGTATTTAACATTGCCGCCAAATCCGGAAATGTCACCTGATTCCAAATCAGTGCAATTGCTTGCCCACTTGGCAAAGGGCATACTTATTGTGCCTTCCATAATGGGAATGGCTTCTCGGTTATGTACGATTTCATCCGCTTGAACACACCCACACACACTCACCCTACCAACTCCTAGAGCTAGTATCAATCGTCTAGAGATAGTCAGTTACCGGGTAATGCGGCTATAAAATTTAGCGCAGTAGGCCTATGTCATACTAGACAAGGTACAGCAGTGTTTTATTTTCTTTTATTCCAGCATATATACACCATCACGCACAGTTAACGGATGTCGACTCCACCAGTGCTTTACAACTACAATCTTCCCTTGGTGCCTTAACTAATCAAAAACAAATCATCCCTTGCGGCTAATCCACTAAAGCCACAGCAAGATCCCATTGGTTTCCAGCTCACATCTTTCCAATCGAGGACACATCTCAACATCTCAGAGCGTGTGAAATACCGTGGACAACAGCCGAGGGTTGGAGCGGCGATGGCCATGCCTACATCATTGACCCAGCACCTTGACAACCCCCAGGACACCGCCCCAGTTGCAGCAGAGCACAACCTGTGTGAAATACCGGGGAAAACAGCCCAAGGGTGATGCAATGCTGGCCATGCATACAGTATGGACCCATTGCTCCGTAACCCCCCAGGACACCATCTGCAGCCCAGCCCACATAGTGCACAAAGTTTAGGCCGATGGATGTCCAACACTAAACTCTTCATGTTCAAGGATTGGAATTATCCAGCCAAAACAACACATTTTAATGGATGATATGACTACTTTTATTGCTGTTGATTACATACTAGGGGGACAGTCCACCATAACAATTGTAACCTGATAGTTTTAACATAAAAAACTCAGGACATCCAGTTTAATCAAACCACTTATATCCCGGATTTAAATCCCCTGATCAAACTAATGATTATAATTGTTAAAGCCCATACCTGCCTTAAATTTCCTGCATTTCCTCCTACCTGGTTCAATAAAGGGTTGGTAAAGGACAAAGTATTAAATTTCACAATGAAACATGTACTGGGCCATTAACATTTATAGTGCTAATATTTGTAATGGACTATAGCTGACTCATTAAATACTACACAGAGCACTGTGTATGTTGTCCCAAACAGACACAGATAGCATGTGCATCTCAAACTGCCAACAACTCACCACACAGGTGCTGCCTGCACCCACCCCTCCCCCTCCATGTGATGTTGACACATATGTGCCAGCCAATCAGAGAACTTTTAGCAGGACCGCATTTTGTAAACTGGCCAATCACAAGTGTGCTACGATAGGCTGAACAAGAGAGTGGGGGAAATGTGACGTCAGCCCATCTGCACAATATAGCATGCAGAATAGCAGTGTCTACGGCTGGCAGTGTAATTAAATACATGATAAGGCCTTCTTCGAGTTGTAACTGGTAAGTTTGTACTTCATACGTAGGCCTACACAGATACATGTGCAAAATGTAGGACCATACAACTGGCCATATAGGGCCTACTTTAGGCCTAGGCCAAATATAATTAGTGGCTTATTGGCCATTATTGTGATGTCATTAGGGTGGACCTGGGGTATTATAATATATACGAAGATCTATGCCTCCAGATTGCAAATGTTAGGCCTACACTAAATATCTAGAAATCTCACTTTTTTAGAAGATTGGATTTGCATGTTTTGTCCAGAGTCACTAGATGGCACTACAAACGTCACTCAGACTGGACCCTTTGCATACACCATGTGGTGGCTTATTAACAATAGCCCTATGGCTTTACACCGGCTTAGATGGAAGCCATGGATGGAGGATTATTTTCTTTAGTCTATAAAGTTCTGGTAGGCTAAGCTAGGCCCCGGCCTAGGTCAGGCCTAGGGTCAAGGTACTTTGCAAAGTTATGATAGGCCTAGGGCAGGCCTACTCATCTGCTCACTATGATCAACAAGGCTTTTTTTCAAGTGAGGCCCCTAGATCTAGTGATTAAATACATTCTAGTTAAATTATGCATCACAGATAAGGCTATAGCCTGTAATGAGACACAGTCAGCGCAGCTGTGTCAGGTTATGACCTGAATTATGAATACCTTCTCGTCCACTGTGACTGTGTCAGTGTGTGTGTTGAATGATAGGCTAGTGATACAGTTAGTAAATGGTTATGAATATGCCCTACATTCACATGTAGGCATCCAGGTACAGTAGATCTATGTCACTGCAAGGACTAGATCTAGACAGGTAACACTGGGCATGTTTGGTTGAGCTCATTATGTAGGTTGTCAGTGCTGTGCCCAGCCCTTCATTATGTATGTCACGTTAGTCAGTGCATAGCGAGGCAGATTGCCTGGACATGCTGTGTACATTACATCGATCGACTTCTGACAGCAGCGCGTATGTGCGGGGAGGGGGCGGGGGCGCCGGTTATACTGACGTACACGCGTGGTTGTGCCAAGCTATAGCTGGAGGCCGCCTGCCACTCACAGCTAGCCGACACACCAAGTCCCACGGCACTGCCACCAAGGCATGTCTACCACCAATCAATAGAAATACAGGCTACAGCACACAGTCATAAAACCATGCTGCATTAACCTTCCCGCCATGTATTATTTTTAGAAATAAGATCCATGCATTCAAGTATGCTTTTTTGACAGTCACGGGGGCAAGGATCTGTCTCGGGTTCACCCCAGCAAACATTAGACATTAAACCAATGCTGCTTAAATGTTGGGCCGACGTCGAAGACGTTCACCCAGCATTAAATCAATGTTGGCTCAACGTTTCGTGTTGCTGGGATAGGCCTATACACGTGGGTGTACCGGTGTAGGCCAGACTGAGTCATTTTCTCTATACATAGACCTACATTGGAGACCTAGCCTCCTAGGGTGCGGTGTGTTGCTGTCAGGCCCACCACATCTAATCAATGTGTACACTAATCTGGCCAGCGCTAGGCATGTGCACGCTCACTGTGATTGTTAGCAGGTTACATGGGTTAGAAGCCATACACGATATATGTGGGTATACAATATTGAGCAGGCAGCAGCCGGAAACCTGAACAGACAGCCAGCGCGACACGTGAGTGTTATATCCCACTGAATCTCAATTTTAAGACACATTTCAACGTACTCTTTCAAGGTAGAATAATTGATTGGGTTGTTATGATGGTGACCACATTGGCGGCATGAGGCAACAGCGTGTGAGAGGAAAATCATTTCCAGCTGTGCCTATCGTATTCTATAAATAGGCTGCATAGACATGATAGAACTACAACAGTGACTGTAGATCTAGTGTAGGCCTAGATGTAGGGCCTAGATGAGAGTTACAATCTATGGTTTAGGCTATTGACTGGTAGACCTATTGCTCAATCACTATATGCCTAAATTATGTAATTATAGTGTCAAGTGATACTTTATTTAAACACGAATTGCAGACAATGACATAATAGAATGAATATCTATTTGTATGGCATATTACGTTGATAAAAATAGTGTGAAACTGAAAGTGGCAGTGCTGATCATGGCATTAGACCTACAATACCGCAAGGGCGGCACTTGCATGCATGACGATGTCTAGGCATGTAGCCTATATGTCAAAATGTAGCTTGTCAGTTGTATGCCCTTTTGTAGCCTAGTTCGACATTTTTAGCGAAAGTCAACATTTTGATATCGTGATTCGCATTATACACATACTGATCAGAGGCACCAGCGCGCAAATCTACGCGCTGTTCAAAAACAAACGCGATTATGACGCTTTTTTTACAGTAAATATCTGTTGAAGTGAAACAAAATAAGTTGCTTTGGACGCACAGATGTTAAATGCCTTTGTTTCGTTGACAAATCTTGCGTATTTTGTGTGTAATGAGCGGATTGTGGAATGTATATGGTTTGCTGAATAAATCAAATCAAATCAGTTGCTTAGCCTTGGAGTACCGGTGGCCTAGAGTATGGATATGTAGTGTAGTGGTTAAGCTCCCATAATGGAACCATTGTGCATTTTATGATTAAAGCATGAAACTTCCACCATTATTAGTACATATCCTGTAGTTTATTTTAAGATGTGGAGGTAAGTTAGATTTGACCCCTGGTGACCTCTAGAGGTCATTGACCTTGAAAGGTCAAAATATCTAATTGCGAAGCTAAAAAGTGGTGAAAATTGTGTATTACAATATCTATGAAATGTTTTTGTATTCCATAAGTGTGCGAAATACTCTAAGAGACTCTTGGTAATCATACAAATACCATCAAGGTCATGTCAAGGTTACTTTAGGGTCATTTGAAGGTCAAAATGGCCACAAATAGTGAAAATATCCACTTTTAATCAATTTAAACAATACTAGTGGTGCAGTCATCTATTACAAAGGATTACTTTTGACACAGTCTTGGTCAGATATCTTTTCCACGCGCATTTTGGGAGATTGAGGGCAGTATCTAACTTGGGGGGGGGGGGGATACACCCTAAGTATTCCCCTTACTACACCCTTTCCTAAATGTTTAATTGGACGAGCAAAATTACAGTGTGCAGCAGCTGTTAAACATCAGTTTGGGCTCCCGTGGAAAACTATTGATGCATAATTGGGCTATGAAGTCTAACATGGGCTGAGATTACTCAGAAAGTTCGGCAAAATACTTGGGTCATAGTGTACTCGTTTGGCTCCCATAATAAAACAAGTGTGCATTTTATGATTAAAGTATGAAACTTCTACCATTATTAGCACATATCCTGATCTTTTTTTTAAAATTTTGGGGGTGAGCTAGATTTGACCCCTGACGACCTCTAGCGGTCATCTACATCGAAAGGTCATATAAGCATTCGCAATGCCAAAAGTGGTGAAAATTGTGTATTACCGGGTACCATATTTATAAACTATTTTTGTATTCCAGAAATATATCAAATGCACAGAGAGACTACTATTATTGATAAAAATAACACCAAGGTCATAGCAAAGTTACATCAAGTTCATTTCAAGGTCAAAATCGCAAAAGAATGTGAAAATATCCCCTTTATATAAAATTCAACGCGGTTAGTGATGCAATTAACTATTACAAAGACTGATTTTGAGATATTATTGGTCAGACATATTTTCCACAAAAAATTTCAAGAAATTGAGGGCAGTGTCTGCCTTGGGAGGGGTATCACACCCTCATTCCCCTTATTACACTCATTTCCCAATGATTAATTGTACGAGCAAAAATTGCATCTTGCAGCATTGTGAAACATCAGCTTGGGCTCCCATGGCAAAATATCAATACATAATTGGGTTATGAAGGATCATATGGTTTGGAACTGTGTTTTACTGGGGTACCGTCTGAAAGCAACGTACATGTCATATCAAGGTCACTTGAAAGTCAAACTGTCAAAAATTTTAAAAATATATACTCTCACTTACTTACAACTCCGTTGACCTCTTGAAATTGAGTTTTTATTTGCAGAATATGTATGATATTGATAATTTGGTGATAGTTTTAACACACAGTGATTATATGTCCCAATATATTATATTAAAATACACACCTTTGAAATGATCTTAACTTGACCTAAAAAGCACAATTTTATGAAGCCGATGTCAACTGTAACCGCCATGTAGGCCCCACATCGATTGGTTCATATAATACAAGATAAAAATACTCCGCCCCTCCCTTGTAATTGAATGTGCCTCCCCTTGTGTAGGATACAAGTGAACAAGTAGATTATTACTGTTCATTGTCTCATATGCTTAATGAATAGAAGGTGCAATTATGTAATTATCACGGCGTGTAATACTCTGAGAGAGGGATTTTTAATAAGAAGAATTGGCAAAAGCATAATAATTTCGGCGATTTCTTGGCAGCCATTTTTATTTTTTTTCAATTCTCAAAGATGAGAGCTCTACATCCGCCCAGATATCAATACAGGCGTGGATAATTCAAAGAGCAAAAACTATATCAGCCAAAACTAAGTGTTTTTATTACAATAAGATTTTTTATCAATCCCTTATAACATATACTAATCCGTTATAACGGTCTACTAATCCGTTTTAGCGGTATAATATTCCGTTATAACGGACTAGTACTTCGTTATAGCGGTAGAGTATTTCGTTATAACCGTCTACTAGTCCGTCATAACGGTCTACCATCCCGTTATAACGGTCTCGTATTTCGTTATGACGGTCTAGTATCACGTTATAACGGTATACTAATCCGCTATAACGGTATATTATTCCGTTATAACGGTCTAGTATTTCATTATAACTGCCTACTATTCCGTTATAACGGTCTAGTATTTCGTAATAACGGTATACTATTCCGTTATAACGGTTCAGTATTTCGTGATGACGGTCTACTAATCCGCTATAATAGTCTACTATCCCGTTATAACGGGCTAAGAATCCGTTATAACGGTCTACTATTCTGTTATAACGATCAAGTACTCCGTTATAACGGTATAGTATCTCGTTATAACGGTCTAATATTTCGTTATAACGGTCTACTTATCTGTTATAACTGTTTACTATCCCGTTATAACGGTCTAGTATTTCGCTATGACGGTCTAGTATCACGCTATAACGGCCTACACATCCGTTATAACGGCTTAATAATCTGATAAAACGGTCTAAAATTCCGGTATAACGGTCTAGTATTTCTTTATAACGGTCTGCTAATCCGTTATAACGGTATACTGTCCCGTTATAGCGGCCTAGTTTTTCCTTATGACGGTCTGTTATCACGTCATAACGGTCTACTATTCCGTTATAACGGTACACTAATCCGCTATAACGGTCTAGTATTTAATTATAACTGCCTACTATTCCGTTATAACGGTCTAGTATTTCGTTATAACGGTCTACTATTACGTTATAACGGTTTAGTATTTCGTTATAATGGTCTACTATCCCGTTATAACGGTCTAGTATTTCGCTATGACGGTCCACTAATCCGTTGTAATGGTCTACTATTCCGTTATAACGGTCTAATCATCCGTTATACCGGTCTACTATTCCGTTATAGCGATCAAGTATTCCGTTATAACGGTATATTATATCGTTATAAAGGTATAGTATCTCGTTATAACGGTCTACTATTTCGTTATAACGGTCTACTTATCGGTTATAACTGTCTATTATCCCGTTATAACGGTCTAGTATTTTGCTATGACGGTCTAGTATCACGCTATAACGGCCTACACATCCGTTATAACGGCTTATTAATATGTTAAAACGGTCTACTATCCCGTTATAACGGTTGAGTATTTCTTCATAACGGTCTTCTAATCTGTATAACGGTCTACTATTCCGTTATAACGGTCTAGTATTTCATTATAACTGTTTACTATTCCGTTATAACGGTCTAGCCTTTTGTTATAACGGTCTACTATCCCGTTATAACGTTTTATTATTTCGTCATAACGGTCTCCTATCCCGTTATAACGGTCTAGTATTTCATTATGACGGTCTAGTATCACGTTATAACAGTCTACTAATCTGTTATAACTGTTTACTAATCCGTTATAACGGTCTACTAATCCGTTAAAACGGTCTACCAATACTGTATAACGGTCTACTATTCCGTTATAACGGTATACTCTTCCGTTATAACGGTCTGGTATCTCGTTATAACGGTCTACTATTTCGTTATAACAGTTTACTAACCCGTTATAACTGTCAGACAATTATAACGGATTAGTCTGTCTACTAGACAGTCTGTCTACTATCCCGTTATAACGGTCTAGTATATTGTTATGACGGTCTGTTATCACGTTATAATGGTCTACTATTCCGGTATAACGGTCTACTATTCCGTTATAACGGTCTAGTATTTCATTATAACAGTCTGTTATTCCGTTACAACGGTCTAGTCTTCCGTTATAACGGTCTACTATTCCGTTATACCTTTTTAGTATTTTGTTATAACGGTCTACTATCCCGTTATAACGGTCTAGTATTTCATTATAACTGTCTACTATTCCGTTATAACGGTCTAGCCTTTTGTTATAACGGTCTACTATCCCGTTATAACGTTTTAGTATTTCGTCATAACGGTCTCCTATCCCGTTATAACGGTCTAGTATTTCATTATGACGGTCTAGTATCACGTTATAACAGTCTACTAATCTGTTATAACTGTTTACTAATCCGTTATAACGGTCTACTAATCCGTTAAAACGGTCTACCAATACTGTATAACGGTCTACTATTCCGTTATAACGGTATACTCTTCCGTTATAACGGTCTGGTATCTCGTTATAACGGTCTACTATTTCGTTATAACAGTTTACTAACCCGTTATAACTGTCAGACAATTATAACGGATTAGTCTGTCTACTAGACAGTCTGTCTACTATCCCGTTATAACGGTCTAGTATATTGTTATGACGGTCTGTTATCACGTTATAATGGTCTACTATTCCGGTATAACGGTCTACTATTCCGTTATAACGGTCTAGTATTTCATTATAACAGTCTGTTATTCCGTTACAACGGTCTAGTCTTCCGTTATAACGGTCTACTATTCCGTTATACCTTTTTAGTATTTTGTTATAACGGTCTACTATCCCGTTATAACGGTCTAGTATTTCGTTATATGGCATTCTAGTATCACGTTATAACGGCCTACAAATCCGTTATAACGGCGAACTAATTCGTTATAACAGTCTACTATTCCGTTATAACGGTATAGTATTTCGTTATAACGGTCTACTATTCCGTTATAACGGTCTGGTATTTTGTTATGGCTATGGCGGTCTAGTATTGAATTATGAAATGAATACCGAACGATGTAATAATCGGTTTTATTATATCATGGTGACAGCTGGGGTCTTAAAGCGACACAATCATTTTAGCCTGATTATGTCGTTTCAATTTAGCGAGAAAATTAGGCAGTCATGACATCGATATTTTGCAGAGCTATCTGACAAATTGATGTAGCCTTGAAATTAATTTTAGTATCCGGTACGTTTAAAAAATCACCTGCACATCTCCATATCGTGGAGAATTTGATTGTAAAATTTGACTACTTTCTCACAAAGTTTGAGTTTTGTGGTCACAATAAATTATGAAGTTGATTTGTGGCGGCCATTTTACATGTCAGTGAAATCTTGAACAAATTGCCTGCACATCTCCATATTGTGGGGAATGTGATTGTAAGATTTGGATAATTTCTGATTAAGGTTTTGAGTTTTTGCGCCCACAACAAATTATGAAGTTGAACTCTGGGAGATATTTTGGCATTATGGTAGCATGTTTAAAAAATCTCTTGCATCTCCCCATGTTGATGAGAATGTGATTTAAAATTTCAGAAAAAATGACCACTAGTTTTTCAGTTATTGCACCCATAAAAATTAAGTGCCGTCTGATAGATCCCGGTGCGACTAACCCCCCCCCCCCCCCCTTCCCCTACGGACGTGTGATAAAAACCTGCTCACCACTTCTATTAGGATATTAGGGTCACTCTAACATTATATACAATTCAACGTTCTAACCGACCAGTTATAATCAGTATAAATGGCCATCATGTTCTCTCAATTTATTTGGTCTCAATTCTAACAACTTCCAGCTACCTGGAACATTAGACTGGAGAGACTTGTTAAAGGTTATGGCATCAACGCCATATACCTATGGCTCACATGGCTTACAACATGCATCTATCTGCAGTAGGCCTATAGATAAAAATGTTTAAATTATCAGATATGGCTCACCTGCATATTAAGTTAGGTTGATGTAGATAGATGTGATTCTAGAAAAAGTGTATAGGGCCTACATGCCACCAGACTGAAGCTCAGGCTCCTTTAAGTGAGGACACATTTGAAAATCATGGTAACAGTTTTTGCCAGTTTGACCTTGAAATGACCTTGACATGACCTTCAAATTGCTTTCGGATGGTACTCCAGTAAAATACAACCCCACCCCATGTCAAACTTCATAACCTAATTATTTGTCAATATTTTGCTATGGGAGCCCAAGCTGATGCTCTACAATGCTGCATAATTGTAATTTGGCCTGTTCAACTAAATATTGAAGAAGGAGCGTTTTAAGTGAAATACCTAGCCTCCTTGCCAAGGTTGTAACATCCCTTAATATCCTAAATGTGTGTGGAAAATACATAGGACGAAGGATATGTCAAAACCAGTCCCTTGTAATAAATGATTGTACAACAACAGCGTGGAAATTGATAAAAAGTGAACATGTTCTGCCAGTTTGACCTTTAAATGACCTTGGTGTAACCTTGACATGACCTTGATGTTATGTTTATCATTCAAAGCAGTCTCTCCGAGTATTTGACGCACTTTTGGGACACAGAAACAAATCATAGACATTGTAATATACAATTTTAACTACTTTTTGGCTATGCCAGTGACTATTTTGACCTTTCGAGGTCAATGACCTTTAGAGGTCATCAGAGGTTAAATCCAGTTTACCTCCACATCTAAAAATTACCCTTAGGATATGTTCTACAAGTGGTAGAAATTTCATGCTTTAATCATAAAATGCACAATAGGTTACCTTATCTACTACACTAATGGGCGTGTGAATGACCATAAATTGCTCTGGCCTGCCAAGAATGCAATGGGTTACGGATGGGACTAGGCCCAAGCCCTTTTGTAATATGCTCGCCATGCTGGCGATGCAGCCACAGAAAAATATCACTTTTCTCTAGGACTAGACCTCTATATGAAAATAAAAATGTCAGCAATACATTCTCTAGTGCAACCTAGTCGCCCCCTACCGGTAATGTAGACCCCCTAATCATTTGCTAATGCATAATTCTAATAACAATGAAAACAATTGAACGTATTATTAGGCTATGGTACTAGTAGACATATGCTAAAGCGTTTAACTCGATATAACGAATTTTATCTCGTTGGAACGACACAGACCAGGGCCTACTATAGGTCGATGTAACGACTGTTATCTGGATAAAACGACTTAGTAGGCTAGGCCTATAAGCTGATAAGTCGATTTAGCGACTTTTATATAGACTATTATGCCTATATTGAAATGACTTGGTTGTTAAAACGACTTAGTATATTAAGTCAATATAACGACTTCTTTCTCTTCTTCCTTTTTTCTCGTCTTCCTTTTTTCTCGTCTAGTAGAAGAGAAAGAGAAAGGGGGAGTAAAAAAGAGGATGTAGAGTAGGACAAGGAGGAGGAGGAACAAGACGGAAGTGGAGGAATAAGAGTAGGAGGATGGGGACAAGAAGGAAGAGAATGGAAGAGGGCGGTGAGGAGGAGGAAGATTAAGAAGAGGACGACCCCGTAAGCACTTGGGACGAGGAGGAGGAAGACGATATAGTTATACAATGTTAAAGGGACATGACCAGGTCTAAAATCATAAAAAAATCGTTGATTTTATTTTGGCTTCTGAATATGACCATATGATGTAAACATGTCCATAGACTAGAACTGCAAAAGTTTTTTAATTTTTGTGCTGCGCACTTACCAGTTATAGTCGAGACTCCATTCTGGTGGGCTGTAGTCCATACGGACATCAAGAGTAGAATTAGGAGACAGCATCATTCTTATAGGAAATTTTGCGTGGATTCCAGAAATCACTGTCTCCAAACTGAAATATTGTCCGCCCATAGTCAAATTAACCATTTTCAAAATGGCCGCCAAGAGGTTATCTTAACAAAATATAATCTTTATAAACGGCCTAAAATTCCATTACAATATAATATTACAAATCTATGGATGCACAAATCATTGCGGGCATTACATTTGCTTTATTGCTCATGTAAATTGGCAAAATTTCAAATGGCTGACAAAGTGGCTGCCAAATGGTCTTTCCATCACAACCTGTTTATTAGCTCAGCGGATTTGATTAATATGTTGAAAGAATCGTTTTTATCGTGTTAAAAGCACCAAATTTGTTACAGAGCTGGACTAGAGTGACTATGCTTATCCATATTGGAAGCAGAACCACCTTGTAGCTGTACTGCATGAGCTTTGCTCAGGGCATTTTCAAACCACTTTATTTTTTTTAATCTAAGTTATTATTTGAAAAAATATATGTTTCACCAAAAATGTCCACAGCACTGTTTAGTAATGATTTTAGCAGTATATTTAGTCAAGACAGTGGCGAATACATAAGGTGTGTGTTTGGGGGCGGGGGGGGGGGGGGGGGGTTAGCACCCCTTTTGTTCGACAAATTAATAAAAAAATACCATAAATCGAGTAAAATAGCTCAAAATGTGATTAAAGCTATACATTTTGCACAAAGCTGCACAATGGTATAGGGGAATAAACTAGTAATTGTGGCGAAAAGACTTCGCCAAGGGCATTTTTCACCCACCCATTTTTTTCAAAAAAGTAGTAAGTATTTTTGAATATTATGTTTCACCGAAGATATCTACAAAACTGTTTATTATCGCTTTTAGCAGTTTATCTAATCAAAGCAGTGGTGGATCCATTGCGCGTTTTTTCGACGAATTATTATAATAAAGTATCCTAAATGGGGTAAAATGCTTTAAAATGTGATAAAAGCTGCACAAATGAAGGAGAATCAATTTGTAGCTGTAGTTTAGGGGTTTTTTTCATCAGGCCATTTTTTTTTTGCTCAAACACCCCTTTTTTGTCAAATTATTATAAAGTGCACTAACCTGGCTTGGATACACAAACAAAAATTTGGGGGGCGGCGAATCACCCGCGTCAGCCACTAAATATGGACTCGCTATCACATTTAAACACTAAAAACGACCAAATTTTAAAAAATAATCTGTTTTTATTTTGCTAATTTTCAAAAAAATACGCTAGAGATTTTTCCGGTATTTTACAAAAAGATGCAAAAAATTAAAACATTACCTAAAAGTAAACTGTTAATGTAGTGAAGTACAGCTAAGCGCTACAAAGCTTCAGCAGTTGTTGCTGTTGTGCAGTAGTCATGTATTAGGGGGTCAGATTTTTATTATAAGACATTGATGCAACTATCTCATCGCAAAATTTTAGTCGAATTTGCACCCCTGAAAATAACCTCTGGGGGCATCCCCATCGAGACACGACGTTGTTGCGACGTTGAATCAACGCCAGTGACGTTGATTCAACGTTGCAATAACGTCGTGTGCCCAGTGGGATATTATACTGCTACTGACACTTCAACACCCATTGCCCATACTCAGATATATATTTTTTTAATTTAATTTTTAAATGGCAAGAGGATTTTCCTTACAAATACATAGTAAAAGATGGTAAGGGCTGGTTGGATTTCGCTCAGGGCTAGTGAAGCCTTTAGTTGAGTTTGCACCCCTGAAAATAACCTCTGGGGACATATAATACTGCTACTGATACTCCGATATAGATAATTAAACACAGACCTGATCACACTTCACAGGTAAATAAATGTATCTCTTCAAATGACCTTGGTTAGTGACCTTCTGGTGTCCAATCCAACTACTGCCAGCATCTTAATGTCCATTTTCAGACTTCCACGGGCCAGATAAATAACCTTTCCAATGATACCAGATACAAACTTGGGCAATGTTTTCAGTTAAATCACCCTTATATTTTGAAATGATCTTGGATGATGATTTTAAATGACCTCTGGTGATCTTTTTAACCACTACCATTTAATTTACCATACTCTCAGATAGATAACATTACTAAACACACATATGTAAAACTGGTTTAGTGAAATCACCTTTGTCATTTGCGTGATTTGAAAGTTATGATCAAAAACACGATTTGTCAGCAATTTTGGCGGCCATCTTGAATTTGGACAATTTATATGAGCAAAAAAGTACAAATTGTGCCGGCAATAAATTCATCACTAATATATTAGTAATAATATAGCGTTTGCATGTATTTTTAGGCCGGATATTATGATTTTACTTTTTACAGCAACTTTTTGGCGGCCATTTTGAAAATGGCTAATTTGACAGTGATCGTACTATATTTCGGCTTGGTTATTTTCGCATTCTACGGGAAATTTCCTATAAGAATATGGATGTCTCCATATTCTACTAATGATGTCCGCATGGACCTTTTTCTAGGCTTCGTTTCAGAAATGGAGTCTCAACTATTAGGCTGGATATAGAGACGAAATTCCCGTATTTCTTATTTTTGACATGGTTGTCAATAATTAGAAATCAGGAATTTCGTCTCTATATCTAGTCTAACTGGTGAATGCGCAGCACAAAAATTAAAAAACTTTTGCAGTTTTAGTTTATGGACATGTTTGCATCATATAGTCATATTATTAAGCTAAAATAAAATCACCGATTTTTTGATGATTTTAGACCTGGGCATGTAACTTTAATTTAAAATGCAATCAGTTGAAATCGCACAGTTCCAGCAAGGCCGATAATTATAAAATATATGGTTAGCCCCTAAGTCGTAACGTTATTATAGTTATATGATTACAATAAGTCGTTTTAACGAGAAATATGTCGTTATACCGACTTATATCTTGTTCTTCTCATGAAGACGAGGACAAGAAGAAGTTGGTGGTGGTAGAAAAAAGGAGGAATACGACGGATTAGAGGAATAAGAGTAGGAGGATGGGGACAAGAAGAAAGATAAGGGAAGTGGGTGATGGAGAGGAGGAACAAGAGAAAGAGGAGGACGACCCAGTAAATACAAAACATTTGTATAACATTTATACAATGTTGGACCTACGTTGGTCCGACGTTGTATAAATGTTATACATGTGCAAATAATTTGTGTTTACTTTGGATGAGGATGAGGAAGACGAGATACAATGTTCATTTAAAATGCAATCAGTTGAGATCGCACAGTTCCAGCTTTTTGTAATTATCCCCTAAGTCGTTATAATAAGTCGTTTTAACGATAAACATGGTAACAAGAAGTCGTTATATTGACTTATACAAATTTGGTCGTTTTAACAAGATACAAGTCGCTATATCGACTTGTACTAGGTCGTTTTAACGAGTTATATACATCGTTATCAACTTCTACTACTGTAAACATGGTAACCGGGAAACAACATTTTTGGCGACTTTGATATTGCCGTTGGGTTTTAATAAAACCAATTGGCGGTAATTAAATGAAATGAATTGAAATGAATCGGGCTTTAGGCCACCTTTGTGCACATATAGGCTAAACTGGGCCAGGAGAACCTCCTGAGGATGGTGAGATGATTGAGATGACACTGTCCTCCAGACACAGGATTCGAAATTCGAGCCCTGGCGGTCTGAGGCCGAGCACGCTACCTCTCGGTCACGGAGGCTCCCCTGGCGGTGATTAAATATGGCGGATTTAACGATAGATAAGTTTATATATAATATATATCGATTTATACTAACTCATTTTAAGGAGATATAATTCGTTACATCGACTTATATTAAGTCGTTTCAACCAGCTAAAAGTCGTTGTGGCTCGAAACTCAGGGGTACTGGGCTCAAATCCTGGCTGGTGGGATTTTAACGCTGACCGGCCATACGGTGCTGAATTGTGTACAGCCGCCGTCCTGCCACGGACTTTAACGGTTCGAGGTTAAATCGCAGTTCGCCGACTTCCCTACAAATGTAAACGTCTTCACTACCATATTTGCCTCATATCTGTGAGGATTTTTGATTGTTAGAAAATAAAAGTGTGTTTATATTCCAGTTATTTATCCGAAACTGCACTTGGGGGCTCCCCGTGTTCTCGGTTGGAGTGGGGTGTTAAGGCGAGACTTTGTGAGATAGGTAATATAGTCAGGTAACATAGTCGAACATCACGCATGTGCATTCGCGGTTCGGTGCACGTGTTTTTGTGTTTATATTTACTTCAAGGGGTTTTGAGCATGCGCATTCGGGAGCGAATTCTCCTCACATAGATGTCGCTCATGTCACACACGCAAAGATTGATGATATATCCGCGAATTGTAGTTGTATTTTACTTAAATTAAATGTCACATAGAAACGCATGAATCACAGGGATGCAATTAATATATTTATTTATAATTAAGATGATGTTAGATTGGCCGTAGCTCATCAAAATGAGTGCAGAGTGGCAATTTAAAGTTGGTATCAAAGCCACTTTGATACTCAATTCACGGTTCTGTGGCTCGCTGCGCTCGCCCAGGGCCGTTGTTTAATCGGCTAGTGGGATTTCTGTCATCGAGGTTGTGAAATAACACGCAGTGCTCTGAACTGTTCAAAGGTATGGAGTGTGCAGCACTGTCTATTAGTGTATGTGGTACTGTGCACTATTATAATCCTGGCCCTGTCATCATGGTCATAGGGCGGCCCTACGAGGGGTCCCAATGGGACCCCAATGGGACCCCGCGCGCAATGAAATGGGTAGATACTTTGACTTTGCATTCATGTACTGGGGTCATCTGGCTATAAAATGATCCAGGGCAGACTTCTAAAAAATTAGACCTAAACTCAAAAAAAGTAAAAATTAAAGATGGTCGTCATAAATGACATATATAAAACATTCATTTTCGCCATCAATGACCTACCCAGAACATTCATGGGGTTTACACACATGTTTTTATTTTTTCAGGAATTCAAAAAAAAATTAAAAACGTAAAAGCCATAGAATGTGCAGAAATCTAAGATGGCTGCCACACTAACATGAGAAATCTATGTCTGTTCATAACTTTTAAAAACAATACAATGTACAGAAATTCAATATGGCCGCCATGCTAACATAACAAATCCGTATATTCTCATAACTTTCCAAAATATTCACCTAGAAGATTTATTGCGATGTCTACACCTAGGGTATGAGGAATTTAACAAAAGTTGAATCAAAAACTCAAAAGCAATACAATGTACAAAAATCCAAGTTGGCTGCCATGCTAACATGACAAATCTGTCTGATCATAACGTAAAAAAATGCACATATAAGATTCGTTTTGGTGTCTACATCTAGGTTTTTCTGTAAGAAGAATTCTGAAAAATTAAAATCAAAGAGTGCAAAACAATACAAAATCTGTTTGCAATCAAAGTTTGCTTAATCATCACCATCTGATCTAAATCCACCAACTTTATTAGCATTTAATAGGTTCGCTCTGGGGATCCCATTGTTGTTCTATAAATTTTGTATTAAATCAAAGATAATTTTCTGTATTAAATCAAAGACATATATCTCGTTAAAACGACTTAGTATAAGAACTCATTAAAACGACTTCTATCTGGTTAAAACGAATGAATGTAATCCCAACTAACACAAAACCTTTGTATACCATCTATACAATGCTGGCTCCACTTCTTGGACGGTTGTCCAACATTGTACAAATGTTATACCACAATTTCTTGAAAACCAAGCTGTAGAAAACGGCAAAAGTTTTTGAGAAAAAAATTCTAGGCTTTATTTTTGTAAAACGTAAATAAACCGGAAATAGTCCTTGATTTTGATCAACCTGTGATGTTTTGCTGTTGATTTTGAAAGACGACAGCTAGTGAATAAATGAAAGAAGAAGCTATAGACTTGAATAACGATGTGGTTTACAAATGTATTGTGGCTATTTTATCAATATAAAGTCAAAAGACAAATATCGATAAACAAGGTATGCCTACATTTCATATTTTCTACAATATTGTAATTTCACTGATATGCATGGTCTGAAATTTAATAAAAAGAGTACATGTAATAAAACTCCCAAAAGAGCAGTTTTTCATACCTTCTGGCCTAAATATATTTTTGTAATCCGGAACTGCTTTTTTAACATGCACAAAATAGGTCCTTTTCAAAAGCCCTTGAAAGGTCCTTGAAAAGTCGTTGAATTTTGTATTTGAAATATTTGTGGGAACCATGAGCTGGGATATAAGTCAATATAACAATTTATATTCTCGACGTCGTCGTCTTCTCCTGTTCCTCCTACTGCCACTCGTTCTGCCCCGCCTCCTTTCTATTATCTATTTTCCTCTTATCCTCTTTTTTCTCTCTTCCTCATCATCTAGGGCATCCTACTCTTTATCTTCTTCTTCCTTCTCCTCTTCCTGCTACTCCTAGGGAGAGGGAGAAGAGCAACAAGAGGCAGAAGTATAATAAATAAAGAAGAAAGAGAGAAAGACAATGGAAAGATTAATAACAAAACGAAGAGGAGAAGAAGGGGATTGAAGAAGAGGACGGACGAAAGGAGAAAGTTGAGAAAAGATAATGGGGAAGAAGAGGGAGATGGGTATGACGAAGAGGAGGAACAGGAAGAGGCTCAGGGGGGGGGGGGTGATGTGGATAGATAGTTTTATATATACTGGAACTGTACAAAGATGTATACAAACATAAAGCGATGTTATGGCAAGACCGCGACAAAAGGAAGCCCGAAGTCGAGATTTTATGTAATACTCTTATCGAAAGACTTCGACTCCATGGCGTAACCATGGTAACACAACTCTAAAATCGATGGTGCAGATCAGTTTGTTTGTATTCCCCGCTTGTTGTAACATAGGTTATTGCAGCGCCTCGGTTATATGGCCGTCCGTCTGTCCGCATGACATATATCATTATTTATTTTAATATTGTTGATATCTGACACACCGTGCGAGATACATGTAGCTAGACCTTTACTATGAAACAAAATCTGCCCTAAAAATTTCAACTTGATCAATTTCAATATAGCCGACTATCTATCATTATTGATTTTATATGCTCCATAATACATGGAAAAGCGTACCAGATAGCTAGACCATTATAGTCCATGGGCCAGAAAGTCACCGTGCACCCCCCCCCCCTCCCCACACTGACACTACTCACCCACACCAACTTTTCTATAGGCTTTGATATGTCCAAAACATGAATTAAGATGTTACTAGTAAAAAATAGGGAAGCAATATATATTTTTGACCTTTATATAATATGGGGGTACCCCCAAACCTGTCTAAAATTGGGGGTAGGGTTACGCAAACGTGTTTCATTGATTTTCAGATTAACCTATCAAGACATGCGATATACTATATAGCTGGTAATTGAATTCCCGTTCTAATAATACATCACCCATTTAAAAAATAGTCGTCTCTCCACGTAGGCTCAAACATGTTTGCATAAAATAAGCAAAATTAACAACAAAACAAACTAGTCAACATGGTCAGAGAAAACGACATAATAAATCGTAGTTGCTGGACATATCCATATCTGGCCTATGCTATCTCAACCCAGATATGTGTATGCTTCAAAAGGTGTGTCATTTATCAATGTCATACATATTTTTTTAATGAAAGAATATCGCAGCCCTTCATGAAAATATGTATATTTAGCCTGTGCTGACATCTGAAACTTGGAACTTTTATTTTAGTGTATACTTTTTATCCACTTGTTTTTACATAATTAGTGTGTGCTGAATTCTAATCTGTCGGATAACATTCTATATTTGGTGACCTTCACCTTCAGATTAGCAAAACATAAAATGGCCACCAAAATGTTAAGAAAACCCCATATTTTTTATAGTTTGTCGCAGTCGCACATTAAAGCACAATTTATTATTTCTGAAAGATTTTTAATTGATAATATTTTTCTTCTGTCTTTGGAAAGAAATGACGTTTATTTGACCTTTAAATCCAAGACATCCGCCGTTTTTTTATGTATCTACTGTTACTACACCTGTATATGTATATACTGCTAAACATGTTGACGATAATATGACGTATTTGTGGTAACACAGTGGATTAGGAATAAACGATAATGACGAATACATTTGAAAGAAAAAATCCGAAAGGGCCGCGAAATTCACTTTCATATAAAAAACAAACAAAATGACTATCGAAATGTAAGTTAAACCTCTTTTTGTCATTTGTCGTACGGAATTGCTCAATTCATTTATTTTGTATGACTTTGGGACCGAAACAAACATTTCTGATGTTTAGTGTTCATCGTCTGACCTATAGTTTATCATAAAATTCAAGATGGACGTCATTTTACATATTTACTTTTAAGATAATGACACCATTCTAAATACTGAGCATATCAAAGCATGTTAGAATATACTGTGCTTAAACACAGTTTCGAATGCCTTTTAACAAAATCTGCCGTATTATGTAGTATATTTTTGTAGATTTCCATTAAATAGATGTTGTTTATTGTATTTTAGTGCATAAAAAACGTTTTATTTGTGTGTTGGCGGTAACCATTTTGAATTCGAAGGTCAAATATAGGTTATTTGTATCGAAATACATGAGACAAAAATTTATCAACTCCAAATCATGCAGAAACCAGAAAAACGTGCAGTAATTTGTAACACAAATTTAGAAAAGATGTGGTTTTGGCGGCCATTTTTTGTTTTGCTTTTTTAGAGGTGAAGGACACCGAATATAGAATGTTAACCCACAGACTCGAATTCTGCACACACAAATTATGAAAAAACAAACGGGAGAAAAAATATAGACTTAAATGCAGAGCAACGTTAAATGTTTCATATTTCAACCCAGGATAAATACACACATTTTCAAAAAAATCTGCAATATTCTTATATTTAAAAATATAATATGCCAGATACAAATCTAAATACGACTCAGTTTTAAGGATATACACATCTGGGCTTAGAAAACATAGGTCAGATATATATATGGCTATTAATTATGCCTTTATAAGTCATTTTCATTGACCATGTTGACTAGTTAGTTTGTTTTGTTGTCAATTGTTTTGTTGTCGAATACGATTTTGATTACTGTACATCTGGTAATTTTCGCGAGGTTTTAATTTTCGCGAAGAGAACAAATTCACGAGTTCAAAAATCTCTCGAAGATTATTTTCATAATAGCGCCGCTAAAGAAATTCTAAACTTCCTGAAAAGCTCTAATATCGGAAATTCGCAAAAAATTAAACACGCGAAAATTACCATATCTATAGTATTTGTAATAATAAAAAATGTCTATACATATGTGTAGAGATAACGGTTTGATCCACTACATCATGCAATACATCAGTAGAACGGAAATTTAGTTATCTTTTATATGGTATACTGCATGTAGATTGGTAAGCTAGAACTGCAACGACAGACGTTTGCGCTACCCTACCCCCTAATTTTAGACAGTACTAGAGGAGCGCGCAGCGCGAGGGCTGACGCGAGATTATGCACTAGTTCTGGTATAAACCTTATAGTGCCTCTCTCTTTTCAATTTTTTTTTTTTTTTTTTTTTTTTTTTTTTTAGACAGGTTTGGGGGTGCCCCTATATAAGCGGTCAAAATATATTTTTCGTCCTTATTCCGTAGGTGGGACGGAGGGAGCTATGGATTCCGCCTCCGTCCTTTTTTTCACCTCTTCTTTTGCCTATAACTTTGTAAGAAAATAAGCTAGGATAACCATTTTTTGTATGTGGGTTACTTTCAGGCGGATAATGGACAGGTTAAAATATTTGTAATCTGAATTCAATACGCAAGGTCGCAGAGGAGAAAATGATGTTACGACGTTGGGGTGTCCGTGAACATTTCGTTTCCGAAGCATATCTCAGAATGCACTTGTCCGATTGTCTCCAAATTTCACACACAACACCTCTAGGGGGTATATATATGAACTTTGACCTACTTTTGGTTCAGAACTATGACCTATTTAGACGTTTTGACACACACTTCGTTTCCGGAGCAGATCTCGAAAACTATTGGGCCGATTACAGTTATATGGCACATACATGATCTCTAAGGTCCCTAGTTGTGCCTTTTCAGGTTTTTGGACCTCGGCCCTGCAGTTGGCCCAGCACTTTAACCTAATTTATAACATCGGTAAATTTGACTGAAAATTTTGCGGAATATCATGAAAACCGTTTAAGAAAGCTACACCATTACTGTAAAACAAATTGTAAGGTTTCAGGAGAGGATGCATCTCGAAAAATTTCGACTCAATCAAATTCAAAATGGCCGCCTATCGGCCATTATTCACCTCAACAGGCCCGATATTGCGGAATATCATGAAAACCGCTCAAGATAGCTACACCATCACTATAAATCAAATTGTAAGGTTTCAGGAGAAGATGCATTTTGAAAACTTTCAACTCGATCAAATTCAAAATGGCCGCCTATTGGCCATTATTCACTTCGATAGGCCTGATATTGGGTAAACCGTGCTAGATAGCTAAACCATTATTATACAACAAAATGTGAGATTGCAGGAGAGGATGCAACTTAAAAAAATTCGACTTGATCAAATTCAAAATGGCCGCCTTTCGGCCATCATTCACTTTCACATGGCCGTTATTTGGTAAACCATGCTGGATGGCTAGACCATTACTATAAAATAAACTGTGAGATTTCAGAAGAGAGGATGCATCTTGAAAAAAATTAACCGCATCAAATTCAAAATGGCCGCCTATCGGCCATTATTCACTTTCACATGGCCGATATTTGGTAAGCCGTGCTAGATGGCTAGACCATTACTATATAATGAAATGTGAGATTTCAGGTGAGGATGCATCTTGAAAAATTTCGACTCGATCAAATTCAAAATGGCCGCCCATCGGTCATTATTCATTTTCACATGGCCGATATTTGGTAAACCATGCTAGATGGCTAGACCATTACTATAAAACAAAATGTGAGTTTTCGGGGGGGTGGGGGGAGGATGCACCCTGGAAATTTTTAACTGTATCAAATTCAAAATGGCCGACAATTGGCATTATTGACCTCTATAGGCCTGATATCAGGTAAACAGTGCTAGATGGCTAGACCATTACTATAAAACAAAATGTGAGATTTCAAGAGAGGATGCATCTTGAAAAAAATTGACTTGATCAAATTCAAAATGGCCGCCTATCGGCCATTATTCACTTTCACATGACCGTTATTTGGTAAACCGTATTAGATAGCTAGACCATTAGGCCTACTATAAAACAAAATAAATGATTTCAGGAGAGGATGCTTCTTGAAAAATTTCGACTTGGTCAAATTCAAAATGGCCGTCTTTCGGCCATTATTCACTTTCACATGGCCGTTTTTTTTGTAAACCGTGCTAGATAGCTAGACCATTACTATAAACTAGAATGTGAGATTTCAGGTGAGGATGCATCTTGAAAATTTTTGACCGGATCAAATTCAAAATGGCCGCCTCATCGGCATTATTTATTTTCATATGGCTGATATTCGGTAAACCGTGCTAGATTACAAGATCATTACTATAAAATAAAATGTGACGTTTCAGGAGAGGATGTATTTTGAAAACTTTTGACTCGTTAAAATTCAAAATGGCCGCCTGTCGGCCACTATTTACTTTCACATTGCTGATATTTGGTAAGCCGTGCTAGATAGCCAGACCATTACTTTAAAAAAAAAAGTGAGATTTCAAGAGAGGATGCGTCTTGAAAAATTTTGACTAGATAAAATTCAAAATGGCCACCTTTCGGCCATTATTCACTTTCACATAGTCGTTATTTGGTAAACCGAGCTAGATAGCTAGCAGGGGCGTGCGCAGCTTTCCACCAAGGGGGGGAGGGATCAAGAAGTACAATTTTGAAAAATATGTCTTTGGGAGGAAGGCCCGCTGGCTGCACCCCCCTCTGGATCCGCCACTGATGACAAACTCTAGTAGTATAAGCTTAAAGGGACTGGCCCAGGCTAAAATCATAAAAAAATCGGTGATTTTATTTTGGGTTCTTAATATGACCATATGATGTAAACATGTACATAGACTACAACTGCAAATTTTTATAATTTTTGTGCTGCACATTCACCGGTAAGGCTAGATATAGATAAGAAATTCTTGATTTTTAATTATTGACAACCATGTCAAAAATAGGAAATGCGGGAATTTCGTCTCTATATCTAGCCTTACTGGTGAATGCGCAGCACAAAAATTATAAAAATTTGCAGTTCTAGTCCATATACATGTTTACATCATATGGTCATATTAAGAACCCGAAATAAAATCACCAATTTTTTTATGATTTTAGCCTGGGCCAGTCCCTTTAATCATGTTGATACTATTTTTTCCTAATAATTACACACCATATATTGACACTGTCGTGCCACTGTATGTGCATGATGTGTGCCAGTAGTCATGGTGAGTGGGTATGCTCACATCAGCACACCCACTCATTCCTGGATGGATCAGCAGATTTTATGTACAACAATAAAATTAGTGCAATCATGATGATTGAGAAAACGAACATTCATTTGCCAATTTCATGCATGCATGCAAATTTATTCCCATGACATTGAAACAAATGCAATATATATTGTTCTAAAAAACCTCTACCCCCCCCCCCCCCAGACACCCCCCTCCAAAAAAATCAGACCACATTGTTTTATAGATAATAGTCCATGGGCCAGAATTGGTCACCGTGCTAGATAAGAACTAGACAGTCTGTCAGAGATTGCAAACCTCCATTGAAATTAAAGATCCTACTCAGTATCCCAGTAATGGCCCACCTATCTGGCACGGTTTACCCAATATCAGGCCAATTGATGTGAATAATGGCTGATTGACGGTCATTTTGAATTTGATCTAGTTAAAAAGTTTCAGGGTGTATCATCCCCCGAAACCTCACATTTTGTTTTATAGTAATGGTCTAGTCATCTAACACGGGTAAACTGGTCTTCGGTCTCCAGGTCTCCAAAACACCCCGACGCTACTATTTTTAATACTCGAAATATAATGCATTAGATCATGTAGATTGGTTCTATGACCTCCTCATATTGTATGAGAAGGTCAGCATGCAATCTATTTTAATAACTGTATTTGGATTGTTAATTCAGAATCATTGGTCAATTGTATTTAATGTTGCAGAATGACACATCCCTATGTAAGACGCAACATGTGGCTGGAGCTTAAGTACTAGGTACACCTAAATAATAATTGCTAATTTTGGAGAATACACTGCACAATGGATAATCTAGGAGGAAATGCAAACATGAACCTGTTAAATGGAGTACATCCCATACAAAGTGGAGTAAATGTAATGGCTGGTCATGGACCTTTGGTTGGACAAGAGTCAATAGCGGGATTATCACCTTTTATCATTCCCATGTCTATGCCACCTGGCCAAGAAATGCCACAACAAATAATGATCCCAACTAATGCTCCATATTATAACATGATCACTCCAGGTCTATCAGTTTTACCCATGTATCAACCAGCTAGCATCATCCCAGTTGTTGACCCCCGCCAAGTTATGATGTCCAGCATGCCTAGTGGTGTCACTCAACCTACACCAGCCATGATGAGCAACACAACTATGTCTAATTTATCACCCCCCTTCTCAGCGAGACTACCTGTGGCACCCCCTATAAGACCAGTGAGTAATGTAAGACCACCATCTCCGCAAAATTCAACAACGTCTCCAAAACCCACATTTATTTTCAAAAACTATGGTTGTTCTAAAGACGAACCCACCAGGGAAGAAACTGTATCATACCCGATGTCCATGTCAATGGCAGATGCTCTTGGAGACAATCAACCTCAACCTCTAGTTGTGGCGCCAATATCCCCTCCACAAATAAAACAATGCCCAGATGAGAATGAAGAGGATGGATACGTTGATGTTACACATTATGACCAAACTGAAGATGAACAGGTTGTGGTTCTAGGTGACATTACACCGAGGGTGGTGGCGGAGCACAGACATAAGATAGACATGACATTAGGAGTACTGCACGATGCAAGAAATGATCGTTTGTTTTGCAAGCGGTGTAGCTATAATGGCATAAGAAAAGAAAAGATGCTGCAGCACTTGGTAGCTCACCTCGTCGGAAGCAACAAATGCGAAATATGTAGAAAAGTCTTCATTAAGGTAATTATTTACAATAATCATTTTAATAATTAACGTGCATATATTCTCAATAAACTCAAAAACATTACCGTCTATGTATATATGGTTCAAAATGTCGATGCTGTTAATCATGTTAATGGGTTATATTATAATTTTTTATTTTTTTAATGCATAAAAATATAAAAATGCAGATTGTGGAATCAATTCAATTGTAAATATGCTTTATTATTTTAAATATTCCGACATTCACGATACCGATTTCTTGTCAAAAACGGCAGCAAGCATAAATTCTGTTTTCTGTCATCACATCACATATAGTAGGCCCAGTAAATGGTGTCTCTGAATAAGGATTAAGCATGTTAAGTACTTATGTATACTTTAAATTATTACCTGATTACACTTTTCTGGACAATGTTACGACAGTTGAAGTTCAGTGGCGGATCAAGAGAGTGGCGCCGGGCGAGTCTGACCCCTCTGGAGGCTGCCTAGCCCCGTTGTAATGTGTATAAATTATAGAAAGCGGCGCCCCCCCCTCCCTCTGTCTGGCAATTCCTGGATTCGCCACTGCAGTTTTAGCTGTTGAGCTGTGTGACGAGTCATTGGTTTAGCACAGTTAAATAACCCATTATTCCAACAAAACTTTCACCGAGAGAAATGTCCACAGGATTTATTAAAAAAAACATTCTATTATGATATAGATACAATATTTTGCAATAATATTTTTTGCCTTTCAAGACCTTATCGTCAATCTTAACGGCATCTGACGACGTAGTTACATTGTGTGTTATAACTAGACCATTCTGAAGGTCGTTCACCTAGATCTTACGCACATCACTGATCGAGATGGTCAATAGCTATGTATGTGATATGTCGCTGCAGACATTATGTACATTTCTATGCACTGACATCTATAATTTAACAGCGAAAGGCTGGAACTTTCACCGCACAATACCTGACCTCCTACGGTGTTTACCTCTTTCACACTTTGATGATATGATGTCATAATTTGGTGACTAGTCTTTTTTTAAACAATTCTACATTTCAGATCCTCTCAGTCTGTCTAGGACTTACCGGTACATTTGTAGCACTCTAACTTCCTATATGGCTCTGGCCATCTTGAATTTGTAACTTTTGACATAGTGACCCTACAATCTAGTGTAATACCTAAGTTTTTACCAATTTGGGTGCACTGATTACTTTGGAATGGTTATTTTTACTTTTTAAGGTCACCTAGAGGTCGAAACTAAGATGGCTACAATGTCAACATGTTTTTTTTCTTTTTTGTCAGTGACTAATAGTAACTATTATACTATGAAATTTTAGGTCCATAATTGGATTACATAATCTTTTGGGACCAATTTAAGAATGGTTGCACATAACCATGATAACAGGTCTAGAAACTAATGTAATACCTCAGCGGCCTTAATTAACTTTGATATGCCTGATATTTGTCAAACCGTACCAGATAGCTAGACCATATAAGTACTATAAAATAGTACTATAAAATATAGTACTATAAAACAAAACATGCGGTTTCAGGTAGGGGTATGCCCTGAAAAATTTTGCCTCTATATCGCGCTTAACTGGTAAATGTGCAACGCAAAAATTCAAAAACTTTTGCAGTTCTAGTCTATGGATATGTTTACATCATATGGTAATATTAACTGATCATGTAAGAGGCCAAAATAAAATTATTTCCAATAATTACATATACTATGAAATGAGTATAAATATGTGTCATTGTTCATACTTAATCATGTTAATGCAGATGGGAGAATGTTCAAGTGATAAAAACATTGTTGTAAATTGTTCAAGTGTATTTTAGTTCATTCTACATGTGTGGTATTTTATTATGACGTTGTTTTATTTTCTTCTGTAGAACTTCGACAAAGGTATCCACATGAAGACCCATGGAAAAGAAGTCGAGAAGAAGATACCATATCATACAAGGATTGATGATGCTAATGGTATAAACAAAGTAGATGATGTAGCTTGTGGTTTTGATGATGTACATAATTCATGTGGGGAATCTTTCAGTAATGATGAAGGTTATATGGAGGATAACATAAAAAATTGCGATGCTTATTTGACAAATGATCGTATCCCTACCTCAATATCAGATGATCAGTCCTTACACGAGCCAGAATTACCATCTCCAATAACTAGATCAGTGGGTAATTCACAGGTCTCTAAAACTCTCATTGCCACCCCTTTTCCCAATGAAATGCATAATGAACTGATAAGTAAAGCCATTGGTAGCTTTGAAGGGTCTGATGGACATAACACACAAGATCGCCAATCTGATAATAATTCTAATGAATTTGGTTCACCTCCTGCTTCAAGTTTCAAGTTATCCAGCATGCTTGCTACTACACTTCTTCAAAAGTTTGATAATGCACGAAGTATATCTGAAGAGCAATCTGTGTCTACCTTAGCACATAGCAATGTAAAATATCCAGACAATACAGTATCATCAGTTGACACCATGTCATTGCCAAACATCGTGAGCAATTATAATCATATTCTACAACCCTCAACATATGCAGATAATCATTCAAAAGACAAAAGATATACATCATATCCTTTTGGTAAGACACAGGCCTGTCAGCGAAAACTTACTGGCAATAGACACAACTCCCATTTGGCAGGTGAGAATTTTGTCATGGTCTGCTGTGATGTTTTATCCCTTAGAATAGAGAGACTACATCGAGCATGATTAGAAGGCTTAGCTATATGTTAGGTATCGATATATGTGATTTAACACTCACATGGATTGCATGACCGCAGGCAAAGTATTGGATGTGCCTGTTACTACTGATCACACAGTGTCATTGTTGTATTACTGTTTTAATTTCTTTTTATAGATTCACCACTACAAATTTTTGATTTATCCCTCATCGAATTATTATAAATTGTAGGCTTAATGCAGATACTAACTCTGACATGTTGCAGCTAAGTGAATATTGTTTTATGTCGCTTTCTGCACATCCTGTCAATATTGCAACAAGAAGTCTTTGACAAGGATTGTGCACTTAGACTATATTAGTTCCAAAAGTGTAGTGTACATTACCACAGACAACATTGCTCACTCGAGACCTTTCGAATTTGGAACACTGACATTTATGCAAAAGCGCAATTATCGTGATTTGAACCGAGTTACAAATGATATCCAAAGTTGAGATGAATGAGACATTGCATCCGTCCATCTTGTTGTACGCAACGAACAAGAAGAGTAGGCTTAAATAGGCAACGTGGAAACTATAGTCGTTTTGTTAGGCCCCAATATGGGAGGACTAAAGGAATAGGCGCAGCAATGTCACTGTGATGATTTCTACCCTAAATTCAATACAAAGTATTTTGTTATACTTGTACCCAATAGGGGTCTACTCCTATACATAGGGAGGCTCTACACTATTATGGCTACTCTGCTGCATAGCATTGATGCTGTACCAATGATGTTATAATAATACTCTACAGCGCCAACAATAAACTCCATGCTCACATACCTTAGTCTGTAAAATAGCCTACATATATTTCTTGTGTGCGGATGCTATTAAATCCCAAATTATATACAAAAAATATCATCTAGAAATTCTTATTACTGATTATGCATTATTGCTGTGCATGAAGTAATCGTATAGATTATGTGCCCGGAAACAGGAAGATTATCGGTTGTATCCACTGGTTAGGCTAACAATAGTATAAATAATTTCTGAGCCCTAATAATTGTATTGAATCAAGCACAATGGTATTTTGATTATTATACCATCCTAAAATTGTGATTAATTTTCGCATATAATATATCATGTTTAGTTAGTGTCAGTACATGACAGTCTACATTAGGTAAATCAGTAATATGACAAATTGTGACTGGAAGCACAGGAATGCCGTCTGCCTGCTTGAAATGTTGTTTTTTTGTCATGGTATTGTAAATTGATGTGGCTAGCATGATGCAATTTGTTTTTGCTAAAAATGTAACTACATCAATATCTAATTGGTCAAATCATTAGCACTGATCATGGTGTGCCTTTAGCAATGCTACATTGTATTTCCAAATCTTAGATAAACAGTTTTGGATTGCAATGATAATGTTGTGTTCATAATATGTCTAGTCTTTCATTAACATAATATGTATATAATACATACAGTATTATCACCAAAGACCCTGTACAATAAGACAGTCAACTCTCCCCAAAACGTGAAATCGCTCTCAGTGCTGTCCCCCGATATTGGGAGTTGGAACTAATGCTTTTGCCATCTATCAGGTATGATTTTACCATATTACGACGAGTAATTATGACATTCATCCTATTAAAAAACAATACATACTTTACATCATAAAAATTGGAAAAATAAGTATTACCGAAAGTTTACTTCTATTTTTTATCCAATAATTTGTTGGTTAGTTATCAATACTTTTTAATTGTCTTCTTCCCTTTGGTACCTCAGGGGTTGATGCGCCCGTTTAAACAAGTAAGCATATTCATTGTTTACAAACAACAGGTGACGCCAAGCTAACTCGAGATGTCGACTCAATTATAGAGTAATGCTGGTCCAAGGTTTGCAATGCTGGACCAGCATTACCCCATCATTGGTTCATCTTCTCGTATCTGCTGGCAGGTGACATGGGTGAAAGGGTAGATACGGGCAAAGAAAACCAAGATAAAGGCAATGAAAATAATATATATACTATAAAAATTATATTACTATATCTTATAGTCTAATGACATGGATCATTTGTCATGTTTATCATTCGGAATATACCTGAACAGAAATATTTTGTTGATATAAAGCATGTTACTGTTACTCCTGATTCTGTCACAGAATTAGCTCATTCAATGCTGAAATCATTCACGCCACAAACGGGTATTACCATTGAGGAGGAGAATTTTCTTGCATAATATTATATATCAGTGGATATCTTTGTCGCAAAGTGTCGCGATCTGCATGTGATCAATGTAATTTTGATGCCACTAATAAATTGCATACATTTCTGTCTAAGAAGCAATATTTGAATATTCAAGGTGTGGGGCTTTTGTTTCACGTCAAAACTTAATACAATTAATTGGTTCAAATGAACGAATTTTTGGAAATATACCTGAACACATTCTACATAGGAGTCACAACAGAGATCAAATTATTACCATCATCAAAGACGCTAAATCACGTGCAAGTTGTGAATGTTTCACGTTAATATTACATATTTATGTTCCCATTTGGCTACGCCATGTACTGCGGGAAAACAATGAACACCTTAAAACCAGTAACGGCAGGATAAATAGAAAATTATTTATATTCAACTATATATAAATAAATTGTGTCATAAAAATGAACGTGTCTTGTTTTCAAGATATCAGTATATACTGCTAACGCTCCAGTCCTCAGTGACATTGATGGCAGTGGTCCGAGAGAGAAGGCTCACATATTATGATTTTATAATATTGCTTTTGTGCCCTTATCTTGGTTATCTTGGTTTGTGTTTTTAAATAATAAAAGTTTGAATCAAAATACACGTCTGCCAAGTTATGGTTGTTACCAACGTTTTGCCCCGATCTCCTTTGTGGTCGCTATGCTTGACGACATATCGTCACCCCCCTCCCGTTCTAAAAATAAATATTGCAGAGATATTGTCATAACTGTCAAACCTAGAAAAACATTATTTTTTATTTGGAGGCTAAAGTGGTGAAATTATCACTTGTTTTATATGATGATACACTTGCTAAAGCGTAGTTCCAACTCCCGTTAAAAGGGGGACAGCACTGCACAATGTATTACACGCATTTGTATGGTGAAATCCGTAAGTTGATCATCTTATTTTACAGGGTCTTTGTTATCACTTTCACTTTGTTTTTAGTATTGACCCTGGTATTTTGTCTCATGAACATATTTCGGTTTATAGCCTCATCTCTATACTAAGCTCTTTAAAAAAATAATGGGGCTAATATTTAATATTAACAAATTGAAATCTGTATAATTTTTTTATTATTTCTGCTCACTTTGTTTCTCAATGTGTGTGGATTGGACACAATTAATTATGCATGTGTTCAGTAGATGGCCAACGCTGACGCTTTAAAGTATTCCTGAGCACGATATCTCAAGAATTTAACCAAATCACTGGTGCTTTTGTATGTAGCCACTTATTACCTATCTAGCCGCAAATTGAATCAACTTTGGTAGAAGTACATACATTTTCGTCGATATATCTTTCAGAACATGTGATACGAATCACTAGTGATTTTGTATGCTGGAACCTGCCGACCTGACTGCGAAATTGTCTATTTTGATCCAAATTAGGTGTGTGGATGGACGGGTAGTGCTCTTCTAAGCGTGATAACTTCATTACACCTTGACGGCCTTCATTTTAGCCACATGTGCACTAAGCAAATTTTAAGAGGAATTTCGATATTATTTGATGTTAAAGGTGTGGTCAATTGTCAAAATTCGCGGGACAAGGGTCCCCCAGAAGGCAATAGTGCCCCTGGGCTTGCTAACAAACTGACTGTATTACTGCGGGGATTTGGGAACTGCTTGACCCCAAAAGCTTGTATTGACAATCAGTAAACACAAAACATTTGTATTACTTCATGGGCGGGGGCCCTAGGGTAGTGGTTAGCACCGCTGCCTTTCACGCCAGAGTCCGGAGTTCGGTTCCCGGTCTCGGCGGTTTGAAAGAAACAAATGTTTCTTCCCCATCCACGTGTGAAAGTTAGTATTGTGGGGAGCCTCCGTGGCCGAGAGGTAGCGTGCTCGGCCTCAGACCGCCAGGGTTCGAATTTCGAATCCTGTGTCTGGAGGACAGTGTCATCTCAATCATCTCACCATCCTCAGGATATTCTCCTAGCCCAGTTTAGCATATATGTGCAAAAAGGTGGCCTAAAACCCGATTCATTTCATTTGTATTACTTCATGCAATGTTGGACCAACGTCGAAAACGTTGTGCCGACGTTGTATAAATGTTATACGAATGTCTTGTGTTTGCTGGGCTGCAGGAGGACTTTCTCTCAAACATTGTACATTTATTCAATGTTGGCTCAATGTTGGGCCAGCGTTGCAGACGTTGGCCTAGCATTAAAACAGCATTGGATTAATGTCTCGTTTAAGAAGTAACTTGTAATCAGTTCAGTGGCTATATTAATGCCGTCAATCTGTACTCAATAGGCAACTGTTGGCCTACACTTGACCGTCCCAGGCATGCACATTTTGCAGTTGAACACTGGTTTAACCTAAATCAAAAGTCACCATGCTATGGAGACAAAATTGGAAAATTCAATACTCTGTGAGCTTGACCTAACTTCAATGTCACAGAAACAGATCGAAACTTCTAATTGTTGATGTAGATGGTCAGATCCACCTCGGGGCTATTATTTTTTTAGTTCTTGTGAATGCATCTTTTAGGGAACACTCATGATTCCGAATGTAGGCATCTTCCTGAGAGACTGTATTGAAAATATTTAAATTTTTAAATTTTGAATAGTGCAATTGTGGTCACTAGACTACAGTAGCCTAATTGAAATATCAACCAAAAAAGAGAGTATGATATAAGGTGTCATACAAAGTAGGCCTACACAAGTGTTATAATTGATGTATTTATTACAGAAATGAAAATTATATTCACTTCCACTACATAATTTGTTTCAGACACAGGTGTTCAAGAGCAAATCACGGCGAAGACCATAAAACGAGTAGCACATCAGTCAGACACAGGTGCTCAATACAAAATCGTGGGGAAGACAGTAAAGCAAGTAGCACATCAGTCAGACACAGATGTTCAAGACCAAGTTGAGGGGAAGACCGTAAAACGAGTAGCACATCAATCAGACACAGATGTTCAAGACCAAATTAAGGGGAAGACCGTAAAACGAGTAGCACATCAATCAGACACAGATGTTCAAACCAAAATCGTGGGGAAGACCGTAAAACGAGTAGCACATCAATCAGACACAGATGTTCAAGAAAAAACTATGGGGAAGACCATAAAACGAGTAACACATCAATTTGTAAAAAAAATTATTCCTGCCACCGGAGTAGAGAAGCTGCCAATAAATACAAATACACTTCCTTCTGCTTCTCAATCCACATCACCCTCACCTTCGCAAAGTAAGAGGTCTCCGTATACATCAACATTTCACACAACACAGCCAGACATAATTGACATACACAATGAAAAACTGGAAACAACGTCAGAAATCAATGCTTCTGACACAGGTCTTAAGATTTCTAATGTTGTAAGCCTGGAACAATTTACTCATAAAATGGAAAATATAACCCAACCGAAAATTACAAAAAATCCTGCTGCAACCATACCGACGGAAACCCACACATTGAAAAATTCTGCCTACAATTCAGAGAAAGGGGACGAGCCAATGGGAGCGACACCTGAACCCCAAAAAATTGATAGGATATATGGTGAGCGAGGTATATTTCGTTGTAAGTTATGTTCCTTTGTAGCTACAGGTAGTTTCATAATGAAAAGGCATGAGGAAGCCCACACGGACCCATCTCGGTATTGTCATAAATGCAACAGAGCATATGAAAGAAGAACTGATTTGTCCCGTCACAACTGCAAAGTGAAGTGCAGAAATGGAAACAAGAGACAAACCAAGAAATACGCTGGAATCTTGGAAACTACTGATTGTGTCACAACACCTGCCATTCATACCGAAGAAAATAATATGGACTCCTTTGTCAACGCTGCTCAAAGTGATAAGAGCCATGTTCCATCTCTCAGTATCATTCCAACTAAGAGAGACACCAATCGCAGTGCTCCACTTGCAAAAAACAAGTCAATCGTGAAAGCACTGGGCACGTTTTCGTTGTTCAAAGAAAAATATTTTTCAAATAGACTATGGGGTTATTGTCGTATATGCAGTTTGAGATGTCGCTCACGAAAAGAGCTGAGGAGCCATCTGCAATCAATTCATGAGTTTGATATTAGGCATGATTCTGTGGATAATTACATGAGAACAAAGATTTTTAAATTAATATGCTCATTCTGTCCAGATCATAAAATGTTTAGCTGTCCATCACCTTTAAAAATGACCATTCACATGCAGATTGCTCACTCTGAATTGACCATTAAAAATAGAATACATCTTCTAGGCAGGAGAAATAGCCATAACTCTTTGGGTCTGCCTGAGCCTGACAAAATGTCTTCAATAGCAGTCTGTAAACGTGAGCCTATCACTGTTGAATCAATACGACTCGATACATATGAGAGCGGGATACTTACTAATACACAAGTACTTCTAGGCTCTGACAATAAGTTACAGGAACACACATCGTGTTTTAAAATAGATGCTGTTCGTAAAAATATACCAGAAGTTTCATGCAGAAGTGATTTAGAGCATTTTTCAGGTGCGATCAAAGACAAAGACCCAATCATAACAAAAATTAAGATATCAAAAGAAGATATTGTGGAATCAGAAGACGAAAATGTTGATATTCAATCCATAGCTAATAATTCAGACACTGCAAGCAGATTCGATCTCCCTACCACTGACCCTAATAAAAAGCAAAACAAGATTAATAAAACTGGTCTCATAGCTAAATTATTGGGTGACAGTATGACAATTCCCAAAACCTCTCATACCATTAAAATTAACAAGACCACAAATGTGATAAATAATTCAGTAGAGGAATTGGAACTTTTAAAATTTACTGTTTTGGAAGATGATTTGCATGGTGATTTTGAAAGTCCAGCAAATTTACCAATAAGGTATCGTCCATTTGTTGCGTTAACCAAGCTGAATCAATATAAGAAATCTGCGCATAAGAGTCCTAAGAGTACCAAGAGTCCTAGGAGTCCCAAGAGTCCTAAAAAAACAACATACAAGAAGATGAAAAATGTAAAATTTGTTGAACGAATAGCAAAATGTATAACAATTAGGGCATCAGATGAACCGGGAGACCATATACAAAATCTAGGTCCTGTTATTTTGTGTCCTGTGTGCGTCTATTTATCAGAAACTAAAGATTCACTACTTCATCATTTGAGCTCTCATATTAGCATGCGCTGTAAGCTTTGTAAAAAAACATACACCAAAGCTGAAGACCTTTTAGAACATTGGTTCACACATCCAGATTTTCAAATAGAACGTGTCAAATACAAATGTGATGTGTGTGACTTCTCGAGCATAACCAGACAGAAAGTCCTATCACATCGCAGTCATCATTTTAGAAGAGCACTATCTTCATTTACTCCACCTATGCCGCAGGCACCTAGCTCATTTAATTTACCCAAACCTGAATATATACCAGTTGTAAAAACGCGTTGTGGGAGAGTCACCACTGGCATTGTCGAAAATGTATTGTCTGATCAAATATCTGTTCCTGATAACTTAATATCTAAAGAGAAACCTGATATTGATGATGATGCTTCAAATAAAGATCCAAGTTTATCATGCACTCTCTGTGGTGTATGTTTCAAATCACCACTATATCTAAACAAACATGCTGTCATGCACACAAATGAAAGACCATTTGCTTGCACATTATGTGACGCTACATTCCAAACTTACCAGAGCCTTGGTATTCACAAAAGAGTGATCCATAAAAGCAGAAAAAAACGGCAGCGCACAACCAGTATTTTGAGTACTAGCAAGAGTTTATCTGGTAAAAATCATGTGGATGCCAAGGGGGGAGAAGATCTCTTGTCTGAAGCTGACACTAGCTTCGACACATCTACTGACTGTGTGAATGAGGAGGATGATGGCCCTCACAGTGAAAAAAAGGCTAGATTAGAGATAATAGATTCTGGTAATGGTATAAATTGCACAACACCTGATAATGATTTTGAACTTCAAAGAGAACATACTGAACTTGTTCATGTATATGATATCATTGAGAAAGTTACTGTGCCACCAACTAGTAATACAGATACTCAGCAAAATCAGACGGAGGAAAATGAAGACAGTGCAGACAAGTTTCTAAATAGTTCTGACAATATTACGAATGCCCAACTTGAAACATCAGACACTTCAAATAATTCTGCTTGTGAACATGATGTATCGGATTCAAGCATCACTCTTAATAAACTATATAGTGAAAACTTTGATAGTGCTGTGAATAATGTTATGGATGAGCTACTTGATGTTCTCGACCAAACAGGTTTTAACGAGATGGCTATCACTGACGCCGATGATGGTTTAGATGAACCTGAACAAAATGAGGTAAACAGATGTGATTTAAATCCGGCTCCATGTCAAAATCTAAACACTGATATCGCAACTGTGGAAATTAGTATGGTCGACACTGATAATATGGAGAAGGTTGGTATGGTCGACACTGATAATATAGAGAAGGATGACAACAGCGAAGAAGAGAGTCTAGGTGGAAATAATATAATTGACAGTTGTAATGCATTCAACAGTACTACAACAAATATGGACTTTGAGTCTCATAATGAAACTTACATAAACACGATAGGAGATGGTTCTGCTAATAGTCTAAATGCGCAAGGTGAAGCTTTGGATGCCTCAAATAATTGTACTCTGTATGTACTTGACAAATTGTCTGAAGATATATCTTCTAGTGAACTACAAAACAATGAATTACAGTTTGATGAATCTTCTGATTTGGAAAAAGGAGATGATGTGAAGGATATCTATAATTGTGCCATAAATGAAAGGATGGATAAATCACTTGATGTGATTGACAAAATTGATTTAAGTGTGAAGATAATCACTGACACTGATGATCTCGAAAAGAATGAAGTGATGAGTGGCGACTTATCCCTGGCGTCAAATCAAACATCAAACACTTGTAATAAAGCATTTACATCTCTTGATCCAGAACTGTCTCCTATCTCAACAACTGTGTCTGCTATGATTGACATTTGTGAGAAACCAGATCATGCATCTGATTTGCATAAGATATGCTTAAGTGAGAAGACGTCTCCTGACGACGACCTGGCTCAACTTCAAAAGAATTTAAATGATTTATATCAAGCTACTTGTGAAAACACAACCATCTGCGATGATGTTACCTCGCTTGGTCCTGATAAAGTGACAGCAGAATCTGCCATGAATAACTTGTGTGATACATCGAAACAACCATCGGTTTTGGTTGATCAAACTGATCATTTACAGATGAACATTAATAGTATTAATAATAACCCAGCACTTGTAAAAAATGTTGAGTCACGTTCTGTCGAGGAATCTCATATGGAGCCTGAGGAGATGGATAAAAAAATAGAGAACCGACTCAAAACAAATCAAATTGACAGCAATAACATTGGCTCCAGCATATTTAAGATAAATGACTCTTCTGCCCATAGCCCATGCGCTGTACATGACAGTCATGACCCAAGTATTGGCACAAATTGTACAGTCGAATGTGATATATCCTTGAATGAGGAAAACAATTCTACCACTGAAAAGAAAACACATACGGTTGATAGAATTGAAGTCGATATTGTAAATACACCAGATATGATTTAGTAATACACATGAATTGTACTTCCGAAACTCTTGAAATATATAGCATAGAAGGTGACCCTCTAGCCTCACACACATGCGCAGCATATCTGACTTTCCTTAGCAAGTTGCTTTTCAGTTTGCCTGTCATAGTCAGACCTGTAGAAGGTAAAAAAACGTGAATTTAACAGAGACATCGGAAATAACAATATTGCCAGGGGCATTGTAAATATCAACCCCTCGTCGGCTAGTAACATTCATTTATAAAAGACAATTGTTGTTTCCATCTTCACATGAAATATTGTTATATATGATATTTTTATATAAACCAAGAGACCATTTTTTTTTTCATTTCGCTTTATTTGAATACCTATTATGGGTCTATGGCCATTATGAAGATTTTGTCCCACCAGTGTGGTGATCTACCTTAGATGTCAGAATCTGACGTCTATAAGTTCTGACGTTTACCGTGTGTCCCCGCGCTGAAACAGACTTCTAAATATTGAGAGGCTAAAGGCTGAGTGACTGAATAGTAGTACTAATAATATTTTTTCAGGTCTGCTCCACAGAGGTCTGGGCCGTGTTATGAGACGACCTTTACATTCACCTTGATAGTAAGGATCATCTTCATCAGTATATATATCGGTAATAAATTAGGAGATATCTTGTGATTTCAGGATTTAGGCAACATGATTGTGCTGTATTGCTACGTATATATATTATTATTGTTCCACAAAATTAATATATTTAATGTTATAGCTGATGTTTATTACATATATTATACTTTTATATAATTATATATAAAACAAATAATTATGTATACATGATATATATAATTATATAGAAGCTATTATATATTCTAATGTAAATAATAAAACTACAATATATATTATAGTCCTATGAGAATGCAAATTTGGGCATATGTATTTATGTCATGGAAACATTTATTTTAGTTTTTATCATGGATTTTTTGGTGTCACACAGAACAGATCGCCATTCACAAAATGATAGTATTTTGTGATTGTTTTGCTGTTGAAAATGGGCCATATCGTCACCCTGATATTATACTGTCGTATCTACAGTTTTCATTATTCCGAGATAATCGAAAAAAACTGAATAATAAAAAAAGTAGTAATATTTCAGCATTGTCTTAAAAAAACTTTGTAGACATACGAAATATACGTTTGTTCAATGTGAAGACAATGCAGCAGACCTTAGCGTTGCATAGCAACCAGCATTTACAAAAGATACGACCTTATTATATTATAAAATATGGCCAGTGTATGATAATACATAATATTACAGTGTTGTATGTGCACATACGACAGTGTAATATATAAGTAGGATTTTTTTCAGAATTAATTGATTTCACGTTTTAATAACTTCCCAGTAATGTTTAACTGCCAAACATACATTAAAATTGTATACTGTACAAAAAGTGGTGAAACGATGTATGTACCACATACGACTGTATAATGTTGACAAAAATGTCAAATGTGTGAAAATGTCAGTATTATAGAGTTGTATCTGCAGATACAACTTCTAGAATCAAAACTGTTAAATGACTCAAAACGTTTCACATATTACATTATTATAAACAATTAGTAAGTTTGCATTGTTTTTCGCCCTAATTCGTCATAAAAAAAATCATTAAATTAGACAGTTGTATGTGGCAGATACAACGCTATAGAAATAAATAATTAAAGGTAAAATTGGAAAATTAAAATAGTACATAGTTGTATGTGCAGATACAACTATAGGAATTAGAGCATCCGATTTTTAAATTATTTTTTTCCAAATAACTGACAATCCCATAAGAATAAAATGGAGGAAAAACATGGTGATAATTACAAATGTATCGGTAGTCAAAATTACACTGTTGTAAGTGGCACATACGACCTTGTAATATATAATTTGCATTAAGTTTGTGTTGTATCTCAACAGAAATACAATAATGAATAATGTTTTACATCTAATCTGTGTTTCGATACCTTTATCATGTTTATTGTTCTTATTTACATTATTTGAGAAATAATGGAAGTAAAATAATATACTTATGGTGACATTGTCAACAATGTTACAATGTAGGTATGAATGTCACTTGTTAGGTTAACATACAATTTATTCTGATTTTATTTCGGTTTATAATTGACATTTGGCAATTCATATTATGGTTTGTTTTATTCAATTAGTAAAGTTACTTGACATTTTACATGTTTCACAGAACATTAAACAAATTATAAACTGGAATTACCACTCAGGCTCTTACATAAGTATCTAAATCAATAATGTAACAACAACCATTTCCTAACAAGGGTCATTGAACATCAAATGACTTTTACTACCTGAAATAAGCGTGAAAAGATAACAGTTTTCGAAAATATTAGAAGGACATATTTTTCAAAAATATATTGTAATCTCTTTAGGGTGAAAGTCAGTTTGCGCAGCGATTCAGCAACAATCCCTGTTTAACTCTATAGTCAGCATAATGATGAAGCCTACTTCGGTCATCACAGATCGACTAACAATTAGCATGCTACTGTAATAAAATGGCTGAAGTCAGCTAAGTTTTAAATTACTTCTTATTGGAGTAATTTATTTCATTAGTCACATTCGAAGTCAGCTTGAAGGATTCAACTCATTGTCCGGGGCAAATCATACACATGAATAGCATTGCTCAAATATTATATACATGTGTCTGCCTCTCTTCCAAATGGTACTGTGGACAAATCGGTTTTCATTTTGTTTGTGTATCCATATTCCGGAACGCAGTGTACAATTGTATCCATTTTAAATCGGTGCATTGCAGCAGTTACCTGATAAAAGATACACTCTATTTTTTTCTTTACCAGACTGTTTCTGTAATTATTGAATCACACAACTTGCTTTTTTATTCTCTCTGTGTAATTGCTTCATGCCACACACAGCAGTGTAAATCAATAGTGTCAAGATCATAAACACTTGGAATGTAAGTTACCAGCTTCCTTCTATGATAGTATAGAGATGATGGCTGTCCATGAGGGTTGTTTATGACATGTTGCTAGCCAAAACACCCGGAAGCCACATTAACCTATTGATTAGCTTTTAGTTTCGCAATGTGTTTTTTGCCGAGCAAGTATTTTATTTATCAGATCACCATTGTTTGATTTAAAATTAATGTTGGATGAAAAATAAATTTTAATGCGTTTTTAGGATGAGCCGCCCACCTCCAGACAACTAAGCTGGACAATATTGATTTCACTATAAGCAGGCAGGTTTTTGACCACGGGAAATAGAAATATAGATATTGACAATGAATAAGGGACTGAATCTAAGGTAAAGACTTATGTGTTCCATCCGATATAGATATTTTTTGTGGAAATAAATACGTCGCCGACTGCGTGAGTATAAGTAAATACTGGCAGGGGCGTAGCTAGGAGTAAAATAATGTGGAAGCACAATGATGTATTGATAAAATTTTAGGCGTTAGGAGCAACTCTACTGCTATCAATTCATAGCGTTCCGAAGCAGGGAACTATTTTAAGATCGGTGCGAATCGAGCAGGGCAATTAGACAGGGGCACATCATTACATAAAAATAGCGATGAGCCATGAATAGTCACTGCCCCCTCCTTTTTTCTAATGTTAACAGTCGGGATTATCTAGCTTTAAAAAGTCAATCAAAACCCTCGGAGCTCTTGGCCAAGACCTTTTCCACAGCTAAGAATTTAGACTTAATAAAGTAGAGTGCATCTGAGGTCAACTCAGAAACACTGGCAGAGATTCTGCCGAGGCCTCCGTCTGTGACGTCGTAGTATACCCTTTGTCTCTGCAGGTTGGGTTGGATACCCCTCTCCATATAGTAAAAATGACGTTCACACAACGTTGTATAAATTATGGGCCCAACGGTGTAAACATTAGACCAACAAAAAATCGCCGAGCGTTCACACATAGTTTTCCTTATAATTATAAGCTTTTCATATAATATATAATTATACGTCATTTCAAATAGTTATAATATATAATTATAGCATACATTGTAAGTCACTTAAAATACTTTACAAAAACAAAACCCAGTAAACAAGAGCCGTTGAACCAGAGTTGTTTGAATGTTGGGCCAATGTCGCAGACAGTGGACCAACATTCAAACAACATGGGGTCAATGTACCTTCTTTGCTGGGAAGAACAGAAAATATAATGTGTAATTATGTTATGACCCAACAAACACTAGATGTTGAGCCAATGCCGCTTTAATGTTGTCCCATTGTCTGCGACGCTGACCCAACATTAAAACAACATTGGCTCAACATATCGTGTTTGTTGCAAAAATATATATTTTTTATTAATAGGACAATAATTTATGAAGGAAGAATTACAAATAACCACTGATAACATGACATTCAAAATTAATTTCCAAATTCTCAAAATCTTCGCTTAGATCTACATAAAATTATTAAGCTATGTTTTGTTGCTTTCACCATTAGGGCCTATTTCTTCGGTACCCTATAGCGCAGTATTCTTGGACGCAAATATTTGCTTCCAGATCATAATCACTTAGGCCTATACCAGATATCATCATTCTTTTTATATTGGTTATCCTTCCTTTAAATGCATTTGAAAATTATTTCAGTAGACATTTCTGGAACAATTTCAATGCCCATTTTCTGATACCCAACTGTAATTTAATGTATTCGTGTCAGTGGCTGTTTATGTGGGTGTACATGTGGAAATGTTGCACTGAGAGAAACACAACAATTCAAAATAAAAGCCTATGCTCATCCATTAAACAATAATTAATTTTTTAAAACAGAAAAAATACAAACCCTGTATTTCTTATCTTTTTTTCAAAACCTGAGAATCTCCTGGGAAATAAATTTGTTGTCACCCGTTGTATAAATAATGGTAATTGAGAAATATTCTTCATTTCGTTCTTATTTTCTGCAACGACAATTGCTTGGGAGAGCAACACGTCCAGCTCTGAGACGCTGTCCATTGCAAATGACCCCCGTACTGCGGATTTTGATTGTGGTGTGTCATAATTATGAAACATCAATTTTACTTTGGAACAATGTTGTTTTAAGTATGGGTCAACTTTTATGTTATTGGCTAAGTTTAAAACAACGTTGATAACATTTATTTACCTTTTTTTATAAAATAGTATGAAAAAAGTGTCTATTGTTTATTGTCTACTGTCTAATGGCGCCAGACACCAGCCGTAAATGGTTGAGGTGTTGGTAGAGGGGGGTTTCTTTGAACCGTCGGGAGAATGACTATATCCGATAGCGAGTTCAGCAGTTCGACATTATGACAAATAAAAACCTCGGGTTGCGCCCTCGGTCTTTATTTCTCATAATCTCGACTGCTTCACCCATTATCGAATATATAAAGGCCAAATTATGACACAAAAAAAAATCGGAGGACGTTCTTAGATTAAATATATAAGCTGTGTGGGAGGCATATATTTTGTGAGGGCGAGCGTACAACGAAGGAAGAAACTTATTTTATTATAGTACAGATTTTGTGCGGTTTTGCCCCCCCCCCCCCCTTGAATGTTTTCTTTCTATATTAATTTCCCCATTTGTGCTGCAATAAAAATGTTCTAATTGACAAGCGAGGTTATTGTTAGTCTGCAGCTGTTGAAATTGTTACAGCTGTTTTTTAAAGTAAGGCTGGTAGGGTCAAATCATGCAGTATAGGGTGTTACTAGTGAAGAAAAAGATCAGAAGTCTAAGAGGGATTCAGCAAGCATGGTACAACAACACATAATACACACGCATGTTCAGTGCCTCATGATTTAGCTAAGTATATATCACAGAAAAAGATTTGTTTTGTCTCATTTAATAACAGATTAAGTGAGTCAAGTGAGGTTGCATCAATTTTTAAGCAAAGTAATAGCTGACTATACAAAACAGCCTTCGATCGTCCAAGATCAAAAGGGTGTGACAGAGGAAGAATCTATATATTCATGTTTTGTGATTATTTTGAAACTGAAGTCAAATTAATATGACTGTCCTGTGAACACTTGACTAGTCTAGTTTGCCATGACTATGGTGAGCACAGAAGGCTGGTATCTGTAGATACAACACATTATAAACAAAACATTGCAATTATAGAGTCGTATCTACCACATACATCAACTTCATTAAACAACAACATAATAATGTTAACAGAGCTGCTGATTCATTTTATCGCAGTTGTTATAAAGTAATATTATCACAGCCGGTTTTAAACAGTGTCAGTGTAGAATTGCTCTATACTGACGTATCTACCAGATACAACACTATAAGATTTATATTTTTTCCAATTTTGTTGTATGTGCACATACGACTCTATAATATCTTACTTTTTTAAAGATTAGCAAATCACTTGCAGATACGACTATGTATTAGTGTGATTTGACCTACTTATATCCGGAAGTAAAATTCAAAAATTTAATACAAGATGCGTATGCCCCTAAATACTTTAAATCAAACATAAAAACACTTTTGAAAAAAATGTTAGATACGACAGTATAATATCAGGGTGACGATATGTACAATAACATTCAATTTAAATAGAACTGTTATACACGTTATTATCAAGTTATGTTTTAAAATAAGTATGTGATGATTTGACTGAATATAGCTGTACTCAATAATTCTAGTGCATTTAAAGTATTAAATTGGATTTTTGTTCGACAGTTTAGACAAATCGTTTGGTTAGAATATCTTTGTGCTTATCATTGTGCTTATTATGTCCTATCATGAAAATATTTGAATTTCTATATAGTTTATATATAGATAACGTTTGTTAACTATTAAATGTCAGCATGACTAATGTAACGCCTAATCCCCACATAATTTATGAAATGTAACGTCGGAGATGTATATTTCTTATGTTATATTTTATATATGAAGATCTATAAAAAGAATAAACATAATCATGATGAGCAATTGTTACACTTGTATTCAATAGGTAAATTAAGACAGGTGCTAAATTATAGTCACTTTTCAGTGGTAAACATTTTCTTGTAAACAGCACTGTTTGCAGACCAATAATTTTATTTTGCTTTAATTATCTTTATTTTTATTATATAAATAATTAATAAAATAAATATTCTGTTTTGCTTATTGATAGTCAGTTTATTACAACCAGGTATAATATTTATATACATTTTCTTATTATTGGCATGCATTCTCATACTGTTTTACTGGATTTCTGGGTTCTGCTAGCATACTATGTGTAGGTGTGTCCCAAAAAATCTTGTCAAAAAAACGGAAGCACACATAGATTCAGTTTTATCTCATCTTTCGATCTCAAATATTATTTCCAGCGAAGCATTTCTGATTTCAGTTTTGTATTTCTTCAGTTAATGTGTTTTTTCTTATCTTTTATCAACGTATGAAACCTCACATGGAATGAATAGTGACCCTCAGCTATTTTTACTCTGAGGCCTATTGACCCTGGATAGCGAAGCTGTGCGAAAGGTGTTTCAGCATTAAATTGCCTAGCGAAACTGACTGTCTGGGTGTGTCTGGGGGTAAAGTCCCTTAGACATGCCCAGAATCCCTCTACATCTGTAGCCTACATTATTCTTCTCATCAATGGACTGCACTGTTTTTATTGTATGGCAATGTCACTAAGATGACCATTAGTGACGAAAAGTGACGTTCTATTCCACTACTACTAGGTCTGTCCTGGGTATAGACTTGCCTGGCAAATCAGACTAATTTCATTTGTGGCCGGGAATGGGTCATGATCCACTGATATGCCTATGTCAATTGGGTCAATCAATAATTTGCTGGGTAAAGTCATGGGAAGTGCGTCATTTCTGTCAGGGAAATCCACAACCGACTACTGAAGTTCGTCAGTGATTAAAATAACTAAACAGCTGTGAAAAACAAGATAAGAGTTTTCTCAACACTATATCCGACAGAAGTACCCCCCCCCCCCCTGAAATTGGGGTATTGTGGGATTCCCTATCAGTATATCTAAAAATAACAACTAACCACCAATGAGGCATACCTGATCATACATAATACGCGAAGCCTTGTTGCACCGCATAGCGTGGCTCAGAAAACCGGACTAGGTATAGTCCTAACTCAATTAAATGACACTTAATAAAAATGATACATCAATCATTTTGTCAATTCAGTCAGCTAGAAAAAACACCATATTTAATAGGGACCTCGCAAGAAAAGCATGTATTCATGTTATTATTAGTGTTGCAGGAAATGTGGGTGAAGTCACAATTTACATTTTTATGGACAATTTAACACATTTATTCCTTGACCATGTTAATATTATGACATATTTATTCAGTGGTTATATTTATAAAATAGGCCGATTGTTTTGTGTATCTTGATAATATCAGAACAAGCTACACACCAACACCTCGTTGACAATCACATTATGGGGTGTTGTATTGCTGTTAACATGATTAATACCCAGCAACCATGATACGTTGTCCCGGTGTTGGGCCAATTGTGGGCCAGCGTCGTAGACGGTGGGTCAGCGGGACAACGACTCGTGTTTGCTGGGTGGTGAAGTCAGCAGCCACATGGATTGTCACATTGCTGTTTATTTCGCCACATGTCCACAATCTGTTTCGTTTTGAGATCTGGTTGAACTAGGAGATCATGTTGACAGTCGTGAGCGTCACACAGCCACCTGTGGTCGTCAGCGCGTCTAGGAGAGATGGCTGCCATCCAGATCCCCATACTGATATCCTCTCCCTGATACACCTCCAAGTGCTGGTAGTTTTGTGAAATCCAATTGACAATGTCTGCTCCGATAATGTAGCCTGACCCACAAGCAAATACTGGATAAACTGGAGAAGCATATTTTTCCTCTCGCCATTTTCCATGTGCTTCAACAGGCCAGTTATGTCTAAACCGGCCCCACCAAGTTTTCTTACTGATTATTAGAGGTGTCTCTTGTAGATGGGAATAAATAGCTTGCACATCCACGAATGTGTCATCATCAGTTTTAAGGACAAAATCTACACTATGCTCTTCTTGAATCCAGTTGTAAAATGAAAGTAACTTTAGTGGAATATTTCTGTATGTATCTACAGCAGGCACAAATAATATGTCATTGTGTAGCTCATTTTCTTCTTCTAATTTCCGTTGTTCGTTTATTAGAACAGCTTTCCGTCTTTCATATTTTTCTTTCCTACTATTAAATAAGTGGTTGAGATATTCTGTGTTCTGAACTGTAAAAATAAAAGACACTGTTGTGAACTGGACAGTATTAAGATAAGCAGTGCCGCTCAGATGATTTGACATAGGAATTGTTGCTGCAGAGAGGGGTTGTATCACAGCACCAGCAAAATTAAATTTGCTTCGAATATTCCTAGTAGGCCTATATACACGGTTTATTTCATCTGTATTGTCATCACTGCCAACAACCACAACACCTTCAAAGCCTTCTGGTAGTTCGTAAAGATGACTTACTAAAAGATACACATATCCATCAAGAAGAGTTCCTTCAGACGAACTATTTAAATCTAACGAAATTATTGTCTTTTCTGTTGTGGTATCAACAAGTTTAACATAGGTATTTGGTGTAACACTGTCAGCGTGAATACCCAGCTTATGGATGACAACAGGATGACGAACCCTGAAATACAAACTATTAGATGCAGTAACGACAAAGTTTACACTTGTAGATGCCGATAAATCCTCCTCAGTTACTGCAGCGATGTACTCAGTGGGTGGCACAGTAACATTCCACTGTTGACAGTCATATGGATCTTGTCTGTATTCCTGTGGATGGGGGCAGCCTTCTTCGCCCACCACAAACCTCAGTATTACGTCATCCGCTAATTTAAATGACACTTTATTATTCCACCACGTGTCCCTTATCACCTGGCGCTGCTTGAAGTTTTCTCGTGCTGTTAGAACACCAACTGCCAACTTATAGTTCACAACATCACGTAATACTTTCATCTTCAGTAATCTGAACAGCGGCACCTTGTACTGCGTTATGATTACAGCCACAAGAATCGGGAACAAGGCATAAATAAAGACTCTCACAACTTTCCACATGGCTGACTGGACGGTGATTTACATACTGATCAAAAACATCTGGTATATTCATCTCTTTATAGCATCACAGATCTATTCTGAAAACAAAATTACAAATTTAAACATCACTGGTCTTATTAAAAAAAAATCGATACTAGTAAAGGTAAAAACATATGGAAGATATTTTGCATAAATATTGGGTATTTTTTTAAATAGGCCACATTAGCCTATAGGCCTTAACTACGCTATTACTTAAAAGGTGTGCTCTAATCATTTAACTACATACTTAAGCGTCATGGGTGTGACATATCTACAATTAATATCTACAATTAAAGGAAAATTCCCAGGCAAATGGCATGTTTTTGTTTTAGCTCTGTTATATCATTTTGGGTGTTTGAATTAGTGAAGGCAATATTCCGATAGATTACAACTTTTAGAAACATCCGTTGGCAACGTAATCAGATTTTGAAAAAAAGACTATGACAGGATGTCCGGTCATTAGCCTATATTGTTGTCTTTTAGATCTACCTGTTTTATAATTCCCGATTTCTTATTTTTCAGAGATGTCCAAAATGAGAAATACGGGAATTTCGTCTCTATCTGTCTATTTCTAGCCTGACTGGTAAATGCGCAGCACAAAAATTTAAAAACTTTTGCATTTCTAGTCCATGGACATGTTTACACTATAATTATGGTCATATTAGGAAGCCAAAATAAAATCATTTTTTACGATTTTAGCCTGATTGAGTCGCTTTAAAGTAATTTCATAAAAAAATAATACAACTCATGAAAATTGGTTTGGATTAAAAAACTAAATAATAAATATAATCGTTGATGACAACAGGGTCAATTACAATATTGTTTTGTAATTGAGTAACTATGTAATCATAATTACAGTGTAGCCTACTCTGATAATTGCAAGTGTAATTAAATATGTGTAAGGGTATGCATATGTAATTACAATTGAAATAAATACCACACTGTCTGTAATTGTACTTAAAAATGACAATGTCGTAATTGACTTAATTCATCTTCAACTACATCTAATTACAGATTTTCAACTGCATTCAAATGTCTTAAAACTAAATAATTAATCGAAAAGTTTTGCGGAGTTAGAAGTAATTTCGCAGCATAATACTGTGGATCTTTTAATTTTAGCGTGTTTAAATTTTCGCGAATTTCTCATTTTGCGCCTTTTCGTGAATTTATATTTTCTGTGGCAGCACTATTATAATAATAATTTTCGCAAGATTTTTAAATTTGCGAATTTGTCCTCCTCGCGAAATTTGCAAAAATTAAAACCTCGCTAATATTACCAGATCTACAGTATCGTCACTATCAACACCTTCAAACTCCACTGTGTCGACATATTTATAAATCTGTACTTTAATTGTGTTAATTATTGGTTACACAATCATCACAATAACCAAACACTCTGCGCAACATGTCCAATTAACAACAGTCAACCCAGGTGATTGCTAAGATGCACAAAGTAGTGGGATTCAGATGTAATGATGATGTAATGCGTGGTTTACTTTTAACTCCACATTGCAAAAGATTAAGGCTCTTCCAGCGAATATGGTATTTTGGCTCAGTGTTGGGACCAGAGCTGTGCTAGTATCTGTAGAATAGAAACCCATCTTTTTTATTAACCAGTCATTCCGATACAAAGCGGAGAGAAATTATTATAACCATATTGATTGTAATTTAAAAATAATTTTAAATGTTATTCACAGTTTTTGAAGGGTTGTAATTGTAATTGAAAATTTCTGAAGGACTATATTAGTAATTTTCCGAAGGGCTTTAATTGTAGGACTAATTGAATAAAGGTGTTTACCTCAACTTGATTATATAAATCATCATAAGGATGATCATTCTGACCTCAGAGATTATATCTCTGATACCACACGCTCATTTCGCCGTATGCACGCATGGCGATTGACCAGATTTATCAGCCGTTAGTGAGCGTTACCACGTGATTTTATAACCATTCCTATAACCACGGAACTATTTTGGTGTTCACTTCAACTCATTACTTATCCTTTTTTCAATATTTAATTTAATTTGAGTTTGTTACAGATAAAGGCTATTTGTTCTGTTTAGTAGTGGATAAATTGAACCAGCACAATTCGCATGTCATTCAGTAATTTATATTTGCCAGTGTTTTGAAGCCGATTGTAAATTCTGTCAGAAAAACGTAAACATGGACCTTCTCACAGCAGCGCATAGGCAGAAAAAGTAATCCATTGAATGTTTTCTATTTCTATGTGAATATAAACTCATATGTGGCGGAGTAGTGGTGTTTTATATTTGCCATATATATTCAGGACACTCAAGCGTGTTTATAAGCCTATAATTGTTATATCAACAAAACTGCTCAAAATGAGCAGTTTTTGTCGAAACATGGCGTGTGGTTACAGAGAGAGAGCGGGGATGACCTGAGCGACATCTATGTGTGGAGAATGAAGGATGATCAGCAGTTGCATACGTAATCGCAACATAGACTATACTGAAGACACATTTACTCGTTGTCCCAAAATTAATTGCAAGCAGACAGCATATTTGATTTTTGAATAGCCTATCAACGTTTCAAGCAGATCTATTTCGTCATTTTTAAGTATAAAAGTCTAAATAAATGTATGTCTATTGATTTATGCTGCCAGGAAAGTCAGTTGTTTTGAATTATTAACTCTCCGTCGGGAGATCGTGACATCCAGGGCCCGTATTCTCGTACAAGTTACGATATATCGTAGGTTTCTGATTGGTCGAGATGGCCCTGAGGCAGAACCAGTCTACAACAGAAGATGAAGAATTGTTTGGTTCAGCTAACCGGTTATCTGCATAACCCCCTCGACCCTTGACCCACAACCCTATCGACCCTTTTATCACAATACATATGATCACAGAATATTTCTACTACTACCGAATATATAAAACCCTTAATGTCCCTTATACACCCTTACATAGCGTTAAAACCGTTAAATATCAGTGTTTCATCTAGCCATTTCTAACAATACCTGATAACGGCTGGTGTACATAGTGGTAATAACTGGCGATGTCTACATACCTAACTGATTCTGTTTGTACCCTTAATTGGGGAGAGGGGTGTTGGAAATGCCCAACCGAGTCAACTGGGTGCTCCGCGGGCATTATCAGGTGCCCCCAATAATCGGTGGCGCCATGCCCCTTCTGAATCCTAGATGAAACACTGAATATTGTTGTGATTTTTAATTGGGTGTGCGAGACCAATGAATAACAAAACAAATGGGAAAATAACTCGCCTTATCATGTATCTAACTATTATATACCGGTACAGATAATTATATTTTTTAGATTTCGAAAAGGGCATTTAAAAATTAAGGGGGGTTCACACGACCCCCCCCCCCCCCCTGGATATGCCCCTGACGTGAACTCTCTCAGGACCGTGCGAAATATACTGAGAGGCTAGTAATTACCTTGATGCCAAACTACGAACAGTTTATGATCTCCTAGATGGAAACTACTGGGATATCACCTTTAACTATGGTCTGACATTGCTCATTGCTATTCACTGTATACGGTACATGTACAGTGAAATTTACAACAATATCACCAAGTACCCTTAAATATTAGTAAGTAGGCCTACCCTTACAAACCCTTGAATATAATAAGTAGGCCATCTCCGAGGCCGTGGATGGATGTATTTGCTATACCCGACTGAGAGCAATCCCGACCCCAAGGTCCGAAAAATGTCCATAGCTTTTAATGATTGTGCGACCTCTGAGCTGAGCAAGCGGGCGTGGAACTAAAATGTTACTGATTCTAAAAAAACTATTTTTGACCTGATTACTCCCCGATATTTTCCGATATGACAGTCCAAAGAAATGTCCCACAATTTTGTATGCGTCAATCTGTGGCTGAAACCTGTTTCAGCCACTGGGGCTAGGCCTACCCTTAGGCCTAACACCCATTAGGCCTACGTATACAGCATCGCTGGGAAGGCGAGTTGGGCTCCTCTCAGCACAAGTCACCACATCAAGCCGGAGCCTTTAAGGTGATGATTGCCGTGTCGTCCTCTCCGAGGCCGTGGACGGATGTATTCGCTTTACCCGAAGAATCAAACATGGCGGTGACTGAGAGCGATCCCGACCCCAAGGTCTGAAAAATGTCCATAACTTTTTATTGACTGTGCGGCCTCTGAGCTAAGCATGCGGGCATGGAACTGAAATGTTACTGATTCTAGAAAAAAACTATTTTTGACCTGATTACTCTCCGATATTTTCAGTTCAAAGAAAATCCCACGATTTTGTACACGGTCAATCTGTGGCTGAAACCTGTTTCAGCCACTGGGGCTAAGGTGACGAGTGCTAACATCAACCCATTTTCGCCGTACCAACGATGCTGTAATCATTTTCTCATACGAATATCTATCTAAAACGGCAGAATCAAACTGTGCAGTGAAACATAGGAGAGAGTGTGAGATGTGAAACGGCAGAATCAAACTGTGCAGTGAAACAGTGTGAGATGTGCTTATCAATATCATTGCGCTTATCTCACCATACGTCTCGCATGGTGAAAGCCAACAGCATGAGTGCGAGAATCATTAAATACTTTTTTACAGCATCAGAAAGGGGTTGTGGGTCGAGGGGGTTGTGGGTCGAGGAATTGTCGGTCGAAGGGGTCATAGGTCAAGGGTTGTAGGTCGAGGAGGGGGTTATGCAGATCATAACCTAGCTAGCCCCATGCTGCCCAGGCCCTTCAGGGGGTGGTTTAGGCTAAGGGGGTTTAAACCCCCGATCCTCGAAAAAAATTATAATCTTATATCATGTGTATTTAAGGGGTTTCCTTATGAACTGGTCACACACCGAAGGGCAAAAAGTGCCCGATATGCCTTAGATTACAGGTGAAAGCCTTTCAAAATAAAAAAATCTCCCGGGGCGAGCTTCTCAGACCTTGCACTGCAGTGAAATAGGCATATTCCTTTCTCAATTTTAAACCTTCCCGTCAGTTAAAAGCTAGATCCCTTTCGACAATAATTAATAATTTATATCGATCGGTCCTATACCCAGCCATATGCTATTGGTCTAGTTTCTTTTTGCTCAGAGCTGTGTATCACCTAGTCCTAACCGTGACCCATTGTATTCTGGGCAAGCCAGATCAATTTAGCCGCGTGACCAGGAACTAGGCTATGTATCACTGAGCCTGTGGAACGGATTAGAATAGAATATTCTATTTAGCAGGAGGCTTGTAGCCCTTGTGACAATTGAAATTCACAACAGGTATTGTAAAGTAACAAATTGAAATAAACATTTGACATTGATTTTAGCAGTATAACATTATATTATATATTAAGCATAATTAAATTAGTATACATGAAATTAGACATTTGACATTGCTATTAGCAGTAAAAAATTATATAATATATTAGGCCTACCATGCTTAAGTATAATCATAATTGTATGAAAAATAAATCAGCAAACATGAAATTAGACAACATATTCAACTTCGCTTCTAATGTTAAAGGGACTGGCCCAGGCTAAAATCATAAAAAAATCGATGATTTTATTTTGGCTTCTTAATATGACCATATGATGTAAACATGTCCATAGACTAGAACTGCAAATTTTTATAATTTTTGTGCTGCGCATTCACCAGTTAGGCTAGATATAGAGACGAAATTCCCGTATTTCCTATTTTTGACATGGTTGTCAATAATTAAAAATCAGGAATTTCGTTTCTATATCTAGCCTAACTAGTCCAGGAATTTTAGGCATTTTCAGGGGTGAAGATGGAAAAAAATAATATAAAGCTGAAAATTTCAGGAGTTGTTCAGATGGTCATCCTTAATGACCTGTAAAAAGTCCCAAAGTTTCCCAGGAGCGGAACATGTTTTTTTTCGCGAAAATCCAAAATGGCCGCCAGAGGCCATTCGGAAATTGTAACATACGAAGAAGTTAACATATATTCCTTTGTAATACCTCTTGTTCACTTCATTTGTTACGGGGAACTCATTTCAGGTCTTCTTTTGAAGTTTTAAAGCCTCAATCGTGTTTTATTTACAAAAATCCAAAATGGCCAGCTGATACAATACTGAAATTGTAACTGATGAAGAAATTCTAATATATTATTTTGTAAAATAAAATTTCTGCACAATTTTTCACGAGAAACTTAATTTTGGTCCTATTTTAACATTGTAAAGCTTATGTCATTACACAGTTCAAAATGAACGCCATTGAGGTAAGAGAACAATTTCAGAAATTATGTTATTTTGTGTGTGCATATTCTTTTATTTGGAAACATAGTGACAGTAAAAAGTATCTCTGGAATCAAGGGTGGTTATGCTATGTGGTTTAGTCCAGTAAATTGTCCTCGGTGTTGCTCCAGCTTTTCATGTGATAATAATAATTATAAATTAGGATGCATGAAATTATTACGGTGACAACAACGACTTACCACACCAAGACGGCTCAACGTATCCCTGATATTACTAATTTTATTTTTCAGCACTAAACTTCCTTTCAACAATTCAGTATATTTTCAAAGGAAAGATGATTTTATAAATTCGATAATGTATGTAAATTTGTATCTGTTATTACTCAATATATTATGATTTCGTCATTCATAACAGAAACACGGGAAGCAGGGACACAATAAACATAATTCACAAAAAAGTCAATTTATCTGACAAGACAAATCAATTACATCCAAAGCAGGCATCAATCAGATATGAAAAAGATTTAAAAAAAAACAGATTGAAGCAAGAAATTGGAATGTGGACATGTGTTCAGAGTGGTGACTGACAAGTATCTGTTGAACGGGTCAGCTTAATAGCAGGCATCTTAAAAATATCGGGCATTGCCATTTTTGGTATGGATAAAAATACTATGTTATAATGCATAAACACAGTCTAATCTAATAAAGAACTGCCATAATTATGCATTTTGATGCACTAAAAGAACTTTCATAATATAATAATCAATGTTATTTTGTGTGGTGGTTATTTTTTAGTTTGACAGGTTTGTTGATTTTTTTGTCAAAATTTTGAAACAAAAATGTAGCAATTTAGAAATTGTAAACATGTTAAAACTAAACAATCGTATGAGTAACTACAATAAAATAATTCAGGTAGGCCTATTATTACATATTATGGTGGTCATATTGAAAAATCACGATCATTTTGATTTAAGGTTTGGCTAACATGCTGTTCTCACAGTACTATCAGGTGCATACACAGACCAATTTTGGTGCCGTTATCACCATTCATTAATTTATATTACACGTTTATATGCCCATTGAGGTTTTAGGATATAGAACTTCCCAGCTGAACCACACTACAAAATATCTGTTATCTATACACGTGTCGTTATTTCAAGTGAATATTGCTTTACGTTGCTTTCTGCACAATCATGGCAATATCGTGAAAGAAGGAAGGGACTATGCCCTAGTCTTATCGAATTACTTCAAGGGTTCTTTATAGTACACAGTGCCATACACATCACTGCACACTCCATGCCTTTGAACAGTTTGGAGCACTGTATAGGCACAACCTCGACGACTAACATACGACCCGACCAGAATTTGAACCCATTTGCTCTGAGCCACAGCAGGATCGAATGGGCCATCGGGACGGCCTTGTTATTTTAAACAAACAAACTTATTCGGGTTAACAAATAGGGTATGGGACCTTCCCTGGGATCCTGCAGGCTCGGGTGTGATACCTTGCATTGTACCCTTATGCCCGCATGTGAAGTGTGAGATCTTGCCTAGGACCATAAGGGCCTAGGTGTGAGAGCTTGCCTAGGACCCTGTAGGCTCCAGTGTATGACCTTGTCTAGGATCCACCGGCTCGGGTGTGAGTCCTAGCCTAAGACCATGCGGGCTCATAGTAAAACCTTTCCTATGACTTGTAGGCTTGGGTTTGAGACCTTGCCTAGGACGCTGCGGGCTCGGGAGTAAGTCCTTGCCTAGGACCTTGGCGGCTCGAGTGTAAGCCCTGCTTAAGACCATGCGGGCTCACGCTAAATCCTAGTCTAGGACTCGAAGGCTCGGGTTTGAGACCATGCCTAGGACGCTGCGGGCTCGGGTGTGAATCAATGCCCAATACCATGCGCGCCTGGGTTAATCCTTGCCTATGACCTCTAGATTCGGATGTGAATCCTTGCCTAGGACCTGTAGGGTCAGGTGTGATACCTTGCCCAGGACCTTGTGGACTCGAGTGGGAGTTCTTCCTTAGAACACCACGGGCTCGGGTGTGATTCCTTACCCATGGACCATACATGTGCGTGTGTGAATTCTTGCCTAGTCACTGGGAGCTCGGTTGTGAGACCTTGTCTATGACATGAGGGCTCGGTGTGTGAGTCTTTGCCTAGAACAATGCAGCCTTGTGTGTGAGACCTTGCCTATGACCCTGTGGACTCGAGTGTGAGCCCTTGCTTTGGATATTTGCTTAGGACCCCAGCTGAAGCAGTAGTAAATAACATTTATCACTTACATGTCTAAATATACAAGAATTCCAGATTACCACCAACAGGCTGGGGATGTCAATTTTAAAATGGAAACCTGTAACCAGTTTTTACGGAGCATGGTGCAGCATCTCCCAATTAATGAATATGATTAGGTGTGGTTGCCAAAGTTGGTTGCATGTTACGATTCAGCAGGTCTGCGAGGTACACAAGCTGAATGGGAACTAGGAACAGTAAGCCATCTCGAATTAATGAAATTCAGATTGATGATTAGGAAACAAAATGGCACATTACTCTCTCAGACTAACGTTGTTTTATTGATTGAATATGATATTTTGGCTATCATGTATTATGAAATAAATACATTAAAATGTGTACTGGATATTTCTTTTGGGTATAGAGTTATTTGTTACTGGTCATTAATTACTGGTAATTTATAGATTTAAAAGCTTATATGTATCTAGAATACGAATGACAATTGCTCCCAATGAAAACTTAAATGGCGGCCATCTTGGATTTATTCTTAAGCGAAACCTCAAAAGTTACTGATAACTTAAGAAATAAATTAAGCATTAAAAATCAAGTGGAAATGAGGTATTACATTAAAATATATGTTTAATAGTTCAGGAATTACAACTTCAACATAGCGCTTGGCGGCCATTTTGAATTTGGCAAAAAAATATGTTTCATTCCGGAAAAACCTTGGGACTTTTCACAGGTATTAAAGGAGGACATACTGGTAGTCTATAGATTTAAAAGCTTATATGTATCTCAAATACTAATGACATTAAACTTACTCCCAATTAAACATCAAATAGCAGCCATCTTGGATTTATTCTTTAACGAAACCCTAAAAATTACTACTAGCTTCAGAAATGAATTCACCATTAAAAATCATGATGAAATGAGGTATTACATTGAAATATATGCCAAATTGTTCATGAATTACAACTTCAACATGGCGCTTGGCGGCCATTTTGAATTTTGTCAAAAAAAAGATGTTCCGCTCAGGGGAAACTTTGGGACTTTTTACAGGTAATAAAGAAAGACATAATGAACACTTCCTGAAATTTTCAGCTTTATATTATTTTTTTCCATTTCAAAACCTAAAATTCCTGGACTAAACTGGTGAATGCGCAGCACAAAAATTAAAACACTTTGCAGTTCTAGTCTATGGACATGTTTACATCATATGGCCATATTAAGAAGTCAAAATAAAATCACTGATTTTTTGCTGATTTTAGCCTGGGCCAGTCCCTTTAAATGATTTGTACGTGTTTACAATTCAACGCTGTGTGAACGGGAATTATAACTGACAGTTTGCTAAAATTATATAGCCTACTAGTAACTTTAGTGTGCATTCAGAAATTTGGCGAATATTAACTTTATGAAACATAACATATTATCGCTCAGTTTGCTAAGAATCCGAATATATTCACAAATAAATCATCACATTCGTCAATATAAAAATTGCAAGAACGACGAATGAGCTTGTGAATATTAAATGTGTTAGAACACGTTAATTTATATGATTTATTTTTAGACCAGACTCACTAATTTCACCACATCCAGACATTTGCCGAAAAAAAGTTGACGGAACAGGCGCACTCGATTTGCACACCGCTTGTAGATTGGTTTTATATTCAGTGCAGTGGCAGCCTCTGGCAATAATTTTTGAACGCCCCTGAAGCCCCTGAAGACATCATTAGTCATCATAGTTTCTTTTATTATTTATTTATTCTTCACTAGTTTATTTGAAAATCAACTCCACAGTGCTGGAATGCTTTCCAAAATGTATCCACCCTCAGGGCTGGCAAAAAACAGGGTAATATTAAAATTACCTAGCCCAATAATGCGCAATGTGGATAAATAAGTGTTTCAATGGTTTAATGGGCAATGTCAGGTAATATGAATATCACCCAGCCCAGTGGTCTATGATAGGAAATATGGATAAATGTGGGTTTTAATGGGCAATGATGGCAATTTTTAATTGAAACACCCTGATCCTTTAAGTTTGAAGTTGTATTAGTCTAAATTAAAACATATTATTTAATTTGGCACAATTTTTATATTCATAATCCATATTAACAACAATATTAACATCAATATTATCAACGTATTTCATATGGAGCTTTTATTTTTATTTGGTAGGGGAATATAAGTGTTTTGTGACATAAATAAACTCCACAATATTAAGTCCTCGTGTGTAGGCTACACATAATCTGTAGCTGATCAACCCTTTGGTGCTGGTATCCTCGGTTATTATAGTTATATCCATATCTAATATAATTCTGTTTTAGATATAGAAATATTCTGTCACTTATAAATTATTTGGCCAAATTTAATTTAGAAAAAATATGTTATTTACTATAAACTGATGGAATATCGAATACTTTACCACAGACTTTTAAAGTCTGAGAATAGAGGAACTTTCTTCATAATTTGATCGAATATATTAAAAATATAAATATTGGCCTAGCTAAGCCTCTTTATTAGGCTGCCCAGTCTGTTCTATGCATCCGGCCATGTTACTGAATCTGCTATGCGGGAGAGGTGGGCTTAAATACTGTTTGTTTTTCCTGCAAGTAAAGCTTATTAATACTAGCCCTGAATAAGAAATATAATTGTATTCAGGATTATATATTAATACAGTCAAAATGACATGCTGTTTGGTCGATCCTATTCAGATGTGGTAATATATCACCCAAGTAAATCACCCTCGCATAGCCTAAAAATATTATATATATATAAATACTATTTTCCACATAAATGTTGCTCAGATCGAATACAGATGAGTTCGCCATACAGTAATTTCGCCACAACTTCATTGGTAAGCTGACCATAACGGCAGAGATGAGCTCGCCACGTTTGGATTAGTATGTTTTATATGTGTTGAATTAGTTTCTTTCTCAATTTTGTTTAATAATAATAATTCTCACATCCTGTGCAATGGCTTTTACTACGAGACGTATATCGGTATCAGCTCATATCGCACTAGTCGGTTGATGAGTCATCAACTACTAACCTGCATCTTTGCCCGTAATTACTACTAGTACAGCAGATAAGGTAACCTATTGTGCAGTTTATGATACAAGCATGACATTTCTACCACTTGTAGAACATATTCCAAGGGTCATTTTAGGATATGGAGGTAAACTGGATTTGACTTATGATGACCTCTAGAGGTCGTTGACCTCGAAAGCTCAAAATATACACTGGCAAAGATAAAAAGTGGTGAAAATTGTGTATTACAATGTCTATGAAATGTTTTTGTTTTCCAGAATTGTGCCAAATACTCGAAAAGACTGTCAGTAATCATAAGTATAACACCAAGGTCATATTAAAAGCATTTCAAGGTCAAAATGGCAAAAATAGTGAGAATATCCATTTCAACACTGTTAGGGGTGCAGTTATCTATTACACAAGACTGGTTTTTAAAAATTATACATTAGATATATTTTCCACATTCATTTAAGATATCGAATGCAGTATGAACCTTGGGAGGGGTGATATCTCCTAGATATTCCGCTTATTACGCTTCTTTCTAAATTGCAATTTTGCAGCAATATGAAACATCCTAGGCTCACTTGGCAAAAGATTGATGCATTTTCGATACATTTTTTTATATTATACGTGAGGCATTATGTGACATATGGCGACTGACCTAATAAGTCTTGTGGGTTTGAAACACATTGCGACACACACAAGTTTTACCGGACTAGAAAACAATACATCGGCATTAAATCAGGATCATATAGCCAGGTCGTGTGCTTAGACACACTTGGTGCAAGTCACCATTTTTCTACCCGTAACTGGGGAATATTTGAAAGAAATCCTGTATATTCTTTGCTCAATCATAAATAATTTAAAAAAACATGTATACATCCAATTATAACTTACAAATGTTGACTTAGGCTTACTCCTAACTTAAAGACATATACATGTACTGCATCAAATATCGGCCTTATTTAATAGTGTAGTATACTCTCTCACGCCACGTCAAATTTTATAGAACTTTAAATATAGGCTATAATATATGGTGGCATATAAATAAAATCTCACAAATGAACATAGAGTACACCTGGATATAATTTAGTAATATTATATTTGAAAATGTTTTTTTACGTTATTTTTCTAAATTCGTGTGTGTTCTACGTTATCTGATGTAACTGATAACAGTGAAGCACAGTTTGTGCATGTATTCTCTTAGAACAATGCCGTGTTACTACAATGCATATTTAAGCCAGCTTTAGGCATGGTCACTACATGTTAGTGTAGCTGTTAAGCTCCTACAATGAAACAATTGTGCATTTTATGATAAAAGCATGAAACTTTTACCATAATTAGTACATACCCTGAGGTTTAGTTTAAGATGTGGAGGTAAGCTAGATTTGACCCCTGGTGACCTCTAGAGGTCATTGACCTCGGAAGGTCAAAATATCCACAGGCGAAGTTGAAAGTGTGTATTAGATTGTCTATAAAATGTGTTTTTTTTATTTCACAAGTATAGCAAATTATCGAAGAGACTGTTGTTAATCATAAATATAGCACCAAGATCATTGCAAAGACGTACCAAGGTCAAAGTCAAGGTCAAAGTGGCGAAAATAGTGAAAATATCCACTTAGTCCCAGAGCTAAGGGGGTTTTATTTGTGTTGAAAGGTCTGTACAATCCAAAAAAAATCCACCTATAGTGAAATTTTCTCAGGAATCCGAATCTTACAAAAATCATTCTGTCCAAAAGTACTGTAAACCCCCTTTAAACACTAATACCGTCAAAATCGCAAACCGTAATTTGAAATATTGCATATGAAGTGATTGTTTGCTAAAACTGTGGTAATTTTCTATTTAAATATTTTTTAAATTTTTATTATCACTCACATATGACACAGGCTTTCACATGGATGTAAAATAGTTTGTGTCTGATCAATGACAAATTTACAATTTAGCTTTAAGTTGGTATTTTAACACGTAATTTTACCCATTTTTCATACTTTTTCAGTAGATAAACAAAATACTTATCTCTCAGCCGATTTATTTATGGTATAAATGTTTAGTTTTGATTCAAACATGTTCTAGAACTATTGTTGACTTAAAATTAACCCATTTGAAATAAAAATAATGAGTTATGTGAACATATTACTCGCTTTTTTGGTTGGACGTAAAATTAGCTCGCTTTTCTTCAGGCTCGGGAAAATTGACCATATCTCACATTATTGCCCACTGAGTAGTCAAATTTTGAGCTATATCAATATATTTGATATCAATAGAAAGCTACTGGAACAGGCCTTCTTCACATGGCTGTAAAATATTTTTAATATGTTTGATCATTGACAAATGGACAAGAGAGCTTTAGGTTGGTATTTTAACCCTTAAATTGACCTTTTTTCATACTTTTTCAGTAAGTCAAAATACTTTTTTTCAGCTGATTTTTGTTTGGTATACATGTTTAGTTTTGATTCAAACATGTTATAGAACTATTGTTGACTTAAAATAAACCCGTTTGGAATAAAAAAAAAAGAGTTATGTGAACATAGTACATGTTTTTTGGTTAGACGTAATATTTGTGCGCTTTTCTTTAGGCTCAGGAAAATTGTATGTATCTCACAGTTTTGCCCAATGAGTAGTCAAATTTTGAGCAATATCAATAAATTCGTTATCAATAGAAAGCTATTGGCACAGGCCACGGATGTAAAATGCTTTGTGTCTAATTTTTGACAAATGCACAAGAGACCTTGAAGTTGGTACTTTAACCTTTAATTTTACCTATTTTTCATACTTTTTCAGTAAGGCAACCGATTTTTGTGTATAAGAAATATCTAGTTTTGATTCGAAAATATTCTAGAATTATTGTTGACTCAAAATAAACCCAATTGGAATAAAAAATAATGACCTATTTGAAAATATTACACATTTTTGGGTTGGATGTAAAATTTGGGCACTTTTCTTCCAGCCAGGGGAATTAGAAAGTGTTTCACATTTTTGCCCAATGAGTACCAAGTACCCAAAATAAAAAATGTACAAACAATGTACCAACGTCTTTGATATCAGGTAAAAGTAACTATCAATTTAGGGCTTTAACGTGGAAATATAATATTTTATTTCTGGTAAATACTAAATGTACAACAATTGAGCGCTAACTTCGTATTTTATCCCTCCATTTGAACCATTTCCAAAGTTTTCTTAGTGAATACCAGCAAGACTTCTCGCTCATGTTAACTTTATAATGTTTGTTATTACATATACATTCTCTGGAGCCATTTTTCAAAAGTTATCTTGACGACCGAAGAAGTGATCACAGCCATTTTTAATGTTATCTCAACCACTACAAAAGTTATCTTAGCCACTGAAGAAGTGATCATAGCAACTTTAAACATTATCTCAGCCACTACAAAAGTCATCTTGGCCACTGAAGAAGTGAACACAGCGACATTAAAAGTTATCTCAGCCACTACAAAAGTTATCTTGGCCACTGAAGAAGTAAACACAGCGACTTTAAAAGTTATCTCAGCCACTACAAAAGTGATCTTGACCACTGATGAAGTGATCACAGCGACTTTAAAAGTTATCTCAGTCACTACAAAAGTGATCTTGGCCACTAAAGAAATGATCACAGCAACTGTAAACGTTATCTCAGACACCGCAAGAGCGATCTTGGCTACTGATGAAGTGACTTTTGTAGTGGTTGAGGTAACTTTTAAAATGGTTATAATCACTTCTTCAGTGGACAAGATCAAGTGCAAAATAAGAAATCAGTTATTTCGTCTCTATATCTAGCCTAACTGGTAAATGCGCAGCACAAAAATTAAAAAACTTTAGCAGTTTTAGTCTATGGACATGTTTACATCATATGGTCATATTAAGAAGCCAAAATTATTATTATCTCATCCTGGGACAGTCCCTTTAATGTAAACCCATCTATGTACAAGAGATCTACTATCGACAAACACTGAGGGCGCCCTTCCCAAAGGTGACCTGGCAAGGTCAAGCTAAGGCCCTCTCAGGTTTCAACTGGGTTGTATGTAATAAAAAGTATATTTTTATGATTTTGCCGTTTGACCTTGAAATGACTTTGGTATGACCGTCATGTTGCTTTCGGACTGTACCCCTGTAAAGCACAACTCCAACCCAACCTTCACAATTATGTATCAATCTTTTGCCATGTGAGCCCAGGATGTTTCACATTGCTGCAAAATTGCATTTTAGAAAAGAGCGTAATAAGCGGAATATCTAGGAGATATCACCCCTCCCAAGGGTCATACTGCATTCAATATCTTAAATGAATGTGGAAAATATATCTAATGTATAATTTTTTTAAACCAGTCCTGTGTAATATATAGCTGCACCCCTAACAGTGTTGAAATGGATATTTTCACTATTTTTGCCATTTTGACCTTGAAATGATTTTAATATGACCTTGGTGTTATACTTATGATTACTTACAGTCTTTTCGAATATTTGGCACAATTCTGGAGAACAAAAACATTTCATAGACATTGTAATACACAATTTTCACCGCTTTTTGGCTTTGCCAGTGTATATTTTGAGCTTTCGAGGTCAACGACCTCTAGAGGTCATCATAGGTCAAATCCAGTTTACCTCCACATCCTATAATGACCCTTAGAATATGTTCTACAAGTGGTAGAAATGTCATGCTTTTATCATAAAATGCACAATAGGCTACCTTATCTGCTGTACTATGTAATTTAATGCTTTACACAAAAATTTTACAGGTAATAATTCTATTGTCATTAAGAAAATATTATGATATACCTAATTTACGAGTTTTACATAGTCAAACTGCACAAATGAACTACAAATTTTATCTAATCTAATCATGCATACTGTCTGACAAATCAGCACTACAAAATACGAAAATAGCATGAGTTAAAAGAGTCCATCCCATGATTTATAAACCATAGGCCTACCTACATCGATAATGTAGAAAACATATAACGTAAACTACACAGTTTGATATATAGCAGGCACATTACCAAATAAAATCGTCGCATACGGTAATGATTGCTTTTTGTGCTCTCAGAGGCGATCATTCTATGTCGGAATATACTTCATTAACTATATAAACACACCAGATCCGTGAAATTTTGTGATAACGTAGAAACATCCTTAACGTTGACGTTTGTGTTTTTTGTGAATTGCATGCTTCATAAGAATGGCAGGCAATGCACCCCCCATACCAACTCATCCCAAATACCAACTCAACCCCAGTTCACACCCTGGTAGACCAACTCAACCCCAATGGCCTCGAAGGCTTTACCAATTCATCCCCACCAGCCGTCAATGCCTGACTCATCCCCAGCCATCGACCAAGTGTTACCAGCTCATCCCCAATTAACTCATGGCCATATTGTAAGCTATCTGATCTGCTTTAAAGTTAGACCTACGGGCAGCGATTACTCATACTGTGGGAGTGTAATTTAAAACATATTTATTATTAGAAACAATAGGCCCCCTATATTTTATTTTTAAAGATATAACATGTATCTATATTACCATTCAATTAAAAATAGCAGGTCACGTGATTATAAAACATCAAATATACATGCAGATACATATTATATATAAGAGCCATTCTATGCAAACTGTGAACTTTAGTGTCCTGTATATCCAGCACCTAAATTAAAGGCTGTTAAATGTAGCTGCCCATGCCAGCAGTTCACTATCAATGTGAACAGTGTTGGCAAAAAAAACCCACTTTGCTAAGTGCACCCATTATATTACTTTTTTGGTATGCGAGTATGACATTTGTCAACACCATAACGTGCTTGAAAGGTGATTTTCTGTGTTTAATAACATTTTGCAACGTTCATAAGCAAGTGCCAGGTATCTGGAAATGAATTTCCTAGTTTGTAGCTTCAGGGAATACCGATCAGATACTTCAGAGAAAAAGGCTGCCGTATGGTGCATGTTGCTACCAGTTACACTAACACATGTGTCCATCAAAGTAATGGCAACACCATAACACAGCATGTTCATGTGGCTAGCTGTGTTCGTTGCAACTGGTATCTTGTGATGATCATTGAATACGACTGACCTTTTGCTGGTCTAGCATGGGACAAGTTTGGTGAAAGTTTCATATTTTGTATTTCAAAAATACCACTCTAAGGAAGAATTTTGAAAGGTATGTTTATTGTAAGTCATCACCGTAAAGGCCCACATATAGCCAAATCAAAAGTCAATGTCGTTAGTTTGATTTGAGTGACCCAAATATGATATAGTTTGGGTGATAATAGGTTGATATTTTTCACGGGAAATCTTCAATAAACATACAATTTGTCATCACCATAACAGTCACCATAACATATTCAGGGTTAGGCAGGCAAATGAGCCCTGTCGCCACAAATGGCTATTTTTAGGTGCTCTGCATGGTCATTTTTTAATATTTACATTACAGATAATTTGCTTCTGTCGCCACATGTGGCGATGTGGCGACCACTTGCCCACCTCTAATATTTCTTTTATGGTGCTGACAAATTTTGCTATGGTGTTGACATATTGTGTTCGAATGCTCTATTATTCACCCACTTTACATTTTTTATGCTTAAAACAGCTGAACTAAATGGAAGTAGGCCAATTTTCTTTATCAGTGATATAGTATGTGTACATATGCACCCAGTTACATCTGACAAGCTATATCACGGTGATGACGACAATGCATGACCACTACATGTTACGTCTTCTTTTATATGTTCCAGACCATAAGACCAAGCATAATTTTTTAAGCTCTTCTTTATAGAAATGGGTTAACTGGATAACATGCAGACGCAAAACGTGAGGTTTATCAAATGGTGCAATGTGGGCTTAGCATTGCAAAATGTTATGGTGTTAACATAATTGCCATCCATCGATTTTATTCCACCACCTGTATATTTTGTTGGGGTACTAAACGATCACTGCCAAATACTGATTGATGTTGTTCAGTTGTCTGACAAACAAAATAAAGCAATACGTTTAAATTTCTGCGTATTTTATTTTTACACAATGCGAAAACCCCAAATTCACTGTTTCCGTAGAATGGCTCATATATCCTGTAGTCTAACTGTGAACTCAACCACTCCACCCCTTGCACATCAAGCTAGTGTTGTGATGAGTATTTGCGTCAGTCGCTTTATACATGTCAGCTAGAGCTGCTCGTGAAATGTCAACAGCTTTGATGAGTTGTGAGTCTTTGATTAATTTGCTCCACTAATACTCAACGACAATCTAATGCGTTCAAGGGGTCAGATACGATTGCAATTTTAGTATTTTATAGCAAATAAACAATTGAAATTTACGGTATATCTGTCTATCTGATATTAAATAACAAATGAGCGGTAGACTATATATGTCATCACTCTGTTGAGTTGCCATCCTTCACAAATGTTGATGACGAATAATAAACAGTACAATCACAACTAGATCTATATTATATATATTTTTTTTAAATATATAGCCTATATTGTCTACAACCCAGTTATTTTCCTGTAATTTAAACCCTGTCAATTGTGTTTTAATACTCTTGATAAATAATTTATTTAGATGACGTAGAAAACACAATTTTCTTTGACATTACATTTCCAATCATAAATACATAGAAAAATTCACTAACGTCAATCGTTAATAGTATGATATTCGGGGTTATGGGTCTAAAAACGAATAATATCATACAAATAACTAATTAGAAATTCCATGTTAAATTTGTTATTATGTCCACTTTAGGCCTACTAGCCTGCCTTTGATGCGGACATAGGCCTACATAAAATGGCAAAAATGCCGTGTTTTGCTTTTTCCACATGGGAAAACGTGTATAATGAATTGATGTTAGTGAATTTTTATAGCAAACCATACATTTATTTAAAGCTTTAAACGAGATATTCATGATGGTCACACTTTGAAATTAGTCTACAGTTCTTACTGAAAAAATAGAGGTAAAGACATTTTTAAACCTGGTGGTGACATTTTCCGTGTTTCTAACCATAATAGGCCTCATCAAATTCGAGATTAATTCAGGTCTAATCGAATATGTCCATATTAAGGTTGCAAAATGGCGGAGAACGAAGACTTGTCACCAGAGCAGACGGAAAAACTGCTTCAATTCCAGGTTTCTCTCCTTATTTCTGGACCCAAAATAGAATATTTACATACCATTTATTATGAGGAATTATATTATTATTTATTTTAGAAATTCAATTGCTGTTGTAGTGCATATTTTTGTTCGATTTGATAACGTTATTTTCAATTATGAAATTCGGGCTGTCAAAAGACTGGACAGTCAACAGGTCAATGGCAGTGTCCATGGTGTCAGTAGGCCTACTCCCAGTAGTCTATAGTCTGTCCGGCGATGCAGGATGGTCCAAAATAAAAGTTAGCTTTTTAAAATTATTGATTAGCAATTTTCTTTTCCAGGTTGTAACTTGCAAGACATCCTATTTCTTGAATTGATGTAGGTCTAGTACTAAACTTCTAAAGTCTAAACTATAACGTTAGTAAAACAGTCACTATAAATCTGTCACTTTCGCGTTGCATGTTTTTCGCTCAATGCTCAAGCAATTTTCATCCGATTCTCATAAAATTTGACAAGCGTTAGTTTTGGTATCAGGTCGTTTCGGCCTCTTACCCATTCGGCCCCCTCCCGTTCGGCCTCTTACCCGTTCGGACCCTTACCCGTTCGGCCCCCTAATATACAAAGCTTCCCCTGGCCTGTCAGCCAGCGTGGTCAGAGCGTTACCCATTCGGCCCCCTATCGTGGTATACAGCTATGCTATAGACCTACTAGGGCCTACTACTACACTGAACCGCGAGACACAACTTCAAGTGGCTGAAAATTACTTGTCTGAATAGCCTGCTCATCTAGCTGCTCCTAGGCCTACATTGTGAAAACAGGCTGAATAATACCAGATAAAATATAGCCTAATCATTAAAATTGTTTATCCTTAATTATGTACGTTCAGCCCCAGCCCTAGAACAATCTATAGAACAAATCAGAAAGTGCAGAAATTACTGGAAAATTGCTGTAGCAAGTGAGTCGAAACGTCGTGAAGTTTTAAAACAACCCTTAAGATACATCAGGGCACCCAATGAGTGCCCCGTAATACTGTAACAGAGCAAATAGGTCACACAACAATCAGAAATTTGGGCATAGCCTCCGGCCCCAGGGGGTCATTGAAAAAGAAGAAACATTTTGATGGATTCTCATCCTTATAGCCATGAAACTTCCATTTTTACCCTCGGTGCGCCCCATGAGGAAGTGCAGGGTAGGCAACAAAACTTCACCCAGGTTTTACCATGGGCAAACTAGTGCAGCCTTCCCCAGGCATCTCAATTCTTCAAGATGCCCACATTGTTCTGTCCAACCGGTCTTAATGATGTTCTCCAGAACTTCCTCATAGGGCATTGGACATAGTCTATTTTCATTTTTTGCATTTTTTTACAATAATTTTAAAATGGCACCTTCGTAAATTTTTTTATCAGAATGGACCACAGCATGCCTGTTCCACTTACCTCTTCAAGCACTTGTAGCAACAATTATGGAATTAAAGGCGAGAGCTGTCACCATTTTTTATAATCGCGAGAAATCTAATGATGGGAACCCTCGGAAAAGGTGATAAAAGTGTCATTCAAAGAAAATTACTTTTTCAATTCTACAATAATGGCTTCATTTCCACCAGTAATAGTGAACAAGAAGAACAAACAAACAGAGAAAAATATGTCTTTTATTGCAGTGTATCACGAATTCACATAAATCCTGAAAAAACACGAAAAACCCTATCATAGTGACTGTTTGAATGTACTTACTATTAGCGCACTTGTGAACTCACACTCACAGGGCTGGGCAGGTTATCGTTGGTGAGGGCCGAACAGGTCAACATGCCATGTCATCCACGACACCTCTGAACTTTGACTTTGACTTTGCGTGGTCAAAGTCAAAGTTCAGAGGTGTCGTGGGTGACATGGCATGTTGACCTGTTCGGCCCCCACCAACGATCACCTGCCCAGCCCTGTGTATACTTAGGGGGCCGAACGGGTAAGAGGCCGAACGGGAAAGGGGCCGAACAGGAAAGGGGCCGAAACGACTGGCATTCAGTTTCTAGTCTTACGGCATCTGCCCTGGACATTTCAGGGAAAAATATTATATAGTTTCAAAGTTAGACCATTTGACATGTAGTTTTTGCGAATTATGACCCTCCTCTATAAACCCATTGAACGCTATCATCAGCTTCAATCACGAAATTCCACTACATGTCAAAAGGTCTAACTTTTGAAATACTCATTTAAATTTCACGAAATTTTCAGGGTAGGCGCCGGAATAGTTGAAAAGAGTGCTCGCAAAATTTCATGGACATTGATTTAGAATTGACTGAGAAATCTGCGAAAAACACCCAACGCTGGTGAAAGTTGACTGCAACTATAGGCTAGTCTACTGAACAAATTTTGCCAGTAACACCAACCTGCTAACAGTGAGTAATCACTGGTAATTGCAGTCAATGACAATGGGAGCCCGCCATTTTGTAACCGAGGCTGTGTAGTCTAGGAACCAGGGGCCCATTCTTGAGATTCCGTTTTCACTTTAATTTATATACCTTAACCCTTTCAAGCCTGAATTTACAATTGTCACCTTCATCCACTACAAGCCGCGAATTGCTTGTAGTGAATGAAGATGATTTGATGTCGTTTAAAAATTAAAGAAAGCCATGTATTGGTAAACCAGTTTCATGGAAATTTTCATTCTAAAACCCTTGGTTTTAGGAAATTAAGGCATTCTTCATAATTATATGCGAAATGATGCTTTGATGCATCGTGGGGGTTGAAAGGGTTAAACCTATTTAATGTTGTAGAGGGACTATCTGGGAGTGAGAAACAGCTGGTTGTAAAGTTTTTAGGGTGTGCACTACCAAGTTATAACCGATTTAGTAAAAGTCATAGGGCGGCCGAGGGTGCAATTTTGAAAATATTTGAAAAATTAATGCAATAGTCAAAAATCAGCTTAGACATATAATTTTACTACTAAAATGAAGGTAGCCGATAGGTCCTTTTTTCTAAAAAAAATTACCATAATGACATGGAATCCGCAGTAAAATGTAAACTCATTTTATATGCGGATGACTCTGCTTTATTAGTTTCTGGGAAAGAGGGCAAGGTCATCCAGGAAACGCTTGAAAAGAAGCTCTGTGCTTTGACTAGTTGGCTGGTTAATAATAAGCTTTCTTTACATCTGGGTAAAACAGAATCTATTTTATTTGGATCATGCTAGAAAATCTGCAACTCGCGATCTTTAGATACAGTAGTCCCTCCAGATGCGACCCCCTTCAGATATGACTTCTCCTATAATTCGACTTTTTTTCCTAGCACCGACGTACTTTACACTGTTAAGCACCCCTTAAATGTGACTTCCCCTCTCCCACGACATGGGACCTTCAAATCATGGCACTATCTAGCGAACTCCCTCTTAAGATACGACTTTTTGAAATTAGCTGCTCAGCTGCACTTCCTTCCAGCCTGTCAGATTATTCAAGATACGACTTTTAGATTGTCAACGTCAGGCAAACTATGAACTGCCCGTCTACAGTTACTACTTGTGTGTACATGTATATCACATACCGTCAAATACAGCCCAGCAAATACCTATGTTGAGACACTGTCGGCTTAAGGCTGGTACAGCGTTGTAGAAAGTGAGCCAGCATTGACACAACCTTGTTCAATACACCGTGTCCATATGTGTACTGCTGGCTTCAAATCACCGTACCAGATAGCGATATCCTTCTAAAGATGCGACTTTTTGAAATTAGCTGTTCACAGACAGTGTAACGTCTGCCGGCTCAGCACTGACAAGATACAACTTTTTCATGTTTCCAGCCGACTGGTGAGAATGGCCAGCCAGGAGGCCTATTAATAGCGTTTGAACGTTAGAGCGGGGCGCCACTGTTAAAACTAAATCGGCTGATTAGGCATAACACATATTAAACCAATGTGGATTAACATTAGCCCTGCATCTACGATGTCAGCGTTGTTGTGGACGGCAGTGAACAAGTGGTCAGGTGTGTACAATTATGTGGCTGTGTATACCGACGATGCCACCGGGTTGGCTCAATGTTGGGCCAGCGGCGTATGATATCAACCAGCATTGAGATAACATTGACAAAAAGTTTGTGTTTGCCGAGATGGATGGCCCTGGCGTCACAGTGTAGCATGTTTTTAGGGTGTGTCCCTAAGAGTTCAATGTCATTGAAGTGTACAATTCCAGTCATCTACATGCCCCCTCCCCTGCGGCCAAGTCACTTCTCCAATTGTCATTGGTCATTAGAAAGGCAATGCACAATTTCAGTCATGTACAGGCCCCTTCCTCTGATGCCGATTCACTTTTCTCATTTGTTTAAAGAAAATAAATCCAGAGTGCAATTCAAACCGAAACTCGAAAAATGTGATGGCAGGTTCTGCTCCGAGTAATATCACTCTCAGCATTGTGAGAAAAGTGCCTGGATTTGTCACCCACAACAGGCGCGACATTATTTATACCTTGCAAACACAAGACGTTGATACATTGTCGTTGTAATGTTGGGCCACCGTTTGCGACGCTGGCCCAACATTACAACGTGTTTGCTGATAAACGCTAACACGTTACCTAGATGCTGACTCTAGAGTCTCCAAGTGCTACGAAACCATTGTTGAACATTATGAAGAAATAAAGCACAATAAACATGATATATATCAGACTCCCACGCACTGAAAATAAATAACAATAATTTGAATAGAAATCAAATATGTTGTATTCGGTAGATCACGCTGAAGAGTTTCATAAAACGCCAATTGATTGCGAGCAGCAATCTATTGGTTAATCCCCTAGACACGCTGAAGGGTTGCGCCGTACAGGAGCATATCTCACGTGAACTATCAATGTTGGCCCACCCTCTGCGTTGCTGGGCCTAATTTAAATTAACATTTGATCACCGTCTCATCTTGTATAAGTAGGCAATGACACCTGTACTGTAGCTCAATTTTTAGGACGGGCAATTACCATGTCAACCATAAACAATATCAAATTCTATCAGAAATTCACAATATATTCTGAGATATTTATCCCTCCTGGAATAACACATTTACGTTTCTCTTTTTTTATCCGTCACTTAACCGCTGCCTGTCTAATGTAGCTTACCATTGACGACAGTGGCCCAGCATTAGAGCAACACTGCACCGACGTCCGGCGCCAACCACGTGCATACAGTGAAGATACTGTCTGTTTTGAATATTTCAATGGGAAAAAATCCATAACATATTTAAAAAAAAAAATTTATCAGGCAATGTAATATTGTTCAATCAAGGTGTTTCGCGTTGAGATAGAGTGTAATGTGTGTGACATATTAACAGAGTCATAGCGTGTACAGTGTCAGCCTTGATCACAGCTATTCACAACTAATATCGGCACTTGGATTGAGTAGGCTGCAGTGTTACCGCTAGAACATGCAATTAACACAGGCTGTCATTGATTTTGTCACAACGATAATGGAGGTGTTTAGAGGATGCTGTCATAAACATCAAATTCGGCCCATTTTACGTTTTTTTTTGAGTTTTTTTCACTCCTCTCAGATACGACTACCCCTTCGATACAACTTTGGTTGTCTGGCAGTATGAAAGTCGTATCAGAGGGAGACTACTGTATTAAATGTGGGGATAAGAAAATTTCTTCAAAAAAGTCTGTTCGTTACCTGGGGGTAGATCTAGAACAAACACTAAGCAGTAATTTGATTTTGAAAAATATTTCAAAAAAAGGAAATTCCCGTTTAAAAATTTTGAGAAGACGAGCCAAATGTCAAAATTTAGCATCAAAAAGATTACTTTTGTCAGCATTACTTCGATGTCACATGGACTATGCATGCTCCTCATGATACCATGGATTGCAAAAGAACCTAAAGCACAAATTACAAATACTTCAGAATAAAACCATTAGATTTGTTCTAGATCTTACCCCACGTAGCCATATAGGGTACTCTGAATTTAATCGGGTAAATTGGCTTCTAGTTAGATTCAGAGTATAACAAATTGTTTCAACTAACATGCATAGACTGATCCATGAAAATGCTCCTCTGTACTTAAGGGAGGGCATTTCCATGGTCCAGGAACGACACTCCTATAACACCAGAAATAGTGTTCTTTCTTTGGTCCTGCCTAGGGTCAACAGTCTGGGAGAGAAATCGTTCTCATAAATTGCTGCTAAGTTCTGGAACCAGCTACCAATCCCCATTCGAGCAGCTGAAAACCCTTTACATTTCCACTCATTAATAAAAAAACACTTTATGTCAGCTGAAAACCCTTTACATTTCCACTCATTAATAAAAAAACACTTTATGTCATTGGTAAAAACTGAAGAATGAAACATCTTTATTTAGCCAGCTAATTTTTTTCTAATGGTTGGTAGCTGCGTCCAGGTTTGCCATAGTCAGCTCAGTCTTGGACTAGTCCCGTAGCTGGGCTGCCTGAGGTAGGGATAAAGTAATTACTTATATTATTGTTATGTATCACTGGTTATATATTCTAGTCTATAATTTATTTTTCGCTAATTTATATTATGATATGCTTATTCATGTTTTTATTGGGCATCATCCCTTTAATGTGATAGACCTATGTGACGCCTTTAATATTTACTGAGGTTGGAAATATTTCCATAGTCACTCTTGCCGCTGCCATCTTGCCAACAGGGACCACTGTGGAAATAAGATTTTGTCTCTAGACTTCTTTCAGTGTTTTTATCCCTGGTGGCAAGTATGGTGGCACCCTGTATTTATATATGGTGATGTTTACATGTACTTTTCACTGAATAAAACTATCTATCTATCTATATAACCATTATTTTTATTATAGTGAATTAACCCTTTGATCTCAAAGTCGTTTTTCAGCGTTTTTCTGGTGATAGATCACAATAATTAGGCGTGTGATATACAATATACAGGGAATAAACTTTGTGAATTTTTTAACTAGCCATCAGGACTAGTAATGACAAAACTTTACTGCTCCACAAAGAGTTTTACTAGTCCGGTAAAATATCCATTTAAAAATAATGCAATTAAGAGAATGCTGACTCGCAATTTTTATTTTTTAACACATAAGATGCGTTAACTGCACTATATTTTATAGTCCAATATGATGGAATGCATTCACCCATTTAAGCCACAGAGCTGCTGAAACAGTGCAAATCGCTCTCTGAGAGCTTGATTGTGTAACTGGTTTAATCATTATTAGGGTCCTGTCAAAGTAAGACAGATAATCTGACAGTGAAACTGATATTTACTGGATATGACGGACCAGCAGCCATGAATTTTTACTGGTCCGTGACTATCTTTACCAGTGTTCGGAATAGCGGACCAGTGGGAAGTTCTCTCCCTGATATACCTATAGTTTTATTATGAATATACCTGAAAAATAATTAATGTTGTAGATGGGATATCTGGGAGTGAGAAACAGCCGGTTGTAAAGTTTTTAAGGTGTGCACTACCAAGTTATGACCGATTTAGTAAAGGTCATAGCGCGGCCAAGGGGTGCAATCTGAAAAATATTATTCTGCTATTCTTACGGCAGAGAACTTTGCCATTCGAATAGCCACTTGAAAACTAATTATAAATAATAGTAGTAAATGGGAGCCTGTCATTCTGTAAACAAGGTCTATTGTAAAGAACTGTGTATGATTAGTATGATCAGCCACTGACAATATTATGACACTGACAATATTATGCCTATGTACGAGAATAAATTAAATAAGTCAATAATAATTTCAAATTTTGTCTTGTGAGTTGTGTCTTCTTCTGAGTTGAGTTTTTTTCTAATTTAGGCAGTGGCTAACCATACATGGTTCTTTATATAATCATTTAACCTTACGGTCTTCCATTTATTCACACATTTTATTCAAAATAACTGGTCTGGTCAACTAATAAAACAGATTAAAAACAACAATAGTCGTGATCAGCGGGATGAGGGTTAACTGCCATTATAAATTTGCCATACAAATAGCCATAATTTAATTATCAATAAATCTTTTTATTAATTACCATGAGCTTCTGAAGTTTTTAAAAAAATAATGACTGCATAATGTTTTTCAGGACTTATCTGGAATTGAAGATATGGGGCAGTGTCGAGAAATGATGCAACGTCACAACTGGGACATCGAGGTATTCATGGTTTTTGAAGTCTTTGATATTAACTCTATGTGCACTTATACAGTGATAACTTTCAATTATTTGAAACTAGCATTGCAGATGCATTTGCCATCTACAAATGAATGAAAGTAAACCTTAACGTTCTTAACATGACCTGCTGTATAAGTTTCAAAAACAGTGGTTCAAAGTTAGTACAATTAACTACTGTATTCTTGATTCTTGGAACCGTGAATAACATATTGTCAACATGGCCTGCTGCAATTTATCATTTGTTCTTTATCAATTTAATTTGATTTCTACATATTTGATTAGTTTCAAATGAAAATTTTGCTTAGATCAAATGCTCTTATAAGCGTATCTCACACTAAAAGTCCTTCCCTACTCACCAGAAGTTTTGTGTTTGCTGAGAAAATCTGTAATTTCAAATGGGCAATTTTTTTTCATAACCATGTTAGCCAAAATGTAAGCAAATCATTTTTCGATGTCCATGTTTTAAGGCACATTCCACCTTTAGATCAATCAATTAATTTTAAAACTTCTAGCATGCCTAACTCTTTGAGAGAACTGAGCTCAGAGGTGCATCAGACCATTGCATAATTGATGTAATTATTTCTGTGTGTGATATCTTGTCACAATTCAGCGCCATTGAGTTTCAATATTGTTGAGAGATACTGGCCCTATAGATGTCATTATACTTACTTACTTTCTTACATTAAAAGTCCTTTATTCTGAATATGTCCTGGTATATAATCTGATAATGGTTTAGTTTCTACATGATATCTGCACCAAGTATATATTAACCCTTTCACTGGACCTGTAGACGTCAGATTCTGACGTATAAAGACGATCCCCACACTGAATGAATTACAATATTTATAATGATCCAAGACACATAACATAGGTATTCAAATGAAACAGAAAGAGCTAACTAACACATTTATGATGATTTCGAATTGAAAAAAACCCTTTGGTCACCATGGTTTCAACAAACATAATTCAGCGCTGGAGAGGCAAGTGTTATACATGTTATAATACCGATACCCCATTTCAACATAATCACTTGATCAATGTTGACTAAAGTATTTAATTTGTTTTAACTTATGTTAAAAAATGAAAGGCAATACTGTAATGGTGTGAGATGTTTTATTAAAGTTTAGTGAATACTTGTTTGCTATTGACCGCTAAAGTATTCAATTCAAATTAATGATTTTGCCATGACAATTACAATAATAAATTTCTTTCTGAGTACCGGTACTCAATTATGTTTAGAATTGATACTAAGTTGAAAAACACTTTTCTGTAGCACTCTAATAGCTTTGAATTTTCACATACACAGCACCGCGTAAATTGGTTTTATCTTTGCTTTTTTTTTCTTATTCAGGTGGCTGTGCAGTCTCAGTTTAGTGAACAGGAAGGCCGCCCATCTGTCTTTAATGAGCCAAGACGAGAACCTCGTACACCTCCGGTAAATGCCCATCCTCGAGATCAAAGGTAGCATGACAAGATTTCTCACTTTTATTGTTTAAAAAGCAATTTCACTAATTTTTTACTTTTAACTTTCTCATTATTCACACTAGTGGTACATTCGTCACTCAGAAATAGCCTGCCTTGGTTGACTGGTGAATCAGTGTGAAACCCTCGTTCTGCTAGGACCATGCACATACGTTTTTAAGTCTTTAAATGCTGTATTAATCCTGACATTTTGCATTTGCAATTGCTAGCTTTCAAAAAAATACCCCCTCGTTGAAAAACTAGTCTTGCTAAAATTTAAAATATGTGATTTAATTGATGCTGATTATTATCTTAAGATACAGTGCCTACTGCGGTAATAAACAATTCCCATAGGGTTACTCACTGAAATGCCATCTATATTGTGGAATTCGCTCAGTTATTAATTACCCCTTAAAGTGTTGAAATAATTGTATATAGACTATGGAGTTTTTTCAATTTGAAATCACAAAAATGTCTTAGTTAGCTTTTTCACTTTATTTGTATACGTTATGAACAGTCACGACCCTTAGAAATATCTAAACTGTTTCAGTGCGGGGATCATCTTTAGACGTCAGAATCTGACGTATAAAGACGATCCCCGCACTAAAAGGGTTAAATTCAGGTAATTCTGTAAATGTTACTGAAATTGATAGAATATGTTGTGGTTTACTTAGTCAAGTAATTTAATATGGAAGAGGTCTATTTTCAAATATAGAAATATTTCTCATCATTTGAAGCTGGAAATTGTGTTTGCAATTCCGGCTTTAACCCTTGAACCGCTAAATTAAGCGTGACTATAGTCGTTTTTAATTTGTTTCATTAGTCGTTTAAATAGTACTAATTAGGAATAAAATGTGTGTTCAACATCAAGATTTGCAAATGTTTGGTCTCAAATCAAATAATTATCAGTAATTTTCACCCACTTGACTTTGTAAGTCACACTCTGTGAATGTGAGTAAAATAATTTATTTTGATAGTCCACCTATCTACCTTCACTAATAGAACAAGTAGAAGTTGGTTTTCATCATAAATTTTGAAGCTGGCCATTGTGTTAGCAATTCTAGCTTTAAATGATGAAATATACTAACCAACAATTCATGAGAGTAATATGTTATAATTTGTTTGTTTTTCTGTTTCAGAGTTTACATGGTGGCTCCTGTACGTCAACGGCCGACAGGCATCTTCGGATGGGCCAATTTTATTCTTTCATTTCCATTCCGCTTTGTGTATAGTACATTCATGGACATTTTCAGATTTACATGTGAGCAAGATGTTTTTCCTTCAGTTCAAATGTTTTGTGATCAAAAAACATGTAGACTATATTTATACCTGGTCACTCAGTGAAATAAACTAGGTGTGTCATTACACTGTCTTTGAAAATGATTGGCAGCACCATCATCATTCTGTTTCAAATATTAACCCTTAATTAATTTAAATTTTCACCTACCTTAAAGTTGTGTCTCAAGTGGGTGAAAACTATGAATATTTGTTTAATTTGAGACAAATCATTTGCAAATCTTGATGTTTAGGCTCACATTTCGATCCCAATATTAGTGATTTTATGATCAGTGAAATAGGTTAAAAACGACAATAGTCATGATAAGGGTTAACATTTTTGCTTTTATTTTTTTACAGATAGACTTTTGCGACCAGATCCCAGAAGATGTGAGTGAAGCATTTTTACCACATAATTTCTATTTACAATGTTAAATATATACAGGTGTAATAAAAAAAGCAAAATAATGTGTGACTTTTAATGTGACTTTTTGTGACTTTTAATGTTCTGGATTTCAATGTTGTTTATAGAAGGATGAACAACATTATGATTGCTGGACAGCAATCATAATGTTGTGTATCCCCCTATAATTTCAAGCATTTTCAGTTGTATCTGCATTCAATTTTAAAATCCTCGCAAGCATTCTGCAGCTTTGAACTGCAGTATTTGCTGCTGTTTGTTTTTGCATGGCACAATAAACTTCTAAGAGTAAAGTGGACATTGTTTTCCATATAGATGTCACAGACCCATTGGGAGATGTCACTACATTTATACAGCAGTATGAAGAGATCTATGGTACAGAACATCCTACATTCTATCAAGGCAGTTACAGCCAGGTTAGTAGACTTATAATGCTTATATGAGTCTTGTGTGACTGTCAATGTATAATTTTGTACCTTTAAAATAATAAACTTGTTTCATAATTTTAGTTTTTATGTTTGACCAGTTGAATAAACATTTTTTTATTTTTCTAAATTTATAGCAAGTGTAAATATTTAGATCAGTGTAAATATTTCTGGATTGAACCAAACGCAACACAGCTTTCTGTATGATACAAAGGATTTCTTGACATTCTTTTTCTTACATGGACAACCCATTCTGTGCATTCCATGGCATATTTTGAATAAAATTCAACGAATTAAAAATTTTAATAAGCAAGATCTGAACTTTGTTTAGTATATTACGTTAGATGGTATCTAATCAAATGTAGTCATTTTTATTGCATTATAATTTGCACCTCGAAGTCTGTGAAAGAGAATCATTTAGATTCTAATAAATTGCAGTGACCGTGGTACTGTACATGTGCAGGTCATTTTCTAGTGCATCACAACAAGCAGACTAGTTTTTTGTTCAGTAATGACTTTGTTTTCCATGACCGCAGGCACTGAACGATGCGAAACGAGAGCTCAAGTTCCTTCTGGTGTATCTTCACGGCAATGATCACCAAGACACTGCTCAATTCTGCAGGTAACCGGCTTGACCCCTCGAGATTAACCATTGCAGCTTCGATGTATTCAATTTAAATCTTCCAGTCACTTGAAATTGTGTCTGGCTATCACAAATCCCAATCCACAAAGTGACTGCAAATCAGTTGTATTTTTGAAACTTGAGTCACAACATATTTCAGTCACATATTTAAGACATATTTTAAGGCTACACAAGTGCTGTCGAATACAGAGGCGGTGGATCTGAGTGCCACTTTATACACCCCCCATTCGCCAATCATGGCTATATTCGTTTTATTTACCGTCCTTCAGTATGATGATGGGTAATTAAGTTTGAGGTTAAATTCCTTGGCAATATTGTCAACAAGCTGATCCTAGGCTTCTATATATAAATAAAATGACAAAATGAGCTGTGCCATTTAGAAAATTTTAGCATTGGAGAATTTTTTATTTTACTAGACAGATAGGATAGTTTGTTATAATTATATGAGTCAGTAGCCATTTGTAATTAGTGACCAAACTGCCTGACTACAAAGTTTCTCAAGCCCTGTTATGAGATGTCCCCGGTTAACTAAACTTCTGCTGCAAATTTACAAATAATGTTTCAAATGATCTGTTTCTTCTCACCTCATACTGTCAAATTTTATTTTTCTCTGTGCCATAAAAAGATGCACATGAATAGTTCTTTCTTTCTGTGTTTACTGGCTCATGTTCAGATGTTGAATTGCTGTGCAATTATTTTCTAGCACTTTTGGAATTCAAGACAAATGAAATAATCACCATTATCCCTTAAAGCACTAAATTAAATGATTTGAATTTTTACCCACTTGAAGTTGTGTCTCGTCTGGCATATATAGGTTTTCAGGGTCTGTGAGTCTATTGGCATTGTCTGTTTTCATGTGAGATCCAAAAGGAGGCTATTGTGGCCATCTTGATTTTATCATTGATCTTCAATTATTGGCATAATGTGTTGGATGCTGTTGTGGCAGATTTGTGGACATTTTGAGTCACTGCATCTGCCGAGGGGTGTTTGAGTGCTTGCATGATATTTTTCACTCATTGGAATCTGGAATTCCTAATGCTGTTTCCAGCTTTAAAAGAAAAATATTTGAAGTATTAAATGTGACTATTAGAACGAAGGTTAGTTACCGGTAAATTGCTTTTTGTCTTTTTCAGATCAACTCTTTGTGATTCCACAGTCATAGAATACATCAACACAAACCTGTTGTTCTGGGGGTGTGACACCCGCAGTCCTGAGGGATACAGAGGTGAAATAATGAAATAAACACTTTGTCTACATCTCTTAAACTTTTGAACCCCATATTGAATATTTTTAATTAATTTTTTTTTAAATTTTCACACAGCTGCATCTGGCAACTGTGACCCACATTCCCATTAGGGTGAAAATTTGCAATGCTTGCTAAATATACAAGACTTTCCCTCCAGAGACCTATTTTTGGTGATGTGATTTTTTTACTAAATATTTGTCTTGCAGTCGTACGGTAACATTTTTTTCTGATAATTTGCCTAGGCTCCAATCACATCACTTAATCGATTCTGTGCTTTCTTATTCAGTTATAAAATTATTACTTTAAGAGTTGGAGTAAATGTGATATTTTTCGGAGTATATGATTATTTAAAAAAAAAGTCAGTCGCTTCAGTGGCATAACTTGAAGCTCACTAATTAATTCTATTAATTCCATTATTTTTGCCGTTTTTCATTCATTTTTTAACTGAAATGAATTTTTACTTCAAATAAAGGTTCTATGGTTGTTTTGTTTCAGTTTCACAAGCCCTCCGTGAGAATACATATCCTTTCATGGCACTAATAGTTTTACGAAATAATCGTATGACAGTCGTAGCCAGGATAGAAGGACCCATAGGTGATGATTTATCTTTTTTATCAGTTGAAGCTCAGTCTTGCAAGAATCACTATTTATATGTATATGAGCAATTAACCCTTAGAGCACTTATGTCGACTGCAGTTGACATTATGTGTTTTTATTAGCAGCTGTATAACCTCTGATAACGAGCTGTAGTGAGTAATATATGCCTTCAATCTTGAAACACTGATATATATTGGGACCTAAATTTCACAAATAACATACATTTTCAGTCACTTAAAATTGTGACATATACATCTTAAGATTGACAATATTACAAAAAAGTAGTAGTGACCAGGAGCCCATCTCATCTTTGCTCTTCTCATTTTCTTTTGAAATCAGCCTTATGCAACTGAAGGAAAGGTCGTTTTGGCTTTTCCGTTTTGTCATTCTAATAAGAAAATGTGTAAGAGAAATGATCATTAAATTTGCAAGATTGGCAAGATATATTTTGATATGAAACCGCACATTGTGTAAAATTTTAAATTCTATGACTTACTGCTTTACCACCTTCAGCACGGGGAACATCTTTACACGTCAGTATCTGAATTTTGTAGACGGCAGATTCTTACGTATAAAGACGGTCCCCGCATTGAGAGAAATATAATATTTATAATGGTTGTAGGTGTTCAAGTGAAGCCGAAAGTACTAACTAACACATTTATGATGATTTTAATTTAAAAAAAACCTTCAAATAAAATTAAAATTATTCAGCGTTGTAAGCTTAAATGGTTATGATGCGATCTAACTGAACCTTTTTCAATTTCTGGTAATAATTATTTGATGGCATGGAATGCTTACATTATTTTCAGAGGCTGCTGACCTGGTTACAAGATTAACACGGATGATGGAGGACAATGAGACTTCACTGGTGTCGGCGAGACTTGAACGGTAATTTCGACCAACTTGTATCATTCTTTTTCAGCAGCATTTGCTGAAACTTTTTTTTATCTTTTGAAACTTCTATTTATCTTCCAGAATGGCTTAAAATGTGGAAATTAATAGAATATTTTATTTATAAATGTCCAATTAAAAAACAGATTTTTTTTTCACATTTGCAATCCGAAATTACATGATTTAATCTCACGTCAACCCAGGTATACCTTGTCTGATGTATACATTGATTTCAAGTCATTACATTTTTTGTAATTCTCCCGGAAAAAATAATATGGTGGCTGCCAAATACTGTAGATCTGGTAATATTCGCGAGGTTTTAGTTTTCGCAAGGAGGCCAAATTTGCAAATTTGATAATCTTGTGAAATTTATTATTATAAGCGCTTTCTATCATCGAAATCGATAATTCGTAAATTCTAGATTTCGTAAAAAGTCCCAAAATCACAAAATCGCGAAAATCTAAACACGCGAAAATTACCTGATCCACAGTAACCTAATTCTATAATAATTTTTGAATCAGATTATCAAATTATATAATGCTGCTCTTTTTAAAGTTTGTGTTTATTTTCCAGAGAAGAAAGAAGCTTCAATCAGACATTACGTGATGATCAAGATCGCGCTTACTTAGAGTCACTAAAGGCCGACCAGGAGAAGGTATGATTAACACATATGATTTAGAGCTTAGCAATAAGGGCCTAGAAGTTGACTAGTGTTATTTCTGTGTTTTAGGGCCTAGAAGTTGACTAGTGTTATTTCTGTGTTTTAGGGCCTAGAAGTCGACTAGTGTTATTTCTGTGGATTAGGGGCATAAAAGTTGTAGTGTTATGTCTGTGCTTTTATTCGATCTTGTGTAAATTTCTAGAAAAGAACAATGGTTTGAATTTCACCGCTAAGCTTGAAAATAGTCATTTTTAATCTGTTTTATAAGCCGTCTAAATCGCTGTTATTGAGAAGGAAATGTGTGTTTAAACAAAGATTTGCAAATGCATGGTCTCGTCTTAAACAAATAGGAGTGATTTTCACCTACTTGAAGTTGTGTGTAGCGGTCGTGAGACACAAAGTTAACTTCAATTGGGTGAAAATTTTAATGGCTGGGTGAAAATTGAATGTAGCGCTTTAAGGGTTAATAAAGTGAAATCCAGCCATAGATATTGTTGAGAATTTGGCAAGTGTATCTTGATAAGTAGTACATTTGTGTACATATTGTTTGCGTAGGAGCGGAAAAAGCAAGAGGTAAAAGATAAAATTGAAAAGGAGGAGCAAGAAGTGCAGGAGAAAGAGATGGAAGAACAACGCTTACTAGAGGTAAAGTGTTCATCAGACATACCTGTTTTTTATGTTTGATGTTATCCCTTAGAACACTTATGTCGACTACACTAGACATTCTGTATTTCTATTAGCAACTGTATCACCCCTGATAACAAGTTGTTAAAAAAAGAACTGCTTTCTTTCTTGAAACACTGATATATGTTGGGACTTAAATTTCACAAATAACACAAATTTTCAGTCACTTGAAGTTGTGGAACTTGAAGTTGTGGATCGCGGTAGCGAGACACAACTTCAAGTGACTGAAAATTTAAATTTCTTTGCTCAGTGCTCTAAGGGTTACCTTTTTGCTGCTGGGACTGTATATATACTTTTCATCTACCGCCCACGAAGTAGGGAGAGGAATTGTCAGCAGATTGTCTAATAATTGGGCCGTCCAGATGGCCGTTTTCCCGACGATATCTCGGAAACTTGTTTATTAAATTGTTTTCATATTGCACACACACATCCTTTAGGGGGTGTAGATGTGCTTTTTTCAGCGCCATCGAGTCTCAATATTGGCGGTACTGGCGCTATAGAAGTCATTGTATTAATATTAATTTGGGGGTTATGACCTTTAACCAAATTTGTTGGTGTTTCACTGGCTTTTAAGGCGGAGATGTTGCAGCATCAGTGCTCTTGTTTCAACCATGTTTAATACCAAATATCTCTACATTTGATGAAACAGTTAACTGGTAAATGTTTATTTAATCAAATAATTCAATATGGGAGATCTCCATTTTTCATAATTTTAAATATTGTTTGTATTGGAAGCTGTAAATTGTGTTGGCAATTGCACTTTCAAATGAACGAAAGATAGAATGAAACAATTCAGCAGCAAAAGGCTTAACCCTTAATACTGAATTAATTTGTAAAAAAAAAATCGCAACCAAAGGTGTTTTTCAATTTGAAATCATCATAAATGTCTTAGTTGGCTCTTTCTGATTCATTTGAATACCTATTTATGGGTATACGGCCATTAAAAATGTTTTACTCTTACAGTGCGGGGATCGACTTAGGCGACAACATCTGACATCTACCGACGTCAGATGCTGTCAACTTATGTCTATCCCCGCGCTGGAAGGGTTTATAAAAACTAAATTTGCATTCCACCAAAATGTATTCTTTGACAGAGCTAAAATGATGAAAGCTTAAAATTGCTGATTTTCATGATAGCTGTTCCTAAGTCCCCCTTTAATATTTGCCCACTGTAAAAGTGAATGATAGTAAGTGGAACTTTGCATTGACTATTATTCAATCCTACTTGTATTTCTGTTACTCCTGACAGGAGCGAGTTCAAAGAAAGGAAATGGTACGAGATCAAATACCACCTGAGCCTGATTCTGACGATCCCGATGTCATTAAGATTCTGCTAAAGCTGCCAAACGGAACACGACTGGAGAGACGATTCCTCAAATCTCAATCATTATTAGTAAGCTGTAATAATTATCTATTCTAATGCTTTGTTCTAGGACAAACAAATAATATATGAAACCTCATGATAACATTCTGGAGTGCTCATTTCCATTTGATGCATATTTGAAAACAGTTAACGCTGTCTGTCACTATAATGGCTATAAATCCTTTCACTAGCAGTTTTTATATATGAAACACGGTCTTCAGACAGGAATGTTTTAAAAAATATTTTGACAAATCTATTTAAATAAGATACCACGACCTTTCACCCACTGAAAGCTGTGTCTCACAGCTGCGATCCATAGCCTCAAGTGGGTGAAGGATTGTGTTATATAACTGAGCACCTAACCCTTAAACCGCCGGTACCGAATATATTCGTTTTTTTACATTTTTATTAGCATATTGCATATCAGCAGATGTTGAAGATAAAACGTGGCATCAATCAGCAAGAATTTAGAAATAGTTGACCTCCATTTTGTCAAATATGAATAATTTTCACTCACTTGGTGACGCGATCCACAACATCAAGTGGGTGAAAATTCCAAATGAATAATTTGGCGGTTAAAGGGTTAAGTCAATTTATAATTGGAAACGAAATAATCATGTCATCACCCTGATTTAAATAAAGCTCTTTATTTACACATATTGTATCTCTAATGCCAAAAATGACTTGTATTTTCATATATCTTGTTATTTATATTGCAGCATTTACATGACTATCTGTTTGTGCACGAGGCAGCCCCCGATGACTTTCAAATTGTTACAAACTTTCCCCGACGGGTGCTACCCTGTCATCCACAGGAGAATAATGAAACGCCTCCCACGTTCGCTGACGTGGGACTCGGAAAGACTGAGATGTTGTTTGTACAGGACAACGAAGCGTGACATGGGAGCCATGGGCAGAGCTTGCAATGATCTTCACATAGTCAGCACCGGGTAGCAGCAGCTGATATATGCCAGTTCTTAGTCAGTCATGAGCCACGAGTGATGCGCAGTCTCACAAGATGTTGAACCAATGTTAGTTTAATGTTGGCCACCGTCTACGAAGCTGGGCCAGCAATAAAATAACATTGGTTCCAAATATGTATTGAGCCGTCATATGCTTGGTCACATACCTTGCAAACATGGAGGCGTTGACCCGATGATGAGGTAATGATGGTCCGACGTTGCAGACGGTGGGCTAACAATTAACCCAATATTGGGTCAACTTCTCGTGTTTTCTGGGGAATGCTCTTCTAAGAAAACCACAGACCATCGGCCAATGTTTGGCCAGCGTCGCACGATCTACAACCACCTGACTTATGTTAAGACCGTCTCTAAGCTGTTTTAAGGTTTTTAGTAGCACATCATGTAACAGATATTCAACTTTAAATGTGTTTAATTGGCAGAATTGTCAAATTTATGGTATTAAATTGTCAAATGCATGCTAATAAATTTAATATTTGTTTTCCCACTACTTGAAGTTGTATGTCGAGTCAGCATGACACAACTTGAAGTAAGGGATAAAATTACATTTCTAATTTGAACCTTAGCCATCATTCCTATTTATTTGTTTATATTGTCTACACAACACTGACATTTTCTTCAATCATAGCACAAAGTGATTACATTTGGATCGATAGAGCTGCTGAAATGCTATCATTTGAGTGTAGCATTAACATTTTCTTTGCATGGGTCCCAAATTGCCCTACGATTTTCAATCAGTATTTTATCAACATTGCATGAAATGTGTTTATGCTGGAACTGGGAACAAAGCCTATTTTATGGTCTGAGACTACTTAGCCCTTGTGATACAATATTTGGTGGTAGATGTAAAATTAACTAATTAAAGCAATTTTGGAGATGTCTATTTTTCATAAATTTGAATATTTTTTTCTCATTTGATGCTGGAATTTACATAATCAATTCCAGCTTCAAATGAATGAGAAACATAAAAAACTAATTCAGCAGCACGATGTTTCCAATGTATGTCAACGAGGATTTTTGGTAGAGGAATTATCTTTTTTTTGGGTGGAGATTTAGAAGTTGGCATCCCTCGTTTTAGGAACAATGTGACCAGCTCACACACAGAACTGATTTGGTGCTGCATACGACATGACACTTAAGATTAGTTATGTTTATGTATGTTATTAATCATGTCAAGTTAGTTATTTAGGTAGGTGTAAATTAAAAGATTGCTGACTTTAGAATCTATCCCTTTGACCTCTGACCCGTTCAATTTAAATTTTCAGTCATTTGAAGTTGTGTTTTGCTAAAGTGATCCACAACTTCAAGTGACTAAAAATTCATTGAATTCGTGAAATTCAAGTGCCAATTTATACAGGATATATCAGTGAGTCGAGATTTATGACATAATAATTTTTTTTAACTGTTCATACAAGTGTTAATAAAAACACAGAATGGCTATGTACTGTAGTTGACATCAGTGCTCTGGGGGTTGACTGCCCTGGACGCAAATATGCGTCAGATGATATGTTAAAATAATATTTTCAGAAAATGATACCCCAGTAAACACAAAACATTACAAGTATAACATTTCTACATTGTTGGATCAACGTCGAAGACATTTGGGCTGACATTGTACAAATGTTATATAGATGTTTTTCTGTTTACTGGGAAAGCCCATAAAAATAAAAACATCACCTTTTATTTGCTATGCATGTACTACACTTGGGTATTTATTTCATAATTTCATAATTTATTTCATTTCACTGTGACTTTGGAATTGCAGTAGCAATTTACAACTCACTGTGAATGAAAACATCTCTGGTAGTTAACCCTTTAAGCGCTAGGCACCACTATAAACGTTTTACAGCTTCATTATCCACCAATAAAATGTGGAGGAGCTGTCGTGCCTGCTGCTTCTAAATCAGGCTTATTAACCCTTACAGCGCGGGGATCGACTTTAGTCGTCAGAATCTGACGTCAGTAGACGTCAGATTGTGACGTCTAAAGCCGATCCCCGAACTGTAAGAATAAAAATATTTCTAATCGCCGTAGACCCATAACATAGGTATTAGAATGAATCGGAATGAGCTGAGTAAGACATTTATGATGATATCAAATTAAAATAAACCCTTTGGTCTCCAAGGTTTTTATAAAAAAAATTTAGTGCTTTAAGAGTTAACCCTTTAATCGCTAAGCACCACTATGAACCTTCTTATCATACACCTCAGTGAAATATGTCTGATAACTGTAAAATTCTGAAGAATTTTCACTCACTCGAAGCTGTAGATATCTTGAGTGAGGCACAGCTTGATGTGAGTGAAAATTAAAAAAAAAAACTTAGCGGTCAAAGTGTTGAATATTATTTCATCTGCCGTAGGTATGAAAATGTCAGTGGTGTTTGAAATCGATGCTAAATGCCAGACATATTTTAGGGTGTGATGTACTTTGGAGACAGCTTTTGTAGTTGACTGATGCTAACCGATACTTTAGCACGTCTTGTTGAATCATCAGCTACTTATTTCTCATTGAATTGGAATTTCCTGTTTTTAATGGCAATAAATACTTATATTTATGACAAATCTCGTTAATTGAATTTTTGAATTAACCGAGTATTGATCATGAAATATTAACCCTTAAACTGCTAAGTTAACAATTTAAATTTTCACCCACAATAACTGTGATTTAACCCTTTCAGTGCGGGGATCGACTTTAGTCGTCAGAATCTGACATATGTAGACATCAGATTCTGACGTCTAAAGTCCATCCCCGCACTGTAAGAATAAAAATATTTCTAATGGCCGTAGACCCATAACATAGGTATTCAAATGAAGCAGAAAGAGCTGACTAAGACATTTATGATGATTTCAAATTGAAAATAACCCTTTGGTTGCAATGTTTTTCACAAATTAATTCAGCACTTAAAGGGTTAATCAGCTAATTAAACCTTGCAAGAGAAGGGTTAACCCTTGTACTGGTAGGACTGTATATGCTGATGTCAAACATAAGTGCGGACCCGGCGAGAGAATGGTTAACTTAACCTTTGTGCTACTAGGGCCATATATATACTGATGACACAGGTATAAATACGGCCCTAGCGAGAGAATGGTTAACTTAACCCTTGTGCTGCTAGGGCCATATATATACTGATGACAAAGGTTTAAATATGGCCCTAGCGAGAGAAGGGTTGACTTAACCCTTGTGCTGCTAGGGCCGTATATATACTGATGACAAAGGTATAAATACGGCCCTAGCGAGAAAAGGGTTGACTTAACCCTTATGCTGCTAGGGCCGTATATATACTGATGACAGAGGTATAAATACGGCCTTAGCGAGAAAACGGTTGACTTAGCCCTTGTGCTGTCAGGGCCGTATATATACTGATGACAGAGGTATAATTAGGGCCCTAGCGAGAGAAGGGTTGACTTAACCCTTGTGCTGCTAGGGCAATATGTATACTGATGACAGAGGTATAAATACGGCCCTAGCGAGAAAAGGGTTGACTTAACCCTTGTGCTGCTAAGGCCATATCTATGTTTTCAAGCTAATTTCAAAGTACATTACATGCCACCGAAATAGAAAAAATATGTTGTGATGGATATCAAAAATATGTTGTGCTGTCATCAATAGAAATATTTTTCGGCATTTGAAGCTGGAAATTGTGTCAGCAATTCCAGCTTTAAATGAATGAAAACTAGAAACAAACGATGCAGCAGCTTAAGAGGATAAAAAACATTTGTCTTGGATGCTTGTTTGATAACAGGGGATTTTATCTCAAGAGACAGTTACACTGCATCACCAATTTCTGAGTGAATAAAACCAAAGAGAGATGATTGATATATGGTCAATGTAACATGTCTATGGCTCTGAACGAAAACGGGATATTATGTTTTTTTCAACCTTTTAAAGGTTTTCAGGCAGATGATATGCTGAAGAGGCACGATATACAAAAATATAACTATGAAGAAATAAAAAATCGATGTAAACATTGATCACGTAATATTTGTTGCTAAGATTATGAAAATTGTGGAGGAAAATGTGGTGCAGAGTTCGAGTGGGTACCCAGCAAACACGATGCATCAACCCAATGTTGGTCCAATGTTGTGTCTCTGTCTACGACGCTGGCCCAACAATGGACCAACATTGGTGAATGTATTGTCCTTGCTGGGTATGTAATAATTCAATCTGTGGTGCGATATGTATTGATTTGTTTTGTGTTTTTTTCTGGTTGATGCATTTAGTCTTTTAATCAGGAATTTTGAAATTAATTGCAGTTTTATGTTACATTGCATTCTAACGTACTATAACGTACAAATTTTTTGAAAATATTTTTTGCCATGTGACATAATTTCTTTATAATAAATTGAATATAAAATACAACTTATCCGAAAAAGCAGAATGTTCATGGCTTCAATTTGATATATTATTACACTTTGAAATATTTTAAAAAATTGAGTAATTTGTATTTACTCTGGAATTGGTGTAGCATCAGTGAAATTATGAAAGTTAGTTTTAGGTTTGGTACAGAATGCGATCAGAAATAATTGAAAAATTAATTCCATCACATCAAGCTTATAAAAGTTTATTCACAAAATATTGAATCGATGGTGAGCCAACTCGATTAGCGTTGTCCCATCAAATGACATATGTTTATGTGTTAATTGTGCATTTTATCGTTCTCTTAAGGATGTTCTGAATTATTTTCTTATATTGTAATCCAGTCATTGTACTTTATTTATCATACAGCGACATATTTGTAAATATGACACATGAAATGTTCACTTTAAATCTTTTCCAATAAGCACACAAATTTCCCACATTATTTAAATCTTTAATAATCATTGTGGAAAAAATACTGTGGACTTCTATAATTTGTATTTATAAAATTTCAATTCACTGAATTTGAAAAAGAATAAAAATATGGAATGGCTACTAGGTGAAAAGTTGCCTGGCCTAAAACTTTTCAATGTTTTTTTTTATTGCAATTAGGAAAAAATATTTATAAAAATATATATAATATAAAAATATATGTCACGTCATAATGTAGACTGATAATCCAGGTCAGAAAAAGCCACGTGGATCACTAGTGAAAACGGATGCGACAAAACGCCATAATAACCTGGAATAACCCATAATAACCTGGAATAACCCATAATAACCTGGAATAGCCTACAATTTACCCATAATAACCTATAATACCCTCATAATAACTCACAATAACCCTGTAGTCCCTGTCCCAAACACTCAATGCAAGGATCACGAGCTTAAGGATATGAGGACTGGGACTATGACAATCGCCATATTTATACCCGGGAGAATAGCAAGACGGGAAGAATGACAAGTGTTGAAGTTAGCAGGTTCCAAGCGCGCGATACTAACGTTATTCTATTTGTTTATTTTAACCAGTCACCAGGTGTTGTTGCCAAGTTATATTTATTTGACTTTCCAGTTAAAAACATGCAAAAGTGGTGCACTATAATTATTATTCAATGATGGGAACTTGTTGTTAATGTTGAAAAAGAACAAATTGCATTTGTGTGCTAAGCCTATATAAGCCAATTTTAGCTGTTAATTTGATTTAGTATTCTGTAAGTGATGTAAAGCAATAATTTACTACTACTAAAACCTGAAAACAAAAGTGGCATGTATCTTTTGTTATTGTTAATTGAAGAAACAAGTATAATCTAAAATTGTTGATAAAACTTAATGGTTGACGCTAAAAATTTGTGGAGGGGTCAATTGCTCTTTGACTTTAGAAAATAGACAATTGTTTAATAAATCATACATGACTTGTTAGTAGGTACAATTGTGTAAACAATGGATCATTCTGACGGGGTGCAGTGACTAGTACATTCAAACGACCCCTTGTGTCCTAGGACCTACATAAATGGCAAAGCATTTTGATAAAATAGGAAATTTGGTCTTGATTATTTCCTCTTTGACCATTCAGCTTCTTATGTCTATAAATAATTGTGATATTATAATATAATGAAATCCTCGCCATTAAACATAAGTAAGGTGACCCAAGAGTTGTTTATCTCATCAGGTTTCATGCCTGGATACATAACTGATGTATATGCATCTATATATAATATATTGTAAATTTGACCACGGTGAGATGCAGTAAGTGCAAACGTGGTAAGGTCATGCAACATCCACATGAAGTTGAATCTAGCCTTCAAGGTTATTCAAGGTCAACGTAAGGAAAATCAGCTGGGTGGTATTTGAGGGCTACACCTCATCTAAATATATCCTTTTAATATAATGACGTCCGTTGAATGTCGATTTTTAAAATTATAGTATGAATATAGATCCGTCGAAGTCTTGCTACAATTTATCACTTTGGCGGCCATCTTGGATGTATGTCTTACTAAGCTCTCACTTCGTATATAGAACAACATTACAAATGACTTTATTGATCGTAAAAACCTAGCTGTAGATATCAAAATAACGCTAATTTATAACGCACGATTGAAGATTAGGCCAAATCGCCACAATTATGGGCCACATTAGATGTAGGCCTATCTCTCAGCCTAAAATGTGATAAATTACTCATCCGATTACACCTGACTATATTTGTTTATTAAAACATTACAAGTGACTTTCTTGACTCTAGAAACATGTGCAGTTGGACTGACTTTTTTTTGCGGCAATTTTAGAATTTTTAGCTCATTTGATTATATTTTTTCAACTAAAACATTACAGATGAGTTTATTGACCCAGCACTTAGGTGTTGACACAAAGATCGAATTATATGGGAGACAGAATTGAATATATGGTACGATTTCGACAGCCGCGACCATCTTGGCGGCTATCTTGAATTTTGAACAGGTTCCGATGACTCAATGACTTGTCTCCTTATCTTATATGAAGCATGATATCATCTTTGACATATCTGCCAAGTTTAAGAATTGTAGAATAAAATGAACGATTCTGTTGAAATTTAACACTTAGCCGCTCCACTACAAGAGTAATTTATTATTCCGTTTTGAAACACTCGTCAAACCAGCACTGGTTCAAGGCCTCGTGTTTGCTGATAGCAGCTGGTCTGTTAAATGTTGGGTCAGCGTCACCGGTGCTGGCAGTATCCATTCAGCCTTAGTCAGTACTTCATGCTGGCGGGAGCGCGTGCACTTTCAGCATTGTGCGCTGCTGCAGACAGCAAAATGAAAGTATCTGCTTATTTCACAAGTGTGCATATTACCGTCTTTTTGAAGGGCTGTGATAGGCACTGCTACAGACAGCGAAATGGAAGTATCTGCTTATTTCACAAGTGTGCTTATACCGTCTTTTGGAAGGGCTGTGCAGGCACAAGAGAGTGCAGTGACGCTAGCGAAAAGGAAGTATATACATGATTTACAAGTGAGCATGTATGGCCTTTTGGCAACACTGTTACACGGAGGACAGACGGACAGAAATGGATGGCATGCACAGACTGAGGGGACAGAGGTAAACCACCTCTTCAGAGGGGGAGACATAATAAAACTAGAAGGGTCACCGTTTTTTGTAAACAAAAAACTAGAGATGTCTCCCCTCCCACAGCTTAACACTACAGCTGTTAGATGTAGTGTCAATGGATTATGTAATTATTGTTAATAAATGTGATTTCTATTTGCCATTGCAGTAATATTTTACATCATAATCTGTAGGGCTTTTTTTACATTTGGGACACATGGGGCATTCGGGAGCCATGGAAAATTTGGGACACATTGGACATTTGGGAAATATGGGACATTTGGGGCATTCGGGACACATGATACAATTGGGACATGTAGGACATTTGAGACACATGGAACATTTGGTACATATGGGCCATTTCAAACACATGGGACATTTGGGACACTTAGGATATATATGAGACACTTGGGACATATGAAACACTTGGCACACTTGAGCCATTTGGAGGCATATCCCCTCTGTAATTACAATTGCTATTTTTCTTGTGAAATGTAGCATCTCAAAGGCTTCTACTGTCCATTATGTTGGTTCAAAGCTGGGCCACTCTCTGCGACGCTGTCATTGGTGCATTATTGGATACATATTTAGCACAAAAAGAAACGCAACAATTTCAAAATGTTTTTATTTCGTGTTATTTACTCAAAACCTTTCGATTGATTTAAATAATGTTGGTGTGTATCCGCATTTTGTGTTTTGACCTCAATAACAGACAAATGACCTTCAAATCGAAGAAAGTAAACTTTCAAGTTAATGGGCCAGCTGACCATGATCCCAATTATGCGGGCTGAGGTTGGGGAGCAAAAAGTCCTTTTTCAGAATAAGTTCATTTGTGCAAAAATAATGGGTTGATGAAAATGACTCGTTTGACAATTGTGCAGAGTGAGCCTGTTTCTCCATGTATTGCTCTGACGGAAGGTTGTTTTGCTACGGCTCAAATTGCCAGAAAACAGGCTAGCAATACTGATTATATAAATACCAGATTTCAAGACACCAAATAACCTCTGATAGGTCACAATAGGAAATATATGAACAAATAATACACTGAAGATCCCTGTGCGGTAGAGAAACGTGTGTTTTATGCACAGACAACGGACAAATGACCTTCAATTCTTATAACCTTATTGTTACCATCAGACTGTGGTGGACACTGCAATCCTCATGATGCTCCTTTGCGCCCAGCAGACATGATACGTGATGTTGACCCAAGGTCGCAGATAATACAAAGCAGATTTCATAGAAATCGGATGAAGAATAATGTGCAACAATACCTGGCGGTCAGCAATAAAGACAACAATCCAGTTGTCCAGTAGGCTACGTACGTCAATGAATAAAACCAGAACACGTTATCTACCACTAGTTAAAAATAGATAGCGCAAGAATGTTTGTTGATAGTTGCCTAACCACACCTGATACATGATTTTGCACTCTGAATATTGACAAATACCGCACCAGCCCACATTTAATAAAAATGAAAAAATGTGAATCGGGCCTTAGGCAACTTTTGTGCACATACAGACTAAATTGGGCCAGGAGAACCTCCTGAGGATGGTTGTGATGAATGAGATGACACTAGCCTCTAAGACACAGGATTCAAAATTCAAACCCTGGCGGTCTGAGGCCGAGCACGCTATCTCTCGGTTACAGAGGCTCCCCACAATACTGCGTTTTACGAGTGTATGGGGAAGAAACATTTTTTGTTTCTTTTAAACCGCCAAGACCGGGAAACGAACCCCGAACTCTGAAACCAGCGTGAAACCACTACCCTAGGCCCCCGCCCCACATTTAATAGATATGTGTTATTATCGTGTTAAAATATGCACTGCCGCCATCTGAATGCGAGGCGGGAAGACTGATATACCGTGTTCGTGATAAAATATAGCTTAGGTCTAATTACCACAAGAAAGACATTGTGATATTATTTGTAAACAGCATAGGCCCTATAAATTTGCTGAGTAGGTGAGATTAGATATTCATGCTATTAAAAAGCAAGACACCTTGTTAAAGACGGTCCATGCACTAGAATAATTAAAATATTTCCATTCGCCGTAGACTCATAACATAGATATTCAAATGAATCGGAAACAACTAATTAAGACATTCATGATGATTTCAAATTGAAAAAACCCCTCGGTTCCCATGGTTTTCACAAAATAATTCAGCGTTGTAAGAGAGTTAAATAGAATAATCCTGACCCCGTATTCTCGTACAATTTACGATATATCGTAGGCTTCTGATTGGTCGAGATGACCATCTCGACCAATCCGAAGCCTACGATATATCGTAACTTGTACGAAAATACGGGCCTTGACTATTACGTATGAATGAAATAAGGGCGGAGATGACGGTTGCACACGATTCTCACAAACCTTTTAAATACACTTTTTAACCTCACAGCGTGACATCTGAAGTACCATCACATCTCGAAACAAAGCCATGGCTCTCTCAGTGCAACAGATCTGTACTCAGGTCGGTGTACCTAATGACCTTGCTTCCTGGTTAAGTGCATTGCACTTGACTTTTTTTATTACGTAACGTGTTACAGTCAAGTACCGGCACGTGGGTTGATTATGTGAATTACGCAGTAGCCAATGAAGATAACCTGAAACACTGCTCAAGTGCCAGAAATCTAGTGCATTCAAGAGAGAGGGCTGTCTACGGTGACTGTACTTCAGTTTATGATTCTCTTCTTTGCAGATCCAAAATACCAAGCCAGAAATTGGGGAGGGAAAGAAACATTGCGATTCGGACATACACAATTAAAAACAATCTGGCTCCTACATATTTGAAAGAATTTCAAGAAATTCAAAATATTTGAAAGAAATTCAAAATTTCACCTGCCTTTATTTAAATCAACAAAGCATGGTCTAAATAATCATTTGCTTATATCTTACATTATATATATTATATCTTATATTATATATAGATCCCTAGGATCTGGAACACTCTACCTGAATCCACACACAATGCTACCTTTCTGCAAAACTTCAAGTCGCGAATAAACAAGTGGTCAGGCATACACAGAAGCCAGCACAAATGTGAAAATTGCTAGTGACATCAAATAACATAGCTCTTTATTATTATTTATTTTTTCATCATGCTAGTTTAAACTATGTCTAAATCATAAACAAATCTAGGATAATTAATTTAATCTATCTTTACTTTTAACTATATTTATACATGGACGTCATTAATTTAATTTTCATATAATGTAACTGATATTTTATTCATAATTTTTGCTCTGTGATAAAAACATTGTGCTATTATTTTTATATATAACTATATGCAATAATATAGATAATGATAATTTGACTATAATGTTATTTTTTTATTATTTTATTTTTATCATGCTATTTTAAACTATGTCAAGGATCCTAAAATATTCTAGGATAATTATTTAACCCATCTTTGCTTTTAATTATATTTAGACATTGATGCAGGACGTTATAAATTTAATTTAATTTTTATATAAGGTAACTGTGATATTCTATTCACCATCAGATTCTTAACTCTATGATAAAACCATTGTGCTCTAATTTATATATATAAGGTTATGCAATAATATAGTAATTGATAATTTGACTATAATAGTATTATAGTAATAAAGAAAAGGTGATATTTTGAATACAGGATTAGAAAAACCTTAAATAATGTTTTAAATAGGCCTATATGATGCATACTCAGGAAAAATATAGTTAACAAATTATTGATTAGCGTGTTTTTCCTTCAATATTATCTGACTCCCACATTATCCTTATCATTCATGTATACATATTTCGCTAATCATTTTAAATTTATTTAGCAAATGTCTAAAAGTGCATGGCTTTTCGCTACGCGATACTGAACAAAATATTCCCTGATACTATGTGATATTGTTGATGTTATTCTCTGTTGAATTGTAGTACCACAGATCGGTTGAATAGCCTCAGGCTAATGTTTTATGGTTAACTGTACCATGCCGATTATAAATAAAATTTATCTTATCTTATCTTATCTTACAACAGTTGTGCGTCTATGACGTCATAAAGTAGTAATGCAATCCATGCAATTACATCAAATACACTATTCTGTAAAACTCAATAGCCTTGACCTCTAATGTTTTCACCGAGCTAGCTAATACAAAGACGTGTGGGGGAGGGGAGTAGAAGTGTACCCACTCTTATATAACATTTTGTCACCGAGTAGCCATTTAGAAGGGTTTCTGGTGACGTCACTGCGTTTCATAGAGTGCCACCAATCCATGTGATCTGGAACGTGATCCGGGTAATGTGTCCAGATCATAATCCATATCATCCCCAAAATTTAATTGATTGTTCCACAGCCCAAAACACACATCTTGTGAAAATTTCATTCAAATTCGTTCATTACTTTTTAAGTAATTGGGGGGGGGGGGCAAACAGACAGATTGCCCAACAAGACCAAAAACATAACCTTCCTGAGTGAGGCAATAATAGTGATTTAAACTGGTATTACATTATACTTGCCGTCAAATTAAAAATGATCAACCAGGATCGCATGATTTTCGGCGGTTTTTCCGTAATTTTTGAACTGATTTCCTTGAAATTTTGCGAAGGCCAAAACCCTGACAGCGGTAATAAAATCGCTAAATTATATTCAATTTTTCAAAAGCTAGACAATTTGCCATGTAATAAAATTCTAGAATTAATTTAATGGTGTTATAAAGAGACGTCGTGATTTCAATTTATGTCAAATGGTATAACTTTTGAAATACGCTATCTAATTTTACGAAATTGCTGAAAATCATGCGATATTGGCTGATCATTTTTTATTTGACGGCGAATATAAGCGTTTGGAGCAGGAAAAGGCATATTCCTGCATTATCCAGTGTGGTTTGTCTTGCCTTATACGGTGTGGGGCACGGCTGGCTGTATTAGTTTTACCCGGGAAGATCAGCATTTTTCAACATGGCGGTGACTAAGAGCGATCTCGACGAAAAATGTCTATAGCTTTTGACTGTGGGTGCGACAGATGAGCTTAGCATGCGATCATGAAGCCTAAATGTTACTGATTCTAATCAACATGGTGGCGTCCTCCCCATTTATATTTCGTCCCCTTGGATATGAGAGGGTGTATCTGCCACTTTTAAAGTGGCAGATACACCCTTTCATATTCAAGGGACAATTTGTTTTCTTAAATGGTTTTAACATGTGTGTGTAGTCGGGTGTGTGTGTGGCGGGCTAGAGGGATCACCACTCTGACTAGGCTCCTATAATTAATCGACTTGGCACTTACAATGGCGATATAATCTCATATTCTGCCTGTAAAATTGTGTGAATATTCAATTCAATTCGGTAACTTTTATAGCGCCTAATACGAGCTCAGAGGCACTGGCATATCCTCTCATTATAATACCATAAACCATAATCATTATCATTACTCCAATAACATTACTTTACAATGTTGCACTGTGTCATTATAATTCGATATCCTACTCGTATCTTTTACAACGTCAAATCCTAAATAAAAATATCATTATGATAATAATATATATATCCCGTACCATTGACTCTTTTATTGTTCCGTGAACGAGCGCAACTGTAGGCCCTATGTCGTTTACAATCATTTTATGAAATAAATATCGTTTATACATATATCACCATAAACCATTTCAGTGCGGGAACCGTCTTAAGTACGTCCGAAGCTGACGTCTGTAGACGTAAGATTATGACATATAAGGAAATAATTATAATATTTCTAATGGGCTTAGACCATAACATACTATGTATTCAAATGAAGCGGAATAAGCTTGTATGGTGATTTCAGGTTGAAAAAAGCCTTTAGTGTCCATGGTTTATACAAAAGCATTTCAGTCCTTTGAAGGGTAATATAATCATCTAGTCAGTGCACTTAATCAGTGAGTGCACTCAGTCCTCACGATGTTAGGATCGGTGGTTCGATCTTAGGATTAGACATTTTCAGCACTGTTACTCTCCTTATCAATAATGCAGTACCTACAAGCCTCACCTCAGGATCGGTGGCTCGAACCCAGGTCCTCGGACTGGACAATTTCAGCACTGTTACAATGGTGTCCAATAACGGCTCTCCTTACCAATAATGCAGTACCTACAAGCCTCACCTCAGGATCGGTGGCTCGAACCCAGGTCCTCGGACTGGACAATTTCAGCACTGTTACAATGGTGTCTAATAACGGCTCTCCTAATCAACAATGCAATACATTTTGGCCTCACCTCAGTATAGAGCACTGCAGATCCCAGCAAACACGGGACATTCACCCAATGCTGTTTCAATGTTGAGCTGGGATAGGGCTGGGGTAAATAAAAGCATATATGTGTGTATAAGGACGAGTGTGATTGTCATCGTGCTAACTCTTGAACATCACTCGCCATGTCAGAGTCGGTGGTTCGATCCCATGCAGTCTCTTAGACTCGGCGGTGGTATCACTCGACCTTCCCCTGTCAAAGTAACAATTACAGAAGCAGATTGTTCAGGATGATGGTAATCAATTTATTCATATATTTTAATCTTAATTTCGTTTTATACCTCTTGTTGTGATTTTTCTAAACACTGTAGGTTCCAGCTGTTAGTTTTTTCGCTCTCCCTAATATATACTTTGCCATATTTGTATTTTTATTCTGTCTGTACCAAAATCCTTCGCAAATAACTTCAATGAAGTCGTTATTTCCTGGCTCTGATTGAGAACATATACCAAGATGATCTCACCTCTGAGTTTATTTGTTCGCTTAGACGAGCACTTGCTATTTCTATTTCAAAATGATTCATCGAATATTTTGAATGATTATTTACATTGATATATTTATTAGGGTCAATAATTGCACGTGTGAACATAATGTTAATACAATATGGGAAATGGTCTGATATATCACATGGGAAAATACAGGATGGTACATGTTATGTGAGGGTAAACTAGGTGATGTAATGCAACTCATTAGAAGTAGGTTTTACATTCAATAGATGTATTTCAAATCCCCGTCAAAAAGTATTTCTCATTTAAATCACCTTAAGTTGTGACCACTCTTTTGTTAATAAATGATTGATAATGTAATGATAATCTCGTCGAGGTCTATACATATAACCAAGAATATATATAAACATATTGTTGATATCACCTATAATCATATTTCTACTTGGACGTGTTCCGTCAATTTCTATAAATAAACCTTCCCATATTGTTGACCGTCTATTAATTGGTAAAAAAGTGTAATTAAATGTATCATGTAGATATATTGCCAGACCACCATGAGAGCTACATATACCTGATTGTGAGATAAGCGTATAACCAGGTAATTGTAGCAACGATATATCTGTTTGGTCCATTAACCATGTCTCTCGAAAACAAATAACACTAAATTCAAAGTTCTCAAGTGTTAATTCGTTTAAAAGTATCTGAAATTTACCAAATGTTGATTGATTGTATATTTGAACCTAAAATATAAAAATTGTTTGTTATTTCACGACAAAACGAAACAAATGTATCGTTATTAACAAATGGAGAATGTTTAATTAATGTTATATCGCTTATATTTTCTTCAACATCTTCTTCATTGCCTATATTTAAACCATGGTTCAACGAATTTTTATCTACACCCCCCCCCCATATTTACTGAGTAGCTTTTGCTCAGTTGACATTATAAAACATATATAAAATAAAATATGTCAAGCTGAATAACAAAAAATCGTAGAGACAAATCTACTCCGTGACTAGTAAGTATGGAAATGATAAACATGTATCACACATATCAAACATATGAATTGAAAAAGTGAAACAAAAACAGAAACAAAAACATGGTATGTGGCAAGGTATATGAGCCATGCAGAAAATACACAGAAACGAAAATGCATATGTAGCATGTGTCTAACAATGGGCAAATTTTTTTTCGAAAAAAATACTACTGGCCCTAAGTTTAGGCCTGCATATTTTTATAATGAAACTTCGAAGTATGTAATACATGTATGGATGATTATTCACGGGTGACAAAAGATGCCATATTAGAAGCAAAGCTAGGTCTAATTAGAGATACCCGATAATCCACGTTCCCATGGTGATATGATCTACTCCCTAATTACATTGCTGATCACGTCGAATCGTTCGAGTTTATGTTCACGAGTCAAGCTCTCAGTGCTCTTATAACCAGTTTGTCGCAGTTCTCAGTGTTTTCTTATAACCTGGTCACGATGATCACGACCAAGTCAGTGGACGTCATTTTTTAATTTTATATGTCTGTTGGTCACATTTTATTTGATTTTCAACTGTCGAAGTAATTTGTCAGAGGTAACTTCAATGTGTTTTTTTAAAGTCTTGGATTTCGCATGAAATATATCAATACTATGGCTGGCTGTTTTACTCATTTTGTGTTATTCAATTTTATGGCAAATGTACCTGCTGCTCTAGAGCTGGGCTATTTATAGATTTTCATGCTGTTGGGTGCATTTGGATAGAAAATTCAGGGAGGATTTGGACACTTTTCAGAGAGGAATCGGACACATGGGGAGGCTTTGGACAGTGTCCATATCTTTCCCAGAGCATGAAATCCATTATCCCAATAAATAAAGTTATAAAATGGCTCAGATAATATGATAATATGACTCTTTATGAATAAGAACGTTTATTTTTAGGATTCTTGTTATTGATTCTAGTTATGTCCAAATGCTCCCCAGCCATATCCAAATCCACCCACACAATCATGGGGAAGGGTTTTGACAAATTTGCTTTTTTTATTTCTCTTTTTCTGCATAGAATGTTAAAAACACATAAGGCTATCCACAGGCATAGTGAGTCAATTTCTTTGGGCAAACGATGAGCTTTATCACATGAACATTGTAGGAGGAAAATAAAAAAACTGGCAATTTCCAAATCCTCCTGGGTCTCCCCTACCTTCATTGAAATAATCACTTATCCACAAGTTGCATCTGCTCCGTGTCTCTAAGATCCCCGGAAAATATTACATTGATTTCTTCCAATGATTTGCCTTTGGTTTCTTTGATAATACAAGCAACACCAATTGATAGCGCACTTATTGCGGCATATAGCCAGAATGTACCATGAGTTCCTATACAGGACTGTAAAGGTGAGAAAGAAACAGAAACTAGAAGTGCAGTCGACCAAGTCACAAAACTGAAAATGAGACCAGATAATCCTCGTATCCTTCCAGGAAATACTTCGCCTTGAAATATAAATGGGATGGGACCCCATCCCAAGGCGTAAGCGGCTACATAGAGGAACACAGCAGTCAGTGATAGCCATGCCGCGTGGTAGAGGTGAACCTCTATCATGTAGAAATGTAAGCCTAGAAGCAACATACCAAGTGCCATCAAAAGGCCGGAGAAAATTAACAATTTGCGTCGTCCTACACCGTCCACCAGAAATGTGCCTGTTAGTCCGACAATCACTCTGATCAAAGCGTTGATTATTTGTGGAACACCAGGATTTGTCATAAATCCAGCATCCGTAAATATACTCTCTCCATAGAATATAATGGGCATGGGTCCCACCAGCTCCATGAATAACAACAACAGAACCATCTGGATCATTGGTTTGTACACAGATGCCAGTTGGAAATCTTGTATTGTGACGGGTGTGGAGTTTGTCAGATTCTGTGTTATGTCCTTGAGGTCTTGCTCACATTCTAAACTTGATTCTCTCAACCACGTCATTACTGCTTTTGCTTCATTGTGTTTTCCTCTCATGATGAGAAAGTGTGGTGTTTCTGGTATGTAGAGTGAAAATGACAAGGCGACTAGCGTGATCCCTTGTCCCATCACAGCCAACCACCTCCAGGACACAACTGTTCCCAAGCAGTAGACCACCAGGAGACCGAGCATAAGACACAGATTATTGAGTGCGGAGAGTCTACCACGTATATCCGCCTGGGAAATTTCACTGATGTATATGGAAACATTCGGTAAAACACTACCCAAAGAAATTCCTGTTAGCAACCTGCCGACATGTAGCATGGCATAGTGATTGGCTGTTATTATGCAAATCCATCCAGCAGTCAAAGGCAGAGATGCCAAAAGAAGTCCAGATTTCCTTCCAAATCTATCAAGTAACAACCAGCATGGTATGCCGCCCAGAGCTGCTCCCACTACGGAGAGGGAGGCATACCACGAAACATCTGTCTCAGTTAGCAAAAACAGCTTCTCCAATTGTGGAATAGTCGGCGAAGAATATCCTAGGACAAAACCCGATGCTAGAGAATTGAGACAGGCAATCAGTGATGCCATCCACTGATGATCTCTAGCTGTTATTTTCATTTCTTATGGTTGATGTAAGCTTCGTGGGGTAATTAAAGCCTTAGTCCACTCTGAGGCATGTTTATGTCTATAGTTATATACCAGGGTGAATCGTATCATTACTATCTCTGTAATCCACGCGTTGAAGGGTAGAGCCTTAGCCTGATGTTGGTTCGCAGTGGATTACTCCTTTAATATACCAGTAATTGAAAACTCCAGATCAAAAATGGGCAACACATGTTCGTTGTCCAGTGTTGTAAGTACAACGTAAGTTCCACCTAACATGATAACTGATCTGACTGTCCAATTGATGCTCTTAACAATAGATAATACAGTTTAGATCAAGCAACACGACACATTGACATTAATGTTAGCTTATGTATGTGTGGTGTTGATGGTTTAACTGAGCATGTCTGAGTTCACTGTACCGCAGCGGGTAATTCAAATGACCTTGTAAGTACAGGTACTCTTGTCCGCCTCACATACATGACTACCCTAGAAATTACCAGATGTTGAGCCAAAGTTGTTTAAATGTTGCACCAGCGTCTCTGACGGTTGACCAGCATTGATACAGCGTTGGGACCAGCTGTCGTATTTCCTGAACATGTATAGACAGCGACTACGGAAAGGACCAGCAGGCTATATTAGTCTGTCAGTCAAGCCCTGTAAATAACACTCAGGTATTACTCTAATGAGCTTCCGTACGAATACATGCTGGCGCTCGTGACGAAGCCACCAGTTGGCAAACGTTCGTCCGGCCAGACCCCTGGTTAAACTCAGGTATACACCAAAACTAGATAATATCTGATGGTTCCACGTGTTCGGCACATATGTGTAGGTAAACGCCTGGCCCAGTTCAGCCTATACATGTGCAAAAAAGTGGCCTAAAACCCCATTTATTTCGTTTCATGTAAACTGCATGGAGGATGTAGGTTTTGAAAACGGTGACTTTTTTACAGAGCATGTTGTTAATACGCGACCTGGTGATAAATACGCAAAATAGGAATATCATATATAAGTCTAGCGGCCGCGGGGTCAACTTGCAAAAATACACCCAAACCATGTTAATACTAATTCATGTAGGGGATGATGTGTAGAATAAAGATTTATGGGGCATACCAAGAAACATCAATCTCAGATGGTAAGAACAGTTTCTCCAATTGTGGAATAGCCTGCGAAGAACATTCTAGGACAAACCCCGATGCTAGAGAATTGAGACAGGCAATCAGTGATGCCATGCACTGATGATCGCTATCAGTTATTTTCATCTCTTATAATTAAAGCCTTAGTCAATTCTAAGGCATTTTGAAATCTAAAAGTATTTAAAAGGTGTCTCTCTAGCCCCAGTGGCTGAAACTTGTTTCAGCCACAGATTTACCGCGTACAAAATCGTGGGACATTTCTCTGGACTGTCATATCGGAAAATATCGGGGAGTAATCAGGTCAAAAAAAGTTTTTTTAGAATCAGTTACATTTCAGTTCCATGCCCGCATGCTCAGCTCAGAGGTCGCACAGTCATTAAAAAGTTATGGACATTTTTCGGGATCGCTCTCAGTCACCGCCATGTTGGATTTTTCGGGTAAAGCAAATACATCCATCCACGGCCTCGGAGAGGACGACACGGCAACTATCTCTCATCGTCACTATCTCTGTGAACAGCGTGGTGCTGTCTGGGTAGAGAATTAGCCCGATCTCAGTGCACAATGGACTATTCCTTTAAAACAATTGAAAACTTCAGATCTATTTTTTTCGCTGTCTAATGTTGCCAGTATAACTTAAAGATTATCTATCACCCCTTATATAGTATGAATAAATTTGTGACAAATAAATCAAAGTTGCCACAAGATGGGGACATAATTATTCATACCATATAAGGGGTGATAGATCACCTTTAATTTGAGAATCATATTCACGTGTAAGGCTCACATAACATGACAACTGATGTGAGTGACCGATTCACACGGTTAACGTTAAACCGCGGCCAATAAAATACACAGTTCATCTCAAGCATCACGACCACTGACACTATTATAAGGTAGTTTAATGTTGGGCCAGCGTCGCGGTGTATCGGTGTTCACCGAGCCATTGTAATTGTTGCGTTGAACCCTCGCAGATCTATCCACTCAAAGAAAAAAGAAATCAGATTCTATTTTCCTTGATCCACCCTATTTATTTTGGACCAGCGTCTCAGACGTTGGTTCAACATTGACGCAGCATTGGGACGAACAAATCTCTTTGCCTATAAACATGATAAACACCAGGCAAAAGTACAGTTAAGCTGTTAAGTAGGCTATGTTAAGTAGGCTATGACTTGACGCCTCACTGCTCGTCATAAGCAGATAAAATGTCTCTCCAGCTGTTATTGTGGGCCAAGAACACCAACGATAAATTCTTTTGTATAAAAATATGCTCCTTGGTATCTAGTATTATAACATGTCTGGGGCCAATCTAAGCCCTCAAATTCGTTGCTAAAACACAATAATACATATTGTATTTTGAATTTGTATATATGTTTGAGAGGGCCCATTGCAAATTAGCAATTAAATTTGCTAAATGGTTACCCTCTTGAAATAAAGTTTATTATTATTATTATTATTATTATTATTAATAATGTGTTTAAGCATGAGCAATGGATATCAAAGCTGATATCTCTTACACAAAATTATTTAAATAACAGTATAGAATCATTAATTTTACAAAAAAAAAAGAATTCCTGAGGGACATAACCCACCTCCAAATCCCTTTTTGTCGATGTTCTTCTTAATTTCAAATCCCCTATAATATACGATCCAAAATTCCACCGCCGCACCCCCCCCCCCCCTCCAACCTGGATCCGCCCCTGCATTTGTCACTTGGATAAAAAAATATACTATCGGGCACCTACCGAATCACGAATGTTATTTGAGGTCACGTGATATTCACCCTTTGCCTACCTCTGCAGTCGCTATGATTTGTGTTTAACCCTTTCCGCGCGGGGACCGACTTTAGAAGTCAGCATCTGACGTCTATAGACGTCAGATGCTGACGTCTATAGATGTCAGATGCTGACGTCTAAAATCGGTCCCAGCGCTGTAAGAATTAAATATTTATGGCCGTAGACACATGACATGGGTATTGAAATGAAGAAGAAAGAGCTAACTAAGACATCTATCTAAGACATTAATGATGATTTCAAAATAAAAAACAACAACTTTGGTCTCTTGGTTTACATAAAATTATTTCAGCGTTATGAAGGTTAATATTAACCCTTTCTTAACAAAATTCCTTGATATTTCACTAGCAATTTTTTGTATTTTCTCAGCTTGGCTACCCGCTGGACACACGGCGATGTTGCGACGTTGAATCAACGTCATTGACGTTGATTCAACATCGCAACAACGTCGTGTGCCCAGCGGGTATAACTACATCGTAGCCGGAGCTAAGCTGAACCATCTTCCCAGCAACACGGCTCGACACAGCGAGGCCGTGCGACCTCAGGAGTAGCCAGCCTTGCGTGGGAAGATGAACTGAGCAGATATTAAAATAACTCAACTACTGATTGCTCACATTCTGTGTTGTGCTGGAGTATTCGAAACTTTCAGGAAAACTAGACTTATTTGCTAAGTAACCTTGTCCATAATCTATAATTAAAAAAATATATATATCCCCACAAATACTATAGCATTATACACGGTATAATAATCCTACGAGTAGCACAGATCATCAGCTTGTGACGGCTCTTCTATCGCAACAGTGTAGTTTAAACTGTTCATCATCACAAATAATCAGCTAAATCTTGTGAACGCCAAATTTATATAGCCGAGCAGAGTAGAGTTCGTTTTTTAAGTTACCTATGTTATCTATTGCTTTTTGGATATTATGTACACAGTATCTTGGTTCTTCCGTTTTGCGAGATTTTAAGTCAGGTGTGCTTTCAAGAAATATCACTGATGCCTTACTAAAAATTCGTAGGGATAGGCCTACGTTTAATTAATACGTACCTGTAATATTTAAAGTAAACATGGCTTTATTTATTTTTTATTCTTTATTTATTTATTTATTTGCTGTACTTTAAAACATACGCACAAATCCTGCACAGCTGATCATGGCGCTTACAATAATATGACATCATAAAATAAAAAGTTATGTTAAAAAAATAAATAAACATAGTTATGAATAAATATCGTCATTAGCTAGGTAAAGTAAATTCTAAGAAATGTGTTGTTAACTTATTTTTAAAAATATTCACAGAGTTTACTGTCTTGATATCATGTGGAAGTTTATTCCACAGGACAGGCCCTTGTACACTAAAACCTGCCTCTGTGGCTGACCTCTGTGTCAGAGGCACTTGCAACGAAAAGTCTCTAGGTTGTCTGAGATGACTGGGACGTTGTTTGTAACAGCACAACTGACCTAAGTATTGTGGTGCCTGACCACGCAACACTTTAAAAATATATAACAGCACTTTAAAATGTATGCGTAACTCTACCGGCAGCCAATGCAGCTCTTTAAGAACGGGTGTGATGTGGTCTCGGATACCGACTCCAGTAATCAGTCGAGCAGCACGATTTTGAAGTCGCTGCAAACGGCCGAGCTGGAAAGCTGTAGCCCCGGACAGCATGGCGTTGCATGAGTCCAGGTTAAATAAAACTAATGCTGTAACAACAGATTGTAAAGTAACACGAGGTAAAAAACGTCTAGCCCTGCCTATGCAGTTTATGTGAAAAGATATTCTCTTGCACAGAGAGTTAACATGTGCTTCACAACTGTTATGACGGTCCATATAAAATAACAAGTTACGCACTCTGGAGCTAGGTTGAATCACAGCTTCACAAACTTTAATCTGAAATTTGCCATGCTTTCTAAAGTGATGTTTTAATTGTAGTATAATAAACTCTGTTTTTGATGGGTTTAGCTTCAGTTTATTGACAACCATCCAGCTGCAAACTTCACTCAGGGTCACCAGGGGTAAAAAACACATATATGTGTAGCCTGTAGGTCATCAGCAAATTTGTGATAGAAAACTCCATGCTTTTTTAAGATGGTTTCAATTGGTGCGGTATAAATACTAAAAAGAAGCGGTCCAAGTACCGATCCTTGCGCCACACCAAATTGAAGTTTTATCCAGAATGGAAGATTTTTCATTTATTTGAACTTTGAAGATTCTGTTCGACATATATGATTGAAACCACTTTGCTACCAAAATAATTTGAGAATGTTGAAATTAAAGTGTCAACCTCTACGGTATCAGAAGCAGCAGACAGGTCCAATAACACTCACCAAAGTATGCATTGATACCTCACAAGTATTCAGACAAAATAGTCATCATTCATCTGCAATAGTATTGGATTGTTTTATAAGAAATGGAAGTGCATTCGTGTGGTTATAAGTAAAGGCTCTTGAAATTCCTGTACATAATTTGTTCTCAGCATCTCTCTCAAATTCTCTCATGTTGTCCAAGAATTGCCCAAGAACATAATACAGTTGCCATGATACATACAATAGACTGATATCAAGATAAATATAGCTTGTTTAATATTGTGATTTTTTTTATTATTAAAGCCCTTGTCAGACGTTGACTTGTTCCTAGTTTGGTTACGGAAGCGTACTAGGGAAATAGGCATAGTTTAGGATGTTTTTTTGTCAAATAAATCTGTCTGTGTGTCTGTTGAAATGATATTTAAAAACTTGAGTGTGATATTAATTAGCGACATGACTCTTTCTATCAATGTCTTGTTATGAAGCAGATATTTTGCATTTGTTAACCTAAATTTGTTTATGTGATTTGTAATACAATTTTAATTATTACACCTTCTGACTAATAATATTAGGATAGGAAACGTATACGAAAACGTAAATCAAGCAATTTTCAGTCCTAAATTAACATTGCTAAAAATAGATTTTCTCCAAAGTGTTATCCAGTTTTTAACAGATTTTTTTATGTTTAAAGATCAAATTGAAACGACATATTCGTTTGTTATTCTGGAGCAGTAACACAATTAAGACATGATCATTACAACACAAAAAGCACCTGATATCATATATGTCATCGCTCTCAATGCATGATCATTTTTTAAAGTGTATTAATCTTGTTTATTCCGATGACTGAACTAATAACAGAACAAAATTGAAATAAGAAGCCCTGAGTATATGTATCATTCACATTTCATTCACAGAAAAAATACTATGGACACACAGTTTGTGTAACATGACACTGCCGGTGGTAGAAGATTGAAAAGATAATTTTTATAATTTATTCACTTTTTCTCGATAATATTTATGATAATGTAGCACGGGAAAAACAAGTGTCACTTGAAAACAGAGTGAATGTTACAGCCTAAACCCCTTACATAAGAATTAGACAATCATATTCAAAATTTAAAAAAATGATTAAAAAAACACACTCTATCTGAAAGCTTAATATTGGTATAGATTAAAACAAAACAAAATTCTAACAATTTAGTAAATTGATTAGATCTTTGCCAGCTACTGTGCTCTAACCCCGACAGTAATAACTGATGAGTCAGGCAGACGGTTGTATTACCAGTCACCAGGTGTCCTTCCCAGTGATCTGTGAGTTATTCTCATAGGGAAATATATAGAGGATATAGGTCTTTCATGATTTTATAGTTTAAATATCAGCCTGGTTCACACCAAAGTGCTAATATACGTAGTAATCTACACATCGCTTACAAAAAAAGTCGTTATGTTGATTGATTGATTGATTAATTGATTGATTGATTGATTGATTGATTGATTGATTGATTGATTGATTGATTGATTGATTGATTGATTGATTGATTGATTGATTGATTGATTGATTGATTGATTGATTGATTGATTGATTGATTGATTGATTGATTGATTGATTTATTGATTGATTGATTGATTGATTGATTGATTGATTTATTTATTTATTTATTTATTGATTTATTGATTGATTGATTGATTGATTGATTGATTGATTGATTGATTGATTGGTTGATTGATTGATTGATTGATCGATTGATTGATTAATTGATTAATTGATTGATTGATTGATTGATTGATTTACTGATTGATTGATTGATTGATTGATTGATTGATTGATTGATTGATTGATTGATTGATTGATTGATTGATTGCCATTAATGTATAATTTGTTACGTTTTCCATAATGCTCTGGTCAGAGGTAGACGAGAGGGGTTTCGCTGCCACTTCAGCCTGTAAGCCTAAGCCAGATAATGTTTCCTAGCTTGATCCAATATGATCAAAAGCTATTGTCGTCCGTCCGTCAATCCGTCCATATGTTTGTCTCACAAGCTGCCATGTAATCACGATTTATGCTCGGTTTTTATTGTAAACTTTTAAAACTTGGTCAAATAATCGGTCTCAATTGTAACAAATGTGAGTAATTTTCAACCACTTGAGGTTGTGGGTCGCGGTAGCTGAACACAACTTCAAGTGGGTGAAAATTTAAATCAATTAATTTATCAGGATAAGGGTTTTCTCGATGCCAACTAAACGGCATTGGGCCAGCATGTTAGGTTAAGTGTCGGTATATATGACTCCCTTGTGTCCTAGTTTTACTTGCTTGCTTTTTACTGCTATTTAATCTGCATTTTTGGTTTGGCTTTATAATAATCAAATATCACTGTGATTATTGTTTTTTTGCAGCAGCTGGTCTCAGTTTCGACTTTGGGTGACTTATCAATCGCCCTGCCTCTTTCAGTACCCTGAAGAGTTGAAGATCAAATACTATGATTTTGTGACTTACTTTCCAATTTGTCCAACGAAGAAGAATATAGGAGATAAGAAATTTGGCCGCTGTGAGGTGGAACTCATACCAATCCGGTCCAGTATTGCCACGCCATTGTACATCTAATAAATATGCTGGTAGAATGATTCTTGTCTGTATAACCGCCCACCACGTCCACCATTGTTCCTTACATGTGAAGTATTTAAAGAGATACAATCAGGCCAAAACTCCCTTGATATGTTCATAAGTTTTCGAAATGTCCATAGATAAGAATAACGTATATTTTTTTTAATTTAAAAGACGTAGGCAATTCTAATCTATGGACAATTTGACAACTTACGAAAAGTTAAAGGAACCCAAATAAAAACTATAATTTTCGGCCTGAATGTGTCGCCTCTACCACGTTTTTTGTGCTGAGAAGTGGGCTTGGTGGTTTAGGAATTCTCTCAAGGTGTTTGCTACGCTAAGAATGAATAAAATACCAATTGTAGGCTACATTACACACTGGCGTCTTCAACACTGGCCCAATCCTGAGCTGACGCTTGTTCAGGCTGCCGTGGCGATAAAGATACGCCATGCATGCTCCCAGCCAGAGGGTGAGTATAAGTAGGGATCACTCCCAGAAAATACAAGACGTTTATTTAGTACGCTGGACGTCCAGTGTTTTCTGGGACATGATTGCGCGCCCCCTCAAGGCCAACATGCCCCAGTTTACCTGGCCGGGCGATAATATGTCACTGCTACTGTGCGAACAACATCACACCATTATCAGTAACCGCACAAACAAACATATAACTGCCCAGATAAAGTGGGCACCAGACCAGCACTGGCCCAACACCGGACCAACACTGGGTCAACAATTTTAGTTATGTCCCAAAATTGATACAGTGTTGGGTGGGTATCTAAGGCTGATTTGAAAGCCAGACGAATTGTTATCTACCAAACGCCAAGACAACATGATTCGACCTTGATCTCGCAGGTAAAATGTGATCTTTGAATGTCATGCTACTTTGTTGGTGTTATACAATTTCAACCTAATATTTTTTTATTGTTTTTATTTTCTATTGTGTGAAAAGAAAGTTAACTTATCCGCAACACAGCCAATAAAGTCCAAATTAACTATGTATGCATCGTATATTATATCAATATATAATAACAACTAAACGGTGATTAGCTAATTTTGAAAAGTTTATTACTGTGATTTTTGGTCAGGGATAGAGTAGGCCTATCAACAAAAGGACTTTTTTTAAAACCTTGGTAGGCCTACTATTAGGAGTGGTTGAAAAAGCCTTGCTCTTCATGTCAATAATCCTTGTATAAACATATTTTATTTTGCAATCGAAACAAATACAAAAATGTAATACAAGGTTTCTCTTGCTACATGGCTACTGATGACCGGTGATGTCTGTGTCGTGGCAATCGATAAGAAGGATCCTAGTGCAAAGCTTTTGTTCGACAGCTGACAGGGAGATCCCACCAAATGAATTTATAAGTGGTACACAGGGCAAGGACTAAGGTATTAAAGCACAATTAGATCCTGACAATAATGTCAGCAACAAGGAAAAGTAGGGTGAAGAAAACACCTTCAGTCGGGTAAATTTAACATAGTTAATGTAAATCTCTGGGTTGTGGCTATAAATTTTTTGACTGCAATAACCAATTCTGGTAAGTTGCCCGAGGGAGCATCACCAAAAAGAACAGTGTTTAGAGTGGGGGTTAATTGAAGTTGAAACAGTTCAGCTGTAAGCTCGTCCCTAGCAATGTGGTGCAGTGGACAGTCAAAAAAATAATGTTCAGGGGTTTCTATTACTCCACAGGGACAATTGGGACTATCAGCAACGTGATTCTGATACAAGTGGTATAGCAGTTCACTGCACTGCATTCTAATTCTAGCTAGTGTAATGTTAATGCGTCTTGAATACATGTAAAAATAGGATATTTTGTTGGGTAAACTGCGATATAAATTTGATTTAAGGTTATTGCGATCATCTATATTTTTAATTGTCTCGTCTGTGGAGTTGCAATTTTTAGTTGTGGATGGGAAAAAAGAATTTCGAAAAGTTTCAGTTCGTGTGTGGAATTGACTGAGGTCTGATCTATTTCGCAATTGATAACGGTTCTGAGTTCTAAGCTGGACGGATGGGGGGAGATCCTGTTGTAAATAGCTAGGTGCATTACCATGGACGATGTCGGCAAATAAGATTAATTTTCTACGTTCACGACGGGCCTGTAATGATTCCCAGCCTTTTGTTGCATACGCAGTACCTTTTATGGCACCGGAAACAGTATTACCAGCACGTTTTTGAATTCTTTCAAGATGTGTATTGTCACCATCAGATATGTTATCAAAAGCCACATCGCTGTATTTAACAATTGGCCGAATATATGATATATATAAAATTTCTATAATCCTGTACCATTTGCAGTTTTAAATGTTCTGTAATTGATTTTTTTATTGATTGATTGATTGATTGATTGGTTAATTGACTGATTGATTGATTGATTAATTGATTGATTGATTGATTGATTGATTGATTGATTGATTGATTGATTGATTGATTGATTGATTGATTGATTGATTTATGGATTGATTGATTGATTGATTGATTGATTGATTGATTGATTGATTGATTGATTGATTGATTGATTGATTTATTGATTGATTGATTGATTGATTGATTGATTGATTGATTGATTGATTGATTGATTTATTGATTTATTGATTGATTGATTGATTGATTGATTGATTGATTGATTGATTGGTTGATTGATTGATTGATTGATCGATTGATTGATTAATTGATTAATTGATTGATTGATTGATTGATTGATTTACTGATTGATTGATTGATTGATTGATTGATTGATTGATTGATTGATTGATTGATTGATTGATTGATTGATTGATTGATTGCCATTAGTGTATAATTTGTTACGTTTTCCATAATGCTCTGGTCAGAGGTAGACGAGAGGGGTTTCGCTGCCACTTCAGCCTGTAAGCCTAAGCCAGATAATGTTTCCTAGCTTGATCCAATATGATCAAAAGCTATTGTCGTCCGTCCGTCAATCCGTCCATATGTTTGTCTCACAAGCTGCCATGTAATCACGATTTATGCTCGGTTTTTATTGTAAACTTTTAAAACTTGGTCAAATAATCGGTCTCAATTGTAACAAATGTGAGTAATTTTCAACCACTTGAGGTTGTGGGTCGCGGTAGCTGAACACAACTTCAAGTGGGTGAAAATTTAAATCAATTAATTTATCAGGATAAGGGTTTTCTCGATGCCAACTAAACGGCATTGGGCCAGCATGTTAGGTTAAGTGTCGGTATATATGACTCCCTTGTGTCCTAGTTTTACTTGCTTGCTTTTTACTGCTATTTAATCTGCATTTTCGGTTTGGCTTTATAATAATCAAATATCACTGTGATTATTGTTTTTTTGCAGCAGCTGGTCTCAGTTTCGACTTTGGGTGACTTATCAATCGCCCTGCCTCTTTCAGTACCCTGAAGAGTTGAAGATCAAATACTATGATTTTGTGACTTACTTTCCAATTTGTCCAACGAAGAAGAATATAGGAGATAAGAAATTTGGCCGCTGTGAGGTGGAACTCATACCAATCCGGTCCAGTATTGCCACGCCATTGTACATCTAATAAATATGCTGGTAGAATGATTCTTGTCTGTATAACCGCCCACCACGTCCACCATTGTTCCTTACATGTGAAGTATTTAAAGAGATACAATCAGGCCAAAACTCCCTTGATATGTTCATAAGTTTTCGAAATGTCCATAGATAAGAATAACGTATATTTTTTTTAATTTAAAAGACGTAGGCAATTCTAATCTATGGACAATTTGACAACTTACGAAAAGTTAAAGGAACCCAAATAAAAACTATAATTTTCGGCCTGAATGTGTCGCCTCTACCACGTTTTTTGTGCTGAGAAGTGGGCTTGGTGGTTTAGGAATTCTCTCAAGGTGTTTGCTACGCTAAGAATGAATAAAATACCAATTGTAGGCTACATTACACACTGGCGTCTTCAACACTGGCCCAATCCTGAGCTGACGCTTGTTCAGGCTGCCGTGGCGATAAAGATACGCCATGCATGCTCCCAGCCAGAGGGTGAGTATAAGTAGGGATCACTCCCAGAAAATACAAGACGTTTATTTAGTACGCTGGACGTCCAGTGTTTTCTGGGACATGATTGCGCGCCCCCTCAAGGCCAACATGCCCCAGTTTACCTGGCCGGGCGATAATATGTCACTGCTACTGTGCGAACAACATCACACCATTATCAGTAACCGCACAAACAAACATATAACTGCCCAGATAAAGTGGGCACCAGACCAGCACTGGCCCAACACCGGACCAACACTGGGTCAACAATTTTAGTTATGTCCCAAAATTGATACAGTGTTGGGTGGGTATCTAAGGCTGATTTGAAAGCCAGACGAATTGTTATCTACCAAACGCCAAGACAACATGATTCGACCTTGATCTCGCAGGTAAAATGTGATCTTTGAATGTCATGCTACTTTGTTGGTGTTATACAATTTCAACCTAATATTTTTTTATTGTTTTTATTTTCTATTGTGTGAAAAGAAAGTTAACTTATCCGCAACACAGCCAATAAAGTCCAAATTAACTATGTATGCATCGTATATTATATCAATATATAATAACAACTAAACGGTGATTAGCTAATTTTGAAAAGTTTATTACTGTGATTTTTGGTCAGGGATAGAGTAGGCCTATCAACAAAAGGACTTTTTTTAAAACCTTGGTAGGCCTACTATTAGGAGTGGTTGAAAAAGCCTTGCTCTTCATGTCAATAATCCTTGTATAAACATATTTTATTTTGCAATCGAAACAAATACAAAAATGTAATACAAGGTTTCTCTTGCTACATGGCTACTGATGACCGGTGATGTCTGTGTCGTGGCAATCGATAAGAAGGATCCTAGTGCAAAGCTTTTGTTCGACAGCTGACAGGGAGATCCCACCAAATGAATTTATAAGTGGTACACAGGGCAAGGACTAAGGTATTAAAGCACAATTAGATCCTGACAATAATGTCAGCAACAAGGAAAAGTAGGGTGAAGAAAACACCTTCAGTCGGGTAAATTTAACATAGTTAATGTAAATCTCTGGGTTGTGGCTATAAATTTTTTGACTGCAATAACCAATTCTGGTAAGTTGCCCGAGGGAGCATCACCAAAAAGAACAGTGTTTAGAGTGGGGGTTAATTGAAGTTGAAACAGTTCAGCTGTAAGCTCGTCCCTAGCAATGTGGTGCAGTGGACAGTCAAAAAAATAATGTTCAGGGGTTTCTATTACTCCACAGGGACAATTGGGACTATCAGCAACGTGATTCTGATACAAGTGGTATAGCAGTTCACTGCACTGCATTCTAATTCTAGCTAGTGTAATGTTAATGCGTCTTGAATACATGTAAAAATAGGATATTTTGTTGGGTAAACTGCGATATAAATTTGATTTAAGGTTATTGCGATCATCTATATTTTTAATTGTCTCGTCTGTGGAGTTGCAATTTTTAGTTGTGGATGGGAAAAAAGAATTTCGAAAAGTTTCAGTTCGTGTGTGGAATTGACTGAGATCTGACCTATTTCGCAATTGATAACGGTTCTGAGTTCTAAGCTGGACGGATGGGGGGAGATCCTGTTGTAAATAGCTAGGTGCATTACCATGGACGATGTCGGCAAATAAGATTAATTTTCTACGTTCACGACGGGCCTGTAATGATTCCCAGCCTTTTGTTGCATACGCAGTACCTTTTATGGCACCGGAAACAGTATTACCAGCACGTTTTTGAATTCTTTCAAGATGTGTATTGTCACCATCAGATATGTTATCAAAAGCCACATCGCTGTATTTAACAATTGGCCGAATATATGATATATATAAAATTTCTATAATCCTGTACCATTTGCAGTTTTAAATGTTCTGTAATTGATTTTTTTATTGATTGATTGATTGATTGATTGATTGGTTAATTGACTGATTGATTGATTGATTAATTGATTGATTGATTGATTGATTGATTGATTGATTGATTGATTGATTGATTGATTGATTGATTGATTTATGGATTGATTGATTGATTGATTGATTGATTGATTGATTGATTGATTGATTTATTGATTGATTGATTGATTGATTGATTGATTGATTGATTGATTGATTGATTGATTGATTGATTGATTGATTGATTGATTGATTGATTGATTGATTGATTGATTGATTGATTGATTGATTGATTGATTGATTGATTGATTGATTGATTGATGGATTGATTGAATACAATTTATGAACAAGCAAATGATGAGAGAATGGATGAATCAATGAATGCTATGACTTTCGATAATAATTCTTAGTCAAATCTGTGTAGGCCTATGCCAGGATCAAGGTTGTTAATTAATATATGTGTGACTAATTATTATCGGACGTAATAATAAGTTGGAGACAAAAGATTGAAGTAACACCATCTGAGCCGTGGAGTCGTGTTTTTGTAAAATCACAATGAGCCAGTGAATGAATCAATCAAGATATTCAGATAACAGTACAGTTTGCCAGGTACAGCACTATAGTAGCCTATTTTAGGGTTTCTATTTCTAGCTATGTTACACAATCATGTACACCTTAATTTGATAACGTATCCCATGCAGCGGCCAACGTGTCGTACACAACACTCATATGAGTGGTGTGTACGTCACTCATATGAGTGACGTACACCTCACTCATATAAGTGACGTCTACCTTTACGTCGGTTGCTAGATCACGATAATGACTATAGAATACTTAAATGTATTAAAATCAAGGCTTGCTGAGCCGTTATTTGTTATAGGCCCTATTAAATTCAGGTATATTGTCTGACACAAAATATGGATAAGTTTTATTAGGCCTAACCATGTTAACTGCGAGCACAAATACACAGAAAATGCTAGGCTCGTACAATTACTCAATAATGAGGCTTAAAGAGGGGTTAAACTTTATAATAACGTCTCCTTAAAAATGAAAGAATGTACTAGCAACTCAACAAAGGCCTTCCAAATTGAAGGGACTGTAGGCCCGACATGAACAATTTACGTCTAACAGATTTACATCGAGTTTAAATTGTCAACCAAAGATCAGTCTATCTGGAAATAAATAATACAATATAAAAATATCAGGGAGTTAAAAAACAATTATAGTGGTCATTAGTTATATTATATCAGCATTATGACTTATGATCCAATCAATGAACATGACTTGCATATCGTCCCCTCGGCCCTAGAGGGTCTTATATGCCACTCATGGAGAATTACAGTTTGGCAGGTAGCACCCTTTGGCTTCGAAATAAAAAGAAATAGGGCACTTTTATATTTAATTATATATGGTGTATATTACGCCACTTAATAACACTTTCTGTGTGAGGACCGACTCTAAACGTCAGATATAGAGATAGAAAGAGCTAACTAAGACGTTTATGATTATTTATAATTGAAAAAACCCTTTGGTCTCTTGGCTTATATAAAATCATCTCGGTGCTTTAAGGTTAATACGGGCGGGACGCCTAGCGTAGTAGTTAACACTACCATCTGTCACGCCAGAGCTCGCGAGTTTATCCTCCGCTCTCGGTATGTATAGGTATAATGTTTCTTTTCCGCCAATTTCTAAAGATTCAATATTGTGGAGAGCCTCTCTGACCAAGAAGGAGCGTGCTCGGCATCAGATCGCCATGGTTCGTATTTTAAATTATTTGTCTGCAGGACAGTGTCAACTAATTCAACTCACCATCCTCAGGAGGCTCTCCTGTACCGGTTTAGCCTGTGTGTGCACAAATGGCATAAAACCCAATTTATTTATTACGTCTTCTGTGTTTAAGCACAAACGGTGGCTGCGAAAGCAACGTGGATGACATGGCATACGATTGATGCACGAGACGTTGATCCAATACTGTTCAACGCTGGCTCATTGTCTGTGATATTGGCCCGCCGCTATGGCAACATTGGCCGATGTCTCGTGTTTGCTTTATTACAGGAACAACACACTCATAGCATATCAGTTTGAGAAAAAACATCCCGATTGATTAAATACGTTATCATGTTTATCAAAGCTAGGAATCTATAATCAGAGAGTGCAAAATGACGAAAAAAAAGTAGGACTATACAAATCACCAATGAGTATCAACCCTGACAACAATGGAATATTTTTGTATAAATTATGGAAACCAAAGGGTTTTTCAATTTAAAATCATCATAAATGTCTTAGTTTGCCCTTTCTGCTTCATTTGAATACCTGTGTTATGGGTCTACGGCCATTATAAATATTTTAATTATTTCAGCACGGGGATCGTCTTTATACGTCAGAATCTGACGTCTACAGACGTCAGATTCTGACGTATAAAAACGGTCCCCGTGCTGAAAGAGTTAAATAGTAGTATCTGCCACTTTACAAAGTGATGTATACGACCCTTTGCTACTGGGAGACGAGATGAACACGATGAAAGGGAGTGGAATATCTAGGAGAGCGGCTGAGAGCTATAAAGCGATAAGATGATAGGCCTACAATTATTACTCTGATATCAAAATACTTGCATGTGTCTCAAGAAAGACGTGTTCGTTTCCCCAAACACGATTATTCCGCAGTCAGTCGTAGATTAATTGTGACCCGAGCTGAGGTGAAGTTTTGTCAAAGACCCCGGCCCGATAATTAAGACAAAGAAACGCTCAGAACCACAGATTTGGTTTTGAAGCCTGCATCTGGTATCTGGACACAATTAATGATTTTTCCCTGGGCTTACCCAGTAAACACAAAACATTTGTATAACATTTGACGTCTGTAGAAGTCGGATTCTGACGTCTAAAGTCGATCCCCGCACTATAAGAGTAAAAATATCTATAATGGTCAAATACTGAATACATAGGTATTCAAATGAATCGGAAAGACCTGAATAAAACTAAAAAAAATTTAAAAAACCTTTGAACTGCAAAGTTTTTTTTAAAAATCAGCGCTTTAAGTATTAAAAAGAACTGTTATCCCCTCCCCACCCCCGGGAGAGTCGATCTTCATCTGATAAACCCGAAAAGAGACTTCCTCAACATGTTCAAGCCAAAGATATATTGCCATCTTTATCAACTCTCCCGGTCCCGGCTATATTCGTGTTTTTTTTAACAGCTCATTGAATATCAGCGTTTAAACATGTTAAAGATAAACCATGACATCAATCAGACAGATTTTAAAATCGTCGACCTCCATCTTGTCAAATCTGTATAATTTTACTCACTTGAAGTTGTGGGTCGCGTCAGCGAGACACAACTTCGAGTGGGTGAAAATTCAAATTAAATAACCTGGCGGTTACAGAGTTGAACGTATGCATTTTTTATATCATTTATTTGATACTGGCGGCAGCAATGTAAAGGAAAATGTCATGCAGTGATGGCAGTCAAATAGGGCCTATGACCAGGGCTTAATGCTTTTCAAAAATACATACAAATATAGCCAAATATCTTAGCCAAATATACCAAGACTGACTTGTAACAAATTCCTATACTTGCTGAAATGAAGTCGAGTGCATCAATACCCGGTGACCACGGAATATGATAAAAAGGAAAAATATATACACATGATAATAATTACACATGTTAAAATGGTAACAGATTAATTTTGGAGATTTATCCAATACTTCGCCCTTTGATCGCCACACACCTTCGTGGGGACGGGGAAAGCATGCCACTTCTCTGTTCATTTCAAATATCACTTCGGCTAAAATTGCCTGTAATTCAGACAGCCTGTTTCTATACAAAATATGTATTTATACTACTTTTTTCCCATATATCGATGAAATTTAGACTGTTTCAGTTATCACGAGTTAAAATGGGAACTCGGGACCGGAAGCGTTCAGCGGTTCAGCGGTTCTTCCCAGAAGTTTCATCGTGAACTTACCAGAATCGACGTTATCATGGTATATAACCTTGATGGCACAAGGCAGGGTAGGTCACTCACTATGAAGTGACCGTGAGAAAGTGAGGAATCGAACTGATGTACCCAACAAGCGACAAGCGCCGCACACTCACCGATGCCACTCCAAGGTCGCGCGGAGAGGAGGCCTCGGTGTAGAGGTTACCGCTGCCGTCTGTCGTATCGGAGCTCTCAGTCCCGCCCCAGCTCCGGTATCAGATTTCAAAGAGACTTAATATTAATTCCCCGTTCACTCGTAAAGATTCAGTATTGCGGTGAGCCTCAGTGACCAAAAGGTAGCGTGCTCGGCCTCAGACTGAATTTAGATAACTATAGCTGAAGGACAGTCATGTCTGATTCATCTCACCATCCCAACTTAGTCCGTATGCATGTTAACAGACGCGTGACATAAAATATCATTTTGTTCATTTCAAGCTCGAACGACAATGATGTGTTTAACCAAGAACTTCATCTATATAAAGTTCTTGGTTCAACCCTTACATCGCTGAATTATTTTTGTATAAACCATGGAGACTAAAGGGATTTTTCAATTTAAAATCATCGTAAATGTCTTAGTTAGTTCTTTTTAGTGCGTGGACCGTCTTTAGAAAAAAAATACACCCACGTTTCAAAAATAACGATCAAATTTATGATTGGTGTCTTAATCGACAAGTCTACATGCACAAGTCTGCACAATATATCAATTTTAGTCAATGTGTCTGTGGTGAAATAGAGATATCACACGTTTGTTCGTTAGTGTTTAGACCCCTAGGGGCAGTATGCAAAAAGCTAGTTTAGCTTGGAACAATGGTTTAACCCGGTGCTTTGCATGGTTTAAACAATTATTTTAACCCTTTAACCGCCGGTGTCGCATATATTCAGGTTTTTATTTTTTATTAGCACATTAAGTACCACATTTTAAATATGTTAAAGATAAAATGTGACACATCAACCAGCAAGATTTGAAAAAAGTTGACCTACATTTTGTCAAATCTGAATAATTTTTACTCACTTGACGTTGTGGATCGCGTCAGCGAGACCCAACTTCAAGTGGGTGAAAATTCAAATTGAATAATTTGGCGGTTAAAGGGTTTAACTAAACTAGGGTTACTAGGTTTAAACTAAAGTTTCATAATCTGATGGTTGCAGATCTACAGTTTTACCACCATTCAATAGTATGTGCATTCACAATAGTCATTGATATCATTGACTCGCTATGTATACGCACAGTGACGTATTCTTTTATTTATGTATGTTTATATTATGTTCATATATATGTGATTGTTATAGGGTAAAGTGTATATGAATAGTATGTGTACGTGGGCTATATATATTTTGAGGTGAGACATCAATAAATAAATAGATATTGATGCATAGAATTTGCGTTGGAGTATTGTCCGACATTATTTTTGCGTTGGAAATACATTGTCAGGTTGAAGGATATATACCTTTGACAACTGACTTACAAAGTAGAGAAAATGTGGATCATTTTTTTAAAGCATCATGTCTAAAATATAATATATACATTGTCGAATAGTATATCGTTTACAACAAACTTCAATTGTGTTTCAAATCAATGGGTAACCTAATTAATAGGTCGATTTTTACCTTTTTTATATTGACTTGATATATAATTCAACGTGGACCAACGATGAACCCAGCCGTTTTAGCTCACGAATATAGCAGATTGAACCGCCTTTTGACGGCAGGCCCGCAAGGAAGGGACGCTCTGCTTAATACTGGACCACCGCAATAAACCAACGTCGGGTCAATGCTCCGCGTTTGACGGGAACTGGAGCTCCGATTTCCATCGACGCCTCCTTCCAGGACATGCTCACAAGTCCGCACTTCCACAGCAATTGCCAAATTCGCCTCTGCATGTCTTGATCCTGGGACAGCCAGCTGCCAGGGGGAGTGGTCGTGTGATCACACCCACTGCAGAGGGTGGTTTTTTGTCAGATAAGGAGTCCTGCGCTGGCGCTACGTTGGGCCAACGTCGTCGACGTTGGCCCAGCGTAGCGCCAACGCTGGACCGCCATTTTGTATTTGAACCTATCCGTGACGGCATGAAGGGAAAGCCAATTTGCCTGAGAATTTGCGGTCTTCAATAAAATCCTGCAGTTTTGTGTGATATGTAGCGATTGCGGATCCTCCGCCCCTTTGTTAAAGTCGAGGTCTGCTCTCAACGATATAAAGCCACGTAGCACGATATCGTACTGGGGAGGAAAGGGGCGTGGCGCATTGGTAGAGCACCTGACTGCCTCGCCAGTCATGCATGCGTCTAGGGTTCGAATTCAGCTTATCCTGTGTGGTATTTTCGACAATTATCCTTCTTTCTCCCTTCTCAATGTGACTAGGCGTTCATATTCATGGTGTTTTAAAAAAAACAGTATATCGACCTTAATTTCGCACAGGGCCACGCGCTGCGCGTTCCTTCCCATCGCACTGGGGCTGAAGTGTAGTGCTCCACTCCCGACCACGCCCAATTACGCCTGTGATTGATTGGGTAGACAAGAATACTACAACAGTGTCCTTGGAGGAGAGAAGGTTTTAAAAAATGCTAATATTCTGTCTCCTGGTCGCTGTGTTTTACTTGACAAAAATCCTTAAGCGTCACTGTGAATTACTTGATTCGTGACGAGGGATTCCTCCAGGGTGAATCTTTGAGATATCTTAAGATAGATATTTCTGGGCGGGTCACGCGCGGGTAGCGTGTCTGACATCACAGACGATGAAAGCGACGGCGGATCGACGGATCACACGGGGGGGGGGGGGGGGGGGGGGGCTAAAACCGGCTGGAAATTGTTCGCGTCAAAGTTGATAATCGCGAGAAGCCTGGCGGAGGGCATGTATTTGCTCGTAATTCTTTCTGTCACATGTGGATAAAGTCATCACGTTGTGAAAGCTGGAATGGGAGTTATAGCTATTATTATCACTTTAATTCTCTAACCCTTACAGTGCGAGGGCCGACTTTAGTCGTCAGAATCTGACGTCTGTAGACGTCAGATTCTGACGACCAAAGTCGATCCCCGCACTGTAAGAGTAAAAATACTTCTAATGGCCGTAGACACATAACATAGGTATTCAAATGAATCGGAAAGAGCTATCTGAGACCGTTATGATGATTTCAAATTTAAAAAATCCTTTGATTGCGATGTTTTTTTTACAAATTAATTCAGCGCTTCAAGGGCTTAGCTGTAAGCACGACCACAGTCGCTTTTAGCCTTGGAGCTCTGACGTCAAGTATAGTCGACATTTCTTTAGTGTTGTTCTCCTATGTTTTAATGGCCCTATATATGGTCAGCCTTTAAAAATTCAATGTGTATCAAATTGGTGATAAGCGTATACATTTCAACTTAAATTTAACAAATTGAACTAATTTTTAGCCACTTGAGGTTGTGGATCGCGGTGTTAAGCCGTTTTATTAGCCGATTAAATCACGTTATTGTGATCAAAGTGTGTTTAAACATCAATATTTAAAAATGTTTGGTCTCAAATTGAGCAAATATGAGTAATTTTCACCACTTGAAGTGGATGAAAAATAATATTAGGAAACATATAGCGGACAAGGGATTAAAACTAAATGTGAGTTACATTTGTCATTATCAATGGAAGTTGTGGATCTATCCGCTATTAAAATCTTTGCTAATCTGCAGCTAAAATTACTCACAAAATAACACATTTGACGGAGATTTGAAAAGTTAGCATCAGCTATGCGATAATAGTTCTATCAAACATATCGTGTTAATATTACAAAAAATATCGATTGCCCCATAAAGCAAATTTTTTATCCTAAAGTTACAGTGAAATATTTGGTATTCTTTTCTTTTTATGGTGCCATGTACGACAGAGCTATGTTAACTCTTACAACGCTAAAATATCGTTGTATAAAACATGGAGACCAAAGGTTTTTCTTAGTTTAAAACCATCATAAATGTAATAGTTAGATCTTTCTGCGTCATTTGAATAGCTATGTTATGTGTGTACGGTCATTATATTTTTTTTAGAATTTTTTCAGTGCGGGGACCGACTTTAGACTTCACAATCTGACGTCTAGTTTTGAATTCATGAAACTGGGTTGGTTCGTCATGTTTTATGTAAGTAATGAATGGCTCGATAAGTCACTGAAACAGCTCGTTTACCAAGCAAATTATATAATTAACCGCGTTTGTCCAGGTTACGCTAATTTTCATTACTGTATGTATACAGCTCCGTAGCTCCTCGCTTTCACAAATTAATAAGTTGGTTCAACCATAAGTTAAGATTTGTTTGGACAACAGAATAATTTGTTCGATTTTTTCTGTGTTATGAGTTTGGTGAGTTGAATGAGTGCGTAGTCTGTGCGAATTGTCGTAACGACATTAATATATGGTGGGAACAAGAACACTGATAGGCCCTAAATAAGAATAAGGAGCTCCCACGACATACTGATTCGCTGCGGCAATCTGTTCAAATGTTTGTCTATGGTACCGTGTACTATAAAGAACCCTTGAAGTCATATTATAGGAGTAAGGAATATTCCCGACTTCGGGTTTCGTCTGTCACGATATTGCCCTGATTGTGCAGAAAGCAACGTGAACCAATATTCACTCACTTACCGAACCGCTCCCACGACTTCTCTGCCTCACACTTACAACATACAGAAGCAATTTTACGAATTGATAAAAACTAGGCAAAGAAATGATAACTAAAATACAATTCTTATCGTTAAAAGTGTGCATCATTTGTTTCTAGAAATGTACACTTATAAAGGCGAATAGCACATGACAGTACATGCTGAAGTGGTCACCTGTTTGATTTAGGGATATATTTTTTATAAAACAAAACATATGTGTCTTGTCAACGTGTTTGAAAACGTGTTTGAATTTTAGACTAAGAAAACCTTTGTAGACGTGGCCCATTAGCACATGCCTACTAAAATATAAAATGAACATAAATTAAAGTATTGCTAGAGAATAGAGTTCAAAACTGTAGATTATTTAAGGAGAATGTACACCTCCTTGTCCAATTTCTGTAACTAAAGAAGTAAACTACACAACCGGTCGTCGCTGGCCTATGTGTGGCCTATGTGACAATCCGCATCGTGCTTTACTGTCCATAATCAATAAAATAATTAAAATATAAAGGCCTATATGACAAAATATGAAGCTGGTCCATCAATGTCAAGGTGGTCTGCGTTACCATGACGTACACATGTTCCGTTCTTGTAGTGTAATAGATTTACAACCATATAAACATGTATTCTTCGCAGAGCTATCCGTGGCCACCAAACGGGCAGGAACAAATACTGAGATTTTTTTCACACAAAAGCAGAATATAGAATTATGAGTTTAGAATTTAGAATTCGCGACACTATATAATGAAGCGTGCGCTCGGAGAATTTAATATTTTGTTAATGATATAATCAAACATAATTGTACATGAATAAGCACATACATATTGAGCTCTTTCAGTGCGGGGATCGACTTTAAACGTCAGAACCTGAGTCAATCCCCGCATTTGGAAGATTATTTTTACAATGGTCATAGACGGTAGACCCATAACATACGTATTCAAATGAAGCAGAAAAAGCTAATTAAGCCATCTATGATGATTTCAAATTGAAAAAAAAGGCATTTGCTCTCTAAATATGGTTTGTATAAAAATATGTCAGTGCTTTAAGGGCTAATATAGGCTACTTATTGAAGCAATTGAATAAAAAATCGATAGAAGACGGAGGAATCCGTAGACTGGAGAAGCCTGGCTACTCTCATATTGATATAAACATGATAAACTATACTTCTTGTGAGAGACAGTGGAGTAATTGTGACCTGTGCTACTACTTTAATGGTGAGATTACATACTAATCTAAATATCAAAGGGATGGATTATTTTGTGCCGAAAACACCTCCAGCAACCACTTCGTAGAATGTTTTTCCATCGCCAGGATAAACTCCCTTGGTAAGACCAACTCCACTTGCGGGAGTTACTCAGCAACTTTTCGCTTCAGATATCGGCGAATTTTGCTCGGCGTTGGTTCAAACGTTGACCCAGTTCTGAGCCAACGTTGGACCAAGGCCCCCACCCAGTCTGATGTGCACCTCTCTGAAGAGTCTCCTCGTTTCGGAGATAACATAACCCTCAAATGCGGAGAAGAGAAGTGGCGGATTTTTTCGGGTGTTGTGTTTTAACCCTTCAACCGCCAAATTATTCAATTTGAATTTTCACCCACTTGAAGTTGTGTTTCGCTGACGCGATCCACAACTTCAAGTGAGTGAAAATTATTCAGATTTGACAAAATGGACGTGGACTATTTTCAAATCTTGCTGATTAATATCACATTTTATCTTCAATATGTTTGAAAGCTGATATGGTACATGCTAGTAAAAAAATGTAAAAAACAAATATAATTGGCACCGGCGGTTAAAGGCTTAATGTATAGTTTCTCGGGTTTTTACCCTGCGGCCTTTTCACGTCGAATTCCGGCGAGATTTCGTCGAGTGCCGCCACTAAACCGGCCAAGTTAATAGCCCGAGAAAAGGAGACCAAAGGTTTTTGTAAAATTGAAATCAGCATAAATCTCTTAGTGAGCTCTTTCCGCTTCATTTGAATACCTATATGATATGTGTTAACGGCCATTATAAATATTTAATTATATCAGTGACTTTTGATGGCAGAATCTGATGTTTTCAGACGTCAGATTCTGCATCTTAAGTCGGTCCCTGCGCTGAAACGGTCAATCGTCCCGACCAAAGCACGTGCAAATTTTGTCGGTCATGGTACAAGTTTTCTGGCAGGAGCTCCAAAAATGGCGGGTGGCACAGCGAAAATGTGCCTTGATGGTATATATATAATATAATGTTTATTGAGTCGCCTACCTTCTGCTTATAGACACAATCACTCAAAATGGATTAATTTAGCATTTAAAACAAGTTTCTCTTATCTCGTTGTTGTTCTCGTTGTTGTTCTTTATCTACATTTTTTCCTAGCAAAATAGTTTATTAGGGTTTCAAACCTAATTAAGCGCAACAAATCTGCTTCAATCATTAGTACGGATCTCAGTCTCTCTTGTCTCATTGTTGCTCTTTTGTTTTTAATGTGCTTCAGCTGCAAAAATGAGCGTTAAGTAAGACATTATGTAACTAATAACCCTTTAACCGCCGGTGCCGCATATATTCGGGTTATCATTTTTATTAGCACATTAAGTACCACCTTTTAAACATGTTAAAGATAAAATGAGACATCAATCAGCAATATTTGAAAACAGTTGACCTCCATTTTATCAAATCTGAATAATTTTCACTCACTTGAAGTTGTGGATCGCGTCAGCGAGACACAACTTCTAGTGGGTGAAAATTCAGATTGAATAATTTGGCGGTGAAAGGGTTAATGTTAGAAATATACGAAGGCTTATTATCTCTAAATTCAGAAACGCACTCTCATTGTCGTCTTCTACTATTACTTTATAAAGATCAATATGCTTGAATTTAGCTTTTGTTGCTAAGATTGCATAATCATGATAATGGTTATTCCAAGAATAAGCCATTTTTTAAAACATTTTTTTTTATAAATTAGAGCGTTTTTAAGCTCTAGCGATTTGAGAAAGCCATTAATACACTGCTGTTTCATATCAGCATGAATCCTTGCAGTTGATCTTACAATGACACACAGAAGTAACTGCTTATTCAAGTAATCAGTTACTGTTGTTTGGTTTTGCACAACGGACACAATAGCCGTCAAAAATCGATGTTGTTTGTGATATTTTGAATGACCATCACAAGTATCGATGCGCCGAAGCCCATTACGACCATGAATAAATGTCAGAGAGTGGTGATGAATAATTTCACATTGGAGTCCCCCCCCCACCCCTGTATTGCATCCATTCCCAGAAAACACGTGACCATGTGTTGGTTCAATGTTGGCCCAACGTCTGCGACGCTGGCCCAACATTGCACCAACACAGAATCCCGTGTTTGTTATTATAGCACATACACCACTAGTTTTCTGCTTTGCTCTGACGGCTTGCTGAAGGCAGTAGCTAGTATGCATCTAGTCCAGGAGGATTGTCGTATCTCAACAGCAGACTGAAACAAAGATGGGGCTTTTTGGATAATTTTTTCAGATCGATTGTTACATTATTTATCTAATACTGGTGTCAAATGCACAGAATCGATGTAAAAAGTGTTAAAACAATCAATGATAATGAAATCGCAGGAGTCACGAACAGTTACGGACAGATATTACTACAGATCAGCGTACCTGTCAGATTTGGTTTTGTGAGATTCGTGAGATTTGGTTTTGTGAGATCCAAGATGTGCTCTTGTATATGGTAATGTGAAAGAGGGTGCTGCATTATCATGTATGATTAATACCTCGGTTTCACAAATGAAATGCTTTGTTCAAGTATCCATGTTTAGCTTAAAAAACCATATACAACAAAACTAAAGACAAAGACATGACTCTCTGGACTCAGACGTTCCTGGTGGCTCTTATTTGTGAGACGTGTTTTTGTCAGGATGACAACATCACGGACGCCAGGGCTGCAATGGCTGGCAGAGTTCTGCATCAGCAATGGCCACCGTGCCACGAGCTGAAGGCGGGGTATTATCACCCGTGTAGCGTGAGCTCTCCAGAAGAACTCCAACAGACACTCAGTACAAGTGTATTCACCAGTAAAAACAGCAAACCAAGCTGCTTTAATTCTACCTTCAGTAATATGACATGTGCAAGACTCGTGAGGCACGAGAAGCAGTACATCTGCATGCCTAGCAGTGGAGCGGGACCTCTGGATCCTCAAATCAACTGGGAAGACGAATGGACCGTCATGGAGTCACCAGATGTCGGTCTTAAGCGTTCTATTTGTCATTCTCAGTCATCCTGGTGTCTGGATTGGGATATCAGGCTGGACCTGGGTTACCTTGTCTGGGAAAAGGTTAAGGACCTCTCCAGAACAATTTTATCATCACAGTATAATATTAACTACGACGCAGCGAAAATTCGCCTTAATGTGTGGAACAGCGGGGCCTTATGTGGCTGGAGAGCAAACGATTCTGACACCTCGCCCTGGGTGTTATTTGACATGAAGTCTCCTTACACTGGTGTCGGTGTCCTCATCCGAAAGAAATGCTCCGACTTCACTCAGTATGTCCGTACCTTACACGTCTTGGCCTCCGATGATAACGCCACCTTTTCCTACGCCGCGGAGAATCTGGAACCGGTCTACCAAGGCATGTCCTCCACCACCTGGTTTGTAAGTCCTGTCACCGCTCGATATTGGAAGATCGAGGTCCTCACCTGGAACAACGCGGCTATTATGAAAGTAGATATAATAGGTTACGTGTGACATCGACGGGTCTGCACAGTAAAACCTCTTGTTGTTAGATTGTTAGTTACATAATTTATTGTCTGCAAAACATATATTTTTTTTCGAATGATATTTCTGTGATTTAACCCTTTAACCGCCGGTGCCGCATATATTCGGGTTCTCCTTTTTTGTTAAAGATAAAATGTGACATCAACCAGCAAGATTTGAAAACAATTGAACTCCATTTTGTCAAATCTGAATAATTTTCACTCACACTTCACAACTTCAAGTGGGTGAAAATTCAAATTGAATAATTTGGCGGTTAAAGGGTTAACCATTAAAACGTTACATTATTAAATTTAAATTTCTACCTAATTATAGTTGTATCTCGCTTTCGCGACCCACAACTTCGAGTGGCCGAAGACTACTTAGATATGCACAATTTGCATCAAATCACTTGCCAATCTGACAAGCTCAACATTTCACCTCCACATTTTGTCGTCTGAAGGACTGATAAAGGCTGAAAAATGTAATAGACGTGATTCGCACAATAAGCATTATACAGATCGGGGATCGACTGTAGACGTCAGAAACTGACGTCTGTAGACGTCAGTCTCTGACGTCTAAAGTCGATCCCGGCACTTTAAGAGGAAGCATATTTATAATGGTCGTAGATCCATAACATAGGTATTCAAATGAAGCGGAAAGAGCTGACTAAGACATTTAGGATGATTTCAGATTGAAAAAACCTCTTTTGTTCTCTATGGTTTATGCAAAAATATTTCAGCGCTGCAAGGGTTAACCCTTTAGCCGTCAAATTATTTTATTAGAATTTCACCCACTTGAAGTTGTGTCTCGCTGACGCGATCCACAACTTCGAGTGAGTGAAAATTATTCAGATTTGACAAAATGGAGGTCAACAAATTTCAAATTTTGCTGATTATTGTCATTTTTAATCTTTTAAAGGCTGATAATGTAATGTGCTAATAAAAAATGTAAAAAACGAATATGAACGGCACCGGCGGTTAAAGGCTTAAGTGCTATTCACGTGGATTCAACAGTGGATTCAATCTGTTTGTCTGTCATTCAAGTGGCACATACGACACATTGGCTGCTAGAGCAGACAAATTAACTCTTAAAACGCTGAATCATGAGAAAAAATTTTGGCTCACCTGAAGTTGCGAGTCGTGTGTCCTTAAGTGCGTTAAATTAGAATTTCAATCAAAATATATGCCTATCTAGCAAATGTAATGCATATTTCTCCTTAACCCTTTAACCGCCAAATTATTCAATCTGAATTTCCACCCACTTGAAATTGCGTCTCGCTGACGCGATCCACAAGTTCAAGTGAGTGAAAATTATTCAGATTTGACAAAATGGAGGACAACTGTTTTCAAATATTGCTGATTGATGTCACATTTTATCTTTAACATGTTTAAAAGGTGATACTTAATGTGCTAATAAAAATGAAAACACGAATATATGCGGCACCGGCGGTTAAAGGGTTAAGTTGTATTGTTTGAAGGACAAATAGAAAAGCTAAAGACGGCTTTAGACGTGAATAGCAATTACAGCGCTGAATTTTTAAATATATAATTCATGGAGACCAAAGGGTTTATTTCAATTTGAAATTATCATAAATGTCTTAGTTAGCACTTTCCGCTTAATTTGAATACCTATGTTATGGATCTACGGCCATAAATATGTTTACTTTTACAGCGCGGTGATCGACTTTAGTCGACAGAATCTGACGTCTATAGAATATTTTGACGACTCAAGTCGATCACCGCACTGTAAGTTTTAATACCCTGATGACATCGCAAGCCTCTGACACAATGACCTCCATTTTTAATTGAAATAGTTCCAATACGATCACAAGTTTACGCCTGCTAAAAATGGTCTAGTTTTCATAGGCACTTGAAACATTCGTCTCAATTTCTTGGCATCCGAGTTTTTCAGTAGGCAGCGCGAGTGTCGTTTTTACACAGCTGGCTGTGTAAACAAAATGGCGGTCAGCGTGACTGGGCCTCGAGCAGTAAATGAGTTAAGGGGCCCAGTCATACCGGATAGAGTTTTAAGGGTTAATTTAGAAAATGTATTTACGTCACCAGTGATCACAAAAAGAAGAACGTTATATTGTATATGTTTGATATGCAAAATAAAAATACATCCATACAATGAAAACCGTTTGTTGTAATAGTAATTCTATAATTCAAATCACCTTAAGCAGTTGCCAGTTCACATCAGAACCAAACATCTAACATTCGGGATTATCAAACCTCTCCCCCCCCCCCCCCCCCCACACACACACCTTCTCATAAAACAGCCTATATCCTCGGCCAATCAGAAGCATGCATGCCATTCTCTAGACTTACCCTCAAAATCCGTTGAGCGATCCTATTGACGTTCAAAATACAAAAATCTAATTACAGGCTCTCGGGTTTCGAAGCACACACTACACAAAACATACAAAGACAAAGCACAGTGGCCCAATGGTAGCGAAGTGCCGGCCAGCGCACGCAGCATCGACCCAGCACTCCACCAACCACGTGCACACTGACCATAAGCTTGGCTCTGTTGGTCTACACTTAATATTTAAACCATTTTTAGCAATAATTATGATACAGGACTACTGATATTATCATTAATCACTCAATGGGTAATGTGGCAAGTAGCGAATTCGTGACTGGTAGCCTAAAAAAACGAAAGACAAATTTTGTCCTTTTTTGTGGAATTTATTTATTGCTGGTTTTTAATAATGTGAAGCTTATTTTTCACTAGGACAATTTGGGTTCTTAATACAGCCAAAATACCGTGATTGTTTGATTTTTTTATGTGAGCTTGCCATTCGTATGCTGTTTTAGTAATGTTAGCACAACATGCAAATGGTGGCCATGACATCACCCAAAATTAATCCATGACAAAAGAACTGGCAAATGCCTGAATTTAATAATTAAGCAATGGATGGTTTATTTTGGTATCTTTATTTACACTCAATGTGTTTATCAGTATTTCCATGAAGCTGTGTTGTGTTTTTTGTGTGAATTACAACCACTATGAATCCTTAAATTGAGACTATTTTAACTTTCACTCATTACAATTAGGATAGATATATTTTCTAATGGAAATAAGACAAAGCTATGGTAAGAGGGCCAGTGAGGGGGGGGGGGGGGAGGTTGAGTTTTTGTCGCAAATTCCTTATGCTTAAAACCAAATGTTTTATTGGCCGTGGAAAAGTATTATTCGCAAGGTTTTAATTTTCGCGGGGAGTATAAATTTGCGAATTCATTAATCTCGCGAAAATTATTATTATAATATAGCTACTGAAGAAAAATGAAAATTCGCGAACTCTAAACTTCGTGAAAAGTCTCAAAATCAGAAATTGCGAAAATTAAAAGACGCGAAAATTACCAGTTCTACAGTATTCTTAATGGTCAGTCCAATGAGGAGCACGCAGCGCGTGACCCTGTGCGAAATTAGCGTCGATACTGGTCTTAGCCTGGGCTCAATGAGGCCGCAATTAACGTGATCGCCCAGTCACATCGAGGGGGGGGGGGGGGGCGACGCACACAGGATCAGCAGGGTTTCGAACATGGGACGTATGCATGACTGTCGAGGCAGTCAGGCGTCAAAACCCCTTTTTCTCTATGTTCAGTCCAGATGCCATGTACGCTTTTTACAAGTGAGTCAGGCGGCATTTGACCAACAGACGTTACACTATTATTGCAAAGACACCATTACCCTGTCCCCGCTAAATTTTCTAATTTATATTTCCTCACTTGAAGTTGTGTCTCGCTAACACAACCCACAATTTTAAGTGGGTGAAAATGCTCATATGTGAGACCAAACATTTGCAAATTTAGATATTTAAGGTTAAACACTTAAATAAATTGTATTGAACAATTGAAATAATACAATTTTGTAATACAAGGCTTCGTTTCGAAAGAGTTATTTTATTCACAATAAACACTTATTTAGTTTCAAATAATGGTGATTTAATCGGCTTACAAAACTGATTAAAAACGATTAGGCCTTACTGTCGTATTTATCGCTTAAAGACTTTTGTGATAGCTGTTGAATGGTCCTGGTGTTGTACCAGAAATACTGTGCAATAACGAGGCCGTTCAATAAATTATTTACGCCCGGCTGGTCGATCTGGTCCATTGGTTGCAAATTATAAACGAGCATTAGCCCTTTAACCCTCACAATGCTGAATTAGTTAGTATAAACCATGGAGACCAAAGGGTTTTTCAATTTGAAAACATCACAAATGACTTTTGTAGCCTTTTCCGATTCATTTGAATACCTATATGTGACTGATCTACGGACATTATAAATACTTTCACTCTTACAGTGCGGGGATCGACTTTAGACGTAAGAATCTGACGTCCGTAGACGTCAGAATCTGACGTCTACAGACGTCAGATTCTGACGTCTAAAGTCGATCCCCGCGCTGTAAGGGTTAATCGTTCGGGATCTGTTAGATCAGCTGTTTCATTTTTTTCCGATCAAAAACAAAATTATCAACATTTATGAGAATTCAGTGAAAACCCCAACAAACTATTTGTACACTTGGAGGATGGTTGAATGTTAGCACAGCATTGGGCCACATGTTGTTGCCGTCGGCCCAGCGTTGAGCAGACAATCAGTGCTGCAGGGGATGATTCCCCACTCCTTAAGTTTCGCACACCAATTAACGGCGGCACTTGCGATGTAGGCGTTGATCATACCGTCTGAGAGAGTGGATATGTGTGGTATAAAGTATTGCATACTGCCGGACAGTTTTGTTTACATGACAGTGTGCGACTTGGAAATACAACTAGATTATTAGTCTTGTTCAGTGTTTTTTTGTCTATTTTCAGTTGAGATCACTAGGCTATATGATAACTTCATAATAATCATTTTTCAAAATTGATATGTCAACATACGCTGACCCTTTGTGTGTCTAAACTTCAACATTTGCTACGTCGAATATAAGTATTTTTCACCCGCTTAAAGGTGTGGGTCGCGGGTCGGATGAAAAATAGGTAAGATAACAAAGCGGGTAGAGGGTTAACAAACATATTACAGATGTACAAACAAAGTTAACCCTTGAAGCGCTGAATTATTTATATATAAACCATGGAAACCAAAGCGTTTTTCAATTTGAAATCACCATAAATGTCTCAGTTAGCTCTTTCCAATTCATTTGAATACCTATGGTATGGGTCTACGGCTATTGTAAATATTTCTACTCTTTCAGCGCGGGGATCGACTTTAGTCGTCAGAATCTGACGTCCATAGACGTCAATTCTGACGACTAAAGTCGATCCCCGAGCTGAAAGAGTTACAGTGGCTCCTTGGGATGACATAAATTTTCGTTTTTAATTTTGTAGTGAATTAGTGTATCCCATAGATCATGATTTAATTTTCTCAGGGTTTTTAGATTTTTTCAAATATTTTTTATCAACATTCATAAGAATCTATGAATAACCCAAAAATAGTGTATTGACCTAAAAGATAGTTGAATGCTAGCACAGCCTTCGGCCACAAGTTGATGCTGTCGGCCCAGCATTGAGCAGACCATCAGTGCTGTGGGTAGACCCTCCCCTTAGAAATTTAAACTAGTTGAGCATTATTTTAAAAATATTTTTGTACTTTATTCAGGATCAGTAGGATATATAGCTTTTCAAAATTGACGAAATTGAAAATTCTCATGACAAGGAGTTCTTTTAAAATAAACCGGTGAGGGGAGGGGGGATAAATTTGAATGTGCTCATTGACAGTTGCTATATGATTACCATTCTCTTTTCTGGTATGTACATTATAACTGTACACTTTTTCTGTGCCCTGTGAGATCAGGTGCGTAACCACTGTCTTTGTCCTGCAGGTATGACGCATGTGACTCGGGAACAATCACGCATCCCAGGAAACACACGTCTACGACGCTGAACCAACATTAAACCAGCATTGGTTCAACGGTTTGTGCCTGCTGGCTATTAACTAACCTACTCTGAACGACCTTGACATAAACCTACACAGCGATCATAAATAAATCGGGTGTGCTGCTAATAATTGAAGAAGACAGATCGACCGATCTTCCCTTGAAGGTCGAATACGCATGACCAAGCCGGGAAAGTGCAAAACCTAGTATCTCAGTATATTAAAATAATGACAATTATGATTATTATGTCATGGCCTTTTTAAGTCCTTGACATTTTTATTACAGACGCTGACGCAATTGGCAGCTTCAAACAAATGAAAAAACCTTTGTTCAAAATCTGGACCTGTCTGAATTTACAACATGTGTCGCTTTATCTCAAACCTTCACCTGCACAGCTTCTTTTTGGGGGCTGATATTATATATTTTTTGTGAAGAATCGGCTCAAAAATTATTTGAAAAAACGTCGCCCGTACTGAAAGAGTTTAACCTCTTAAGAGCATGCTTCATTTAAGTTCGTAGGGTGCAGTTGAACATTTGAAACACATAAACTAACATGTGAGCTGGTTTTTTTTATTTTAAATTTTACATAAATCATTTTTTGGATGCATAAAGAGTCACACATTATAATGACACACAGTCACTGCATGTTAATTCAATTTAACGGCCAGAATCCAGGTTTTTCTTCTCATTTTGTACTACCTTGAGACGGGAATTGCGGTAGCGATTCCCGTCTCAAGGTGATACAAAATGACCTGCCAGGGACTCGTTTCACAAAGAAAATCCGATCTTAACTTTCAGTCATTAAACATTAAAAAGTTAGAATGATCTTGAGATGATCTTAGCTTTGTAATGATAAATGACCTAAACTAGGCCAAAGTTAAAGGTACCCACATCGAAAAAATAATACGTGTATGTTCTAGTTGTGTTACTCTACATATTAAAACAGTTTAAATTTGCTTTTTTTAGTTTTAAACATATTTGAATTCATTTTTAGCTCATCCGGCCTTTAGGCCTAGATGAGCATATGCCATCGTGTTGCGTCTGTCGTCTGTCGTCTGTCCACAATTCACAAGAAATGCTTCTTTTCCCTCTATTTTTATCCGATTTTAATTCTGTTTGGTTCGTTTGAAAGAGCGTGGGCCTGTGCATTAAACTTTCTCACGGATTTCAGAAATTGTAATTATTAATTAACATATGACCTAATTAAGACCCAATTAGGGCACTCTATCCACAATTCACAAGAAATGTTTCTCCTCTCTCAATTCTTATCCGATTTCAATTTTGTTTAGTTTATTTGAAAGAGCTCGTGCATGTGCATGGAACTGCTTCATGGATTTCAGAAATTTTAATTCGTAATCAACTTGCCTTAATTAAGGATGAGCTTCTGTGTCATTGACACTCTGGTTTTATTTGATATATTTCTATTTCTCACTAAATGGGGATAACAATTGTGTAAATAGGGCGTTTCTGTGATGAACGTCACCGATCTCGTCACATTATATTCACACAAATGTTCATTTGTGGTAACATTAAAAGGACCAGTTCACATGTACACCCCATTTTTAATAATAATTTGATATCCTGATTTTTTTGTTTCCTCGATAACCAGAAAAATTTCTCACAATGTAAGGTTGATTCTAGTTTCTTATATATGGGGCAGTATAAAAATGAGTATAGTCTGCATAATTATGTTAAAATTGGCATAGTTATATATTACAACTATTTAGAATCTGGAGTGCTTTAAACGTCACTGTGATCAGGGTGACAGCATATTTGAACATTATAGCCTCATAGCTACGCCGCATTCACCAATCCCACATAAGTATAAATTATATACTGTTCTCAACCCATTATATTCACTCCTGAGACTTATTGCGATTTTTATAAAAAAAGAAAACATGGCTAATTTAAATTCACTTGACACTTCAACATGTTCAAGACATTTCTCAACATAGCCTAAATATTACTAGTATCTGATACCTCTGTTTTTGGCATTCTGGTGATATCTTAGTAGCAGGATATTGTCAAAAGCTCAGATAAACAAGAAATATAGTATGACGAAATGCGTTTAAAATCACAGTATTTACAGTAAACTACAGCAGAAATGAAATGTTCTGTCACGCCCACAGGTCTGTCCACAGCTTTATTAATGTATCGCATTGTTAAATAATGCCTTTCCACTTAGATCAACTAAGTCATTTATTTATTCTTAACACATGTAAACATTATATATATTGGAGCAGTATAACCTAATACTACTTATTTATATTAAACTTAGCGAATTTATCATGCAGCTCTAATTAGAATGATGCATGCTCATTCTGTTTGATGTCAGGGTAAACGCATGGGCTGGACCTGTAATGTGTTATGCTAATATTTTTTTTACACCATGTATAATCTTTAATAAGCACCGAAATCACGTTTTAGGAGCTGCTAACTATTAGTAATGAGTGACACTTGTCTTCCACCTTGCATTTTAAAAATTGATATTAGAAATGTATGTACCTTTAAGATATAGACAGGGATATATCCTAGCCGATCTAATAATCATGTCTGTCAAACTTTCCTCAACGGTTTCTATTGTGTTTTTTCCCGTAGATTTCAAATCTGCCAGATACCATTCGAGATTTTGCATATTTAATTAGCTAATTTGCATATTTCCAAAATGGCCGCCACAAAAAAGTAATCTGCTATGAATACAGTCACGGCAATCATAGAAATGTGTTTTTTTGGCCCTAAGTTCGGGTTTTGAGATCCCATAATGCCATTTTGACGACAATGTTATTTTTGAGGTCATTGGAAGGTCATAGGTCACGTGACCATTGAAATACAATATCCCACCTTTACGTTTTAGCAAAAAGTGCACAAATGGACTTTTTGGGGATAAAATGATGATTAGAATGCCTGATATTATATATTTGATTTCAGAGAGTTACATCTCATACACAAGACTATATTTATTAATACAAGATGGCCGCCATAATGCAAAATGGCCGAACCTAAAATCAAGATATCTGAGCTTCTAGATATCATATTTAAGCCATCTTAGTGTCTAGATTGGGGTTTTGTAGATCAAGGAATACAATGTCAGACATCATTATACTTTCAAATGATTTTTGATGTCTTTTTGATCTCTATAGTTTGATATTTTGGCAAAATTGTGTTATATCATAGTTATATTTGAATAACTTCCTCCCAGAATGAGTTTATCATCCGCACACTGTTCTGAATTTACATGCTAACATGATCTAAAGTAGAACCATATACATCACATGTATATGACAGCGATAAAAGAGATAAATAGACTTATCATTAAATTATAATACGGCACTGTTATTTTGTAGCGTATGTGGAACTACTACCCAGAACTACTCCCCAAAGTGTAAACATCATATTTTCTGGAAAACTGACACGGCGTGTTGTAAAAGTTTGGGCACCTGAAATGATATCTACATATATTTAGCATCACAACCTCGGTGCACAACCTTGCAAATCGACTATTAGAAATTGGTAGGAAGCCAATAATGGCGGCCATTACCGAAAAACTTGAATTTGTCAATATCTCGGTCAATATTTAAGATAATTTGCTTTTAAAGTTGTCTAGACCAATATTTTCAGGGTCAAAGATCGATATAAAACCAGTCCTGAAGTGATGTTATGTCTTGTAAATATGTATACCAGTAGGCCTATATACACACAACTCTGCTTTTATGTTTTGGAAATAATGTTTCACACTGTATAAGAATAATCACTTTTGATAAGAAAACATCATGAGCGTTCGATGTCATAACAATGATAATGTTTATTGATCAAAAACTTGATAATAGAATAAGTATTAGCCCTTGCAGTGATATAGCATTTGGCATTATAATCACTTCATAACATAGTCAGTCTAAGGGGTACTGAGATGATTGCTAGTAGCAGTACTTTTCGCACCCACCTGGGGAGGGTCATTTGGGCTCTGTCCCGTCTGTTGCATGTTGGGGAAGCTGCAGCCTACACGTGGCTGGCTATAATATTGTGGTGGATTGCCAGCTGGGTGGCCTGTTTCCTCCACTCAATAGTGGTGCCAATGCAGCTCCCGCATCAGTACAGGCACTGATGTTGGCCGTGCTAGAGCCTAAACTACAGGCAATAGTGTTTGACATTAGGTCTCTCATGTGGGATGAATGGAGTTACCTTCAAATATTGTGACTCTTGAGGACTATCCGACCAGAGGATAGCGGGGCTGGCTAAAGGTCTCGGTGTTTCAGCATTAAATTGCATATCAAAACCTAAGTCTTTGATCGTCTGGGCATGTCTGAAGGTAAATCCCCCTAGACATGCCCAGAACATCAGGCAGTAACCCACCATGCCCTATCACCCCACGCTCACGTCATCAAGGTCTCAAGGTGTTGTACGCAGCAACCTTTGCTTCGATATCTCTGACAGTCTCCTACATAGCAGGGGATTTTTCTTCTCTTACTTGAGCAGTTTTTGTTGCAACCCTTCTTGCAGCCACGTGTCATTGTGTGTGTCATATATGGTGGCCTTGGTGGGTTTGTAGATTTATCTGGGATCAGTTTATCATTTTATACAACCCGTCCATAGTCCTCAGGCTTGCAGGTAAGCTTGGCGATGTAAGCTGACTTGTCAAGTGCTGTTGCCAATGCTGCCCGCTTTAGATGATGTTCTAAAGCAAGAGGGTGGCAGTAATTTCAGCAGTGATTTGTTATTATAAAACTTGATGAATCGGAGTATATATAGCTATATCACAGCCTTCGAAGTTGAATTATGTGTTCACAAGAAGCTACTTTGCCTGGTCATACACATCTACCGTTATTTCAATGTGAGCACCATGGCATCATCAGCTATCATGCTATTTCCGTTTTCTGCGAACAATGATGGAGGCATATTGCTACATTCATGATCACCAATAAAGTTATTAATGTTAATGTCTCCACCACTTACTTTTTGTGTGTTATTTGCCGAAGAGTAGAAATCTCATTACTCTTGTCAGACGAATCAATTTCGCTCATATACTATTTTGGTGTCTGGTTCTGAGTCATTCACGGGTGACCAGAGCTTCGTATAATTATGATCTTCAAAGTAATGGCAGCTTTGGACACCATTTCTTTCACATCAAGACCAGAAGCTCTGCTGAACATAGCAAAATAGCTAACAGGGAGCGATCCAAGTGGTTTTCAAGAGTTTTTCCAACAAGACTCGCTTTCCTGCTTTTCTATGTCAGACATGGTACCAAGAGGAACAAAGTGATCCTTGCATTTGTTCAACTTAATTTCACTTAGATGGTGGATAAAACAGAGTGTGCTAATTACAGTCACATACATTGCATTGTATATTTGGTAATTGGTCGTTCATCTCAAAACAGCTATCCATTCACGAGTTTTGCCGCTCCAATGGGTCATGCAAACTTTAGGGCACTGTCATTCATTCACATTATCAACGGACGAGATACCATCGGCTATTCATTCTCTACTGGCATGTTAAAGTCGGCTGAATGATATAACTACACTGGTAGACTTTGTTGATGATGGTGCTCCCATTGAAATCACGATATATGTGTGTGACCAGTCACAACAGCTTTTTGTGAACTCATATTTCAACAAGAGAAGGCTGTGATAGAGATACGCTCAGAGACAAAACGTTCTTAAATAATATTAATAAGTCAACACTGCTGAAGTTGTTGCCACCCAATGAAAATGGTTTCCAACAGCATATAAAGCATGTAGCCAAGCCATCCTCAAGCCTTAGGACTATGGATGGGTTGTAGAAAATTGCAAGCTGATTCCTGTTCAGTTAAATGTTTTCTTATCAAACGAGATTAATAATATCTAGCGCAAAACATTAATTTCACACTATCAAATGCATGGCTTTGTGTACTATCTTGTTAAGAAGACATAAAATCACTTCAGGGTTGGCTCTATATTGATCCTTGACCCTTAAAAGATAGGTTTAGACAACTTTAAAAGCAAATTATCTTAAATATTGACCGAGATATTGAGAAATTAAAGTTTCTCGGTAATGGCCGCCATTATTGGCCTCCTGTCAATTTCCAGTAGTCGATTTGCAAGGTTGTGCACCTAGGTTGTGATCCTAAATATATGTAGATATCATTTCAGGTGCCCAACCTTTTACAACACGCCGTGTCAGACTGTCAGTTTTCCAGAAAATATGATGTTAACCCGCTGGGTAGTAGTTGTGCATACTCTACAACATAACAGTGTCGTTTTATAATGTAAATGATGTTTATTTACCTATATTGTCGCTGTCATACACATGTAATTTATATGGCTTAACTGTATATCATGTTAGTATGTGAATTCAGAACGGTGTGCGGATGATAAACTCATTCTGGGAGGAAGTCATTCAAATATAACTATGGTGGCGTTGATGGATCACACAATTTTGCCAAAATATCAAACTATAGAGATCAAAAACACTTCAAAAACCTCTAAAAAAATATTTTACAGTATAATGATGTTTGGCATTGTATTCCTTGGTCCAAAAAACCTTAATCAAGCCACTAAGATCGCTTAGATATGATAACCAGAAACTAAGATATGGTCTCACCACCCTAAATAAGCCGAAATCACGGCAGGTGTATACTAATGATGGAATCATCACACAAAATATTTTCAATGCGGCTGTTTCAACCTCTGTTGAATTAAAAACAAATACAAAGAAGTTATATTTCTGTGAATATTTAATAAGTACATGATGTCTCCTTCATCCCGGATATCAGATATAACTGTTTCGTGATAATCTGACAGGGATACAGTGGGTTAAAAGGATGTATGTCTGGTCTGTGAAAGAGGGTATGAATTTAAGCGTAATTTGAACTATAGTGACCTTTTTGCACACTAGGGGGCCTAGCTCAAAATCTGTCTGGGTAGCAACCCCTTATCGGAGCTGTTTTCGAAAATGCACAGTCCAGGCTTCATTATGATATGCGGCACTAGATAGGGGGGAGGGCAAAAAGAAATAAAATCGGCCCGTGGAATTGAGGCATTTTACATGTATTTCAATGGGACTGGCATTTGGGGTGGTGAGACCATATCTTGATTTTGGATTCGGCTGGCGGCCATTTTGAATTATGGCGGCCATCTTGTATTGATAACTATAGTATTGTGTATAAGATGTAACTCTCTGAAATTAAATATATATGATCAGGCATTCAAATCATCATTTTATCCAAAAAAGGTTAGGTTGTGCACTTTTTGCTAAAACGTGAATGTTGGATATTGTATTCAATGGTCACGTGACCTATGACCCTCCAATGACCCCAAAATTAATATTGTCGTCAAAATTGCATTATGGGATCTCAAAACCCGAACTTAGGGCCAAAAAACACATTTCCAGGATTGCCGGTACTGTATTGAAAGCCGATTACTTTTTTTCGGCGGCCATTTTGGAAATATGCAAATTAGCTAATTAAATATGCAAAATCTCGAATGGTATCTGGCAGATTTGAAATCTACGGGAAAAAACACAATAGAAACCGTTGAGAAAAGTTTGACAGACATGTTTATTAGATTGGTTAGGATATATCCCTGTCTAATAAGATTATCTTGGTGAAACGAGCCCATAATTCTATAAAATACCAAAGTATAATATGTCAAATGAAGGCTGAGAAATAACTTATTATGATGGATTATGCCATTTCTTATTCAATGAATATTAGTAAAAATACGCCATTGGGTTCGTTTGTGCGACGAAGGGCCTAAAGGGTCAAGGTACACGCACAGCAAACACAATACAACATACACTGCGACGATGGACCAACAAAAAGCCAACATTGATTCAACGTATTGTGCTTACTGGGATACTTCGAAAAGAAACTTGCTTTTTGAGCTGTATCGTATACATTGTGCGCATACAAGCGGGTCCATGTCGACATAATTGCTTGCTGTAGGCCCTACTGTATTCCAAGATCCATAACGTCGTGCTAGATTTGGAAGATCCCGGAAGCGAGACGCATTGGCCCAGCTCAACATTTACACATCTTGAGCCAATGTCTCGAATGCTTGGGTCGTAAGTTTACGCTGCAGTTCGTCACTGCAGGGTATTATATGGGAAATCGTGAGGCACATGGTTGACAATTATTAAAAATAAAAATAAAATGTCATTTCTCACAATATCTGCAAGTAGAAATAGACTTGTGGCTTAGCCACACTCTATTCATCCCTAAGGAGAGACCTAATGCCAGACACTCTTGCCGGTAGCTTAAGGACCTACCGTGGCGGATTCAGTGACTAATAACCGATGCAAGAGCTGCACTAGCTCCGCTGTTAAGCTGAGGAACCAGGGTATACCGCTGGTAATCTGCCTGGAGCTTATGACCAGACTCGTGGATGATATAGATGTAGCTTCTCTTATGGGGCTGTCACACTACAGCGTATGAGCCGGCGTATGCCGACGTATGAAGAAAATTTGTCAGAACGCTGGTATACGTCGAGAACGTTAGCCATAAGTTAGAAGCACGTTGCACACACGTCGCTATACGTTGTGGTACGTCGTCATACGCCGTCGAAAAGTTTTGACCATGTTCAAAACTATCCGACGTATGAGTTGCGTATAAACATACGCTACGCATACGCTACACGTACGCAACACGTACGTTACGCGATTGTTGCACACGTCGTACGTACGCATAGCATACGTTCATATACGTTCTCTTCTAAATTCAATGTAGGGAACGTATAGCGATGTGTAATGACGAAATACCCAAGTTGTCCCTCGTAGTGGTTTTCACATTATTTTGAGTAAAAAGTGGTTTTAGTTGAAGAGTTGCATTGAAGTGATGACATTGTTATGATGAAACAGATACAATTGCTTAGCAATCATAATGTGTTGATCTAATACTATTTTATGCTAGTTCGCCGTCTGCGACGCCTGTCCAACATTAAAACAATGCTGGCTCAGCAAATTGTGTTCGCTAATTAGTTTTATATATCGCCCTGCTGGAAACAAAAGGTCATATCCCAGTAAACTTGAGACGTTGAACCAATGTTGGGTTGATGTTGGGCCGACGTCGTAGACAATAGACCAACATTATATACTAGTATATCCTTTCACCGATCCCCACCATTGAAACGCAACCCCCAGAAGCCTTTAAAAGAGTCTTAAATGTGCTTCATTATCAGGGTTATTTCATAGTTATTTTCAGCTAAAAATCAAGGGCAAATGGTAGCAATGCCAACAATGAAATATTTTCAAATTATATAATTCCTGACATTTTGACCATTCGAAAGCGTTAAAAAAAAATTTCCATACCCTACGCCAATGGGGGGCTCTTTAAAAAGGCACTATCCCAATACTGAAATACAGTTTTATTGTTGTGATTAAAAAATTGGAAGTCATAAATTATTTTATGTTACAAATACACATGGGTACATAAAACACCTTGCGAATATATATATGTTTCATTCCCGCAATCAAGGAATATATAATCAGATACTATTTCCCTTGCTACAATGAATATAGCAAAAAGACAAGAAGCCATTGTTTTTATTATCAGATTATATCAAGCATAGTATATCAGCGATTATATAAGGCATCTAATGAATAAGCCAATGTATATGCATTGAATTAGGTAATTACCAGATTAAAACCTATTGTTTCCAACATGATGATCAATAACAACAACTACAACACACCTGAATTGCACACATGTTACGGGTACGTTGGAAGAACGCTACGCATACGCAATGTATACGTTCCTCAAACGTTAACAGTCTCTTGAAAAAAAAAGTTTAACGTATGCCGACGTTTTAGGCAATTTGTTAACACGGCGCCATACGCTGGCTCATACGCTGTAGTCTGACAGCCCCATTAGATGTTGTTAGTTGTTGTAGACTAGTTGATTGATTACGTATCATGTCATACACGTGCAACAGATCGGATGCAACTCTCTAATGAGCTGCCAAGGGGGGGGGGGGGGGTAAAAGTAGTACCACAAACACCCATCCCAGTACCCCACAATATCTACAAACGAATATTCAGGATATTAATAGGTTTACTTTATTAGAATCAGCAATTAAACTGTTGTGGACATTTTTGGAAGATGTTTGAAAAACGTTGTCCACGGTTAGGCTCCATCTACATCTAGTACCTTGTTATGCAGTTGGTTCGGTTTCCCCCTGCTCGATAATAAGTTATTTACCCAGAATTGCATGACTTGAACGTAAAAAACATCGTGTCCACCGATAATATGGACAAGCACACGACGTACTGAACAAAGCACGCCCGTCCCGTGTCATTCCGCAATCTCGCTCTTTGTCAGATTGTGCATAACTTGGTATCTCCAGGGAATTCCATGCAAAACAGTGGATGCAGTTAGTTAACCCTTTCAGCGCGGGGACCGACTTTATACGTCAAAATGTGACGTCTATAGACGTCAGATTCTGACGTCTAAAAACGGTCCCTGTACTGAAAAAAACAACTAATTTATAATGGTCGTAGATCTATAACATATATAGGTATAGAAATGGAACGGAACGAGCTAAATAGGACATTTATGCTGATTTCAAATTGAAAAAAAACCTTTGGTCTCCATGGTTTATACAAAAATATTTTAGTGGTGAAAGGGTTAAGCCAAACAGTATAGTAGCCTGGAACTGGTATGAAAAGAGCCTGAAACTGATTGTCATTCACATGTAGGAATCATTTTGTTGACGTACTTACCTACTTCCGTTTCGTTGTACATATTTGAAAAAGTAGGTCAACTATGAGTTAATGGGTGTAGAGAAAAGGGGACGTTAAAATTATCAATTTATTACATTGTAGGCCTATATATAGGGAATATTTTTAGGCTATTAAATAGTTGTAAATGTAATTACATGGTAGTTGCCGGAGGACTGTATAATAGTGTAGCAAAATTCCCTGGGAATTGGTTGAAAAAAGTTGCAAATATTATTGTGAAATGATATACCATGTCAGCTTATGTGAGACAATCAGTGTGTCTAAACCTAAGGGAAGGTGCGGCACAAACACAAGACACCAAACCATCTATTGAAGGCTCCCGAGATCAAATAAATAGTACACAGTATCATAGACAGCACTGCACACGTCAGGCCTTTGAACAGTTTGTAGCACTTTATATGCGCAACCTCCATGACAAACATCCGACCCGACCGGGATTCGAACTCAGTACCTCTGAGTTTTGACCAACAACCGGATCGAATGAGTCATCGGGGTCGGCCTCAAATAATGGAAAGTTGGGGACGATATTTCAGAAAATTCGGGATGTTAACACATTGGTCACTTGACGCTGAGCCAGCATCTAGGAGGTTGTCCCAACTTTCTGCAAAAACATTGGGCCAACTTTGGAAACCGCCTCACCTGCCACAGTCTCACATACAGCCACCAATTACACAATACCTTGACCTGATGTTGATTAAATGCTGGGCCACCGTCTACGACGCTGGCCCAGCATTAAATCAACATTGCTGCAACGTATATTGTTGCTCATTGACCACTTCACATCAAACACAAGACATTGATCCAATGTTAGTCTACGACGCTGGCCCGCATTAAATCAACATTGTTTCAACGTATCGCGTTGCCCATTGACCAGCAACTTCACATCAAACAAAACACATTGAACCAATGTTATACTAATGTTGGCCTAACATTAATGCTGGTCTTTTGCTTGTCGTGTTGGAAATCGAAGTGGCCACTAATTAGACTTTGGCGGTGGTCGATATTAGCTGAGTTGATCTGGTGTAATCTCCTTGAGCCTTTTGTCACCGCCAAGTGGCCACGGATGCTGAATATTTCCGGATTGTTCCCAGGACATCATCTGTCCTGGCCTGTCTGCTCTAGTTCTGCTGCTTACCTCTAATTCACCTTGGAAAATGTGCACGAGATCTGGGGTGCATATTACAAAGATTCCTAACTTTGATCCTATCTTAACTTTCTCTTATTTCCATTACAAAAGTTAGGATTGATCCTAACTTTTGTAATGGAAATAAGAGAAAGTTAAGATAGGATCAAGGTTAGGATTCTTTGTAATATGCACCCCTGTTGTATTTTAACCCTTACAGTGCTGAAATTTTGTATAAATATTGTAGATCAAAGGTGTTTTTTTCAATTTGACATCATCATAAATATCTTGGTTAGCTATTTCTGATTCGTTCAATCACCTGTGTTATGAGTCCATGGCCATTAGAATCTTTCAGTACGGGGATCTTCTTTATACGTCAGAATCTGACGTCTATATACGTCAGATTCTGACGGATAAAGACGGACCCGCTCTGAAACGGTCAAAACTATTTCAGCGCTTTTGTAACATGCACCGAGGAACAAATTTTGGCAATAAATGATGCTAGAAATAAAATGAATCGGCTTTAGGCCACCTTTGTGCACATATAGGCTAAACTGGGCCAAAATGATGCTAGAGAAAAAGTACATCTCATCAGCTCTTTTATTCAGCCGTCGGTCACGTTTATATTAGTTAGTTATTTATTTTTTATTAGCACATTAAATAACAGTTTTTCATGAAATGTAATGATAAGGATAAAACAAAACATCAATCAACAAGATTTCAAAATCGTGCACCTCCATTTTGTCAAAAGCTGTGGATCGCTTCAGCTAGGCACAATTTCACTTGAGTGAAAATTTGTCGGTTCAAGGGATAAAATACGGACGTTCCTAGATTTTATTTAAGAAATGTTAGTATTATTGCATGAAAGTTGTTATTATTGTTTTATAGAAAATCCGGTCATGTTCTTAAATCCAGCAATTATCAGGGGCCTTGGTGCAGTCGGTGGTTAAATCTGCCTGTATGTAAAGTCGGAGATCGCGGGCTAGTTCCCGCTCTGGCATTCAGGTTTTTAAAGAAACAAATGTTTCTTTCCCGCTCACCCGTATATATTCAGTAGTGTGTGTAGACTCTGTGACCGAGAGGTAGCGTGCACGATCTCAGAACGCCAGGACTTGGAACTTTAAATCCTGTCTCTGAATAGCAGTGCCATCTGATTCATCTAAGGAGGTTCTCCAGGCCCAGTGTAGCCTGTATGTGAACAAAGGTAGCCTAAAGTAATTCATCTCAAAGTGATTGAAAATCGAAGAAAACCCTGACTCTTTTGGAAGCAAAAGGTTTAAAAACTATAATGGAAATATTTCTAAAAAATACGATGTGAATATCCTACTCATATTATCGCACTCATTGTGTCGGCTTTCACTGCGAGACGTACAATACTATTCAATCTCAGGGAGGCAGCTATTACTCCGAAAGATATGGTGATATTGTGTGCCCAACATCTTCCCAACGTTGGACAGTGTTGTATTTGGCGACCTGCAAATAATAAACATCAGTCTGTTGTCTATTATTAAATAATGGCTCCCTTGGTCGTCACTGAGCTTTGTGTGGCAGACCTGTCATGACAGGCAATAACCAGTGATAAATACCAGCACTCTCGTAGATCTCAAAATCAGAGGGTGGTATTGTGGACACGGTTTACAGACAGAAAGTAACAGGGATAAAAAGTAACGGACAGAAAGAAACAGTATTCACTAGGACAAAAAATAACAGGGACCAAAAGTAAAAAATTACCGCTAAGATAAGATGTTTAATTTATCGATTTCTCATTTTTTGACGACTGTTCAAAAATGATCAATAAGATAAAATATAAAAATGTCAAAATTGAACCTAAAAAACGGTTTTATGCTTTTATTTTTGTTACAATAATATGAGGCCGGCGTTTGCTACATAATGTAACCAACTATTTCTACAAGTAAAAATAATTGAAGATTATTATTTATTTGCAATTTATTTCATTCTATTTGGTGGTTATGTGTGGTGTAAAAATGACCCGATTGAACTAATATATTGTGGCTAACATAAAGATGAATCGGCCTGCGAAATAGCTATAATTTCTTTCTTGCTATCCCGTGCTTACGGTTTATTTCGCAGTAAAAATAAAATGAAACCATTTGACAAAAACAGTTTATTTTAATATAAAGGGTACAACAGTCAACATATCAAAATAATGCATTTTGACATACAAATAATATATTTAGCACCCCATTCAAATATACATATAAAAATATATGGATATAAATCAAGATATGGATACGATTCAATAACATTATAATAATATTGTCTTTTAGTCACTAAAACGTTGTAATCCAATGTGATCAACTTGACGCATACAAATGTTTGCCTTGCATCGTCACTTGTCTAGCATATTATAACAAAATTTTACTTCTCACATAAAAATGCTCCATAAACTGTTATGTATCACTTTTCCAAAGTTACCATTATTGGCGGGATCACAAAGTAACACTTTTTCAAAGTAACGCTTGTTCAAAGTAACGCTTTTTCAAAGTCAACAGTATTGATGTAATTACCAAGTAACACTTGTTCAAAGTAACACTTTGGACACAGTGTACGGTGATGTACCAGTGTCTACAACATCATAGCCCAAGAGTATGAAGGTTTTTGTGAGGTGGTGACTTTATTGTGGAATGAACCCTGTATTTCTTCCAACATTTAGTTATTTATAAGTGTCCCTAATTCTATATGATTTCAAACTGTCACTTACATGCTTAGTGTGGCCTTGACCTTATTTCGTCGCCTCGGAGCTAAAGGATCCTATCTGACACTCGTTAGAGTGGCAGATAGGATCCTTTAGCTCCGAGGCGACGATTTAAAGGTCATGGGCTATGATTGGGAAACTTTACCTTATGGCTACGGCCACGGTTAATTGGGCAGTTGAAGTAACCACCATTATATATGAGCCAATATCGTTTTAATGTTGGGTGAATGTCGCAGACCATGGGCCTACAATAAATCAATATTGACTCAATGTCTAGTGCTACACATAAAGCTGTCTCTGTGTCGAATTAACTGTTGGAACAGCGTCACAGACAAATTTAACCTACATAATTATTATAATAACGTAGTGATCTCTTGTATGAACTGATACTAATTTATTTGACTTTACAACAAAGATGTACCTAATTGTATAAGTATAAATACCAGGCAGAGACTGCAAACTCCCGCCGAATGACGATTGATTGTAATTCTTGGGTCCGGATCGTAATCCAAATCATCCCCTAAATTTAATGGATGGGTCCTTGGCCCGCACGCACAAAAGTAGGGCATAGCATAGTCCTTCGGGCTTCCTTCTCTCGCTATATTGCCATGATTGTGCAAAAGACGACGGATAAAAGCAATGTTCCTCCACTCACTCACCTTGCGACGCGATCCAGCGCGACGCGACAGAACAGTTGAGCTGTTGAGCTGATACCGTAACAGACCGTGTCTCAGCACCAAATTACCATCTCGTGCGTGGTGGGATTACACTAAATATTAGTAGGCCTATATTCCACCTATAATGATCAATTAATTGACTGTGGTAGGTAAGACCACTGTGTTCTTTCTCTGTTTTAGATGAGCGTTTGCATTATAGAGTAAGGCCTAAAATTACCCCAAAAATGTGTGTTTTTCTGCCAAGCGCGCGCATTGGATGGTTAACAATTTCCGAGAGAAAAAACACGCCAATAATAAATTTATGAAAAAACCCAGTTCATTTCAGGAGATCACAAATATTGATGCAACTATGTTTTTTATATAGTTCCAACGTTTTTTAATTTTGTCTCTCTCATTAACTTTTCCAGAAATAGAATTTTTCCGTATAATTATTTTATTTCCGCCCTCCCTCTTTAGATTTTGGATTTTTTTCTCATCTAAAACAGAGAAAATAATGATAGTGGACAAAGAAAACCCATAAAGACCCATAAAGACCCCCCATTTTTTGCTTATAAAATCATCTATTACATTTGTCACGGAACACCAATGTGACCCGAAACTAAAAGAAGTAGTAAGACCAACGCTGACGTTGAGCCAACGCTGATCCAGAATCAGTTCGGAATATCAGCCTGTGCTGAACGGTAATCTCGCAAGTACACAATTTACGTTTCTCGGGTCAGCGACCCTCACCGCCGTCCTGATAGTTCTTGATTGCCCAGAAAACATTCTACAAATGCTGGCTCAATTTTGGTTCAACGCCTTTTACTGTTCCGCTTTCCACCAGCCCCCGTCTGAGATAACAAATACATCGCACGGAGATAACCACGTGATTGCCATGACAGCGTCCACGTGACCGCCCCCGTGCGTAACCATGGCAACACATGGCCGGAGACGAGTCCCGGATAAAGGGGGATGCTGGAAGTTTTCACATAGGTTTTATTTTGCGATTTATCTCGCCCTTCTTACCAGTGCTTACGGTGTTGCTGAGATAGCAGACAAGACAAGGCCACTTTAAAAGCAGACGGTTTATTCCCCACAGGTTTTGCATGGCTATTTGACCTCTTTGAGATGGGACCCATATGTACCACTAAAAAATGTAAAATTAAGATTATCACCGTTTGCATAGTTATCGTCAATCCTCCTGCAATGTATTAGACTCCTGTTTCCGAAACAATTGCCCTCTAAGAATCATTCACTCATTCCTATTAGAAAAGTTCTTAACTTTCACTCATTCCCATTGGAAAAGAAAAGAGCGCTTAGGTTTTCTACATTAAGGGAAGTGGCCTCTATACGTACAGTTTTATTCATGTATATTCATGTATTCATGTACTTGTAATTATAGAAAGCTTAATAAATAAATAACTAGGGAAAATGAGAAAAAGTCAGACCATCTAAATTTTTAGATTTTTAGTGGGATGGGCCCTTGTTTCAGAAACAGACGTCTAGATTTTTCAGGAGGCTTGAAGATATGCAACGGTGTCGATTAGAGTGCGGGATGGGAAAATGCAGCATTCGTCCAATGAATAAGGTGTGCGCCTTTAGACGAAAACCTCATCCACTAGAGTGACTAGACGCATGCTGCAGGGTTTTTTAATGGGCAGAAAAAAAACATGAGAATTTTCAAAAATCATAATTTACGACACTAGTGAAGCGTTCGATCGGTAAATTTCACTCGATATTAGAATTTCTTCTCTTGAGTTTTAATTATGTAGGTAAACATTATTTTATAAATAAATATATAAAGATTTAATATTGCTACTAAAAAAATATAAAATAGGCCTGTATTCTGTATATGTCACGGACGTTGAAAAATGTGGGTTTGTGAAATTGTAAAAAAAAACATTTTCAAAAACATTTGAAATTATATATTTCAATTTCTCTGTTTAACTAGCGGGCTAAGCCATTTCAAACATGACGCTGCGACATGTTGTTCTTCTTGAGCGCCATTTTACCATTCGTGCGCGCCATATGCTGCTATTACAATATTTAGAATACGTCATATGTCCCTTTTGCCTTCTGGTATTGTCACGTCGTATTCAACTCACCCAGTTCATTGTGACTTATTACACCTGTGGAAAACATATTTATAAAGCCCATTCACCATGGTTGCGCCGTCACAGCTTTGACGTAATGCCTGATGATGGTTTGTACGTTTATTTCACGAATTTGAATACAGACTGACCGTGTGGCAGTCACCTACACCAATACAAGGTAGGGGAGGGCGGAGATAGTTGTAACATTTTCAACACTTTAGTATTTTTACAAGTGATATAAAATGAAATGAATCGGGCTTTAGGCCACCTTTGTGCACATATAGGCTAAACTGGGCCAGGAGAACCTCCTGAGGATGGTGAGATGATTGAGATGACACTGTCCTCCAGACACAAGATTCGAAATTCGAGCCCTGGCGGTCTGAGGCCGAGCACGCTACCTCTCGGTCACGGAGGCTCCCCACAATACTAACTTTCACACGTGGATGGGGAAGAAACAATTTTGTTTCTTTCAAACCGCCAAGACCGGGAACCGAACCCCGGACTCTGGCGTGAAAGGCAGCGGTGCTAACCACTACCCTAGGGCCCCCGCCCTTACAAGTGATAATTAACTTTATGAATGAAGTCTTTTTATCAAGTAAATAAAATTCCTGTACATTATAGAATATCATTTAGAAAGATATCATACATAGTTGCATTTTGTCCTTGCAAACGTCGCACCCAGGAAAAGATTTATTTTTACTTTTTTACACATAGAAAATACTGTATCCTTGGTGTTTATTTCCACTCGAAGGGGCTAACATTTGCGAAAAAAAGGTTAGAACAGAAACAAAGAAGAGTCCTTGGAAACATGGCAAATATGCGGTTAATGGAGCCCTGTCATCATTGATAACCTATAGATACCGGCGTGATAGCAGAGTGCTAAGGTTCGAGTCCGTTGCCATGGAAACGATATCAGGGATTTCCAAGAGATGAAAACTGCCAGTGATATCAAGCCGGGGAAAGAGGCCGACGACAGCTGACAGTTGGTGCAACGTCTTTGACGATGGCCCAACCTTACGCGGACATTGGACCAGCATCTGGGGATTAATCTTCGGAAGAGTAAGAGTGAAATCGTCGGTTTTAACCCTTGTCCCCCTGAATTGTTTGCTTCTATTTTTCATCATTTTAAGCTGGGAATTGCTGACGAAATTTCCCAGCTTCAAATGATGAAAAATATCTATATTGATGAAAAATATAAATTATTTGCATCCACCACAGACCATTTTATCGATTTCGGTGGATTTTCATTTGGTTTTAAACTTGCTCGCAGACTTATATACCCGGCCCTAGCAGGACAAGGGTTACCTGGGGGGTCTGGTTGTTGGTACGTGGGCTCAGGTGAGAGCAAGAAGTTAATAGAGAGGTTCCTAGTAAGAGGCTCTAATCTGAAAAACATACGATAAGCAGTATCAGCAGCAGCAACAGGAGCGACAGCAACAGCAGCAACAGCAGCAGCTCAGAAGAAGAAGCAGCAGCAGCAGCAGCAGCAGCAGCAGCAGCAGCAACAGCAGCAGCGACATCACTAACAACAAAAACAGCAGCAACATCACTTACAACAACAGCAGAAGCAGCAGCAACCACATCAACAGCAGCAACAGCAGCAGCAGCAACAGCAGCTATGCCACAGCAATCACCTCAACAGCAGCAACAACAACAACAACACAGCCACAGCAACCACATCAACAGCAACAACAGCACAGCCACAGCAACCACATCAACAGCAGCAACAGCAACAGCAGCTTTGCCACAGCAATCACATCAACAGCAGCAACAACAACAACAGCACAGCCACAGCAACCACATCAACAGCAGCAACAGCAACAGCAGCTTTGCCACAGCAATCACATCAACAGCAGCAACAACAACAACAGCACAGCCACAGCAACCACATCAACAGCAGCAACAGCAACAACAACAGCAGCAGCAGCAGCAACCACATCAACAGCAGCAACAAAAACAACAACAGCAGCAGCAACCACACCAATAGTTGCAACAGCAAAAACAACAGTACAGCCACAGCAGCCACATCAGCAGCAACAACAGCCACAGCAATAAAAACAGCAGCAGCAAAAGCAGTAGCAGAAATACCAATGCCCATTCTGGTAACGTAGGTTTTACTCCTTTAAGCGCTAAGCACAACTATGGTCGTTTTTAATCTTTATTATTTTTTTATTAAATCACAGTTATTGGGGATGAAATGCTTGTTTAAACATCAATCAATCGATTGACCAATCAATCAATCAATCAATCAATCAATCAATCAATCAATCAATCAATCAATCAATCAATCAATCAATCAATCAATCAATCAATCAATCAATCTATCAATCAATCAATCAATCAATTAATCGATCGATCAATCGATCAATCGATCAATCGATCAATCGATCAATCGATCAATCGATCAATCAATCAATCAATCAATCAATCAATCAATCAATCAATCAATCAATCAATCAATCAATCAATCAATCAATCAATCAATCAATCAATCAATCAATCCATCAATCAATTGAGTGAGTTTTCATTATCAAGAAACGAGCGTCGTCACATCAAGTAAACAACAAACACTGTATTGTAGACATCGACTCATTTTTCAACTGCAGGAATAGTCAAAATAAAACAGGTGCTATATTTAGACCCACTCAACCCACCGTGTACCTTGTATCTCTAGGGCAATGACCCGCAATTACTATATCAGCTATACAAGTAGCTCTATTTTTTCTTCTCTGATTAGGGCTAAAGGATTCCTGACTGAATGTTCCTTGCCTTAAGTTGGCAGAATGCTTTTCAGTAGCTCAAATAGTTGGCCCAGCAACTGCGTTAACGGATGTTCTTTGTCTTTATAAAAACAGGTCCCTCTGAATATTCCCACAAGTATGGGCGAGAGTGGCATTCACCAGTCGTTGGTGCACATTGTCAACCACTTTAAGTTGTGTTTCGCTACCGCGATCCAAGACTTCAACCGGGTGAAAATTACTAGCTTAATTTGTTTAATTTTGCAAATTTGTCTTTAAACCCTCATTTTATTCCCAATAACTGTGATTTGAGCTGCTCATAAAACACATTAAAAACGACTATAGTCGAGCTTAGTGCTTAAAGGGTTAATTTTTCATCCACCGTCCCATTGAACACGAAGCATTGACCCAATGTTAGTATAATGTTGGGCCGATGTCGCAGACGTTGGACCATCATTAAACCAACACAGTTTATTTCCTTTTTGGCAAAAAAATTAGCAATTCAATAACAAACGTTCAGCAGTGGCCAATGTAGATAACTTCAAAATGAAATGTACTTTCTCATCAAACACGAAACATGTGTCTAACATTTTGGGAAAGTCATATGAAAACGTTCTGTTTATTGTTTATTGTTCAATCAGCGGTGGGCAACTCGCCTCAAAACGTTTTTAATATTTTTTTTTCAAAATGATTTTTTTAACATAATATGTAAATATCATAAAAAGGGTCTTTCTAAAACGTGTTTTAATAATGTTTTGCATAATATTTTAGTTGATGTTTTATAACATTCGGTTGACTCGACCTTTTAATATTTAAAAAAACAAATTACACACACATGTGGGACATTGAATCTAATTTTTTTTAAGTATCACTAAAATGTTGTTTTTTTTGTGCTTGCTATAGGTCACCGATACTAAGGAGACGTTACATATTCACGCCTATTTGTGACGATGTTGGAGCCTTGATGACGCACGCATACTAAATTGTCACATTTTGCGCATGCGCTATGCTAAGTGAAATAAAATATTTGTATACCCTTTGTTCTGATAATTTATCAATTACACACCATTTCCAGGTTTGCGTCTCTGTATCACCCCCCCCCCCCAACCCCTGACCTAATTCCGTGGCTATTTTCCTTGTCCTTCTCGCAGAATGGGGAAATAGAGAACCATTTTCTCACAGATCGGAGGCAGCGTCTTCCAAAGAGGGCAGGAGATCCCCTTATCTCTGGCCGTGCGTCTGCCGTGCGCCAACACCGTATCTTATCGCGAGGCACACGACCCGAAGTAGATTCCTCAAGCAGGGCTAATGCTGTCTCAATGCTGGGCCGGCGTCTGCGACACTGGCCCAGCATTGATACAGCATTAGCCTGTTGATTCTTCCCACTTGCTTTTCTTGCCCTTCGCGGCAAGACTCTCCGTCCCGGAAATGTGTAACTTGGCCATTGACCGATGTCTGGGAATCAGGCATGTATAGATGCCTATATTCATCCCCGATAAATATCCATTTACCACGCTGATATTTACGTTTTTATTTGAATTAATTCATATAAAATGCCAAGAAATCTGTGATCATCCGAATTAAGATGAAATTAGTCTTGTTTGTTTCTGAAATGTTTGCCTTATTCTGTTACGGTGACCAGACGTATGTTTACGCCTATGATCTGTCACAACAACATGCCATTTTCAGAAATATATGATCGCTCACTCACTCACTCACTCACTCACTCACTCACTCACTCACTCACTCACTCACTCACTCACTCACTCACTCACTCACTCACTCACTCACTCACTCACTCACTCACTCACTCACTCACTCACTCACTCACTCACTCACTCACTCACTCACTCACTCACTCATGTAATGTCATTCCTCCTTTCTGCAACAAGAAGTATAATTATGACATAGTCACCAGGTGTCGTTGCATGTCGTTGCATGAAGGTTGTGTGAAAAGATATAAGGACTAGAGATCATTAGGATATAATATTAGATACCTAGGCTACACAATATGAACCACGCCTAATCCGCTGGTATTCTGATAGATAAACAGGCATTTGTTACGCATCCATTTATTACATAATCTGAGATGGTGTTCTTGGCATACTCCCCAAACGTAAACGCAAACTCTTGTCTATGGCTGATTATTTGATCGCCAGGGCTAGAAGTGGCGCCCTGGTGGCCGTTTATGATCCGGTAATCAAGCCAGGCGGGACTGTTTTTTACTAGGATCACTTTCAGGCGTGTTCCATTGACCGGGCGATAACACCAGACATTAGCTGAACGTCGCCTGAACGCCATGCCGTCGTCGCGGACACCGGCCCGGCGACGTTCAGCCTGCATCCGCGGTGGCGGCTGGGCGATAATTCGCAGATTACGAGGCGCGCGCCTGCGGGATTCGGGGCGCGTGTCCCCACCGCTATCGCACTCGCGGGCGCGATTTCTTTCCCAGAGTCGGCCAGATCCTCGTCCGCGCGGCCTTGAATCCTAATTGGTCGCATTACCACACCCTTATGCTACATTAGCCGGTAATTGGAGAGAATTCGCCACCCTTTCCACCATTATCAGGAGCTGTCCATTTAACCACAAGTGGTTGACCCCAGGGCAAGCCATTGGATGATTCCCATAGCGTGCACTGGTCATACCAAGGTGACCATACACACATCAATCCCCTGATATGGTTATGTTGGCTTTGTCCATTAGGCTATAGGGGCCTAGACCCACGTCTCTTCGAAGAAGTAGGCCTATGGCCTACCAGGACAGGAACCAATTTCAGCTATCTCGGTGAACCTGGGGCCGTTTTCTGAGACTTAAAATGTTAATCTATGTTAGATCGCTACGTTGAGAAGACTTTTAACTGACTGGTATAGGCTACATACAGGCCTAAAGCTGCGAAGTTAGCTTCTTTGTGGTCTTTGAACTTGGATCGTCTTGGTCTTAAAGAGCGATGTCATCAGAACCAGTTTTCCACTAAAACACAATTCTTACAATTACGCTCAGATGTAATTATCAGTTGATGATAGGCTATTGATGTTACCCCTTTAACCACCAAATTATTCAATTTGAATTTTCACTCACTTGAAGTTGTGACTCGCTGACGCGATCCACAACTTCAAGTGAGTGAAAATTATTCAGATTTGACAAAATGGAGGTCAACTCTTTTCAATTCTTGCTTTTTGATGTCACATTTAATCTTTCCCATATTTAAAATGTGGTACTTAATGTGCTAATAAAAAACGAAAAACCCGAATATATGCGGCACCGGCGATTAAAGGATTAATGTTACAATGTGTATGTCTACACGCTATATACTCAGAGCCGTTGACCCCAAGTTGTTTTGACCCTTTCAACGCTGAAATATTCTTGTATATACCATGGAGAACAACGTTTTTCTTTCAATTTGAAATCATCACTTGTCTTAGTTATTAACTCTTTCCGATTCATTTGAATACCTATGTTATGGGTCTACGGCCCTTATAAATATTTTACTCTTTCAGTGCTGGGATCAACTTTAGACGTCACAATCTGACGTCTATAGACGTCAGATTATGACGCCTAAAGTCTGTCCCCGCGATGAAAGGGTTAAAGTTGCAGACGTTGGCTCAACATTAAAACAACACCAGCTTTGGTGAGTGCTTCATTTTAATTTAGTATAAGTTGGCACTGCTTACGAAATCGCCAACTTACACTGATATGAATGAGAAATAAACTAAAAGCTACATTATAATTTAAGCCCTACAGCTGGTGCTTTATTTGGGATCCGCACATTTCATCAATTTCAGTCAGTATTTCGTCCAGACGTCAGATCTTGTCCGGCCAAAGCTAGACGTACGAAAAACGCAGCCGCACTGCACCTGATTGTTGAATATGAGACGGCACGAAGTTGAAATAAGTGGCAGATACTATAAGACTCCTATAGAGCCCCGAAAGGAGGATTTCAAAGTGAAAAATATGCCTATTTCGGAAACGCTGAAAAACGCCACTAAAAGCAAAAATGGTTGACTTTCTAAAAAAAAAATTCTCCGGGGGATTTTCTTTTATTGTGTGCATAACACAACAAGTGGCGTTCTTAAAAGCCTAGTGTTTTCATCTTCCCTGTAGCCAAAGGTGCCAGCAAACACGAGATGTTCAACCAATGCTGGTTTGATGTTGGCCCACCGTCTTCGACGCTGGTGCAACAGTAAACAAGCTTTGGTTGAACATCTCGTGTTTGTTTGGGGTTTACTACAATAATCGTAGATCTACGATCATTCAAGCTCTATCCAGCGAACACAAAACATTTGTATAACATTTATACAACGTCGGCCCAACGTCTTCGACGTTGGTCCAACATTGTATAAATTTTCTACAAATATTTTGTGTTTGCTGGATAGCTGCCTTGCTGTGAGGAAAGTGAGTGATTTTTGACCAGTCAGGAAATGTCATAGGCCTATAACAGGTAACGACCCTGTGCCCCGCATTTCCAGATACAAAAGTTGAGCCATACAATTAAGATCTCGGTGAAATCTCCCAGAAACAAATTTGTACAAATACACTCTCATAAGGCTCTTACTAAGGAATGTTTAGGTATTTTTTTACTTATACCCCATCGAAACAAGTCCTACCAGGCGTCAAAGTAAAATCAGAGAACTTTGTTTATCTTTCTTTTGGCAGACCACAACGCACCATCAAAAGCTATATGAGACAATACAGTACCACAAAGTACAATCACAGATCTATGTGTAACTGAATCAAGTGTAACTTAACTCTAGCTCAAGTGTAGCTCAGCATGGAGGATAAAGAAACAAATGTTTCTGTAATGGTGCACGGTATCAATGTGAATGATCGAGCAAATTATGAAAGAGTGATCGTTATTGATCGTTTAACCGATCATGTGAAATATAACCTAATTCTGCAAGATCGAAACCGATACAGAAAATGAGCATGAGTGATGTGAACAGATTTAGTCATTGACCTGTTGTTGGAACCTGTTTTTAGCGATGATACCGAGGCATATAATTATTTTAAATCGTTCCCATGCCACACAAAACGTTCAAAAACGCGTCTTTCTAAGAACACATGGTAGGTATTTTCTCTAAGTGCCAAAGTATGTGTTGGATTATTTTTTCATGATGTGAGTTTCCATCTCCCTAGTTCTAGCTCAATGGCCTGAACTTCACTGACCAGACAACGAAGGGTGTGCAGAATCTACACGAAAAACAAAATGAAGTTTACGGCAGGCAGTCACTCGAGATAATGTGCGACTTCATGCCAACTGCGGCTCAATGTTGGTCCAATGTGCACACCATTGAAACAAATATGGGCCAATGCCACGTACTGGCTGTCCAGGAAGGCACGGAGAGATCAGCCTCTCTGTTTGTCTAATATAACATGCATGTGTAATGATTGTTTTCATTGTGTATCAGTTGCGGCAAGCCAAACATTGACGGGAACGGGTGCGGTCAAAATATAACTGGGGCCCACCGAGGTGGGAATGGGAAGGGCGGATATACAGCTGATGCAAGCCTGGCTTCTCTATTGCTTGTTATGCTAATGTTTTCCGTCATTTGAAGCTGGTATTGCTGACACAATTTCCAGCTTCAAACGACGAAAAATATTCCCATTTGTGAAAAACAAACACACCCAAAATTGAATCGCTAGCATTTGAATAACTGGAGATAATTCGTCAATTTGACTGGTATTCCACGTCATTCTAATTTTGACTTATTCTCGTGCGTATACGAGCCCCCATTGTTTAGTTTACTTAACATCAGTAAAGTGATATTTCTGGTATATACTGCATTGGTCCGGAAAAAAATAATAACCTTCAAATTAAAAGCAACGGTTTAAAATAGAAAAAAGGAAGATGAATATGGCTTATTATGTTTGCCAGTCATCAATGAAATATCCACGCATAGAGTTTGACCGATTTTCAGCATCGAGATTGCTTAACCTTGTTCGTAGAGCCAAGGAGGTTAAAAAGAGTCTTTTTAACCTTCTTGGTAGAGCATAATATATCGGGGATAGCCCTCTGGATCCGCTCATGACGTGGAGACGGTGCGTAGAGTTGTGTGCCCTCTTCAATCTATTCCTGAACAGCGTGTATAATTTCGGTAAAACGCTCATAGTAAACAAGCGAAATCACCTGAGCGATGATAGTAAACCTAAATAAAGAGATCAGTTGGCGGGAAAATGACGTAAATGAAGTGAACTTTCATCTGTATGAGTGAGTTTTACACGTTTTCCATTTTTTTGGGAATCCTAACATCGATGGAGCCTTAATCCAAATAAAGAAATCAGGTAATCTGGTAATACAGATGTGTTTGCGTAGTTGTCTTTTGTAAAAAAATATCAAGTTTATGCAGCGCCAGACTGTAAGATGAGATTCGGTGCTGCATAACCTCAAGTACGTTTACTCGACCCAGGTGTGAATAGCCGTCACCCGTGTAGGATAAATATTGACGTACGGCGTATGCAATAGATTAGAATGGACTGGGGCGGGGGTGGGGGTACCACGACAGGTGAAAGGGTAGTCCTGGAGAACAAACTAAAATTAATATAATATGTAAATTTTAATTTTTTATTTATTTAATTATTATATACCCCTCACAATTTTTATTTTTATTCTTTAAGCCTTTTCCCGTTAAGTTATCCGGGGCCATAGGGTAGTTGTCCCGCTGCCTTTCACGCTAGAGTTCGGGGTTCGGTAGCCGGTATCGGCGGTTTGAAAGAAACATAAAATGTTTTTCCCCATCTACTCGTGAAACTCAGTATTGAGGGGAGCCTCCGTGACCGAGAGGTAGCGTGCTCGACCTCAGACCGACAGGGTTTGAATTTTGAATCCTATGTCTGGAGGGCAGTGTCATCTCACTCATGTCACCAAGCTCATGAGGTTCTCCTGGCCCAATTTAGCCTATAAGTGCACAAAAGTGGCCTAAAGCCCCATTCATTTTATATTTCATTTCATTTGTTAAGTTATCCGATTTAATTTGTTACCCACTTTGAGCTATATCTCACTAGCGCGAGCCACAAATTCAAGTGGGTGACAATAACTGATATTTTTTATTTGAGACCTAACGTTAAAAACATACTGTAGATCTGGTAATTTTCTCGTGCTTCAATTTTCGCGAATTTCTGATTTTAGGACTTTTCACGAAGTTTAAAATTCGTGAATTTTATTTTTTCTCAAGTAGCGCTGTTATAATAATAATTTTCGCGAAATTCTTGAATTCGCGAATCTGTGCTCCTCGCGAAATTCGCGAAAATTAAACCCTCGCGAATATTACTAGATCTACATTATTAAAAACGATTTTAGTCGTGTTTAGCAGTGAGAGGGTTAACCCTCCTGGCAGGCTGGCACACAGTTAGTTACTCTCATTTTTATTCACTTCAAGATTTGCACTTAAACGTCCAACCCTTTAACCGCCGGTGCCGCATATATTCGGGTTTTCATTTTTTATTAGCAGATTAAGTACCACCTTTTAAACATGTTAAAGATAAAATGTGACATAAATCAGCAATATTTGAAAACAGATGACCTCCATTTTGTCAACTCTGAATAATTTTCACTCACTTGAAGTTGTGGATCGCGTCAGCGAGCCACAACTTCAAGTGAGTGAAAATTTAGATTTAATAATTTGGCGGTTAAAGGATTAAAGCGCTGAAATATGATTGTATAAACCATGGAGACCAAAGGGGGTTTTTCAATTTGAAATCATCATAAATTAGTTAGCTTAGCTCTTTTCGCTTTATTTGAATACCCATGTTATGGATCGACGGCCATTTTAAATATTTCATTTCTTTCATCGCGGGGACTTGCGGGGCTCGCACTCAAGAGTAAGAGACTGGAAAACATGGTCAGTTTGTAAATTGTTCTAAGGTGTCCTAAACACTAGGGAACAGATATATACTCAATCTGGATCACATCTAGGCTTCTTCAAACCAAATAACGCACCAGTGCTGGCTAAATGCTGAGCCAGTATCTCCGATATTGGCCCATCGTTGAGCCAACGCTTATCTAAACATCTGGATCAGTATTAATCCGTTGATAAGGCAGCCAATGAGGCCAGTGTTTTATCTGTCCGAGAAATAGAATGTTGAAGGAAATACAAAGCGATATTTAACGTTACCAGCTTATTTTCCTGAACAGGTGAACAGAGTTACATTGCAAATATTCTTTATTGAACCCCTAGCCCGTTTAACCCTTAAAGCGCTGATATATTTTTCTATAAACAAAATAACTAAATGTTTAATTTTTAATTTGAAATCATAATAAATGTCTTAGTTAGCTCTTTCCGTTTTATTTAAATACATTTGCTATGAATTTACGGCCATTAGAGACCGTCCTTAGTCGTCTAAAATCGGTCTCCGTATATACTGAAAGAGCTAAGGTAAACTTCATCAGTAAAAGGGACAAAACCACCTATTTTAGTTCCAGTTTTAGTCACGGCTAGCCCAAAATCAAACAGTTTCATGGGCACTAATTTTAACTATAAAATTGGCACTAATGGGCACTAATTTTATTTTTAAAATTATTACGTCTATGACATTTTAACAATACAAACAAATTACCCACTATCAATGCGCCAGGCAAATGTACACTTCTTGAACACTATTATCACTAAGCTTTTTAGGGATATGTTAAGCTATAGCAGAAATGCATATTACCAAAAATTCATATATGCATATATATATGCATATGCATATACATTTCTGGCTATAGGCATATTGACGATGCTATGGTTTTCACATAATATTATATTGTATAATTATCATAGGTTTTTTTTCAGTAAAGAAACAAATTCGACAAAATGCGATATGTCTTTTATTATATTTTTCAACACAGCGTATTCTATATGAATGTATAGCTATAGTGGTATAGCTATGACATAGGCCTACTACTGATCGAGTAGTAAACAAAGTTGATATAATAGCAAGGAGGATGTAATTATATAACCGCCATGATAATGCAAATACGCTACAATCGGACGACTGTACATTTAGTACAAAAATGGTAATCTCCCATTTAATTGGTAAGATAACTGTAATCACATATGTCAACAGCTTGCCTGTGATGCCATCTAAACCTTTTAAGCTCTCAAGCCTGAATTCACCATTGCCCTCTTCATCCACCATAAGCCGCGAATTGCGACAGCAATTCACGGCTTGTGGTGGATAAAGATGAATTGTAGTGGGCAATATGAACAATTTGTCCTCACTCAAAGCTATAAATTATAGGTATTTTTTACACTCCGATTAATGTTTTACTCTCATGAAAGTTCAAATAGCAAAACGTTAATCGGAGAGTAAAATAAATAATAAATAACTTGGCGGTTGAAGTGTTAATCCTATTAGCCCAATGTTGATCAGCTACCTTTGAAGAATCTTTGAAGGTGACTTAAATCTGATTACCAATAACAATTTCATAAATGGTTTTTTTCAAAAAGGTGGTTTTGTTATCTTAAATAAATATCGAATTTTATTTGCTCATTTTTTTTTTTAAATCTGTTTAGAAAATAATTGTAACCAACCGCTTTAATTTTACATTCTATGGTGAATTATGTCACATTTAACTTCCCCGTTCCTTCCTTTACAAATTTTAATTCTTTGAAATTTTATTTATAATTAAAAATCTAATCTAATGATTGTATTATAGGCTTATTTATTTAATTGAGAAGCCGTCGTTGTGTTTAATTGGTATTTAAAATTAGATAAAATTCAAAATTACCATTTCCGCCGATGTTATCATAATTTCTAATTTGCATACATTATAACAACCAGGCATGCATCCCTGGTAATTAATATAAGATCTAAACAGTCGGCACAACAATATTTCTATTTTAACCCTTGTGGCGCTAAGATATAAAAATATCGTTGTACCCGTTTGAAGTTGTGTCACGCTACAGCAACCGACAACTTGAAGTAAGTGAGAAATATTTGCATATTTGAGTCAAAACATTAACGATCTGTATGTAATTTGTATCTCTCCTTCATATTTTCTTGGTCGAAGGTCGAATAAAAAGAGTGAGATCAATAGACGTGATTAACACTTCAAGGGTTGACCGTTGAAGCGCTAAAATATTTTGTTTCCTCTCAGGTGAAGTTGTGTCTCGCTGCCGCGATCCACAATTTCAAATGGGTGAAAAGTACTCGTATTTGTTAAATTTGAGACCGAACATGTGCGAATCTTGATGATTTAAAAACTCGTTTAAAAGGATTGAAACGACTATAGTCGGGCTCAGCGGTTTAAAGGTTAAAGAGTCTAATTAATGCTATCTTATTTAGAGATGTATGGTGTTTGCACGTCACGCAGCTGCCGTGCGAACACGACCTCTGGTGAATGAAGTCAACACCTGGACTTATGAGAGGAACGGTGGACGAACATGGCGAAGGAGCTGAAAACAACGTTGGCTTAACGCTGGGCCAATGGCTTAAACATTGGCAAAGTGTTAAGCCAGTGTTATGATTTCTTTGTTTGCTTTTATTTAACGACTAAAGACCTAACTATAGAAAGTAGGATTCACATTGACCGTGTTAGTTTCGCTGTTAGTTTCTCAGGTGATTCTGACGCAATTTCTGACGCAATGAAATTTTTCAAGTAGCTACACAGTAAATTTCATGAAAATTAAATAGGTTTAAGTATTTTAGAAGTTCACAGATTACAATGAAACTCACAGATTAAAATTGAACGGAGGTAATTGCTTTATATAGCCTATATAATACATGTAATATAGATTAACTTTTAAATTATGCAATATTTTTCAATGAAATTTTCGGGAGAAACGCCGCGGATTCATCATGTTCACTAGCTGTTGGAAAATAGTGTTTGCATAATTTCATCAAAATTGAATTCAGAGAATTCATAAAGCAGCGAAAATAATTTACCACGGCTGATGAGAATCCCACTGTACTGCTGTAGAAAGATTGTCAATGTCATTTAATTTCTTTTTAAGTGGTTATCATTTACATTTTCAAAATATACAGTGTTTTATCATGGTAATGCCACTTAAGATTTTAATTCTGGATGCAATAACATGTATAATTTCGTGTGATTTTACCAAACTAACCATATTGTATATATATATATGTACATGTACAGATAGGCCTCATAACTAGGAAAATAAATCTGTAATGACTTCTTATTTGTGTCAATAAAATATCTCTCTTCTGTGTCTCTGCATAACAAACCAATAAGTCAGTAACTGCCTTCTTCTCAATGTCTACTGCGTTATGGTTTTGCAGAGCAGTGTAAACAGGGGCAACCCAGCAAACACAAAACATTTGTATAAACATTTGTATAACATTTATGCAACGTCGGCCCAACGTCTTCGACATTGACCCAACATTGTATAAATGTTACACAAATGTTTTATGTTTCCTGCGAAATGCACGACAGTCTTCTCTATTAATTGTGCTGCTGAATTGTCTGTTACTATTTTTGTCATATTAATTAAGCTAACGCGAATTCCTGCATCCTTGAAATGACGAGAAATATTTTTAAAAAAATAAACATCGTCAGAGTTAGATTATTTGTATGACCAAGGATATCATCATTTACCACAAGCTGTTTTTATCGATTTCAGCTGCTTTTAATTTCATTTGTAACTTGTTTAAAAACGTATACGCGAGATCCTTGCGCGACAAGGGTTAAAAATAGAAAAAAACATCTTCGTCAAAATAAGACAACTTGTCTATATTGACTCTATTGCTGTATAGTTGAAGGGTTGACCCTTGCACTGCTGGACCGTTTGCTGGTATGTTTCGTCACTTGAAGCTGGAATTGCTGACGCAATTTCCAGCTTCAAGTGACGAAAAATATGAACTATAGCCATTTTCAAAACTAAATCATTTTCAACTGAGGGCCTTCTATATCGATTTCAAAATTTTACTTGACTCAAAATTGGCTTAGAAATAAAATATTGAAAGGAAACTTCTAATATATGCTGTGAGGCGCTGAAAGGTCAGTCATCACATAAAGTTGACTGCTCTCCTACATACCGGCTCTGTCGACTCTCCTAGATGCTCTTGTGGCGTAACACATGAGACTGTTTCTCATTATCTCCTGGACTGACCCCTCTATGCTGCTCAACGAGAGAGACTACTGGTTGCAATTAGAAATATGATCTCTCCTACTCTACATTGCCATTTTTAGAAAAAAGAAGCATATATTAAAATTTTACTTTTTGGATCCAAATATTTATCATCAGAAGAAAATATTCTTCTTTTCAGAGCCACACAAAATTACATTTTAAATACTACTAGATTTAGACGATATAATAATAAATAAATTAACCTTATCGATAATCAGGTATAATTTGTAATATAAGATGGAGCTTCGATATGTTTCCGATTTGTTTTTCGTTGTGATATAAAATAAAACTCGCGTAATAACACTTTGTTGTTTATAAAATTAATGTTAATGTATACTGTATTGTGTTATGTATACAATAGATCTGGTAATTTTCGCGTGTTTAAATTTTCGCGAATTTCTGATTTTGGGATTTTTCACGTTCGCGAATTTACATTTTTCTCTAGTAGCGCTATTATAATAATAATTTTCGAGAGATTCTTAAATTCGCGAATTTGTCCTGCTCCCGAAATTTGCGAAAATTAAAACCCTGCTAATATTACCAGATCTACATTATGTGGAGAACCCAACGTCTAGCGCTAAATGCGCTATATCTAAATCCAGCTAAAATAAATATGTTTATATACATGTCATGGACAGCTCTCTGGATCCGCCCTTCACTAAGACCAAGTGACCACTCGCTGACCGGTCAGCCGACGTCCATGCATCCTGGAATCTCAGAGGTCAATCCGGATGACGAGGGACGGTCGGCTTGACCAGAGGAGACTGGCAAGCGTCCGTGTAAGAAGATGAAAGGCACCGCCAGGTATCTGTCAGCCCGCGCGAGACTCCTGTCAGCGCCACTGTTTGTACCCCTCCCCCCCCCCCGGGATCACTGCCCCCCCCCCGGATCACCGGGAATTCACCCCGTTTGATGTCCGGGTGGGATCGGGGATCATCCCCTGGGCATATGAGACGCTGATCCAATGCTGTTGTAATGTTGGGCCAGCGTTTGCAACGTTACACCAACACTGGATCAACATCTCTTGTTTGAATCCAGCCGCCGATGAAATCTGCATTTCATTGAAAAATTAAAGGTAGTAAATGCTTACTTGAAAAGTAAGCATTTACTACCTTCTGGTTTCACACGGCAGCACGACTCCCTTTTACCTGGATTGTGTCTCCTTACCATTAGAGCCATGTGTTTGTTTTTCACAAATGGAAATATTTTTTTGTCATTTAAAGCTGGAAATTGTGTCACCAATTCCAGCTTTAAATGGGGAAAAGTAAAGGTCAACCAGCTGACAAGTCAGCAGTATATACAGAGGTTAAGTTGACTTCTTTAAGTAAGATGTGCTGTGTTCACGTCACCCTTTAGGGCCTATAATCTATTTTGTTAATAGTGCTGCGTCTATGCACTTTTATTCACTGAGTATAATATAAAGCTGCATTCATTCATGGTAACTGACACTTGAGTTAGCAATGTCAGTTGCAAAGGAGTCAAAGTTTAATAAGCTCTATTAATATTGATAAAATATTGCAAAATTTCACAGTAATCGTCCCAGACACGATGTATTAATCAAAGCTATTTTCATCCACCACAAGTCGAGAATAGCTGTCGCATCTTTACCCTCTACATGTCAAGAATTGCTGTCGCATCCTCATCCACTACAATCAAGAAATACTGTTGCAAATCTTCATCCACTACAAGTCGAGAATTTTTAAATTGTAGTTGATGAAGATATAAATGATAAACTCGGGCTTGAAAGGTGTAATCATCTCTAAAGTGATGTTTTCATCTGTTGTAATAATGTGTGTGGAAATATTAACTGTGTTCGATGGACATTGCCTTTAGAGCCTAAGGGGTTAATTTCCTATCAGCAACTGTGTTATTTCAATATATATACATATCGGCATATAATCATCACATTTAATAACATATCCCAGTGTGCGGAATGTAGGCCCCTAGTGATCAAAACAAGAAAATGGAAGATTGAAAAGCTTTCTTGGCGTCTCTGGATTGAACAATGGCTAAAAGCTGGCGCTGCGTCAGAGACGCTGTGCCAGCATTCAGCCAACGTTCAATCAGCCGTGTCGTGGTGGGATGGAGGGTTTTTACTCTGTAGACGTCAGATTCTGACGCCAAAAATCGAACTAGTAATAACTAGCATATTTCTAATGGCCGTAGACCAGACATAAGCATTCAAATGAATCAGAACGAGCTGAATCAAGTAAGACATTTGTGATGATTTCAAATTGAAGAAACCTTTTGGTCTCCATGGTTTATACAAAAATACTTCAGCGCTTTAAGGGTTATTTTGACAAATGGATCCTGACGGAAACACACGAGCGGCCCATCTCCGCCGAACGATTACGACTCGTACAGTAACCGAATCTCGACATAATCGGCTCGGATGTGCGCCCAGCTGTTTTTTAACGTTTGCCTGATAACCGGGGGGTCGCGTCACACCTTTTGATGTGATATGTAAAGCGTGCGATGTCTCGGGATAGTGTTTGCATCTCCTCGGGGACCTCGCAGACGGGCCCCGAGCTCGCGTCGCGGGGGGCCTGTTTGGTCAGCGCAGACGTTACGTCACCAAAAGCATTTGTGACGTCATTATTCGCGGGCGGCCTTGCTCTGGCTTGACGTGTGGTATTCCCCGGTCGGAATTCCCCGCGTTATCAGCTGTCACTCTGTCCCGCTGTCCGGAGCTGCATCGTGGGTACAGCAGCACTCTTGTGATTTTAAGCCCCATCCCAACAAACACAAAACAATTGTACAACATTTATACAACGCCGGCCCAACGTCTTCGACGCTGGCCCAACATTGTATAAATGTTATACACATGTTTTGTGTTTGCTGGGATGTCCATTCTAAGTTACAAGGTTTACATTAGACAATAAAGTCTGATGTTTAAAAGTAATTCCGTCAGTGTGGGTTCGAGGTCTGCGGTGTCCCACCGCGCTTTCTACCAGGTCAGAGACCTAAATAAATTACAATCGTTCTCACTCCCACCCTACAAACACGCGACATTGGCCCAATGTCGATATAAAGCTGGCCGACCGTTTGCGACGCTGGCCCGGCACTAAATCAACATTGGGTGAGCAGAGCACATCACACTTTGATCTGATTGAATCTGATGAATCGAGTGTCGGCGAGTGGGTGCGCGAATTAGCGCTAAAATCACGCCCGCTGTGCGTGCGGCAGGGAGAGCCATTGGCCCCAGTTTGTGTGATAGCCCAGCAAACTGTCAAACACGAGCCGTTGAGCCAATGCTGTTTTAATGTTGGGCCAACCACGTAGACGTTGGACCAACATTGAAACAACATTGACTCATTGGCTTGTGTTTGCTGAGTGGGATCTCGGCTAACACAAGACGTTGAACCAATGCTGGTTTAAGGTTGGGCCAGCGTCGCAGACGGTGCCCCAACCTTAAATCAGTGTTGTGTCTGCTGGGGTGATGAATAACAGTTCAAAAAACAGGAGACGTTGAGCTGCTGCAGGTTTAATGTCTCTGACGTTGGCCCAACATTAAGCCAGAATTGGGCGAACGTCTCCTCAAAATAGATGTGTATTTTCACAAATTCCCATAGCAAGTTTCTTCCTGGAGCATGGTACGTAGAGGGTAACATATCACAAAATAATACTGGAGAAAGTGGAGCTATTGTAAAGTTTGATAGGTATAAGTAGGGGAGAGCGGAGTTAGTTGTAACCTGAGTCATTGTGATCATAGCCCTCAAGCAAGCAATCTGTGTTTGTAATTAATAGTTTGTGCATAGATTTGAAGTCGAGCTGATGATTTAATATTCTTATAGTAGTTGATAAAATACTATATTCTGATCAAAATAAATAACTGGTCAATGTTTCAGAGTTACAGAATGTAGTTTATAGTTTGGCATGCATTTAAGCACTGATTAGATTGTTCTTTTTTTATAAATATGATTTGTATAATAATAACAATAATAACATAAATACCATGTTCAATACATACGTGTTTTGTTTTTGTAGGTATCAGTTAATCTTTCGCCGTTATATTGTTGTAATCGAATGATTAATGTGAATATGTTTGTAAACATAAATAAAAAGCATGGACCTGGTATGTAAGGTGTCCATCCCTAGTGCCCAATGTTACATAACAGGATAAATTTATTATCTGGTTAGTTCGCTTGTTGTTGTTTTCTATACGAAAATCCTCTTAAGGAACTGACCTATCGACCACTGGTGAAATAATCTGATTATTGAATAGTGGTCATGTACACCTAACTCAACACCGAACACAAATTAAACTTGAAATTCTTATTTACATTTTCATACATTATATTAGAAACATAATAATATTATTACAGCTAATAATTTTTTATTCCACTTGAATAAATAAATAAAAATTCATCCAAAAGTACCCATTAGTTGTCACATAAAGCACTTATCAACAGCACATAGATGTAAAGTATGTTCATATGTATGTTTATAAACACATTTTTAAAGGCATCAAAGTTATCAATATCACTGATTATTTAATATCAGTAATACTGTCAATATTGGTTTCATATTAACCCTTATCCTGCTAAGTTAATCTATTTTAATTTTTGCCCACTTGAAGTTGTGTCTCGCTACCGCGATCCCCAACTTTAAGTGGGTGAAAATTACTCATATTTGTTTAATTTGAGACAAAATGATTTGCAAATTTTGATGTTTAAACACACATTTTATTCTCAATAACTGTGATTTAGTCCACTAATAAAACAGATTAAAAACGACAATTGTCGTGATCAGTAGATTAAAGGTTTAAAATAAATTCCCGGAGTTTATTTATGATTAGTATCATTAGTTAACACATAAAGCCTAAACACACCAACACGAATGCGACCTTGAAAATTTTCAAATACGCGATTTTATCATTGCAAAAATATAAGAAAGCAAAGAAATTCGCGTCGAAATTTGCGCCTGTTCGCGTCCTGTCCATTAACCCTTTAACCGCCAAATTATTCGATCTGAATTTTCACCCACTTGAAGTTGTGTCTCGCTGACGCGATCCACAACTTCAAGTGAGTGAAAATTATTCAGATTTGGCAAAATGGAGGTCAACTGTTTTCAAATCTTGCTGGTTGATGTCACATTTTATTTTTAACATGTTAAAAGGTGGTACTTAATGTGCCAGTAAAAAATGAAATCCCGAATATATGCGGCACCAGCAGTTAAAAGGTTAACCCTTATCTTGCTGATCACGACTATTGTCGTTTTTTATTTGTTTTATTTGTTTTACTTGTTTTATTTGTTTTATTAGTTGATCAAATAAATGATGTTGGGAACAAAATGTGTGTTTAAACATAAGGATTAGGATAGATTGCAAATTAAACACATATGAGTAATTTTCACCCATTTGAAGTTGTGGGTCGCGGTAGCATGACACAACTTAAAGTGGGTTAAAATTTAAGTAAATTAACTCAGCAGGATAAGAGCTAAGCGGTTAATAGTTGTACATAAATTCAAGTATATGTCCACGATTAATTTTATATTAATCAAGAATTTTTATTGCGTGGTTTATAGTTTACCTCCTCCAGAAAGGTACATGTTTTTGTCGTGTTGGTTTGTTTATTAGCTGGTTTGTCTGTCTGTCTAGTAAAAAATATATTAGTAATCATCAGTATCGTTAGTTGTCACATAAAGCGTAAAACACACCGTGTCTCGAGCCAAGAACCAATCCGTTAATTTTTTAGTATGATCCGGATTTGGATCATTAATTTCCGCACAGGTTTGCAGTCTCTGGCTGGCATTGTCTAGTTTCATATAATATGTCTGTCTATAATTGTTCAAAAAATGAGTAAATAGTGAAATTAGTCACCCATGCATCCAGCATCACATAAAATACAAATTTGAAAGACGGAAGTGCGAACCTAAAAAATGGCTGCCAAAAAAGTCAAGGGAACACAAAGGATTCGTGAGCCCAGCAAACACAAAACAACATTTGTATAGCAATTATACAATGTTGGACCAACGTCGAAGACGTTGAGCCGACATTGTATAAATGTTATACAAATGCTTTGTGCTTGCTGGGAAGAATCCTTCTGACAAAGCCAACGAACTCCGGGTTGGAGAGTATATCCTGGCGTTCGGTATCGTCGGGGTATTTCGGCATATGACCACCCAGCTGCCAGTCGTTAATTTCCAGCCACCCCGTCAGCTATGTCAAAACGGAAATGCGCAGCCATCCCATGTCTTCACCGGCGGTGAGAAATGCTGCCACTAATTAACCATTTAAGTCCTGAGGGATCCAATTGGAATTTTTACCCACTTGAAGCTGTGTCTCGCTGACGCGATCCACAGCTTCAAGTGAGTGGAAATTATTAGGGTTTCTCAAAATGGAGGTCAACTATTTTTAAATATCGGTCAATAGAGACGTGCTCCACCCTAAACGTTACTATTATTAATATGTTCAAGTTCTAGTAAAATAGTATAGTGATTGGCGTGCAATGCGTTAACCACTTGATCGCTAGGGGTGTGTACATCATCATTTGTTATTTATTAGAGGAGGGAATTTCTGTGAACAATTTTTAATAAAAATCATTCAAATCACATTAGATTATTCTTCAGACATTTCTTTTATCTGTGATTCAATCTAAATAATATGTCCTGTGATACGAAACGTGTTAAATAAAGAGTTTCGCGTACATGGGGCTTCAACGGTTGACCCTTTGGGTGCTCAATAAGCCTTGTTTTCACCTCGCAGGTAACGCGATGATAATTGGGATGCTTTTCTGTGGCGGTAGACACTCGGTGGGTTGAACGCCCGCTTCGGAATGCTGAATAATTCACGGTGTTGCTTCCCCTCAGAACCTAAAAAATTATTTATTGAAATGCATGTGTGTAGAGTATTTTAGGCCACCTTTGTGCACATAGGCCTATAGGCTAAACTGGGCCTCGACAACCTCCCGAGGATGGCGAGATAATGAGATGACACTGCCCTCCAGACACAGGATTCGAAATTCGAACTTCGGCGGTCTGAGGCCGAGCTCGCTACTTCTCGATCACGGAGGCTCCCCACAATATTGAATCCTTACGAATGAGCTGAGAAGAAACAATTTATTTCTCTGACACTTGAATTCCAGAGCAAGGTTCAAACCCGAGATCTCTGACTTTCTAAGCATGCAGCTTTAACCACTGGATCAAGAAGTATGGAAACATTTTATTCCCGTTAGGGCCGTGAAACCATGTATAGTAATAACTTGAATATTACTGTTATCTTCAAAGTGCATATAACCCTTTCAGTGCGGGAATCAAGTTTGGACGTTAAAATCTATTCTCACGTCTTAAAGCTATCCTCTTGGTGAAACTTATTTATAATGACCGTAGACTTATAGCATGGGTATTCAAATGGAGCAGAAATAACTGATTAGGACATTAATGATGATTTCAAATTGAAAAAAATCTTTGGTCCCTATGGTTTGTATGAAAAATATTTCAGCGCTTTAACCCTCACGATGCATTAAAGCATCATTTTAAAACTCTGAAAACAGACTTGATTTTCCTACAAATAAGGATTTCAGAAGGAAAATTTCCATGAAACTGGTTACCAATACATGGCAATTTTCTTTAATTTTTAAACTACATCAAGCCATCTTCATCCACTACAAGTCGAGAATTGCGACAGCAATTCTCGACTTGTAGTGGATGAAGATGACAATGGTAAATTCAGGCCTGAAAGGGTTAAGGGCTAATAAATGACGCACCAAGCGGTTGGTCTTGAAACAAAGCCAGCCCCCTACATACAGTACATATATATATTGTTCAAAATAAATACAAAGTATTATTGAGGATCCTCTCCTGATTAGAAGGGAATTGGGAAAAGGACAAACATAGTATGCAATGATTCATACAATTGGACAGTTTTATTTGATGGATACCATAATTTACAACATGCATTGTTTCTTCCTGATTTCTTCCATTGTATTTTTATTTGTTGTTGTAATATCTTCATTTTTAAAATCCATGCGGTAAAGTAAATTCTATTTGTGATTCCGATAAAAAAATGATACGGTGCTTACAAATACAGTATTATGCGGCTACCTCTATAAAATTCTGCTAATTATCAAAATGAATGATATCAAATATATACATATAATTTAACTGTGGCTGATTTTTAGCCATATTTTATCTACTCTGACACTGACATAAATATATATGCGGTGCCAAGTGTTTCTATAAGATGTCTCTATTTCGATTGAGCTTTACATTGACACTGACACGAATCTGTATGCGGTGCCAGGTGCACCCATAGGAGGCCTCTATCGGGAATAATTTTATTGTCCAGCACGTAAGCAAGGTTTCTGTCTTACGCAGTCATACTGATGAAGTAATCGACAGAAACAATTATTCTCATGAAATGAATACTTAAAGTCCTCCGAGGTTATCCCACAGGGGGGGGGGGGCTCCATAAAGACACTCAGAAGGCTTTGCCTATGACATGTATAAACAATTTCTGCGAAATTTCAGAAAACCCTGACGATTATTCTTTATATGATCTGTTGATCATTACAGAAAAAATATATTTCAAATTGTTCTGACAGTATATCCATAAATTAGATCAGCTTTATATAAGTAAAATAGATCTAAAATTTATTCGACACAAACACACAAACAAAGTAAATTTGTTAGATAAATTATCTTATTTATATTGTAAAATTGAATAAATGAATGCATAAAATGAATGAATGAATGAATGAATAAATGAATGAATGAATGAATGAATGAATGAATGGATGAATGAATGAATGAATGAATGAATAAATGAATGAATGAATGAATGAATCAATCAATCAATCAATCAATCAATCAATCAATCAATCAATCAATCAATCAATCAATCAATCAATCAATCAATCAATCAATCAATCAATCAATCAATCAATCAATCAATCAATCAATCAATCAATCAATCAATCAATCAATCAATCAATCAATCAATCAATCAATCAATCAATCAATCAATCAATCAATCAATCAATCAATCAATCAATCAATCAATCAATCAATCAATCAATCAATCAATCAATCAATCAATCAATCAATCAATCAATCAATCAATCAATCAATCAATCAATCAATCAATCAATCAATCAATCAATCAATCAATCAATCAATCAATCAATCAATCAATCAATCAATCAATCAATCAATCAATCAATCAATCAATCAATCAATCAATCAATCAATCAATCAATCAATCAATCAATCAATCAATCAATCAATCAATCAATCAATCAATCAATCAATCAATCAATCAATCAATCAATCAATCAATCAATCAATCAATCAATCAATCAATCAATCAATTAATCAATCAATCAATCAATCAATCAATCAATCAATCAATCAATCAATCAATCAATCAATCAATCAATCAATCAATCAATCAATCAATCAATCAATCAATCAATCAATCAATCAATCAATCAATTAATCAATCAATCAATCAATTAATCGGAATTTCATAGCTTCTGCTGTTACACCAGGATGACTTAGATTGCACAGAGCTTTACCAGCGGAGTGTCATCGCTATTAAAAAGTTACTCGTGAGACTGAAGCGAGATGCACTCTTCGTAATTTTGGAGTGACTATTATATATTACACTCTCTTCGCTGGTAATGCTCCGTGCACTCTAAAAGTCGTCCAGATGTGATGGCAGACGAATACTTTCAGCCCGGAATTATACAGTCCACCAAGCATTACCTAATCCTTATACCACGTTTGTCACAACATTGTGCATGCACTATGAACATACTTTTGAAATAAAGCTAATTATTGATAAAATGGTGCATCACATCAAAATTCAGACCTTTCAATATACATGTTATATACTTATGTATCTAATCAAATGAAGTCATTTCCATACGGCGGCAATTCATGCCTTTAAGATAATAAAAAGCAAGTAGTAAGAAGGTTTAATTTTAGTCTCTTTACTGCGAATGTGGATTAAACTTACGTGTATATAGGCCTACTTGTAGATTAAGATTACTTGTCGTATGGTGTTGTAAGTCAAATTAAAGATGAACTTTAGAGATAAAATACTAGTTAGCATATACAAAAAACAGACAGTCACAATATATATTATATAACATTTATAACATATAAGTAAGACACACAAGATAAGTATAAATCATAAAAGATATAAAATGTAGATAAAAAATACTGCATTTTGCTAAATCTATCGCATGATATAATACATTTTTGAACACTTCTAAATATAAAAAACTATGTTACCTAAATCACCAGAGTGTTTTAACCCTTTAACCGCCGAATTATTCAATCTGAATTCTCACCCACTTGAAGTTGTGCCTCGCTGACGCGGTCCACAACTTCAAGTGAGTGAAAATTATTCCGATTTGACAAAATGGAGGTCAACTCTTCAAATGGTTGATGTAACATTTTATTTTTAACATATTTAAAATGTGTTACTTAATGTGCTAATAAGAAAATAAAAACCCGAAGATATGCGGCACCGGCGGTAAAGGGTTAATATAATAGTGAACTAAGCCTGATTAGACGCATTATTGAGCTGCATAATCTATTTATTTATTACTATAGTATTAGATCTTTTTTTTTCAGGTAATGTATTTGTAGTTTGAGTCTAAAAGCGTTCACTAAAAATGTTAAGTGTTAAATGTCAGTATTGAAAATTGGAAAAACAAATCGTGACTCTGCACAGACCCTTCAAAACACAATTCCTAATTATAGAGGGAATGCCCAGAGTGGGGACCCAAAACATTCCAAACACAGCTTCACATAATTCAAGTTGTTTTTAAAGCGTCCCGGGACTCAACCGAATCTGGTAACAAGTTCAAGTTCACACACGTGCTGCTGTTTATAGCTTCTCTTGGATGTGAAAGGGTGTATCTGCCACTCTGTCAAATGGCAGATACATCCTTATAATTCCAGGGGAGAGGTTGAAGCAGCGTCACTCAATGTCACCTCTAATGGCCGATTTCTCAGTCATTCAAGCGTCGGTTACCGAATCAGATGGTATTTCGATTTGCTTCGCCAGTTTTGCAGGCTTTCATGTATGCACTATACGAGTTTATCCGTATTGTAAGGATTTTCATGTTGTCTAATTTTATGAGCCTATTTCGTCGCCTCGGAGCTAAAGGATCATATCTGCCACTCTAACGAGTGTCAGATAGGATCCTTTAGCACCGAGGCGACGATTTGTCCTATTAGGTCGAATCTACGTATTTTTTCAAATAATTTTTTTAGATTTTCGCATACATGTATCTCCTTTCCCCCTTCCAGCAACGGCTGTGATGACCACTAGACCTAGATACAGACCGTCATCAGCTATTACTAGTGATTACGTCATAGGTGTGAGCGCGGGATCGTAGAGATTAAAAGGTGTTAGCCAACAGACACGAAACCTTGTGTCAGTACATGTTGTTTTACTAAATTAATATCAAATGCCTTAGCTCTTGAAGAGCTAGAAAGCATCATTCTGGTCAGTTCTGCTGAATATGTAGTATGGTGGGCTCTATTTAGCTAATTTTGAGTCCTTTCAAAATAGGAAAACTTTTACAGAAAGTATTCTGTGAAACTCAATGACCTTGACCTCCTTTCTTTTCACCGAGCTGGCTAATACAATGAAGTATGGGGGATGGGTCTTACATAACCTTGTTCTTGAAGTATGAGGGAAGGGGGTGTTATATAACCTTGTTTTCACCGAGTGACGTCACTGCGTTTCATAGAATGAAGTATGGGGAAGGGGGTGTTAAATAACCTTGTTTTCACCGAGTGACGTCACTGCGTTTCACAGATTACCTGCTTCTTTTTAATCTTTTTGCTTGTAATTTGTCCGATTTAGACATTAATACTTTATTTATGTAAACAGACCCAGAACCGTACAGCAAAACTGGTCCAATATCTGACTCCCATAGGAAACCTAGCATGTTAGGGCCCGTTGTAGTGATGTGCCCGCTAATCTATTATAATTTATGATCAGTTGTTTATGGTGCAACACTTATGATGATGGATTATGATTATGATTTATTAATATAACCCTTTACCTGCTGATTAAATTAACTCTGCAGGATAAGAGTTAATTAATTATTGGTGATAAATTATAATATGGACTAATGTACAGTTTCTGAGAAAAATTCTGTCCGAGCCTCGGTTATATTCCCAATGGGCACACGACGTTGTTGCGACGTTGAATCAAGATTGATATACCTAGTGAGATAATCTCATCGGCCTTTAGTTTTACAATAAATTGTGATGTTTCACTAAAATTTTCCTGCGATATATTTGAAGCAGTTCAACCCTTTACGTCCCGTTGTCAAAATCGAAATAATACAATGTATAACAGTTTTGAGTAGCATTGCCAGTCAAAAAAAATGAATATATTACATTTCTTTTTTTAATAACATCCGATGATTTACTTTTTGCAATAATTCATATTTCCATGTGAATAAAAATAATAAGATCTACCCGGGTGTTTAGAGGGTTATACATATACGATCTGATCTGATTGATCTGATTGAGTTTTCACCAATGCACACCGCAACTAATAGACGAGAATCACTCCCACTGTCAAGATTGATTTGTCATGTTCGTCTCGACATGACACAGTGTGAACCAAACTATCGTCCCCTTGTTCTTAAAGGGTGGTATCTGCCACTTGTGTGTCAGATACCACCCTTTAAGACCAAAATAGCGACATAGAACGTTTGCACAATTTCGAACCAAATCTTGAACAAAGCTACACAGATACACAGCTACACAGAACACAGATACAATAAATTAATTCGTTTCTTTAGATATGAAATGTGGATCTACCACCTTGTGAAGTAGCAGATCGTCTGGAAGTTCAAACATCGAGTCTTTCACTGTTATAGGCCGCTATTCGCGTAATTACGCCCCCCTCCCCTCTCTCGCCGGGAATATTACATACAAATTATTACTTTTTATGTTCGATGGCTTTAATTTACTGAATTTCATCGAAAATTATTTAATTACGTTATCTAAATAAAAATGTGATACCATCAAGAATTTCTTAGCACCCAAAGGGTTAATTCGCATCGCGACGTGGCGTTAATTTGATTTCAATCTGGGAAAAAATCTCCGCCCACTGGTGACGCTAAATTTGAATAATTACATGCAAATTAACGCTCTTCACGATCGAGGCCAACTAAAATAAACGAATTCCTGAGTAGGTATGTTTAAATCAGCAGCATATTTGGACGCTCAGTTCATAGCTGTTTGCATTGTATTGTATCTCTAGTATTTAGCCCTGACAGCGCCGGGATCGAATTTAGACGTCAGGATCTGACGTCTAAAGTCGATCCCCGCACTGCTGAAGTAGAAATATTTCTAATGGCTATAGACACATAACATAAGTATTAAAATGAATCGGGAAGAGCCGACTAAGACATTTATGATGATTTCAAATTATAAAACACAATTTGATCTCCATGGTGTACACAAAAAAATTCAGCGCTTTAAGGTTTGACATACATATTCTAGTACTGAGAGTGTCATATTGAGAATTGCAACTCACGCAATTCTCCGACTTACCCAATTCTTATTTATTCCCAGAATACGACTCCTGAGGCAATGTGAACGGAAATATCGAACGTTGGACAAAAAGTTCACTATACGCTATATACATTGGCTCTTGAGAAACAATTAAATAATTTGTCAATGGAAAGTTGTTATTTACTTATATTGGTAAACGTAAACATCCGTTTTATGTTTAAATTGTTCAATGCTCTCAATTTAGGCTTATAGAATTAAATAGCATTCAGAATTATTTGTCAAATCTATGAGTTGATCACATACACCCTGATGGTTATAAACAGTTTAACCCTTTAACCGCCGGTGTCGCATATATTCTGGTTTTCATTTTTTGTTTAGCACAATAATTACCACCTTTTGAACTTGTGACATCAATGAGCAATATTTGAAAACAGTTGACCTCCATATTGTCAAATCTGAATAATTTTCACTCACCTGAAGTTGTGGATCGCGTCAGCGAGACACAACTTCAAGTGGATGAAAATTCAGATTGAATAATTTGGCGGTTAAAGTGTTAACTGTTTATTACCATCATGATGTATGTGATCGACTCATATATTTGGCTAAAATAAAATGCCTGTCAACTGAATCAATCTTTTATGATGATGCGTTGGTCTTCAATTTTCTAAAGGGAATGAGAGAAAGTTAAATGTTAAGATTGATTTTAACATTTATAATGACAATGAAAGAAAAATAGATGTTAAGAATCGTTTAATAACTTTATAAAATATAAAAGAGAAAGGTGAAAGATTGATCACAACTTTTCTAAAGACAATGAATGGAAGTTGAAAGTTTAAGATCGGTCCTAACTAACAAAAAGTGAAAAGCAAAGGTTGGTCTGAATTTTTCTTATAAAATAAAATAAATTTCAACGTTTTGACTGGGCTTAACGTTTCTAATGAGAATGAAAGAAAGTTTAACTAGTTTTACCTTCTGTCATGGAAATGAGAAAATGTTTACGCCCGTTTCAACTTTTCTAATAAAAAAAAAAGAAAGTAAAAAGTTAAGACTGTTCTGATCACTTCTAAAGAAAATGAATCAAAGTCGAAAGCTAACAGTTAACGAAAATATGTTAACGAAAATATAAAACGGCTAAATTGTATAATCTTTATTTTTCTAAAGGAAATCAAAGAGAGTTATTATGAGATTAATCTTGGGATTTTTAGTGGGAAACCAGCAAACACGACACAAAAGCCCAATGTTAGACCAATGTTGGCCCACCGTCTACGACGTCGGCCCAGCATTGGTCCAACATGATTGTGTCGTTCTTGCTGGGGTGGCCCCTGGACTGTGTTGGTCAGTTTTACCGATCTGCAGACACCCGTGAGATGCTGTGAGAAGCATTCTGGAAATATATAGCGATGTCAGATTTGACGTGGCAAAGCAGACAGCAGTAACTGCTCACTTGTAAAGTAAGCAGTTACTGCTGTTTGTCTTTGCAAGTGGGTGCCCTACCGGAGTGTTACGTCATTAGGCTTATTTTCTTGTGTACACGCAGTTGGCAAGTAAGATGCACTTATAAAATCTCACGTAACTAGGCAAATTCTCCGCTGACGGTATGAAATCTGGGGATGTTTGACCGGCGAAATCGCTGCCTGGGAGATCGGAAATCGCGGGCTCGAAGCCCGCTGGCATTCAGGTTTGAAAGAAACAAAAGTTTCTTCCCCGCTCACTCGTAAAGATTCAACATTGTGGGGAGCCTCTTTAACTGAGAGGTAGCGTGCTCGCCCTCAGAAAGCCAGGGCATGAATTTCGAATCATGTGTTAGAAGGGCAGTGTCATCTCATTCATCTCACCATCCACAAGAGGTTCTACTGGCCCAGTTTAGCCTATAGGTGACCTAAAAACCCATTCATTTTTTGACGGGCAAAATATCGTCAAATTTAGACAATTTATATTACTTAAACATTCACAGTTACCAAAAGGTTATAAACATTGTACATCAAGATATCCAGTTTGTTTTAAAATAAATTTATAAATTATTCAGTGCATATGAAATGGTTGCTAATTGATATAACATATCATTTTAAATTTGAATATCTGAAAAGAATATGAGCTGATACATTTTTTTTAACATGTAAACCGCTTTAACACCTACAAAACACCGGACCTCAACGACAACATAATCTATATGTATCATCACTCCTGAATAATCAAGTATCCTCGGCATTTGGAGCAATAGCTCATTGAAATTATCGTATTATCGTGTAATCTAAATCACCAATCGTATTGCCTCATATAGGATAGCATATGGCGCCAGGTTATAACCCATTTGCAGCGTGGTTGACAACACAAAAACACCACATTAAAAATATCAGCAAATAATTTTTTGACCAGTATGTCAGAAGTGATATTTAGAACGGGACAATCTTCATGTTTTATCAACAACAAAATATATTTTGCATTTGCCGCTCACTTCAAGTCATCTTCATCCACTACAAGTCGAGAATTGCGACAGCAATTCGCGGATTGTAGTGGATGAATATTACATTAAATTCAGCCTTGAAAAGATTTTAAACGGTTGAACTGGGCCTTAAATTTATGGGATTATCCGGTCAACAAAAGCGGCCGTTCAGCCCGAAAATATAAGCACCTATAAGCACCGTACCTAATCAGATCAATTAATCAATCATCCTTATATTTTTAATCTATAACAAACTCAGCTGTATATTTCTTAAGGATTATCATGATATGATCTAAAACCGCTGCCTGCCGTGAGCGTTCGATAACCGCTTGGTGCAGGATTTTCTGAGAAATATGATGTCACTCCCCTCTCAGCGCTGGGACATCGTTCTTTCGATGTTGTGTCCAAGGTCAAGGAATGTTACCCTGAATTTCTTCTTCCATTCAGGTTACCCCGTGTACATGAGTATATATCTGGTGGGACTTCTCCTGGCCCAGTTTAGCCTATAATATGTGCACAAAGGTGGCCTAAAAAATCTTTTTTTTTTACCTGGTGGGACAGAGATGGCAATTCGTACAGTCATTGGTACCGAAATGGCTGCAGGACAGTATGCTCCCCGGGAGTTGAAAAGGCACACGAATAAAGTTTCCGGTGATTCGGGGGGGGGGGTAATTGTGAATTCGGCTGCGGAGGCTTACAGTCTAAAGACGGTCCCCGCGCTTAAAGGGTTAACTCATAGCTGTAAAATATAAAGCTCCCCGGCAAACAGGCACCAACGTTGTTTTAACGTTGTACAAGCGTCGAAGACGCTGGACCAACGTTAAAGCAACGTTGGGACGATATCCCCATGTTTTCTGCAGATCATGGGATGATCCTATCTTGATTCTGTCTTTATGGATTATAATAACGAGATCCTGATCTTGAGAATCCATTGTGATCCCTATATAGACTGATACTCCAGTAACCAGCAACACTGAACCAACATTAAACCAGCATTGGATCAGCGTTTCGTGTAGACTGACACTGCAAGCATTCCTGTGCTGTACTGTTATAAAATAATAGGCTTAACTTCAGGCACACATGATACAGTATAATATTATAATTATGCGTCACATAAACAGTATGTTGACCCTTATACTTAGAGCTGAAATATTTTTATAGAAACCCAGAGACCAGATGGTATTGTTTCAATCATCATAAATGGCTAAGGGGAGCCACAGTGGAGTATTAATAAAACAAATAAAAAATTCAGAATAAATCTTCGTGAAATAAATATTTGTCTTTCTAAGAAAATGTATTATTTATTCTGCTTGAATGTGAAAAAGATAAAGTTCTGCAGATATGAAGTTAAATAAATAATTTGTGCCACTTAAAAACTCCTACCCCCCCCCCACCCTAGTAATTGAATGGGGGCACCCTTTGTTTTCTTTTCCCGCTTTATTCATATACTTATTTTATGGGCGTAAGGCCATTATAAATGTTTTTCTCTCTCAGTGCGAGGATCGATTTTAGTCGCACTTAAAGGGCGCTACCCCAAAAGGTCGGATGGACATAAATAAATGCTTTTACAGTATAACGTGATGCGTACGTGGCGGTTCAAGCTCAAAGTAAACGAACGATTAAAAAATATGGTTATTTGTAAATTTAAAATATTTCCTATAGGGTCTACAATTTCTTCAATTATCTTGTAGGATGACAATGTGGGTCATTTTTTAGAGACAATTTACTATTTAGAGGTTACAGTATCTTGCTACTGCCTATAAGTGGACTATTTTAAAATCTTGTTAATTGATTTCACGTTTCATATTTAAGGTGTTTGAAAGCTGGTACTTTAATATGCTATAAAAAATAAAAACCTGAATATAATGGGGACTGGCGGTTAGCCCTTTAACCGCCAAATCATTCAATCTGAATGTACACCCAACTCCACACCGAACACAAATTAAACTTGAAATTCATAATTATCACCCACTTGAAGTTGTGTCTCGCTGACGCGATCCACAACTTCAAGTGAGTGAAAATTATTCAGACTTGACAAAATGGAGGTCAACTGTTTTAAAACCCAGAAAATATAAGAAGTTGAATCAATGCTAGCTCAATGTTGGTCCACTGTCCATGGCACTGGGATTCAGTTCAGTTCAATTCAGTTCAGTTCAGTAATTTTATTTGACATATAGAAATACAAAGCTGTACATAATAAATTGTAGCAACATAGTAAAGTCAGAAGACCACCGTTAAGACCTCGACTTCCTAATACTGTGTCTGGTGGGTATTGTCATCTCTTTCATCTCATCATCCTCAAGAGGTTCTCCTGGCCCAGTTTATCCCATATATGCACACAAATGGCCTAAAACCCCGTACATGTCATTTCATTTTTTTCGACGAGCATCCATTCTTTTCTCCACTTTCCAGGCATCATTCTGGATTTGAACATTTAACTATACATTTATTATACATTTGCACACTCGGTTTAAGTGAACTAATTGTAATGAGGTATAGTTTTAGCAAAACTATTACCATAACATTCTCATTTTACATTCAATATACCGAATACCGCGTTAGCTCATCAGTGTTGGCTCTATCACTGAAGTTAATCAACGCCGGGCCCGGTCCATAATTGAATGAGTGACCGCCTGGTGCTACCAGGAGCTGTATACACTAGTACATGCATGCAGCGATGTCGTGTCGTGGGGCTCAGAGAACGACGTAAATCAGATGGCTCGTCTGACTGAACTAGAGTTGGACGTAAAAGAACCTCAATGGACGTAGGCGCAGTTTCCATCCGTGCAGTTCCCAATCTGGAGCGATTGCACCCGTGGCGTGATAACATAATAGTGCGTACTGCTACGTAACATACAGATACAGAATACCAACGTTTATTACATCAGTTAAATGTTTTTACTGGTTATAATATGCACATCCTAATCAGAGGAACAATGGTCGACAAAGCCCAGAAGTAGATGTTTTTTTTTTAATCACGATAAAAATGTTATCAGCTTATGCGGCGTTCAATTTGTTATTAACAGTTCACGATGTCGAACTCACGAGATATCCCAGCAGACACAAGCCGTTGAATCAACGCTGGTTTAACGTTGGTTCAACGTCGTAGACGGTGGATCAACGTTAAACCAACGTTGAATCAACGTCTTGTTTCTGCTGGGATGGGTCCTTCCGACTATTAACCTTTTAACGCGGGGACCGACCTTAGACGTCAGAATCTGACGTCTAGATAGACGTCGGATTCTGACGTCGTATGTCGATCTCCGCATTAAAAGAGTAAAATGTTTATAATAGCCGTAAACCCATAACATATGTATTCAAATGAAGCGGAAGGAGCTAATAACTAAGATATTTGATGATTTCAAATTGAAAAAAACCCTTTGGTCTCCACGGTTTACACAAACATTTTTCAACGTTTTAAATGTTAAACAATACAGCGGTACAAAGTCAAATAGCAGTAACTGTTTACTTTCAAAGTGAGCAGTTACTGCTGTTTGCCTTTGCACATCCCTGGACACGAGAGGGTAAATCCACGGTTGCTTCCAGATTATGTGTCTAACCCGTCTTGGGGTATGAGGTCGGGGGATTTAGATTTTAACGGAGATTATATCGGCGTGTCTGAACAGGTGAATGATCTGCAAAATATACGACTTCACGGTAGACAAGATAACGTCTACATTGATTTAATGCTGGCACAATGTTGGGAGCATTTATTTGCAGGGGAGTTAAGAGGTTTAAAAGAAACAAATATATAATTATTATGGTCTCAATGGGATTTTAATGCGTATTCCGATTGGTGTGTCTCTACTACACAATCGTCTTTATAAAGCTTTATATATACTTCCATAGAGTTATTAACTCTATGGTACTTCCCAGTAAACACAAAATAGTTGTATAACATTTAAGCAACGTCGGTCCAACATTGTATAAATGTTATAAAAATGTTTTGCGTATACTGGGTTCCTATCATAATTTTTTGCAATATACTTATCAATACATGGTCCAAATAAAAGCGCAATAGTTCTATTTAGCTTATATATTTTCAATGCAAGGTTGCTGAAACCAATAAAAAAATAGTATACTTTGTGAACAAACGCCGTGGTGCCATATGTGTGGTATTCCAATTTAAGACTGATTCATAATCGTCTCATTTAAGAGACGATTATAAGTCACTCTTAAATTAGAGCGTTCTTAATCCTCTGAATGCAACATAGTTCGGTGCTTTGATGTCTTTCTCTTATAGTGATCACTGACCATGCCCATTATCTGAACTTTCTCTCACTTCCATTGGAAAAGTACGGTGTATCTGAACTTTCCTAATGACTGAGCTAATAACAATAGAGCTATATGATAATGGTGTTGTGTTGAAGGGTGCAAAACTTTCAGGACAAATTAAATATCATTCAAAAACAGAACGCTTCATTCATTTAAATAATATCTGAGCGTAATTATATTTGACATCAATCAGAAAAAAAGTTGTCAAATCTGAATAACTTTCACTCACTTGAAGTTGTGGATCGTCTCAACAAGACACAACTTCAGGTGGGTGAAAATTCCAATTAAATAATTTGGCGGTTAAAGGGTTGATGTGTCAACTTTCGAAGTGCTGAACTGTATAGCATTTCTTAATATTTGTCATTTATTTGAAGCTGACAATTGCGTGCCTTAAAAACTGGACATTTAGCCAATAAGAAGCTGATGCCTTGTTTTAAATCCTCTTCTACACGTTTCATGAATTTTAGTCAATATTTCCGTTGTGAAAAAAATGTGCCTTAAATTGTCGCCCGAGCTGAACGGGTTAATAAAATACGGTGATTTACACTGCAAAGCAAAGGCGAAGGCAAACAGTAGTAACTGCTCACTTGAAAACTGCTCACTTGAAAAGTGAGCAGTTACTTCTGTTTGCCTTTGTACGGCAATATACATGTGTGTAATGCCAGAACAGTAAAATGATATGGATGATAAAGATTGGGCACGCATGTCAACAGGTTGGCCAAGGACAGGCATGTCCACATAGCTCTGAAATATTTTTGTATAAATCATCGAAATCAAAGGATTATTTCAATTTAAAATCATCATAAATGTCTTAGTTAGCTCTTTCTGTTCCATTTGAATATCTATGTTATGGGTCTATCATGTCTACGGCCGTTAGAAATATTTTAATTCTTTCAGTGCGTGGACCGTCTTTATACGTCAGAATCTGACGTCCACAGACGTCAGATTCTGACATATAAAGACGGTCCCCGCGTTGAAAGGGTTGATGGTCACTGCCCAGCCCAGTCTACCACCTTGACCAGTACTATTTTACTGCAGCACTGTGGTCGCATTTTATTGTTGTGATCGTTTTAAAGTAAATGAATTACAGAAGCACACATAACCTACGCATTATTACACAAGGGGAAATAATAGCAAAGTGATTCTCCTTTCTTGGCGAGTAATGAAAAAAAAATGAAAATCTGTCATGCAAAGACAAACAGCCCCAGCAAACACAAAATATTTATATAACATTTATACAACGTCGGCCCAACGTCTTCTACGTTGGCCCAACATTGCATAAATGTTATACTAATGTTTTGTGTTTGCTGGGGCAGAAACTGACAGGAGTTATGGCTGTTAGCCTTGGCGAGGCGGAGCTGTAAGCTGTGTTCGATATTTCTTTTATTTTTTTCTTGGTTTATCAATGAAAATATGATTAAATTAAATTGATGTTTCTCAAGTAAGAGCTAATATGCTTTGTTTCCAAAGATTCACTACTGAACTTAAAATTCCCTATCTACATAGTGACTGCAATGATACGGCTATGTGATAACTAATCATTTCTAATAACAACCAGCGCAGTGCAATAAAGGTCAAAACAAGACTGTCATGCATTTCAACTAATATGAAGTGCGTATATTACTTGAAAACTAACTGGTTACTTTGCACGGCTGAATAGCCAATTATTCACGTTATATTGAATTCAATTTAAATTCATATTTTTAGTAAAATATTTCACATATAAAACCATATAAGTTACAAGCTCATTCATCTATTTAGTTTTATTGTACAGTGGCCCATGGGGTTTGTAAATTGTTGTCTATGGTTTTGCTCACCAAAACAGGCTAATTTCGAAATATTATAGCGCAGACTCCACTTCTGCAAAATTTTCTATTTTTGCGTAAAAGCCCGACCACTCATACCCGAAGCGAAAAGTATTGTCAATATCCTCACGTCATTATCTGTACATCATTCATTTTCATATACTACAGATTGCATTGTTTTTGACGTATCAAAATGCAATAGTATGTTTTACCTAATAAACATGATCAATCAAAGATCAAGGGCGATTCAAATACATAAAACGTACATAAAACGTACATAAAACCTGTATAAAGTCACTTATAAATATGACTGTAGCGGTCGAAAAATGCGCTTAATCCGTTCACCGCTATAAATAGGATTATAATTAATCGTTTTTAATCCATATTATTAGCCGATCAAATCACTGTTATTGGGCATACAGTGAGCGTTTAAAAATCAACATTTGGAAATATTTGGTCTCAACAAATATGTATAATTTTCACCCACTTGAAGTTGTGGGTCGCGGTAGCGAGACACAACGTCAAGTTGGCGAAAATTTAAATTATTTTAGCGCGTCAAAGGATAGGAAATGATATTTACCTTCTTGGTCCTCACGGCATGGGACTGAAAGCGACACTCTCCATCGACGGCTTATCATAAAACAATAAATGTATCAATGAGTAGAGCGAAGGGTCGCTGAAGTACACAATACCACATCTTGATGGGCATTGTCGCGCAAGAGAAGGGACTCGAACCCAAATATAGATTAGTGCAATAACGTTTTCACAACAATGTGCATCACCGTCCAAAGGCAAACAGCAGTAACTGCTTACTTAAAAAGTAAGCAGTTACTGTTGTTTGCCTCAGAGGCAAAGAGCAGTAACTGCTAAATTTGGACAACAGTATAAAGTAGATCAATTGATATGAAAACTGACGCAACGTTGGTTTAATGCTGGGCCAGCGAATCTGTGCAGTCGGTTCTATTATTATAGGCAAAAAATATAATAACGTTGTAAGCTGCTCATAATAATAATCACATAACAGAGACATATAAACGATGAAATCAAAGAGAAATGCTGAGCAGATGAGATATAGGCTGTTGTTATTAATCGTCTTAATCGTCCGAATAAAGAATTTTGTTTAGAATGTATAATGTATTCTGAAAATTAGCTAATAAATGTCGTAGGATAGACCAAAAAGTTATAAAATCATCAAGTATATCTTATTTCTTTCTTTCAATGACATTGGGTTTTTTTAACTTTGGTGCATCTACATAAATTCGTATTCCCATGATTACCACCAGGTAATTGGGGTTAGTTAAAATACATTATGCGTCTGCTAACAGTCTTCTGAGGATGAAAGGGTGCATAGTCATGATATTGATGAGGGAAGTAATACAATGCCACTACATACGTGACCTATCTCAGACTGGACCGCGTACTACATGGACACCACAGGTTGTCATTTAACCCTTGTCCTGTCAGACATGTGTTTCAAGCATGTGTCAAATCAAATCATGTAAATAAAATTAGCCTGCACTGAAAATCATAAAATTATCTGCGTTCATCGTTTAAAGCTATAGACCACTATATGTATATTTCTGGTTTTAATTGTACCCCCGTTGCCTCTATCTCTGTGATCAGCGTGGTGCTTTCTGGGTAGAGATTTGTCTCGCTGTTCGTTCACTGTGGGCCAGTCATTTAACTCGATTTGTTATATGTCTAATTAATCGCCATATCCTTTTGTTATCTGAAGCTGGAAATAGCGTCAGTTATTCCAGCTGAACCCTTAAAGCGCGCGTCCTGAATACCAGAGCGGGGGACGAGCCCCAAACTCCAGCGTGACAGACGGTGGTAGTAACCCCCCCCTTATTTCCATTGATATCAAGCCACGCATCGCGTGGCTTGATATTAATGGGAATTACAGTCGACACATACAGTCGAGACAATCAGGCCTTCAGAACATTGAACTCTTTGTCCGTGATTATTTCACCTTTTAATCTGGCAGTGTTATCTTTTCGGGGTTTGTGTGGCAGTGGCGGAAAACAGCTAACTACTGGTAGGACTCGCTCGAGCATGTTTCAATTTTGTATTGGAATTTGACAAGTGTTCAAACAAAGTAGAACAGCTAGCAGCCGTTTAGGGGAGTCCGACGAGTGTGTTTATTCCCCATTGAGAATGAAACTGGCTGATATGTCATATTCTTTTTTGTTCATTTTATTGATATCCATTTTTGATCATATTGATATCGTCGATCTGCCGATGAGGACTCATATGTGTAATTAATATAATGCGAGGTTTTGTCAGCAATATGACCGACTAATGTATATACATTGTTTAATTTGCACTTTGCAAACACATCATAACATTTGTGAATCATCTCACCATCCTCAGGAGATTCTCCTGGCCCAGTTTAGCCTAGAGATACACACAGGTGGCCTAAAAAAACCCATATATTTCATTTCATTTGTAAAATTTGTGAAGGAAATAAATTTGACTAGGCTTGACTTGTTATTGGCCTACTCCTCCCAAACAAAAAACGGGAATTTACAAATAATTATGTCCTGTCGTTGAGCGTATATAATCAAACAATGAAAGTCTTTGATGTGGAAAAAAATATGGCTCGTCGGTGTCATTGTTGCGTTGCGCAAGGCCATCGAGTGGCATCTCAATATTGTGGACGGTCCTAATTATTCATAAGGGAAGTTAATCACTCACATCCGTCACTGAGACGTTGACCCAATGCTGGTTTGATGTTGGCACATCGTCTGCGACGTTGGACAAACATCAAACCAACATTCGGTCAACGACTTGTGCATGCTTGCTGGGATATTGTGGGCTGGAACTCGTGAGTGGAGAAAGCAAGCAAACCGAAGAATTGACCCAATTTTGACCTGATGTTGGGCCAGCGTCACCGACACTGGCCCAACATTAGATCAACAATGGGTCAAATCTTCGGTTATAACATTATCAGGTCAACGTCCGAATTTATTGGAAGTGAATGAATGATGCACCGCTAATATCTCCTCATCTCGGAGCTGAAGGACAATCTTCGCTGTGGTCGTATACTCTGGTGTCAAGAAACATATGGGGGGGGGGGGGTGGCGACAATATCTTTTTGCCGACGAATTTGTTTAAACAGTATCCCCTTGCATGATATAAATGCACCATTGGATAATATTAACGGGTACCCTTTATGCGCGGGGACCGTCTTTATAAGTCAGAATCTGACGTATAAAGACGGTCCCGGCGCTGAAAAAAGTGAAATATTTATAATGGCCGTAGACCGATAACTTAGGTATTCAAATGAAGCGAAAAAAAGTTAGGAAAGATATTTACGATGATCTCAAATTGAAAAAAACCTTTGATCTCCATAGTTTATAGAAAAATATTTCAGCGTTTTAAGGGTTTGGCTATCTAAGAGGCTAGAAAAACACAGTTATCTAACTGACTAGGAAAAGACAGAGCTCAGAGGTGTGACACCCGCTGTCACTGTAAAAACACGCGCGTTTCAAACAAAGCCGAACAACACGTGTTTTTACAGCGTTTAACAGTTTAAATCGTTTATCTTACATGACTGAGGCGTGCTCTGACACATTCCAGGCTAACCCTCTGGGTGCAGAGGCCGTATTTACGCACCCGGGGTACGATTAAATTTAGTCACAAAAAAATATAAAAAACACTGTACATAGGCCGCGAAGCTGAGTGCCCTTATGGCTTAAAGGCAATTACTTATGAGTATGATAGATATGAGATATAACTATCGTCAAACGCGATTCACGATGTTTGTAACAAATTGTGCAAGCTAATTCCGACACTCAAAGGGTTGGGCCAAATAGTCAATACTTAGCATTGGGGGGGGGGGGGTGATGAAGTAAGCAAACAATTTGAGAAATCATGTACGATACTTATATAGCATGCTTTTATAAAAGGGTTTATTTTTCAGGGAATCTGAATAAACTCTTTGGTAAAGTTAAAGAAGCCATCATGATCAGCCCATATGTCTATTCCGTGATGTAACCTTCGTGTTCTCCGATAGCTTGTATCGACCTTATAGTTCTCAAAGGGTGCTAGTTATCTTTTTAATTCCATCTGAGCAGCACTACTGTGTTATCAGCTATATATGTACCCCGCAGAGTGCACAAGCCTTTTATCCAATAATCTCATCTGAATCATATATTATTGTAACCTTTTGTTGCAATTATACAAACCTCAGTTGTTGGAGATAATAACGGGTGTAAAATGGAGTAATCTGACGCAAAACCAACAGCAGTAACTGCTTACTTTTCAAGTAAGCAGTTACTGCTGTTTGTTTTTTCATGGGCATGACGTACAAAGACAAACAGCAGTAACTGCTTCCTTTTCAAGTACGCAGTTACTGCTGTCTGCTTTTGCTTGGAAGGGCTGAATGGCTGTGCGCCGATGACTCAAATTCGGTCTTATTTATTTATATATATATTTTATAGTTTTAGGGATCGCTATGATTTTTAACATCACTATCCTACACAGTATGTGCATTTTAAAGTTGAATATGCATATATTTTTGATATTTGTCGATCATGGCTAAATCAATTGCCGATTGACAAAATATCTACATTAGACTAACAAATATTGAAAAGAGATAGCGAAGAATGAATGGCTGTAATCCGCATTTTAAAAATAAATAAAAGAACAATTAACTGAAAATAATCTTTAAAATATATAATAAGGGCTTATACACCTCCAAAATACCGTCAATGATGAAAAATGGGTTTTGAAATTATATCAGAATCTAAATTGTAACATAATTTGGCCAGCATTCTCGTACCAGTTACGATATCAGTTACGATATATCGTAACTAGTACCAGAATATGGGCCCATGTTGTTAGCGGTCGACATCAAAACTGACAAACCTTCCTAAACGTGTTATTTGATAAATCGTTCACACCCGCCTCAAAGGGTGGCTCGTCAAAAATAGGCATTTTTCGCTCAAAAATTTTGACATATGTATGGGTGCTCGCCTTCCGGGTCGGAATTTTTCGCAAACCTCTGCGAATGGGGCAGACAGCGTTCGTTTAAGTCCGGAAAAAAATAACGAAATTTCTTACAAGACGAGAAGTTGGCTTGATGCTGGGCTAATATTCCCATACGTTGGCTCAATGTTGGACCAACGGCGGTAGCCGCTGGTCCAACATTGAGCCAACACTCAGTTTTAAATGGACAACAAAAATAATAAAAAATGAAAAAAATACGAATATAATCGGGACCGGCGACACAAGGTTTAGATCACAATCATATAAACTTTTTTTGTCATCAATCGGGGATTCATAGAGACGAACACATATCAAGGAAGATGGTAAATGAGCCTTGATAGCCAAATATTTCATCATCACCACCACCTGGCTAGGAAGTGATTGCAAGAAGTTTATTTCTGAAGGTCAAAAAAGAAGTGTTTTCTCGGGCAATGACCTTTTTGGTTATGTGCGCAATAACCTTGACTTTCTCTCACTTCCATTTTTAGAAAAGTAAAGATGGTCTTAACCTGTTAATCGGAGATGACATACATTTGACTTCACTTTAACCCTTAAGGCGCTGATCTATTTCTGTTTAAATCATGGTATAAACCTTTGGGTTTTTTCAAATTGAAATCAACATAAATGTCTCAGTTTCCGATTCATTTGAATACCTATATTGTGGGTATACGGACAATAAAAATATGTTTACTCTTACAGCGCGGGGATCGACTTTACAAGTCAGAATATGACGTCTACAGACGTCAGATTCTGACTTCCAAAGTCTGTCCCCGCGCTGTAGGGGTTAAAGCTCTACTTGAATTTATATTTTCACCCACTTGAAGTTGTGTCTCGCTACCGCTACCCACAACTTCAAGTGGGTAAAAATGTCCTATATTTTTTTATTTTTTATATTTTTTTCATATTTCGTTTATTTTGAGACCAAACATTTGCAAATCTTGCTGTTTAAACACTAAATGCGTTCATAATAATAGTGATTTTATCGGCTAAAAAACATATTAATAAAGATTATACAACATAGTTGCTCTTAGCGGTTTAGGGTTAGTTTTAAGGTTATTAGTGTGTTTGATTGCCAGCAAATAGTAAACGTTGATTCAATGCTGGTATAATATTTCTACCGGAATGACAAACATCTGTAAATACGTATTATAAGCGTAATTTTCATCCCCGGAATATAATCAGATAATGTATTGCGATGCGCATCTTCAGAGAAATAAAATAGACATCTATAAAAATCGAGATGCCGTTATTCAAAAGAATAGCTGACACTTCTACTGTTAGACCCGCATATATATATATACGTTTTCAAGAAAGTTTTAAGGTTAAATAAAATGTTAAATGAAATTGCAAGAGTATTTAGTTCGTGGAAAACGCTGCAAATAATTCAATTTGATTATATTTTCATAAATACATTCATTTTTTGTTTCTAAAATATTGATTTTGTAAATATTTTGAAAATATACAGGTATGTGTTATAGAAGGTGATTATGTAAATATGAAAATATACAGGTATGTGTTATAGAAGGTGAATTCCACTTTCGTCTATTATGTCCATTGTTTAATGAACTGAGAGGTAAATAGATATGTCAATAATTTTTTAGGACTTATGTGGTCCAATGATATTTCAGTTATATTAAATATATCATTATTTGTTAAACACGGCATGAAAAAGAGAGAAAGATTTAAAATATTTATCATCTGCTTAATCTGCTGTTAGTATGTGTTATTTTATTATGTACTTTTGGCCAAGGCCTTGCATACGAAATAAACAATATTACAAAAATAGAATTGAACAAGACAAACGTACAGAAGCATAGGTGTTCACTACAGAAAGGCAAACTAACGTCAATTTAACAAGGCAGAACAATCAAGCAAGGCTTAAAGGATCAACCATTAACTCGCAGCGTCCGTTATTGCTTTGATTTTACTGAAGTTTAATTGTAAGTCACCGGTTCTAGAAAAAAAAACATGCTTGTTGCTAAGATACACAAATGTAATTATAACTCTATCTTGTTGGTTGGTTTTAAGTGTGTGTTTTGTCCACAATATATCAAATATAATTTACTTTTATGTATTAACCCTTTAACCGCCGCTGTCGCATATATCCGGGTCTTGATTTAAAAGATGACATCAATTAGCAATATTTGAAAACAGTTGAACTCTATTTTGTCAAATCTGAATAATTTTCACCCACTTGAAGTTGTGGATCGCGTCAGCGAGACACAAGTGGGTGAAAATTCAAATTGAATAATTTGGCGGTTAAAGGGTTTATTAGTTGTTGTTATCACAATGGATGTTTGGAGAATAACAAACCTTCGTAATCAAAGGGTCACAACGCGTACGCACTTAGTTTGTTAACTAGGCCGACCATTGAAGTGCGTGGTCCAAAACATATAATTTAAGTAACTTTATATATGCCTTTGCGATCTTGAGCAACGTAAATAACTAAATCATTACTTTTCTGTCTGTGATAGCATATATTAAGATTTTGTTGAAAGAAGTCAAAATTAAATTATGTAGAATGTAGTAACTATTTTTGGTAACGGACAACAAACTCTTTTTTTCAAATGCATTTATTGCCTCTAGCCATTTATGAGCTAATACATCCCTGTAGTGTGTATATGACTAATCCAATTTAATAGACTCTATAAGGCTTGAAGTTATCGTTTTTTCTAATTATATATATATTAGGCCTTTCGAACTGCAAAATGTGATTATTGTTTTTTTTCAGGACAAATATCATTTCTGCAAAAAATTACCGCCGCATTCACAAGATATTTAAATAAGTCTACTCTGTAAAAAAAGCAGGGCATTTTCTCACAAGTGATATATACATTTTTGGTGGGGGGGAGGAGACAAAACAGTAATTTATATGACACATCCTTAACCTGTTAACAGCCTCGCGCAATTCACCGGTCAGTACTGCCATGCAAAGCCAAAAGGTAGTATCTGCTTACTTTGCAAGTAAGCAGATACTTCCTTTTGGCTTTGCACGGTAGAATACATCTGTCACGACTGCAATTAGACACACTGTTAGACACACTGTAATGATACAAATTTGCCCTCTGACAAAAAGTACAGTTGTAGCACCACCATTTAACCTGCTGTTTTTAAGTTGGCCAAATGTCTTTGACCCTGGTCTAGCATTTAGGCGATTATAGATGGGGGTATTGTGATGCTTCCGATATCCCAAGGGTTCAATAAGATTTGATGGCTCATCATTGATTTAACCATTTAACCGCAAGTCCCGATTATATTCGTTTTTTACATTTTTTTATTAGCACATTAAATACCAGCTTTAGAACATTGCAAAGAACGTGACATCAATCATCAAGCTAATTTTTTTTTAAAGTGCTTGGTTCAAGGTATTGGTTTTTTAAACGTGGTTTAGTCAAGGAAGGATCAACCCTTACAGTGCGGTAATCGACTTTAGTCGTCAGAATCTTACGTCTGTAGACGTCAGATTCTGACGTCTAAAGTCGATCCCCGCACTGTAACAGAAAAAAAATTCTAATGGCCGTAGACCCATAACAAAGGTATTCAAATAAATCGAAAAGAGCTGAATAAGACATTTATGAAGATTTCAAATTAAAAGAAAAACCCATTTGGCAATGTTGTTTGGTTGCGATGTTTTTTACAAATTATTTCAGCGTTTTTCACAAATTAATTTGGTCCAGTGTACACCAACAGCGGGTTAAAGATATACCCAGAAAACACCGCGCGGATTACAGCGATATTATTGATAAGAGCCACCTGGTGAATACGGTCATAAACAGACCTCTGAGTGGATACGACTTGTCTGCTTTTGATGGGTGAAGGGATCTTAGGAATTAGAGTGTCAGAATAAGAACATCTGCTAAGAAAAAAGGCTATTTTTTAATTAAGCGCTAAGCACGGCTATTGTCGTTTTTAATCGGTTTTAGTAGCCGATTGAATCACTATTATAAGGGACTGTGTATTTAAACATCAAGATTTAAACATATGAGTAATTTTCATCCGCTTGAAGTTGTGGATCGCGGTAGCGAGACACAACTTCAAGTGGGTGAAAATTTAAATAAATTATGGTCAAATCAAGGAGGTTAAAAAGAGCCGTCCTGACCCGCAGCCTATCCAGTAAACAGTAAATGTTGAACCAATGTCGGCTCAATACTGGCCATATTCTGGCCACTAAAGATATCGTATCGTTTCGTTTTGTATCGTGTTGCATTGTATCGCATCATATCGTATCGTATGTTATTATTACGTAGCGTATCGTATCGCATCAAATATCACAACATCGAATCATATCGTATTGTATCGTATCGTAACGCATTGAATGTATACAATGCGATACAAGACGATACGGTGCGATACGACATGTTGCGATGTGGTGCGATCGTATCGTAACGTATCACCAAAGACCATATGCATGGTATTTTGTCTTACTATTATGTCTTAATGGAGTTGAGAGTATAGTCACACTAGGAAATCACTTGAATAGGGAAAGTGCATGTACGATGCAAAAGGGCGCATTCTCACGATCTCATCCTTGCCAGCAATGCTGGTATAATGTTGGACCAGCGTCGAAGCATTAAACCAGCATTGCGTCAACATTAAATCAGCATTGCGTCAACATTAAACCAGCATTGCGTCAACATTAAACCAGCATTGCGTCAACGTCTCGTTTTTGCAGGTATGTTTCATTTATTATCCAATAACTATATTGTGACAATTAAGCATGTTCGGTGATATCGATTTCGCACGTATTGATAGTCATGTCTAATTCATAAACGATTAACTAGGGCATTGAGAGGTCACCAAAGGTCAGTAATCAGACCGAGCAATCCATGGTCCACTAATCTAGACTGTACACAGCAAAGACGATGTGTTGGCCCAATGCTGGGCTAATGTTGGGGCAGCGTTGCACACGATGACCCAATAATAACCCTCAAAGTGCTAAATTGAATAATTTAATTTTCACCCACTTGAAGTTGTGTCTCGCTACCGCGATCCACAACTTCCTGTGGGTGAAAATTCTTCATAATTGTAATAATTTGAGACCAAACATTTGCAAATCTTGTTTAAACACTGAATTCTTTTCCAATAACTGCGTTTTAAACGGCCAATAAAACAGATTAAAAATGACTACAGTCGAGCTTAGCGATTTGACCCTTTAAGCCCCCACGATGCATTAAAGCATCATTTTACATCCCTGAAAACAGACCTAATTTTTCAACAACCTAAGGTGTTAGTATGAATATTTTCATGAAACTGGTTCACCAAGACAGGGCAATTTTCTTTACTTTTTCACCCACTTCAGGTCATCTTTATCCACTACAAGTCGAGAATTGCGACAGCAATTCGCGCCTTGTAGTGGATGATGGTGACAATGGTAAAATCAGGCTTGAAAGAGTTAGGCGGCAATGTCTGACCAACCAAATTAGTCAGATTAACCTTTACAACACTGAAATATTTTTGTGTAAACCATGGAGATCAAAGGGTTTTTTCAATTTAAAATCATCATCAATTTTTAGTCGACTCATTGTTGTTTAATTATTCAGTGCGGGTATGAAATAACAAAGTACGCCCAAAATAACCCTTAAAGCGCTGAAATAATTTTTTTTTAAACCAAGAGACCAAATGTTTCTTTTTTAATCTGAAATCATCACAAATATCTTTAATAGTTTGCTCTTTTCGCTTCATTTGAATACCTATGTTATGGGTCTACGGCCATTACAAATAGCAAGGAGGTTATATAACCTCCTTGCAAATAGTGTACTCTTTTAGTGCGGACATCGTCTAAAGTCGATCCCGCCCTTGAGAGGGTTAACGCTGACAACGTCTTTATTGTGATGTGTTATAGGCTCCATACCATTTTTTAATTTAATTATTTTTGTTAAATGTTTCATGCGTGCGGTGCATGAATGTGACCTGGGATATAAATGGTTAAAAGAGTCTCCTAAATCGATGCAAGCTGTTATACACCTATTCTGCTGTGTAAAGCCAAAAGGTAGTATCTGCTTACTTTGCAAGTAAGCAGATACTGCTTTTTGACTTTGCGGAGTGGTAAGCCTGAGCTGTTAAATTTACATGTTCATGGTAAATGAACGATTATTCTCCTTTTTATATCGTCACCTTGGATATAAAAGGGTGTATCTGCCACTTTGTAAAGTGACAGGTACACGCTATCATAGCCAGGGGGACGAATAATATAGCCTACCAAGGTGACGATTTGGCCTGTACGATGTGTAGGCCTACTCCAATCTAAATAAAGCTGTATAGGATGCAGGCAGATTAGCGATGCGATCACTTTTCTTGCCAAATCGTTTAGCCGTTGCGTAAATTACTTGTCGTTTTACGTTCGCTTTGAAGCCGGTAGCTGCGATCAGTGGCTTGGCGTGAATGGAAATTCAATCTGTCGGGCGGCATGTGGCGTTGCAACTGCTGGAGCGAGATCGAATCCATGCGTCGCTGCAACGTTGGCCTTTAGCGTTGCCAGTGTGTCACGAACCGAGTGGATGGATTCGCTGCACACTTTCACCTGAGCACGATTGTGTATGCAACCACTTTCCAACTTGTCTTAGAGACGCAAGACCGAGAGTAGACTCAGGTTTATGGCAGCGTTTGGCAACGTCAAGACGTTGCCAAACGTGGCCCCAACCCTGAGGGATCGATATTAATCCCATAGTGAGAAACGGCGATCTGTCGGCAGCTCAAATCGCTGTACGGAGCAGACGAACTCACGGACAGGTAATATCCGGATCAGCCATCAGGCGTAAGAGGGGACTCCTTGAGCCGCTAAACACTTTGTCCTCGAACCCCCACCCCTCCGGCTCCTAGTCCAGGTAAGCCCCCCACCCCCGTGTCCAGTGTGGACGCACGGCGGGCTGGTCCGAGCACGTGCGGAGGTGGGCAGGTACGAGCGCGGTGAGGCCACGCCCAGGCCGGGGGCGGGGGTTCGGGATTAGGGCGTGGCTTGGCAGGTGTGCCCGCGTAGAAAAGGTAAAGTGTACTCAGCGGAGGCGCAGTCAGCCAGCGAACACAGCAAGAGAGAGCAGAGCGTGTACACTGAGTGAACAAACTCAAGCAGGAGAGAAAAGCTCAAGAAAACAACGCTGGCAACTGAGAAACCTCAACCTGTACAGTATAGGAATAGCCGTTGTCGACTTGCCCGCAGCTCTTTGTGTGAAAGCGAGATAGAAGGTGCGAACAAAAGTCAAAGACTGCGCGCAGATAGTCTTGGTATTTAGTCTCTCTGCGGTGAGATCATCGTGCGTGCACACACAGCGATCCCTGAGTGTACACCTGGCCTGCACACACTGCCGCACACCGGTCTGTACACCCACACACCTCACACACACACACACGTGCAGATCTCGGCCAGTGTCTTGTGCACCATCACCTACCTGCCGCTACCTCTAGCTTTAGTTCGCCCCCTGAAGGACCGCCGACAATCCGCCATAAAGATGGATCCTACAATGGCCACACCTGTTCAGCAGAAGGATACCACCTTCACAAAGATCTTTGTTGGAGGTCTTCCTTACCACACCACGGACCAGTCGCTCAGGGAGTTCTTTGAACATTTCGGCGACATTGAGGAGGCCGTGGTGATCACAGACAGACAAACAGGAAAGAGCAGAGGATATGGATTTGTGAGTATTTATACTTCAATTTGACATTTAGTTACTCAACTTGGGATCTTAAGTACAATCGCAATACAACGGAGGTTTAAGTAGAATCACTGCAAATAACAGACATCGACCCAATGTTGGTTCAATAATACGCCAGCGCTCTTTACACTGGTTCAACATTGAACCAACATTGTTTCCAGCTCTTATGTTCACTGACAGTCCAACGCATGACTGCGTTGAAAATATACACCGCCTGTTTTTTGGCCCACTTCTCAGAGTGGGTTTGGAGTGAACCTATACAAAATGGGCTGCATATTTGCCATGTAGTATAGTTTAGTATTCCATTGGTATAACAGGGCGTATTCTGAGACCACTTGAAAAAATAAGTTACGAGCTACATGAATGTACTTATTACGATTGACTAGACTAATTGGCTATCAGCTTAACTTTCAAGACCAGAACATAGGTCTATAACTACATAATACAAGATTTATAATCAGATAATACTTTCATATTGATCCTCTCGTAGTTATGCTTCGTGGTAACTAGAAATTTAAAAATGTATTGGTTATTTAACCAGTGTTAACATTTCCATATAGGGTATGTGCATGAATGATACATCAAACATCTAGCATTTTCACTGGTTGACGATTGATCCGATTAAAAGCCGCATATAGTTTACACTGCGGTCATGATATTAGCATAAAATTATTGATCCGAAATCAACTAATCTTCTGAACTGTTAAATATATTGAATTGCCCTTACTATACCTGGATATAATCGATCCATCGCGAAAACTAAAACATCGTATCAAAGGAAAGCAGTTAACACACGCAGTTTTACACCACCAAGATGATGGCTTCTAGTAATAACATAACCTTGAAATAATTATAAAAAGAGTGAAACCTTATCATGTTGTTTCCAACCCGTCTCAATCAGGCTGTTTTAACGTGTTTTAATCAATTCCGCATTTCGTGTTGACACAATGGCTCTTTGATAAAAAGGGTGGTGGGGTGTTTTTTGATAAGGGGGTGACCGCAAACATTTTTAGAAAGGATGTGGTCAGGGTCTGCTGTGTAAATATTTCACTTCTGGCCATTTCTCCAGAGACAAAGTGCCATGATTTTCGGGATTTTTAAGAGATAGTGCCAGCATTGGAGCAATGCTGTCCCACCGCCTGCGGCGTTGACACAGCGTTGCTCCAATGCTGGCGCACACGTGTGGCAACTCGGCTTACACAAAGAGCAGCGTCACGGACGCTTAATACACATCACCCCCCCCCCCCCGCGCGCGCGTGAACCGGGATCAACAGCTGCTATACACCTATGTGAGATAGGGTGGGGGTGCGGATCCCTGTAGATGGACTCTGGGGGCGTCCGGTGGACTGCCGATCCCATTGCTTACTCTGGTGCTGTGTACACACCACGTCCCAGTTCTGGGGAGCTGGAATGTTTTCCTTCGCTCTGCCTGCCAGGTATTTCGCGGCACCCCCCCCCCCCTGCTCCGCATCCCTCTCCCTATCCATCCTCTTCAGCTGAGGCGCTGCATCCCGGACCCTCTGCCTCTCGGGATCCTCTATGATCCAGCGTCATGGACCCTCTGCGTCCCAGGATCTTCCGGGATGTACACGCCCGACAAACAAAGGCGTGACCTCTTATATCTCCCTGTATAACCTGGGAGTACTCATTCTCCTCGTGATGCACCAAGTACCTGTGGATCCATGAGAGCAGTCATTACGCGCGGGATCCATGCACTCCCTGTTGACTTACTGGCGGGAGAAATCGATCCGTGACGAGGGCGAAAATTACTAGAACTTACAGCCTTTTCTCAGCGGCGCGACGTCGATTTTCACGAAAGGTTATCTGCTCCTCAACAGTGTCCCGGGTTCTCCACCTATTGTTTAATCGGTAATGATCCGCCCGGGCGTGTCTGTGTGGAATTGTCACGTCTGCGACCTTTATAGGGTACGGGGTTGGATCGGTGCTGGGCCAACGTCTCAGACGTTGGCCCGGCACCGATCCAACGCCGTTCCAGCATCCAATCGGCGGGCTGACCGCCCACCCACGGGTGTAAACGGTGTCTGGCTGGCGCGTATATACCCGACCAGGGATCGGGAAGCTTCCTGGCAGATTCCCAGGAAGGGCTGCCTGGCAGAGGCCCTCCTCAGATCGGGATCACGGGACAGACATGTGCCAGCCGACCGCCCGGGGTTAAAACGCGAAAACACTGATTGGAAACCTTCGTGAGACTTCCATCACTACCCCCCCGCGTATCCTGGGAGCTCATGCGTGCAGTCCCATCTGCTGATTTCGTCTCCGGGTTCGATCCAGGACCTGTTTTTTCCAAGTGAAAATCGATCGTTTAACTCTGTTCGTCGCGGCTAAATGGTATCGCATGTACTTTCATCTAGTTAATTTATGGTTTGTATGTGGTTGTGCGACTTAATACTATCCATACCTTTGCAAGTTTTATGTGATATTCCGTGCTGCTTTAACTTTATCTTCATATTTAATGAGGATTTAATTTTATATATTCAATGAGGATTTAACTTTGTATTCAATGAGGATCTAATTTAATATTTTTAATGAGGATTTAACTTCCTTTTTAGTGAAGATTTTATATCATATTCAACAACAAAAGCGAACTGAGTCATGTCTAAATATTTGTATATCAAACACCTAACTTACGCATTAAACGTCCTTGAAGAAACCTACCACAAAGACGACCTTTATCATGTTTATAAATACCAATCATTCTGATTAAACACACGTGTCGTTACATTTCACCTTCTGGGACTAAAGACATGTGTAAGGTTAGAGTATAGGTCTATGTGGTCGATATTAGTCACTGCCAGACATTACATACCGTGGGAGCTTCGTTGGACAATCTATATGTAGCAATATGACTGATGACCAACATTGATTATAGTAGCTTCTTTGTAACCTGGTAACAGCGATGCTTCCCATCTCATATTTTCGATAAAAGCAAGATTAGTTTACATGACCATGGTGGGGGTATGTTTCATTCCACATCAGTGTGTATTCTGAACAGAAAAATGCAGAGAGAATGAAGTCAGAAAATGACTATATATTGATGACTAATCCCGGATTTCCCCTTATATCAGCCTAGTATACAGCTATGCAAGTGGAACAAATGGTAACCCCTTACTTCTCAAGTAAACAGTTACTGCTGTATGCTTAAATTGCATAACAGTATGGCATAGTATACTGCGTAGTTATCACTGGTTATATGTGGTGAGAGACCACGTGATTTTCTCACCTGCTGCGTCATCTTCAGAAACCCTAATACTCAAATGTTGACTCTCTCATTCTCCTGTCTTTTCTCCCAAATACACTCACTCTGTGGCCGATGTTAGCAATTTTCAGTATTGTCCCTATGCTCATTCAATATGACAGTATCGCTCTCAAATTTCATAGTAACTTCATTTAAATTTCATCAGCACGTCTTAAAATTTGACATCAGAAGGTGTCTGTATGAGTATTTACTCTAGCGAACACGTTGAACATGTTGAAGTGGACCAATGTTGTTTTAATGTTGGGCCATCGTCTGCGACGCTGGCCCAACATTGAAACAGCATTGGGTGAGCATCTCGTGTTTCTGTGATATCACTCCAGACAGTGAGTTACACACTAGTGCCCTCTCCTAATCAGATAACATTGATATGGCTCTCACAGAGGGGCAGATACATAGACAAAGCTCATCCTGACCGACATATGCTGACTGTAAATCACCTGGGGGAGGGGGGGGGGGCGAAATTTTGCCTTTAACATTTCACATCCGACTGCGCTAAGCATTGTTGCGTGTCAATTTGTAATAACGGGCCAATTATTACAAATTGGTGCGTATTTGTCATGTTTGTAATGCATTTGCGTTCCAATTTGTAATAAATTATCAGTAACTGGCACGCGTTTCAAATGCATTTACGTCTCAATTTCACGCATAAGTCTGCGTAGACTTTCCGTCGTCAATAAAGTATCTATCTACCTGTGATAAACACTAGTGGACAATGGCGTGCAAGCTTTCATTATCTCGATTTTTTTAAATAAAATGTTCTCTTGACAATTTCCAGTTCAAGTTATTATAATTACACTGGGGACCATTCATAACTCATTGAGCTCAGCCTTATATTATTATTTTCTATCGCTAGATCACTTTTCACAATCTGCTAAAATTGGAAAACAGGCCTACAATTATTATTATTTTCAATCGGAACCGTTCTGTGTATTTTTATTTTGAGTTTTTGGTGTTACCCACTTTATCCCCGACAGCGTGTCTAGCTCATATACCAGTATACTAGTATACGAAGTGATGCTTATGTATTCCAACTGCGGGACAAAGGCAGAGCTGGTATATTTCGGTCATTTCGTTGTTAGTTAAACACAGGTGAGGCTTTGACACAGAAGTTCTGCCTGCTCTCAAAAATAGGAAGAACATGACCTGGTGAAAATATTGGAACTTTCTTTCAATGTATTGACTTAAACATGTTAAAGGAGTAGTCCACTGTGTACGAACAGCGGAATAAATCTGTACCCAGAAAGCACCGCGCTGATTAGAGATAGAGACAACTGGGGTACTAAAACCAGAAACTACAAAGAGTGGTCTATAGCTCCATTTTCACTCTCACCGAACACGAATCATTTACCCGATGTTGGTTCAATGTTGGGCCACCGTCTGCGACGGTGGTCCAACATTGAACCAACACTAGGTGAATGTATTGTTTTGAGTGTACGATGGCTCGTGCTGGCTGGGAGCTGGACTGTACAAACAGACAGGGAAACTGTATCTGTCTGTTATCACATACGTATGATACCTGGGTTGTTATCAGTCTTTGTGTGATTAAGCCCTGTAGAGAAGCAGTGATATGACAGTATCGTATTGGAGTGCCCACCCCTTGACTGCCAGGGGGCATTCGTACGGTGCTGCGACGATGTGCTCTTTAAAATAGTGTGCTCGATAGCTTGGTTTGCAGTAGTTTGTAGTCAAAGCTTCTATGATTTGCATGACCATGCCACAATGTTAAGGCAAACGGCAATAACTGTTTACTGGAAGAGTGAGCAGTTACCGCTGTTTACATATGCAAATCGTAATATACCATGTATACACTTACGGTATGAAATACACACAGAAATCAACCCCTCCCCCCCCCCTCAAAAAAAAAAATAATATGATCATTATTTTTATTGACTTGGCCTTGTAAACAGTGAAATATGCTTTAACATGTTCGCATAAACATGATAAACAATGTTGATTTAAAGCAAATGTAATGTCCCACGGTCATTTAGGTTCAACATCCTTGAGTTATTTGTTTTTGAATAATATAGACCGACTGAGTGCATACTGCGACGTATCGAGCACTAACCACTTATTTTCATCCAGCCAGTGATTTTCACATCTCGTGTGGATGAAAAGTTGACAATTCCGGCAGTGACTAAAGGGTCAGTATTGTAGCAGTATATTATTTCCACCTGGAGTGTCTAGTTTTGTGACACTTGTATCACTGGTAGGGTACATGTTACCTCTTACTCCTAGATAAAGCACACTGCCTTCTTGACAAACTCACGGCAAATTATGAATACTGTAAGGCTGGCCTTCGGCGAGCGTATATATCGACATCGAATCCAGTCTGAAGGGGGTATACTGACACTCCACCGTTTTTCATTTTAACCTTTGTTCTGTCAGCGTGTTTTTCATTCATTTGAAGCTAGAATTGCTAACGCAATTTCCAGCTTCAAATGAGTAAAAATGCTTGATTTATGAAAATAAACGTCGCTCGAATTCATCGATTGGATCTGAGCATCACCCAACAACAAACCAACATCGGGGCAACGTTGAGTGTTGTCTTTGTTTCTGGTAAAGCTTGATGTCTATTGTTGGCATTTTCACGTGTATTTTCCCATTCCTGTAAGATTTGAATCGCGCCAACAAAATAGGGAAGGAAAATTGTATAAATTTCTACTAATATTTGAAATTATCCTGATAATAGCGAGGCAATAACAACAACAACACTGGTCGTATCTGGGAGGGCTAGGTGGCGGGTAATTGATTTAGCTTGGGTTGGCGTGCCAAATTGAACCCGTGCCTTCTGCATGGCAACAACCCGTTATTCAATCTCTTACGTCATTGATTTGTAGCGCCCAGACCCGAGCATGCGCGCTCGTCCCTTCCGGTGGCCGATATCACGAATCACGTGTTCTGCTGTGCAAATCCAAAACGCTGTAACTTTATATTTTTCTAGGGAGCTGTTACTATCTTTCGGCACAGCATTGTTATCATCGAGTGTGTGACCCTTCAGTTGTCGTGTCTTCATGTCATAGTGTGATACAGTAAAGCTTCACTGACATATACAGTCATATATAACGCTATCTTTGTTCAATTAACTCTTTTCAATTGATCAATTGATTTAACTCTTAAAGCGCTGATAGTTTTTATATAAATCATGGGGACCAAAGTTTTTTCGATTTAAAATCATCATAAATGTCTTAGTTAGATCTCTCTGATTCATTTGAATACCTATGTTATGGGTCTACGGCCATTATAAGTATTTTACAGTGCGGGGATCGACTTTATTCTTCAGAATCTGACGACTCAAGTCGATCCCCGCACTATAAGGGTTAATAGTGACCGTGGAAATGATTCTTTAACCCTTTAAGCGCTAAGCACGACTATAGTCGTTTGTAATCTGCATGTATTTCTTTAGCAAATGTTTGGTCACAATTTGAACAAATCTGATTAATTTTCACCGACTTGGAAGTTGTGGATCGCGGTAGCGGGACACAACTTGGAGTGGGTTAAAACTTAACTTATTCCATTGGAGCTTCAAAGATTTACCAGTGACCACCTGGTGACCCAATATACTTGAAAAATATGGAGTTTTCTTCAAATATATAGAGTACCATGAGTACGGGATACAATTTTGCAATGAGTAAATGTTATAGATTTTGTCAAACCGATCATCTTGGTCGATAGGATGGTTCTTAAACAACTTATTAGCGTTAATTGTAGCCACGAAATAGTTAGATGCTAAAATAAATCTGGACCTTAGTTTTATAATTTGCAGTGCATTCGCAGTGGCGTCGCAGATGAGTTTTATTCCCAAAATGAAGCACTGTTTTTAGGAATGTGTTGTGTACGCACACACTTCAACCACGGAAACGACCACTCCTGGGTTTACATGTTCACCAGGGAAGCTGTCTTAAGCCACAAGCTGTCACATTTTAATTTACCTGCTTTGTACTAGCAACAACGACACTTGGCCCTTCGTTCTGCCAACGTTGGGCCAACGTCTGCGACGTTGGCCCAGCGTTGGGGAAACGAAGAGCTGATGTATCGTGCCGACTGGAAATTACTTTGTAACAGACCATAAAGTTTTCATCAGAGATGCGGAGGGACAAGGACTTGGTAAAGAAGCCAGCCAGAACGTTGAATTGTTTACTAATAAAATAATGTCTTTATTTAGTGGAGAAACACACGTACATAAACATAAAGTGGTGTACACATCAGCACTGGAGCACTATAGCCATGATAACGTAGCGCATCGTAGTAAATATCTCTTGGGATTCCATAATGAAAACGGACGGTGGTATCGTGGTCTGGTGGTCTGGATTTCGGGTCTGAGACTTAAAGGGTGCGTGTCGTCAGTGCCAGCTGTCTTGTAAATGGTCAATTTCGGGGCGAAATGAATTAGTGTTCCTGGCTTAATAAAGACACGGTCGGCATGCCATGACGTGGACCGTGACTTTCACGATGGGGGGGGGGGGGGGTGGTTGTAATTTCTGGCATTCTTATTCTATTCAGTGGTCACACATATGGCGCACGCCTGTGTACCATAAAGGTCAGTCTTGGTCAACTGCATACTATTCTGCTATTCAGAAGGCAGTATCTGCTTCCTTGTTATGTAAGCAGATACTGCCTTTTGCCTCTGCATGACACTATTTAACTCCCTATAGTGCGAGATATGGGATTTGGTGACCGATGCCTTTGCAATCATGTTGGTGAACAAATTAGCAATATAGCGGATAGGATTTCATAACATGGGGCGATCCAGCTAATAATCCTAATATTAAATAATCCTAATATTAAATCTCAATCCTTACACCGCTAATCGTGACTATAATCATCTTAAGGCTGTTTTATTATGCGACTGTTATTGGGAATTAAACGTTACATCAAGATTTGCAAATGTTTTGTCTCAAATTAAACAAATGAGTGATGTTCGCTAGCGGTAGGATCCCCCTGACAGTGATCCCACACCCCCTCTGGACCCCCACTCTGTACTACTACTATGTCGTTGTCGAAAATCGAGGGAGCCAGACACAAACTAAGGTGAATAAGTTATCATTATTATACTGATGCTTTAATAAATTACTTTGTATTGCTGGATGATCGATCACTTTGTGTACAACAAAAATATTCCAGACGCGATTTTATTACAAAAAATAAAGTGGATAGCTTTGAATGCCCTAGTGACTGAAGTGTCTGGGGATTCCAGGGGGGGGGGGAGTTTTTGTTAATAATAGCTGAACATGATTCCACATGTAGATGATGTATAGCTTTGTATGTTATTCTGTATAAATAGCGCGTGTACAGTTTGTCTGACTTCATTGTCTGTAGTCACGTACAGTCACCATACCCAAGCCATGACGTACACGGGAAACAACATACGCTGGTCCAGTGTTGGTACGACGTTGGTCTAGCGTCTGCGACACTTGCCCGGTGTTGGTACGACGTTTTTGTTGTCTACGCATTGACAGTCTGATCACAAGTACCCCTTTATGAAAAAGTACCTGACAGACACAGGTATCCTATGTCTCCTGTATTGGCTCGACGTTGGTTCAGTTATGAGCCAACCTCGCAGACGATGTCCCACAACTAACCCGGTGGTATATTTTTGCAACGCAATGACAAAGAAAACGACAGCGTCTCGCTGAAGATCCACTGGGGGTGTTGAAGCAGGGGTGCACCAACATTGTCTACTTTTCAATAACTGTTACAAAATGGGAATTTCAGATAATGTTGTAAATTACGTATGAGAAGAATCGGCCTAAAGTTTAATCTCGGACTAGATCGTTGGCTGGGGATATTTGTCATTTTGTTCGGTGAGGATATATTTCTGTACATGTCTAAGGATGGTACTGGCATATTCATTATCCTGTCCCTGTATTTGAGAGTCCGTGCTGTGCAGGATTGTTTAGTATTCGAATTTCTGTTTATTTTTGTCGCAGTTAGCACTGTACGAGGTCTCTCTTGGACAAACACAGACATAGGAAAGCACACAAAGCTTTCGAGGATGACTGGCATATTGGCTTCTCTGCAAAGAACTATCTTTATTTGTGATGGAGAAATACCTTTAATTAATCATTTATAATTAGAAGTCTGAAATTCCATTCTCGTGATAAAATTGTATTCCCCAGTACTGCTCTGCATAACTAAAAAGCAGTATCTGCTTACTTGTAAGAGTTTTTGGCTCTGCAGATGTTAATTTAATGTTAGCCCACTGTCCTCGCTGGCCAACTTTAAATTAACGTTGGGCCCTTAACGTGGGAAAATGAAAGTAATATTTTTCAACATAGATTAAACGACGGGGGCAAATTTTGTATTTACTCTGCTGCTGAATAAATGTTGTATATTGGCTTTGCTGTGACAAAAACGTGTTGCATAATATTTGTAAGTCACATAGGTCATTATTTAAAATAAATCACACCTCATGGGGAGAACTTCAAAAAGGCAATAACATAATAACAAGACCCACAGTGGCATTATCTCTGGTCTCAGGGCATTATCTCTGCCAGCTCTCTTGATGTAAGGCAGCCTTATCATTATTGATAACAGGTAATATTATTCCAGTGAGACCTTTATACAGGTGGAATATTTTGAGTCCGGGAACTGCATGGCGTCATGTGCTCCCCTCTGTGCACTAGTCTCGTCCGATGTATGTGTGAAAACTAACGTAGACCTACTTCAAGTCTGGGGTTTCCCAAGTGCTTGTTAGATTACGTCATTTGAAATCTAACACAGTACATCATGAGATACGGGGTTTTCCAATCTCAAATGGACCACTGGTGCAGCAGTTATTGTTGTTTGATAAAACTAATTATTTACTTGAAAATCAGCGATTTGAAGGATACTTTTACAGTGTTTAACACGCCGCTATACTGTTGTTTTAATTTGCAAAGACCATTGCGGTCTACATTTCCAAGGGCAAACAACACGTTTGAAAAGTAAGCAATTACCATGGTTACTGGTGTTTGCCTTCCCTATAATGTACATTACACCACTCCAGTTTGTACAGTTCGTATCGTATCCATGGTATATGGTACTGATAGGGTATGGTATGGTACTGATTAGACATTTGATACAGGGGTGAAGCATGCACGTTCTCCCAGAAAACACGAGAAATCGAGCCAATGCTAGTTCAACGCTGGGTCAGAGTCTTCCAACGTTGAACCAACATTGGCTCCCCTCAACCTGTAGCCCTACCGGACTGTTTACCTGCGTGACTCTCCCGCGTTTAAAGTCTGACGTCACTAACGGTAACAAGATGCGCACGCATGCACTCACCCGCCGCTCAAATATTTTAAGATGAAGTATTTTAAACTGTTTAATGACAAATTTCCCATTGTGACCGGCGAGGACGTTAGGCCAACGTTGTACAAATATTATTCAATTGTTTTTGTGTTTCTGGTATAGGTGTGATAGCAATATTATTTTTACCTGGAACTCATAGAGTTGCATAGATGACAATGAGACGCTGGGCCAGCCTTAACCCAGTATTGGCTCAATATTTCGTGTCTGCTGGGATGTGAAGGAACCGGTTTCTTATTTTAGTACGCAACACTGCTGTGATAAGACCAATACTGCAGTAACTGTTGCCTCTCCGCGCCAGAATGCTTTGTTTTATCTCAGATGTGTGTGCGGTATCCATGAGTTAAAATATTGGGGGAGTCAAGCCGTCAAGCGATGATATTTTTTATTTTATTGCGGATTGAACGATATCCCGACGCCTGATCATTCCGAGACTTCACTAAGCCCATGGACAATACACGTCTTTACCATGTTTATCGTGTGTTCGAAGTGAACCCATACTTCACTGAAGTCTGCTAACATGACTAAGGTGGACCCTTAAACCGCGGAATTAGAGGATTTAATTCTCACACACTTGAAGTTGTGTCTCGCTACAGTGATCCACAATGGCTGAGAATTAATCTTATTTGTTTAATTTGAAACTAAAATATTTGCAAATCTACATGACCTAAATGGTCAATGTTCCACGATTTCGTATACTACGCAGTTCTTCGTGACAATGCGTCATTATGAATTATATGGATCAGTCAAATTATTAAAGTCTGTGATAAGATATTGTTTGTTGTAGCATTTGTTATCCGACTTTACGAGGCCACAAAACGTACATAATAATTATTACCTCCATTCCATTTCAATCCATGAATATTCCCAATAAGGATTTCAAGGGGTATATATAAATCACACATTTCAAATAAAAATAAGGTATCTGCCACTTTGTAAAGTGGCAGATACTGCCTTTTGCTCTCATATGGGATAAACACAGAGGGATTAGGGCGAGTAATTGGCCGGTCCTGACAGGATGTATTTGTAAGCGATCATTATAATATACGAGATCCCTGTGGGGCCATATTGCATGCGTGCCTGCCAACACAAAAGTCCCCCGTGTCAGGTGAGATAGGCGTACTTTAAGCCCCAGAGGTTCCACTATAGTAGCTCGCCGTGTGTTATTGGCACTTGTGTGACTAGTTGAAAGTAAACTGTCTTAAATCTTAAAACTCTTGGATTACATAAATCCAATAATTTTGAGTGTAGATTGTGGTAGCAAGAGCTAGACACAGCCTTGAGGTACTAGTGTTGAGCTCCACCAGATTCCAAATAATATTCGGCAAAATTTCGTCAGATCCTGTCTTCGATCCAGTCCTAAATTGTCCTGCTTAGAGTTACGCAACCGTCTCGCAATTCTCATCAGCGCAACATCACACCTTTAGCATGTTTAGATAACGTAGATGCCTGTTTTAGCTTATCAGGTTTTACATGTATAACGGTACTCAAATGGAATACTCGAGTGACTGTTTCTGGCTCAGGTGCTGACATACCATCACGAACGACACCAATAAAGGCTCCACAATAACCTGTATTGGGGCCACTCTTGTTTTAGTATACCTAACTTGCGTGTTAAATCATCAATACCAGAAATCTCTTTATCTATGTCTGCCAATACGGATGTAGACGTATTGTTAGAAATGTCAAGCTCTCAATCAAACAAAACATGCCAAAACATGCCAAAATATTGTCGTTGATCATACAGTGGCACAATAGTTTATGGTGGGGCCCGCCCCACTAAGATTCTGAATTTTTTTTTCCAATTATCCGTCAGAAAAGTCAAGATCACATGATGAAAATGAAAGTTAATATAATCTTATTCTAAGGTTCCAGATTTTTAGTGTCATAGGACCATGATTCTCTTATTTATTATTCATTCCACGACCCAGTGATATCAATACACAAATGTACAACACCAATCTCGCTGACAATGCTTACGTGATTATGGTAGAAACACCACTGCAGAATACCAAAGTAAACATGGTAAATAGGGCTGAAAAACTGTAATCATGATATTAAATGGGGATTTTGATTGAAAAAATGATCTTCTCACTTGATTGTTCATGTGTATTAGTGCACGATGGAAATGGTCATGTTAAAACTGTACAGCAAGCCTGTTTCTGATTATAGTTATCTCGAGTGGCGATGTTTCTGTAATCAACGCGGTGCTTTCTGGGTACAGAATTGTCCCGCAGTTGACACACATGGTACATAGTGCACTACTCCTTTAACCGAAACAATCTCATAAGTGAATTTCAATATGAGAATAGAACTCATAATGATGATATATGCATTGTAATACAATGTACCCACAAACACTCTTATGTTTGCTAACTATTAGGCCAACGTTGCAGACGCTGGCCCAATAGTTAGCAAACGTTGTGTAGCGTATTTGACCTATCATTCCGTAGATCGGGACTGCTCCCTGCCAATATGCGTGGGATACCCTGACACACACACTGACATCCGAGACGACCAGCCCTGCAGGCGTTTTGTCTACGCAATATGCATTATAGAGCAGTCCTTTATGAAACTCAGTCGCAGGATTACCAGTACATGTAGACTCGAACTGGAACGACGTTGACCCAACAGTTTTCTAACATTGGGTGAAAGACTCTTCTTGTCCACGAGTATTCTGACAAAGTAGTTTTTCTCTGTGTGGATTTAAATATCGTTAGATCCCCTCGCATTTCTCATCCAAATTTGCTGTAATTTCAGTACTTTCTGATCCATATTAATCTGCCGGATTTTCTGGGTATTAAATTTGAGAATGACATTTTTTATTCTGGCAGACAAAGGGTTCTTCTTATTATGCGAATGAAAAGAATTGTTTTACTTTGGCACACCGAGGGTTCCCCTTACGCCACATGACGTGCAGTCTTTGTTCTCTATAGTATCTGTGGCTTCTTTGTATACAGGATTTTTTTGACCTGTTGAATAAATAAATGAGAGGCTGCTGATAACGATATATACAGTACACCCTAGTTATCAACATTAGTTTATAGAGACAATACTAATAATACTGTTCAATATAAACAATCGTTCAATCTATTTACAGTACAGCATAGAAAAAGTGTATTTGACTTCAAATATGTGTATACAATTCACATAACACCATATTTGTAATTCAATTTAGTTTATCCTAGTATGTCACGGATTAAAAACTATTTGTTGTTCATGTAAAATTGATTATTCCAATTTATTGCTTGTGAATGTCCCAATAAAAAAACATCTTTGTAGTTGTGTCCGATATCGCTAACGTAGATTCCTCGCGTATATCATGTATATAAACCCCATATTACACAATCCACAAAAACGGATTTAAATGCGAAATTTGTTTGAAATTAAAAATACCTGAGAAAAAGGTTTACTGTAATTTTAAACAGTTTCAAAAAGTTATGTATTTAATATCTTAATATGGCACCAAATAATAAATGACATTTCACGTGGTTTAACCCTTTGAGTGCGGGGGTCGACTTTAGACGTTATAGATAATGACGTCTAAAGTCGACCCCCGCACTGAAAATATTAAAAATTTATAATGGTAGTAGGCATTCAAAGGAAGCGGAAAAAGCTGACCAAGACGTTTATGATGATTTTAAATTGAAAAAAAAACATTTGATCTCTCTATGCTTTAACTGCCAAATTATTCAATCTGAATTTTCACCCACTTGAAGTTGTGTCTCGCTGACGCGATCCACAACTTTAAGTGAGTGAAAATTATTCAGATTTGACAAAAATTGAGGTCAATTTTTTTCAAATATAGCTGATTGATGTCACATTTTATCTTTACCACGTTTAAAAGGTGGTACTTAATGTGCTAATAAAAAATGAAAATACAAATATATGAGGCACCGGCGGTTAAAGGGTTAATTAGAAACAGATATTTCAGCATTGTAGAAGTTAAAATGGTATGTTTTCTGTTGCAGGTGACGATGTCAGACAGAGCCGCGGCAGAGAGAGCGTGTAAAGACCCGAACCCCATCATCGACGGACGGAAAGCCAACGTCAACCTAGCCTACCTGGGAGCCAAGCCTAGGATACAAACAGGTGAGCGGCTAGTGCTCGAGTCTGTGAGCACCCAGCCCACGCAAGGCGCTTGTCCTATGCTAGCTATGCATTGCCAACATAGGTCCAGCGCCTTGTGTTTGCTGTGCTGTGGCATTGACTTATTTAACGAAGACAAGATTATTTTTTGATAGATTATTATTGCGATGATGCTTCATGAGGCTTTGTTGATGTGTAAAATCTTACATCAGATTAATTTTGGAAAAATAATATTTGATATATTATAGAATAATTCTAGGTGTGAACAAACCGGACGAATTTAATCCTACTTTATATTACTTATGAAACAATGAAACTATATTGATATTATGCCACATAATACAAAATGCAGAGAGGTAGACTCTATAATACAAGCCAGGATACAAAGCACTATTCATGTGGTGACTTAACGATTTGCATCTGGTAGTATTTTATGGCAATCCATAGAGACATCAATTTTATAACCCCTGTAGACAGTCAGATTTAGAATATTAAATACGATGTAAGCTCATCCTTGTCACCCTCAGTACTATGCTGGCTCAATGGTGGGCGAACTAAGGATATGTTGGACCTAGATTTAAATGACGTCGGGAAGACATTCCAATAAGATCCCCCATACAATACACCCCTATACAGAGACACATCCTGTGGTATACTACTGAAAGATGGCCGACTAAATATAATTAGCATAATTAGGTCAATAAATATTTATGGCCAGCCATTTAGGCATAAATCGCTTTCTGAGATTAAGGTGCCCAACATAAAATCTGACATTGAAATCGTTCCGGGGTCGTCATATATATGGCTCGCCATTGGTGCTTAATTAATGTTTTATGGTTAAGATAAGTGTGTCTTGAATTCTTATGTGTGAAAATATTACGATTTGGCGCAGATACTCTGCTGAAACGAAACTCTGACCCAGGGCTGGTACAGTGATGGCCAGCTTCGCAGACGGTGGTCCAACGTTTGGGATCCAACATTGGGTCAATGTGTTGGGTTTGCTGGATAATCTATAGCTACCGGCTAACGATACGCATTGGTACAAAGCTGGTCCGATGTTGAGTCAACGTCTGCGACTGTGGCTCAACTTTGTTCCAGCTTTAAAAACTTGTACAAGATATTATGGTTGTCATATCAAATTTACCCATTTATATTTGTCATGACTTGAACCAAGTTAGAACGGAATTTTACAATGTGCGGACTGGTATATTTGTCAAACTGAATTTTACATCCAATCAACAAGGAATTCTACACATATTAACGTCACAAAGAAAAACTAATAAATTATTATTTTCTTAGATCATGGCATTCTGCTATGTATTCTAAATATATTTTAATTTGAAAAGGTTTTGTCCATATGAATACACCTAGTAAACACAAAACATTTTATAACCTTTATACAACGTCTGCCCAACGTCTTCGACGTTGGCCCAACATAGTATAAATGTTATACAAAAGTTTTGTGTTTGCTGAGCAGTCACAGCTTTTTGATTGTATGAGGTATTTAGTCTTGCTCGTGATTCAGTCTTCTTGGATAGCTCGCCATGCAAAGCCAAAAGGCAGTAACTGCTTACTTTATAAGTAAGCAGTTACTGCCTTTTGGTTTTGTTCACCTTGTCACGGTGAGCATGTCGTGACATGTATGGTATGCCAGTCCTTATGCAGTCGATCTGTGGTTGTGATTGCACGGTACGCGCCACCCTGGCTTTTGTTTAGGGCCTCTCCGCGTGCCATACCTCTCGCCATGTGTATTAATTCTGATAATCATGGCGCACACCAACGACAGATAACTGGTTCTTGTTCATTTGTTAACCCTATAATCCCAATAGCTAAGCCAACGTTGGATAGATTTTGGGGCAGCGATCACGACGCTGGCCCAACATTAAACCGACGTTTGTTCAACTTTCCTGGCAATGTCCATTATAATTTATATGAATAATTTGACATTATCATCTTTTTAAACATTTCAATTTTAATATAATCATGACTTAAAGTCCGCTCTAATTTCTATGATATAGTATCATTGCAAAATAATATCCACTTGACTTTATAATGTCATCGTGTGGACCCCAATTTAATAGACAGCTTTTTATGTATTTTACTGCGCGTTCGAAAATCGCAAATCTGAATTTGCGAACTTCAAGTTTAGAGTTCCTAGACTTAATCCACCTTACGACCGTGCGGGCTAATCCTTTATGAATCAAAATGGCGCCCTGACACATTGTCGGCCGCGTTATTAACAAACAACATATACCACTGATGGCCTGATAGTCTTGTAAATAATTGCATTTGTCATCGGCTCGGTCCTGGGTGTTGAAAAGAATAACAATAATAATATACTAAGCCCACTGAGCTCCCACAGCAACGTAAGCCGGTGTTCACCCTTGGAGTGCTAAAGTAAATAATTTGAAGTTGTGTCTAAAATTTTTGACAGTTTGATCACTGAGCCATTGAATTTAAATTTACAGGCACTTTTACACAACTTCAAGTGACTGGAAATGTATGTTAGTTATTATTATTATTATTATTATTATTGCATTTATATTGCGCCTTATCTCAATTGATTCTAAGGCGCAGAGTAACTTGGCAAGGCCTGTTATCATTCAAATTCCAAGTCAGTCTCCTGGGACATAGTTGTGAAATTGAGATAGTTGTGAAATTTAAGTCACAATTTATATCAGTGTTTCAAAATTGAAGGCATATTTTACTGTAAACAGCTTGTTATCAGGGGTTATACAGGTGCTAATGTGAACACAGATTGTCTACTGTAGTCGATATCAGTGCTCTATGGGTTAATTTAGTTACCTGAGTTAGGAGACTGAGTTAATTACCTGTTAGAACTCTATACTATGGTCGACAGGTAGAATGTTGATTCAACAAGCTCGCAATAGTTCGTTTACCATTATATAATATCCGTTTACTACTCCTAGAATTTCAGGTGTTTTTGTTTCTCACAACCTGATCAATATATAGCATTTTATTTCTTCATTGATAATATTCATGCATTAATAATATTCGTAAAATGGAGTCGTCTAAGACAGTAAAATTACAGTACAATGCTATGCATATTGCTATATTGCTCATTTGTAACTAAAGTGTCATGTTTCACGTGCATAAGAATGTAAGATATGACACTTTAGGTCCAAGACGACGATATTAACATGTTTGCCTTTTTGTTAGAGTACTATCCTTAACGGTTTTTTCCTCCATTTTTCTCGCGAACAGGTGTGAGCACGTACGGAGGACTGTCCCTATCAGAAGGTATGACGTAGTCAAGCACGATCACGTCATCATAGCCCTTGTAACGTTTCCAGATTTCGACCCCTGGGTATCAAGAGGTCCCTTCTGACACTTTGCAAAGTGGCGGAAAGGACCTTTTGATCACAGGAGTTGAAATGATCCCGTTCCCACCGTAAATAAAAACGATAAACGTGACGATATATGTATGTGCACCATCAATGTATTGATCTCCTTGGATATGAAAGGGTGTATCTGCCACTTCACAAAGTGGCAGATAAACCCTTTCATTCCCGAGGGCTCCAACTTAAGCTATGTATATCACAAGCCTTAAAATCATGTGAGTGGTAGTGGAACCGTAACAGCAACAGATATGGCTCGAAACCGCTCAGCATGTATTTCATTTTCTATATTATACATATATCTGAGTGCACACTTTCAAATATCGTTATCGGTATCGTTTTTTTCTGGTGGAAACGGATCTCTAGCCTTCTAGTTTACCATATGTAGATTGCTACACTGTACAACGCTTCTCTCTTTCTATCAAAATTACATTTTCTGTTGTAGTTGTAAGTACGTAGATTAAGAGGGATGGGGTGTTTCCAAAACTATAATTATGAAATTTAATCCCAGTATTTTTCCAGTTTAAAACAATAACCACCATTATATGCTCGTCTCACGCTTCATCACCATGAGCTTAAAGTGCCGTGAATGTAAGCCACCACACCTTAATACTTAGGCAGCGAAATAGCCAGCACACCTTCTTGTAATTTAGAATCAGTGATAGTTTTCTGTTATATATGCATGAAAACACCCCATTACACCCTTGACCCCGCGTATAGCCACCTGCAATGGCTCACAGGCAACCGAACAAAGTCTGAAATATCCCAACTTGGTGGGAGTTGGAAGGATGTAACTTTGCACTCTTTCTATGCCAAAAGGACGATAAACGAAACCAAGCTGATCTTTCTTCCATGCTCCATAGTTATTAGTCCTATACGCTTGTCAGTGCTTGTAGTCCATGATAGTCGCTGGAAATGTATTTGTCTGTATTTGTTTAATGTTACACGTAGCTTATTGTATGTCACATGATTCATGTTGTGATTCTGATAATCTGATAATGTATAGTGTTAAAATTAAAGAATCTAGAAAACTGAAAATGACTATAGAAACCACTGTGCTATAGCTCTAAAACGAGGCCATAAACGCCATTCTAGAAGTAATGCACAAATTAAGGAGAACAGATACAGAAAAGGGCCGGACCACATGTTTGTCACTGTGTTTGTGCAAATACACCGCTCCAAGCTGTTAAAAGGCCGGAAATATGTCGCGATTTATTTGGCACTATAAAATACCCTTCATTTTACAAGAGTAGGGTAAAGTCCCGACTTCGGGCTTCTTCTGTCGCCATATTGCCACCATGTACAGAAAGCGACGTAGAGCAATAATCTCTCATTCGACGAAGATGGTATGAAGCTTTTGATCAGACTATCCACGTGCGAATTGTACTGTGCTCGCAGATCAGCACTTGTGGAGTCGCGTCAACCTTTTCACTACCATACATGACGGAAATTTCCGTCGTCATTCGTCAACGAACGTAACCATAAAATGACACAAATTTTCGTCAAATATATACTACATTTATGTATTTTTCGTCATTTGAAGCTGGAAATTGCGTTAGCAATTCCAGCTTCAAATGACGAAAAATAGAACTCCTACACCAGTATATCTGGATCCTGGCATGCACCCCGGCCTGGAAGTTAAAGGGTTAATGGAAATTCACGTGAGCGAGGGGATCGAAGTGTCTGATTACAAAATATGGCGATCCTTTCCAGACAGGTCAACAAAGAAGACATGGGGACCCCCCGCCAGGACGTGTATTACCGCACCTCTAAATATGGCACTGGTATTATTCCGATCTGGATCAGGTCTACCTATCCAACGGACCAGAACTAATAGGGAGCTTCAAACTGTAGCTCCAGACAGTTACACATGTCTAACCAGTGCTGGTTTTATTGTTGAGACACCTGACCAGCATTAAACCGGGATATATACTTAACCACTTCTCCCAGTTTTATATAATTTCAGTCTCGTAAATTTACCACTTAAACAATATTTCACACAACATTCCTATTTAACTACAACTGATTCACCATTTATTGTGCGGTGGGGATAATATTGACAAAAGATCTTCATGTACTATTCCTAGTCCACAAATTGCACCATATCGTATTTCTCAAGCAGTGCCAGAATTGGCAGGTCTGATTTTATGTACATGCATTGTCATTATCACATATCAGACTATTATCTTTCCATACGGCACGATGCCTAATATAGCGTGCATTTTGGCCTTTTTTGGTAATTCTAGTGTCATTAAAAGATTGAACTTCTATATTTTATTTTATATCCTTTATAATATGTTCATGATATCTTAAAGACTGGCGGTGACGCACACAAATTATCAGCTTTTGTAGCCAGACCCTCGTTTCTCTCTCAGTTTTTCGTATTTTTTTTCATGTATTTTTTTTTATTATTATTGAATTATAAAACATTCTAGATAAAAACATTCTATGTTTCAGCATTTCCAGGTTTCATGAAAGCAGGTCTACCCGGAGTTGCCGCGCTTCCAGGCCAATACGGGTTAGTACTACTGCTTTTAGTCTAACCCCTTCTCTGTGCTTTTATATGTGCATTCTCGTTAACAAATAGTGCTCGATAACTTAGCCATATCCTCTAGAGAAAGAGGACATGTAGACATTTGTCAAGAGTAACAGGAAATCGCGTTATTTTTTCTAAAACGTATACTTGGCTGATACATTTGGTAAAAAAACAGTACTTTGAATCAGAATGTCAAATATTAAACATGTTAAATGTCCCATAAATTGTTTTTTTTTAATTTACTTGGCTGATACATTTGGTATAGAAGATTAGGTATTTAATCTTATTTTAGGTCCCATTAATGCAATCCACAAAATATGTGTGAAGTTAACGGATTCTCGAAGTGAGGTTTTCAAAATGTACACCTTACTTGACAAGAGGTGTATTTAAAGCTGAAATCTGAAAATCTGAAATCTTACTTTTACCACCAAACTAAATCTGTAATAGTCTCAATAGTATTTTGCGAAGTTGGAAATATTTTCATCAGACCAAATTTGTAGCAAAATTTTCAATAACTTCCTTTCTTCTTGTGTTGCTCCCGTTGTAGATGAGCTTTAATGTAGGCTGGAAGAGCCACCTTGAGGCTGGCCTCTCAATCCTATCACAGACGACCGTCAGCTTGGACACCGCACGGTGACCTTGACCTTGACCTATAGGGTACATGCGTTTGCCTGTGGTGTGGCTCACTTTAGACGTAGTTGCGCGTGTTGTTCCCAGCTAACAGGAGACATCCACCCAATGTTGGTTTAACGTTGGTCAAGCGTCGCAGACGCTGGTCCAACGTTAAACCAGCATTGGGCGGCTGGCTCGTGGTTGCCGGGCTAGTGGTGTGTGGTAATATGAGTTCAATTTTTGGTTGGATGTCTTTTTTACGTCGAGTTGCTCTTTCACATATTATACATTCATAATAATAATATAATAATTAATAATAATAATATAGCGCTGGCTATTAACGTACATACATACATTGTAAACTTCTCTCTTGATGACCAGTTTCTATTTGTTTCTCACACCATGATTGTCATTATTTGAAATGTGTCCCAGTCCTACCGCTGCCACCAAGAAAACCAGAGTGATTTCAATCAGCAATAATGAGAATAACTGAAATAATTCTTAGAAGTTGATTTTTCTGTGTAGATGCTGGTACGTGCCAACCAAACGAAGACGTCTTCTTTCATTTCTATTGGAATTCTAATGGAAATTAGAGAAATGTTTAAAAGTTAAAAGAAAGTTTAAATAATAATCCACAATCTTCACAAGATTTTCCGTGGGGCGAGACCCCAGATGTCAACTAACATTAGACGTTGACCTAATGTTGTGTTAATGTGGAATCATTAAACCAGCACATGGTTAACGACTCGTCTTAGTTGAGAAGTTTCAATGATTTTTTGGACAATTTCGAAGGACCAAAGTTTTGCATTCAAGTTTTGATCAACCACGTTTACCCAATAACGTTTCGTCGACGTCTTTGGCTGGCTTGGATGTTTGGGGTGATTTTTCATGATAATATCTTGATTCTCTGACAACCACTGTATAATGCATCTTCCTCTACCTGTCAGGTGCTACGTGCCACTGCATTGAGTGTTGCTCTAGTGAGTGACACCCTAATGATTGGTACATTGCACTTGGTAGTTAGGGCACGATATGTGATATTATGTTGACTGTTTATGCACTTGGTCATTCTATGTGACATGTCTCATTCTGTCTCTATTACTAACATAATGACCCATTAACTACCAGCGGCTGTCATTTTATATTCCTTTCGATTTTTTTTAAAAAAGAACAACATATAAGAATATTAATATGTGATAATACTGCGCTCAAAATGTTTTTGATTATAGTCTACAGTACACTGAAAATGTGGATTTTATTGCGCCCAATTAGATTTTTATTCACATTAAACGCATCGAAAAACGTGGGTTGACTAATTAATTGAAAGCTACATTTAGACTTATTACGTATCAAAAAGAGTGCCATAAGACACTGAACTAATGTTGGGTTAATGTTGGGCCAGTGTCACAGACTATGTGCTAACCATAATCCAACAGTGCTTAAATTTCTTTCTTCGACAGTTGCGTTTGCAGACCACCTATTACCAGAATTCATACACACTCCAACAAACCCAGAACTTTACCAAATATTGCTTCAATGCTGGCCGACTGTCCATGATGCTGGCCCAACATTAAAACAACATAGGTTCAATGTCTCGTTTTTTTGAGGGGTTTATTCTCCCGTGCGTGATCAGTGAGGAAAACTTCTTAAATAAGCCGTCTATATACGATAGCTCGTCGAGCACACATTGTTTACAAACGAAGACAAATATGAGGTGCTGCTAGCACGAGGCGTTCAACCAATGTTGGTTCCACGTTGACCCACCGTTGGCCCAACGTTAAACCCACATTGTTTTAACGCCCCGTGTTTGCTGGGGTGCAGGCCTATGTGCTCGCCCTCAAACAAAACGTCTCCGGCATTCACCTCTAATGGACCCTGCTCAGCCAGTGGATTCTGCAGACTCTAGATCAAATATTGCCACAAGGAGGAGGGTGTGCGCTACCGCACCCGACAGGCACCGGACTTTGCCACAACGTCGGTTCAGCTACTCGGTCACGGATTATACACGACGTGCTGATTTCATGACAGATTTCGTGAGCATGCGCAATTTCGAGGACTTCACGCCTTGGTACATCAATTAGTCTCTTTAAGAACTTTCAACTCGACCGCTCGTGAAATTTCCACTTCGCCGTACATTTTCTAAAATGTCTGGTGGTCAATAGGACGCAGTCTGTAGTGTCGCAGTTTTGTGACCTGCTGTGCGATGTGTTTTTGGACCATGTGTGTTAATACACATTTACGTTCCTAAGTAACTTTTCGACTTGTTTTGGAAATATTATCTGCTGAGGGCAGGGGTTGGCAAATATATCCACTTGCATTGCTCAGTCTGCTCTGCAATCACTATCACTTTTGATAGTGACGGCACTATCACTTTTGATAGTGACTTCGTCAAGTTGCAAAATAAAAGTGTCGTCGGACCAATTTGAATTTCGTGAAAAAAATAGCCTGTCGAAAATGTCTACGTTTACGGTATATTATTCAAGAAGATAAGTAGTGTTTGCTCTCCGTCGACGCCACAGGTGACAAAGGATTTTTTCCCCTAAAAATAATGTAGTGCGTCTTAGTACCCAGTCAGTAAGAAACTGCTTAGTGAAGTGGCATGCTGCCGCGTTTGCATTTGCATCAATAGCGGGAATGATCTTGTGAATTCTGAAAGCCATCTAATTTTTGCATATATTTTTTAAGCTGCGCACAAAATGCGTCAGAGACGACGATGTACTGTCTGCCATTCTTTAAACTGTATTTATTTTTAATTTAAGGAATTTGATGGGGTGTATTGATGGCGTGGATACTTTTAAAGGTTTTACTCAGTTGGCGCATAAAGATGTTAAATTTCATTAATGTATAATCTTGACTAGTCATTCCAATTGAACGTGCGACCATTGTCCTGCTACAGCGCTGCCCCAGCATTAAGCCACCAAAACGAGATATTGACCCAATGCTGGTTTAATGTTGGGCCACTGTGTACGACGCTGGCCCAGCATTAAACTAGCATCGGCTTAGGGTCTCGGGTGTTTGCTTATTAGAGTAATGTCGGATACACGAGTACATGTAAACACACCTTTCAAGTTTAAAAACCGAAAAGAGGGATTACGCTGATTGTGAACAAAGGCATGGCTGCGCGATAAATGTGAAATGATAGGATATATATACCTTAAACCTTTTTACGCTAAACTTTGGGTTGTGACATACAAAACCTATCATGGGGTGGGATGTCACGCATTGCCCCTTACATCGCCAAGTACGACTATAGGCTTTTTCAGTCTATTTAAGTCACTGTTATTGGGAACGAAATGAGTGTTTAAATATCAAGATTTGCAAATGTTTGGTCTCGTGAGTAATTTTCACTCACTTGAAGTTGTGGGTCGCGGTAGCGACGCACAACTTCTTCAAGTGAGTGAAAATTTAAATTATTTAACTCGCAAAGCGCTTCACGAGTCGAGTTGTACCGTGCGTTTTTCGCGATTACACCCTCAGTCGGTATATTTGCTCCCGGTCAGATTACCGTCGAGGTGCAAACTAGCCGGACTATTATTTACCGCTCCGACTGAGAACTGGAAGGCCAATAGATACACGCCTCAGTGACTCCTCGGGGGACTAATACACCTTGTTTACTGAACATCGGCCGCTGCAGATTAATACCATGGGCATAAAATAGCTATAAACAACGTATGCCAGACTCGTTCTAGACCTAGGCCCCTATACATTTCTGAAATTATTTAATGGCCAGTCCATGTCACAAGTTGATTCGGTTGATATCACAAGAAAATTCACAACTAATATTAGTTTTTCTGTGTACATTTCTTTTCACGCCAATTCTCTTCGGCATACTGCGGAAGTTTCACTTCAGACACGCAACGTTCATACTCTGTTTGTTTTTTGTTGACCCTACGTTGGTTCAATGTTGGCCCAGGGTCTCGGACGCTGGGTCAACATTAAGCCAATGTAGGGCTAACGCTACATGTTTGTGCACCGTCCTAGAATCGATGACTTAACTGCATGAATTTTAGCGAGTGTTATATATTCTAAAATGTGACTCACTTCCACTGAACAGGGATTATACGCCCGGGTCACAGGGGTCATTGACTGAGGGTCAGAGGTCACTGGCTGGGGGTAGATACGCCTTTACCCTGTGGGGAAGTTTTTACCTGTGTCTTCCTGCTCTCAATAGAAAGCCCAGACAATGAGGATTTAAAGTGAAGGGGACTCATCTCGTATATCTGTTGACAGTTGGCTTGAGAATGAGCTGTCCATGTTTAGTGATAAAGAGTGATTTTTATATAACGTTTTTATGACACACCACCCACTCTAATGACATGTACGGACATGTTAATATTCCACAAAGGAACTCGCCGTGTACACAAGTTGTACACTACATACAATACATACTATTACGGCCATAAAAATTGAGTATATACTGATATATGGTGCTCTATAATCCAACCATTATGCTGTTATTACATTTTTATTATGATTACCTTTCCACAAGACATTAGAAGCATACGATGAAAAAGATAATTGTCTCCACGGTTTGATATTTTATGGATCGTTAGAATTTTTTTAATCGTCCCGTATTTCTTCTGTAACCCTATTAATCGGACCATAATAATAATTTCTATATTCATATGAGGGTATAATAAACAGGTTGGTGCATCTAATATACTTTGTTCAAAGTAATATAAACACATGGTCAGTGTTCATGCGCACCATGCTATGTAAAATACTGGTTGTTGCGTAGCTCGAACGTCATAACAATTACTCTTCAGGCTAGAAAATTCGCTGTGGAGGCTCCAACATGATGTGTTTTTTGACATTTGCCAGGCATCCATTATGAGGTCAGGTGAGGTTACCATGGTTACTGATCTACGACCCGCCATTTCTGCGCAGTCATCAGCTGTTCCGTCTGCCTATTAGGACTCTAACTCTGTATCCCAGTCACGAGGCATAAGCACGATGCTGGGCGAACGTCCGCCCGACGTTAGTGACGTCGGCCCAGCATTGGCTGTGCGTTATTTCGCAGCGTCCCAAACCACACCGGGATCGACGTGGCTCGCATACACACCTGCCTTCGTTTCATCCGCAGTTCCATTCCTGCTGCCAACCTCCCGGAAAACACGGCCTGTTTAGCCAATACTGATTCAGTGCTGGTCCCAGCGTCCACATCAACATTGAATCAACATCGGCTATATTCGTTTAAATTCGTTTAAAAATGACTGAATACTGGACGCTTCTGAAACGCTCGCCCAACGCCGTGGTCACCAGTGACCACCAGATTAGCTGCATGCAATCTGCTTGGTCAAATCCAAGACGGCGAAGAATTTCAAAACTCTTGGTAGACTAATGGATATTGTGTAGAATGTGGAATATATATTGAATAAGTAGCCCGGTAAAAATTGAAGAAAGTCATATTTAAAAATGACACAGCAATTTGATAGGACAGTCAGTTTATACCATTGACATGATTGCTGACGGCAAACTCTCAGAACTCTCACTCAGAACTCTCAGCTTATCGCAAGAAACCCTGTCCAGATGCCACAAAGTCTGTACAACTGTCTCCTAGACGACGGGACGACGTCGGTCTAACTGGCCCAACGTTGTATATGCACTGAATAGCGTCTTATATTAAATTGGCCGATATATCTATATGCTCAACAAATATAAGACCTTGAATCTATGTCGGTTCAGTGTTGGGCCACCGTCTACAATGTTGGCGCAGCATTGAACCAACATAACCTGCACATCTGGAGTTTACCGGGGGGGGGGGGTGACTAGCTGGTCATTCAGTCGAGTGATTTACACACATGAGTGGTCAAGGCGTGATTTATCATGTTGAAAACTAGCGTAACTCAAGCTTGCCAGATTCTCCGTTGATGCCCCTCGTTCGCTCTTGCTCCATCTTCCTTCGGCTGAAATGTCACGGTACATTGGCGTGTGTTAAGGATCGAGTGTGTGGTGCGATCTCAGCATTGACTTTCACTCAATGTCGGCACAATGTTGAGCCAGCGTCGCAGACGGTGGCCCAGCATTGAACCGGCATTGGGTGAATGTCTTTTGTTTAGTGCGATGGGTTCAGGCTTCCGTCGTTTACTCTCAAACTCTACGCTATCTCAATGTTGTTTCAATGTTGGGCCTCTTCTGTTACGCTGGTCCAACGTTGTATAAGGTCTCACAACTTCTCAGTGTGCGTTGCTTACAACAAGCACTGAAAACTAGTTGCAGACAAGTGTACTAATTTCACAGCAAATTATTGTGACATTCGTATGTTACTTTCCAATCAAACATTGACTTAAGTAGACATACTGAACACGTTATTATGTTAATTATAACAAGATATAATTACCAGATTATTCGGTGCCTACATGAGGATATTCATGAGCTACAGTCTTTTTAGTGCCAACAAGATTTGAGCATATACACGTACCACATTGATGGGCATAGCTATTCGGCTGTGTAACTGTTCATTGCTTACTTATCAATTAAACATGTACCACTAGGTTCGCATCGCAGAACAGAAAACTGCCATGCAAAAGCAATAGTCAATAACCGCTTCCCAGCAGACACAAAACGTTGACATTTTTTACCTTCACCTTTGCCTTTTTCCTTGCCTTTTTCCTTGACAGGTGAAATAATCCCCTAGCTCGTTGTTTCCCCGGTCTCCCCAAATTTCTCCCATTTCCCATGTACGCTTGTCAATCTACTAAACAGCGAATTATCTTTTTTTTTTGTGAACTTTTGTCCAGGCGGCTGTCGATAGCTGCTCGATGTGTCTTCCTGCTGCGGGAACATGTCTCTTTAGTCAGCTGATATCGCAGAAATGCAACTCTAATGGTCACAGTGAAAAATTACTTCTGCGCCGATACCTCAAACAGGTGTTCTTCGTGGACTTTTTGTGGGGCTTTCAAGCGGTTTCTCAACCTGAAAAATGGACGCAGTTTTGGCTTAATGACAGGCCAGCACCTGCCAATGTTTGGCCGGCTTTGAGCCGTCTTTGTGTGTCTGTCTTCTGAGCTTTTCGGATGATGTATCTACAGGTAGCGAGGCATCTGGGAACCATGGCCGGGTTTGCCTTTTTTTCTGTGGAACACCCCTTGTCTTACTTTATCTTATTTAATTGTTATTTATTTTCTAGCTTCAAGTGACGAAAATTGTTTATATTCATGGAAAATATATATCTATAATATTGAAGTATTGGATTAATCAAAAACTGATTTATCAAATTTAGTGATATTTCTCTTGATCTAAAAAATGATTCAAACCATCTTTATACTAACGGCACACTTTATTAGTTGTCGCACATAGCTTGGCGATTGAAGATAAGGAAGTACAATTCGTGACAAGTCACAATAGTACTCCGACGATGCAGACGGTGGGATACATTAATTTATGTTGGCGTCACCCTCATCATAATATTATTTGTATATCAATAGTGTCATTTTCTTGGCAATTATTGAAAATACCTGAATGTCACGGATGCATCTCGTCATCTTGGTGAGATGATTGCTTGGTGCGGGCTGTAGTCTGGTGGTCTGTTGGCACCCCGGTAAACACACAACATTTGTATAACATTTATACAACATCGGCCCAACGTCTTCGACGTTGGTCCAACATTGTATAAATGTTATACAAATATTTTGTGTTTGCTCGGATGGTACTACTCCGCCTTATCAGCTGTTCTTGCTTTTCAACGTCTGAGCGCTTCTGGTTCAGCGTGGCATACATTGGTCCTAGTTTGACCCATGGTTGCCGTCGGCTTCTGCCAGTACGAGTTCTAGTGCTGCAGATATAATGAACTTGGCTGAGAAGAGTCACAACAAACCGCGCAAAACTGCCACCCTTCCTTGGAGCAGGCTGCATGCCTGGCGATAATAAGTGAAGATACAAAGTTTCAACCCGATGATGCCGTCTAGCGGTATGGCAGAACATTATTCACTGGAGCCGTTTCATTAGGGTTTCATCGCGTGAGCTGCGGGTGAACCGGGCCATTTGAAGTTTTGTCTTGCAATATCAACTTTTTCATTTTGTGTGCAATACTTTATGCCTAGAACTTTATATAGGAAACCCCTTTGATTTATACCTATAGTCGGTCCCGGTGAATCTGTTTGGGTAGCTAACGCCACATGGCGTTATCCACCCAAACAAATTATATCAGGTGATAATTTGTAGATTTTTTGCCCTTTATACAGTAGATTTTTATACTCGACACAAAAATCATCTGTATTATAGGTCATTTTGTTAATATGTATGCTATAGCAGGGATGACGTTTTGTCCTGTATACGGCACATTTTTATTACAAAAAAAATATCACAAAAAAATATCACAAACAATACTGCCACATAGATCATAGGTGGAGGTTAATTGTGTTGATTCTTCGCCTCGTTTTTCTCTTCTCTGTTGATCAGCTCTCCCTGTTGAATGACCTGACATCTCTAATAGCCCTACCATAATAACATAAAATGATAAATTAACAGGTCAAGATAGCATCAGTGTATTCATTATCAACCAAGTTGGACTGTTTTCTGTCTACAGTTTATGTTTTATAAGGCTTCAGAATACAATGCGAGTATAGTGTGTGACCCAGCATTGGTTTAACGTTGGACTGACGTCCTCAACTTAGGTCCCGCGTTGGTTCAACGCCGTTCAAATTCGGGATTTTTGCGTGGTCTGCTCCGCTTGCTGCCGGCTTCCTCCGCGGCTGCGCAGATCTGTTTGCCTACGTCACTACCTGTCAGGGAACATTTTGTGCTGACTGCTGCCCGTCTGTCAAACTGTCCTCTCGTTTCTCCACTTCTCCATCCCTCTCTCCTAGTTTTGCTCCTGATCGCCCATCCCTGTCCTAACAAACAAGGGACGTTGACCCAATGCTGGTTCAATACTGGTCTAACGTCGCAGACGTTGGCCCAGTATTGATCTAGCAATGTTTGTTGGGTTGCACGCTGGTTCAAGCAATTCTTCGGTTGAAGGTGGGTGGTTCGGTTCATGGATTGATGAGACTTGGGCAGACAACCGATAATAATGCATTTCTCAAGCTATGCGATTTTTTTGTGGGCAAAAATAAGACTTTTCGGAACACCCTGACCATTCTGCCTATGGAAACTGAAACTGTGCTATATCTTTAGATGTATGCAATACAGTTGAAACTATGATGTTTTGCAGATCAAAGTCAAAGCTTAGAAATTTTAATGGGGTGCTTTATGAGGAGAATTAAACTTCTAGAAAGTTTCGGATTCATACTTCGCAGACACTGACACAAAATACGAGAAAATGAGAAAATATATTCTGCAATTCATAGATAAACAGCCTTTGCATCATGACTATTTATATATATTTGCAGGAACGTTTACACTAAGGAGGTTATATGGATAACCTCCTTGGTTTACACCTATCGCATTAAAAGAATTAAAATATTTATAATGTAAAATGTATTTGATCTCCACGGTTTATACAAAAGTATTTCAGTGTCGTGGGGGTTGAGTTAGAACTCTGTATCTATAATCCCTTTTTTCAATCATGGACCACGTAACAAGTCTGGTCCATTCTCCACGGATCGGGACACGAGTGAGACCTTTCATCCCAGGAATGGAACCAGGAATAAGTGGTTCTACAGATCCTGTGCGGCATAATGATGAACAACAGGTGACGGGAATAGCTTGTGACCTCTGACCCCCATCCTGGCAGCCATTGACCCGCACCCGTCAGCGCCTGTGATAGGACGCCTTGCCGACGACGCCATTCTTGTTCTCTGTCGTTCGCCAGATGGCGACCGGGTGACAAATGCTTCCTGTTCCGGTAGCGGCGCGTGGATGGTTTTTAGGTACCGTAGATGTCTGAATTTTACCCTCGTTTCTTGTCTTGGGAGATTCTCACCCAGCAACATGAGGCACTCACCCAACGCTGTATCAATGTTGGCCCACCGTCATCGACGCTGGCCCAACATTGAAACAGTATTGGGTGAATGCCTCTTATCGTGCTTGCTAGGTGGTGACCCTGACATATTTTTTATCATACAATAAAACTACAAGCTTTTTAAGTTAAAATATGCCTTCAATCTTGAAACACTGATATATATTGGGACCTAAATTTCACAATTAACATAAATTTTCAGTCATTTGAAGTTGTGGATCGCGGTAGCGAGACACAACTTTAAGTGACTGGAAATTTAAAATTCAATAGTTCAGTGTTCTAAGGGTTAAATATAGTAAGATTTGAAGATATATCAATCAATGGGATTGAACACTGACTCTTAATTCCCGGAATACATATTACCAGAAATGCATTTCTGATATTATCTAACAGCAGAAATAATCTTTTTTTTTAATCTACACATAATATAATCTATTATATAATCTGTTATATATATCTAACAGCAGAAAAATCTTGTTTTTTAATCTACAGATAATATAACAGGCTCATAGTTTTACGTCGGCAAGATGAAAAGTGACCGATATCTACATAAAAATAGTTTGTGAAAATCGTAAATGTTACGAGCAAGTCCTGATTTACAGTATCCCACTAATACAGCATGGCGGGGGTGTCCCTCGCTCCAGAGGCCACAGTTTATCTGATTACAAAAACAGGGTCCGTATTGTGGAGGACGGCGATGATCCAGATCAATTAGAGGCGGATGGTTTATCTCCAGTTATCTCTTCCTGTTGATATATTGATTGCCTAAGCGATATCCAAAAAGGACTAGAACAATCTATTGACTTGATGAGAGCTTGTATTTTTTCTACCAAAGGGTTTCTGAATCCCAGCATGACACGTTGACCCACTGTTGGTTTAATGTTTGGCCCAACATTAAAGCAACAGTGTGTCAATTTCCCGTGTTAGCTGAGTATTATGTTAGCACTTGTCTTGAATTTAAATAGTATTATGTTTTCCCAATTTCTTAAGTATATTGTGACTATTTACTTCTATGGTAAAAAAAACATTATTTTTTCTTTTTAAAATTGAAAATAATCATCTTAATCTACAATCAAGCCAATCATTTGTATGTTGCTGCTGTAATGTTGATGAAGCCAATTTATTATACATGTACACATTCATATTTTAGATCTCAAATAAATATTTAATTACTTGCACTTTTAGCTACGATGGTGTGTAGATTTACATCTCAATCGGGAAAAACACAACATCTCAGGGTGGTTTTCTTGGTCTTGGCCAATGACTTACTAACGTGATACAGTGCCTAGATACCTATATCAGGATTATTCTGAATTCAGTTATGGCAAATTGTCGCGTTTTCTGATGATTTTGTCGCAACCAGTTGCTCTGGTGTCCCATGTGTCAGATGGTAGCAGTTCGTGACGGTCGTGATACTGCAGTGCGGTGACAGTGTCGCGTGACAATGCCTTCCCCGTGAGGGCTTTGCCTTACATATTGCATTTGCCTAGGCCTGGTCCCAAGGCTTGCATCTGAACGCGCCATCCAGACGTTGTTTCAATGCCGACCCGGCGTCCGAGACGCCGGCCTGTCATTGAAACAGCATCTGGCAGATCATCGCCCCCATGCACCATATGACCAGTCTCATCAATATTTCAGAATCGCGCGCGCGTGCGCCGTGCTAATGGGGGAGACGCGGACGGGAGGGGGTTTAAGCGGACTCCATGGAATGCCGACAAATCTACGTGTGTCTGTCACTGTCACCCGGACGCACACTGCGAGCCCCAAGAGAAATAGCAGAAAAGTTAAAACAACAGGTCCAGCGTGTCCAACCAAGGGGAATACCAGCTGGTTTTGCAATCAAGTTGTACATACAGGACTGTTAGAGACCTCTCGTTATATGGATCTAACTTTTTCGTGCATGTACAGAGACTGTCGGTTGGACTCCGTCCAAAAGTGCCATTTTGTCTGAGTGTCCAAGGTTAATTAGCTGATTATAGAGTACAAGAAGGATCAGCTGGAACGGTATATTGGTATGATAGAGGGGCTGATCCAGAATTGTAAAAAGGAGGGTCCGATTTAAAAAAAATTGTTCTTCCCAGTTATATATCAGTATTTGAATCTCACAATTTACTGAGGTAGTGCCTCAAGGTGTGGCACTACTTTATTACTACTTTATTACTACGATATTTTGGCATCGATGTTTATGCATTTTAGTTCTGGAACTGACCCCCCCCCCTCTCTCTCTCTCTGGATCCACCACTGTGGTATACATTATCAGGCTATGTTTTGGTTGTGTGAGAAGACTCCTGTTGGAAATGTCGCAGTTTCCATAAAAAAATTGTGAAAATAATGTGGCTGATATTGTACTTTTTTACGTTTGAAATGTTGTCGAAGGCAAATTTTGAACCCCCCCCCCCCCCCAAGACGCATTGCCAGTTTTCAGCTCGCCCTTTAATTTTCCGGCTGATGCAAACGGTCCTGTTCTGGAGCGTGTCACTGGACACGGCGGGTTTCCTGTCCAGAGAATAATGTACCAAAGACAAATGATCATGGACCCCTTTTGTCCACGTATTCCCCATCTCCCCTACCAACCCATCAGAACGGGAGACGGTCACTCTGTGTCGGTTTAACATCGGGCAGGTCGACGGTGGCCCGATGTTAAATCGACACAGGGTCAATGTCTGTCGTTCAGACTGGTCTAGCACTGGTGTGGACTTTAATTATTTACCCAGCTGGTCACAGTGCCTGTCCCGACTAAGCCACGTGACACGAGACATTAGCAGGAGATGGCGAGGTTAGAGAAACGACCGGAAGGCTGTGGAGCGAAATTATTCATCCTCCTTCCCGGCGATCGCCGGTTTCTGGGTTTGTCTCTGTGGTCATTAGTGGGGTCATTGCCTTACATTTCAAATGGGCACTTCTGTCAAAGTTGTTTCGACCTCATTGTCCTGTCATGTCGCATGTTAGGTGTCTAGTACTTTAGTGTCGCATATTCTGCATCCGTCCTTCTGTGTGCTGATCGTTCGGTCATACCAAGGATACTAGAACTGTTCTAGCATCTTTGGTCAAACCATGGCTTTGGAATCTTTCTAAACTCTATGGCCAGACCAAGGAGTTTATTTTTTAAATGCGCATATTTTACAGCAGAAAGGCCTGTTTATGTATGTAATATGTTTATGTCTATGACATAACAGGTCGTTCAAAAATGGACAAATTAGACACACTGCGACGCATTACAGAATGTTACACAATTCATGGAACCATATGTCTTGATAAAACGGCAATGATAAGTGCTTTGCTGATGGATTATTTCTTTGTTCAGGTTGTTAAACTGTAACATGATGCGCGAAGTAAGATTTAAAGTCGGAAAAACAACAACTTTGTGTTGATGGCTCACCGTCTGCGAGGCTGACCCAACATTATACAACCATTGCCCCAACCACATAAACCTGCACTATATCGGGATCTACCCAAAATCCAGATTGTGAGAAAAGTGGTAACACGTAGCTGCCTGGTCACTACCTATACAGCGGGGCAATCCATCCAGCTGATTATCAGGTCCCCAGATAAGCCAGCCTAATCCATTCTAGTACCCGCTATCTATTATCAGCAATCTATGGCTGGTTACAGGAATTCTTTAGGATCGTATATTGCAAGAGAAAAATAACAATTGGCCTGAGAATGTGTCAGAATAACTAAAAATAACTCCTAACAGTGTATTTCAATTTTCTAATGGCATGCTATTTTTCAACTGTTTTGAAATCTAATAAATAATTAGTATATAGGGGACTATTAAATTACACGAACAGTGGTGTAATTATTTGGATAACTTTCGCAATTGTTTTCTATATATAACACAGTGAAAAGCACCGAGTGTTTTCCAGAAATAACCTTCCCAAATTCCAGCTAAAGTAGTAGTATACCTTGGTCCCAATTCGTTGTCAAAAAACAAGTATAATTGATCAGGTTATCTCACTATGTTCAAATAATAGAATGATTGCACTGCATAATCAGATCTAGTCAATGAACCTTATTTCTCATCAGTGCGCTATGTACTGGTGTTTCTCAAATGCAAATAGCAGTGTTTTTTTTACTTTTCGAATAAGCAGTTACTCCCTTTCGTCTTTGCACCGCAGTACACAGACATGTAAAAGAAAACAGCAGTAACTGCTTACTTGAAAAGTAAGCAGTTACTGCCGTTTGCCTTTGTACCTCACACCTCGGGGTCTTTCAGTCACATGGAAACTATATTGTAATAGAGTGAGAGGTATTTGGTAGGACTTCTCCAGTTATCGCTGACCATGAAGGATCTGTCTCATGTCGCTGACTTGCTCGTTAGCGTGCAGGTTGGTGTACCTGGTGCATGCCCGAGGGTGGGACAAACATGTCAAGTAAACTGAGCAGTTGAGGTTGGCGCGGAGCCGGTTTAACGTTGGGAAAATTTGCGCTAACTGATCCAGAATTTAGCACTGATCATCTCCCAATCCTGCAGGGTATGCTCAGTCTGTTGGCTCAAATGGACGAATGTCATTGAGCATTGGCAAAGTTTTTGAGGAGGCACGTTGGCTATACCTGTGTGCCTGCGAGGCAACGCACTCAATGCGACGTACCGCTTCGACTGCCTCCAATTTGGAAGATTTAGCAAACTGACTTGTTTATGTCGCCCTGTCCTACAGAGTTATGTTGATGCATTAGCTCTACCTGCGTTCACGCCTTGTGATTAGCCTCGGCTTCTGGTTTCTATCAATTTTACATCAATATTCAAGGCCATCACAGCTGCATCCCATGTGGTTTAAAAGAGATAGGTCGTAGTATATGCGCAGATTCATCGCGATACTCCTCACCATGGTTTTAGCTAACTCACTGTGTGAAGTGAAAATAAATCCTCGCTGGAAATTACGGCATCAGTTCAAAACTTGGTTCAAAGCAAAGATTTTTCATCCAATCGATCTGGATTTAAGCGAGACGATTTTTCCTTCAAAAGTCCTTTTAATCTCGCTTCCTATAACCGCAGGTGGTAACATTCAAGCGAATTTCCTTGTTTTATGTAGGTGTTGGTCTAGCACAAATATTTCGGCACTCCTTTTTATGAGAACAGAACGGCGCATTTCAACACAAAAGATGCATCCCTTCAAAGCATAACTGCGTTTTTCCAGGGAGTTTAGTCCCCATGGCAACCAGGTATACTTGGAGTAGGGGGGGGGGGGTGTCTTGGTGCCAGCAGCCTCGCCAGACTTGGCCCGGGGCCGTCCAGACATTAACACATGGTTCACTAATCCGCTCCGAATTCTTGACGTCTCCGTCGATTATTATCCACATGACACAGTGCAAAGCATGAGACGTTGTTTCAGTGCTGGGCCAATGCTGTACAATCCTTGCCCAGAATTACAACAACGTCTGGTGATACCGTTATACAGAGCTTTCAGATATATCATTAATAAGGCGAACATTCGCACACATCATTTGAGATCAAATTATGCAGTATTCTCAAGAATATTTCTTATCGCAAATTATCCGATGCCGTACAGCATCTTAAAAAACGCGACACCTTAAACCAATGTTGGTTTAATGTTGGTCCTGCGTCTGCGACGCTGGCCCGACATTAAACCAACATTGGTTAATTATGTAGTGTTTGTGGTGAGATCCCATCACGAAGCGTCAAAGAGGTTTTATAGTCTTCTTGGTTTCTTGGGTGCATGTTGGCGCTGATAAACATTGACAGTTGAAACCAAAGATTAAGTTGACTCGATGATGCGTGTGGCGTGCGGAATCTTTGCTGTGCTCTTGGGTATATATCTTTTTGTTCGTGGTGATAGTTTCCTCTTGAAAAACGTGCGTTCCCCGATACATTTACCTGTACCAGGGAGGTTACATCACATCCTTACCTGTACATATAGCCTAAGACCACCTTCTTTTTGTTTATCCTGGATTTGCATGCCTGTCATGCCGACCATCGGAACACTGTCGAGCCTTAAATGTAACCGGTTATTACGAGTCCCTGAATTTTCTGTGTAGAACTTTCTGTATTAAGTTCTTTATCTTAGCATGGATCTTATAGGATCAGGGGCGCATCCTACTAAAATCAGTAGGTCCATGCAGAGAGGTTATATGGGATCGATGTCTGTTTGTGGTTATGTTATCAGTGGCACCCCCATACCCTTTGCGTCCCAAAATCTCGATTACTCTCTTTTACTTGTACACTTCATCAAGTACATGACCCTTTCATAGCCATAGCCGCTTTATATTATTAAGAATATGGATGAACACCCTGAAACTCTTGTTGACACCATGTAGATCCTGAAGATGTCCTTGTCCAAACTCACAAGTGAATCCCGGAGATTACAGGGAGAAAATTAACGGACCCCGTGGTTTTCTCGCCCCGAGCTGTCATCTACCCCGCCTCGTTAGGTCACAGAGGTCATTGAGGGGTCGGGCCGTGGGGTACAGGGGGCGCCACTGTGGCTAATGTAGGCCATGTGTTACCCTTGTGTTATGGTTGGAAGGGGTACGGGTGGGGTACAGGAGGGCGCCCAGGGGTATAGGAGGGCACCCAGGGAGGCTGGTACTGATTAAAAGATCCACTATGAGGTCTCAATGCAGAGCAGTACCCCAGCAAACAAGAGATGTTGACTCAATGCCGGATCTATGTTGGTCCGCCATCGCAGACGGCGGGCCAACATGGACCCGATATTGGGTCAGCAGCGTCCCGTGCTTGTGGGAGACTTCAATGCCGATATATAGCAAACTGCATTCCATCATGCATTATAAACCAGTTATTCTAGTTCGTGACAAGATAGGGTACTAATTTCTGCAGTGCGAATCAGATAAGCCCCCAAAAATTACTTTCGCGGGACCATGTAGTTATTTACTCCTTGGTGATATTAGGTGAAATACAGAGAATATGCTCCATGCAAGGGGGAAACAAATACGCGTCATACATGTATTTAGTGTATAAATTAAAAAAATACGGCATTGGTCCCCATTTGAACCATAACCTATAGTCGAACAGTGTGGACTGGGTTCGTTATTTTTGTGTTTATACTAAAATTCGCAAAAATTTAAAATATGGCAAACCAACCAAAAATATGCCTGCAACATGCCGACATATTCGAGTGTTTTCATTAGTTTGGGATGAGCAGAGCTTCCCCCTACGTGCGTCCTTTCCTTCACCCCCACCCCGCGTGCACTCCCCACGTGCCGCCGGGATAACAGCTGTCATAATTCAGACTCTGTATGCCCAGCTGTAGGTCCGGAACACTCATCATGGGGGCCGCCATCTTGTGTTACAGCGCATCCACTCACACCACTCAGCTGTGAACTGTGTCTGTTTGCTGTCATCGATATCCATCTATTATTCACCCACCATGTCTACCCGAGGCTGACTTAAAACGCTGATCCACCATAAAGTTAGCGATGTGAGTCTTGGAACATTAAATAATAATATTTCGGTATGGTCAGTTCAATTTTTAAACACCTCTCATTACGCAAAAGTTTCATGTAAAACTAGATTCTACAATTCCATGGAGAACTCGTGGACACGTGGACTCGCATTGTGGGAATCACATCCCAACATATATGAGACTACGAACCAATGCTGGTTTAAAGTTGGGCCAGCATTGGTTAACCCACCAACCGCCAAATTACTGATCTGAATTTTCACCCGCTTGAAGTTGTGTCTCGCTGACGCGATCCACAACTTCAAGCGAGTGAAAATTATTCAGATTTGACAAAATGGAGGTCAACTGTTTTTCAAATTTTGCTGATTGATGTCACATTTTATTTTTAACATGTTCAAAAGGTGGTACTTAATGTGCTAATAAAAAATGAACACCCGACTATATGCGGCACCGGCGGTTAAAGGGTTAAATGTATCGTGTTTGCCGGGATTAGGCTTATCCACGCTGATTTTTGCGGTATTTTGCCCACGTCCCTACTCGGGTTGTTATGACCACTGATATAATGAGAAGCCCATGATGGATGGACCGAGTGCTGCAGACTGCTATGTATCCCAGCAAACACGAAACATTTGTATAACATTTATACGATGTCGGACCAACGTCGAAGACGTTGGGCCGACGTTGTATAAATGTTATACAGATGTTTTGTGTTCTCTGGGAGTAAAATGAGTCCTGTAATTATACCTGGTGCATCAAGCTGCACCTAAAATGGTCAATGCTGTGGGGTCATCTGTAATACTTCTGAAGCTAGGTTCATTGTAACCATTTTGTCATTTTGTCCCTCACTCGTTTCAGTCATTTAATGGCATTGACGATCTGTGAGTGTTATTTCTATAAATTATCATGCACTTGTATGGAATTTTTGACCAAATAATATTCTCATAGCACCCGTCCTTCTTTATGACTTATGGTATTCTGTGAAACTAATGTCCTCGACCTCCTTTGTTTTCACCGAGCTGGCTGACACAATGAAGTATGGGGGAGGGTTTTTATATAACCTTGTTTTCACCCAGTGACGTCACTGCGTTTCACAGAATGAAGTATGGGAGATGGGGTGTTATATAACCTTGTTTTCACCGAGTGACGTCACTGCTTTTCACAGAATTAGCATTCTGGATGTCGTGATCACACAATCATGCCTGTCTGCTGTAACCATTTGCAGATATTGTTTTGTGATTTTGTAAAGTTATGTACGTGAATTTAACAGGCCTTGCTGTACTAGACCCTGCCATAGTTGATGGCAAGGAATCTTGGAAACTTGATTGCCATCTTGGTATTAAAGTGTCGTATCTGCCACTTTGTAAGGTGGCAGATACGACCCTTTAAGACAAAGGTGCCCAGTTGTGGTACCTGTCTCCCTGATTCAATCCAGTTTGCAATGTTGTCATATCAGTCGGGATCTCCCGTGTTTTTCTTGTTTTTTCTGAGAGCTTGTCCAGCGTCTGGACATTGGTGGGCCACGGTCTGATGCATTGGCCTGACATGGATCCAGACATTGCTCGTGTTCCCTGCCAGCCGTAACATGGTGTGTATACCACATGCGTATCACGTGACGCCACGCGATACCCACGCCGGGAACCCGGATGGCAACACAGTCGGGTCCCTCGGTCATTGTAGACGAGCGATGTCGTAAACCGACTCGTTTCTACTCGACCTGTTTACGGCACCCTGTCCCAGGTGTGTTGGAGGACGAGTCCCGTACACAAAGACTGCGTCGTAAAGCAATGAAAGGCTTTGATTGTACGTGTGTTAGTATAATCTGATTTATATGACCTAGATCCAACAATACCCCCTGGAGTGATTCATATTTGTGGATGTGGATCCCATGTGTACCTCATGAACTATAGGTCACTATACACAACTGTAACTAAAACCGTAAAGGTGTTGTCCGAATCTGTAAACGTGTTATCTGCACTTTCCCACCCCAAAAAATCTGAACATTTCTTTTGTTTCAATAACTAAGATTTGTCGCCAATAATCAGATTAATACTATGCTTATTAGAATCATCAATTTTCACCCACATTTTAGGTGTTTTTGCGCCACATCGCAAAAATATTGTGGACATTTTAGGATCGTGGTGTGGCGTTCGCTCTCACCATGGACATAGTAGGGGATGTTCTAGTATTAAAACGTCACGCTGCCCTGTGAAGCCATTTCTCGGTTAAAATGAATTCCTTGAAACGCGGCTCACACTTTTGCGGTGTGCGGCTGTCCACTGCTACCTTGTTCGCAATGACATACCAACGTCTGCCCAATGTTTGGCCAACGTCTCGCGACGTTGGGCAAATATTGGGCAGACGTTGGCTCCTGGTATTGCCACGGGCCTCGCCGCGATGCAGGGATGTACACACCAGATCTATGTACTGATAGTATTCTAGCCCGGGATCAGGTATACAGTGTACAGGCTTTTTGTCTGGATCTGTTTACACGACAAGGTCTGCTGGATTCCAATGGTGAAGCCGAACGCGCTGGTCATTCTCCAATTCCATCAGTGACTCATCTGACTGATTCATATCTGTATATGGTTGAGGTTACCCCGACCTGAACAAAAAGTTAATTAAATCAAGGGATCACAGATATATAGCAGTTGATCTGCACATAAGATAATATAATAAACTCCTTGACATAAATTCCTAACGCATGGATCTGCCTTGCAGTTGTAAACTAGTATCGAATAATAAGACAAAGAGAAATTTGATAGTTTTTGAGACACATGCTGGGTGGGTATCAATTGATTTGACGAAGATGCAATTTTATTTATCTGACACGTGACACGATACTTCAGCTTTGAAACACCTTGATAAGATAATGTTTGTTGTGATGGGCAATCAACGTCACGCACCACGGGGAAGGCAACCTGTGATCGAACCCCCGTTCCCTCCCTATCTCCCCCGTTATTGCCATGATCAGTTTTGTGCTGGCTTTGGTCTTGTTCATATTATGTGCCTTTTACTGAGGGATTGTGTTTTTAGCAAAAAGGTAGGTCGCACATCTTTCCAACATATAATATTTTTTTACAACTCCTTCATCTTTGTATAGCATTCAAGTGGTTTGTTTGTGTTTGGACAATCAATCCTACACAAATGAAATCCTTCTTTTAAACCTTCCAGCGCGGGGAAGGTATCCACACTAAAATAATACAAATATTCACGATGGGAATAGACCGATAACATGGGGATTCAAATAAGCGGAAATAGCTAACTAAGACATTTATGATGATTTCAAATTGAAAAACCCTTTGGTCTCTAAGGTTTACACACAAATATAATTGTAATTGTAAGGGTCAAAGACAAAGAGCATGAACGTTATCACGGATACACCCCTTTCATATTGGTCCAACATCGATTCAGAATTTGGCCACATCCCAGCCAGCCCTGTGAACACTCAGGGATATGATACAGCTGGTTTGTTGTGTTTATTTGCAATAAGGATCAGTTATCGCCTCGCGGATCCAATGCCGAAAGGATAGTCTAGAATCGTCTTGGATAAACTGATAAACGTCTTGTCTACGTATTTTTACCTGTGCCATCCATGGCTTGGCCGTACTACAAGACGTATTGGTTGTATCAGGTGGGGTGGGAAGTTATTGACCAGTTGCATTTAGTTTTACGCAGTTGGCGAACATACACTACACTACACTGTCACGCTAAGTCAAAGGACAGTAACTGCTTACTTTTCAAGTAAGCAGTTAATGCCTTTTCACTTGGCACGGCAGCGCACCTATCTGTAGAATGATCCAGAACGGATATCTAGTGATATTTGTTCTATATTGGCTCGATGCATTGACAATGGACGAACAGAGATACCCATGTATGTGAGATAATCTTTCTATTATGTAATCAGAAAAAAATTGAACATTGAAATTCGCAGGTATAAGTGACAAACGACATGGATGTTAATTATATGAGAACCCGTATCCACAAGAAGTTCTCCTTAATCATGATAATCTGAGATGTGCACTATCTTTCCTGAGTTTCTGTGGATGCTGGCAGCACCGGGTTGTTGATACAGGCACATTTCTGCAAATGATGCTGCTGTTGCTACTGCTGCTGCAGGTACTGGTTGTGGTGCTGTTGCTGTTGTTGCACGACTAAATACACACCTATCATGTGTGGCTCTTTGGTGTTTTTTGTTGACTGAAGATCTGATTACCGTTGCTCTGGTTGTTGCTGCTATTGCCTTGTGGGAAGTAACACCTCATAACAGCCAGTGATGTCACCGGTTGTAACAACGTGCACGCAGTGTCAATGGAGGAGTTCATTTTTGTTGAGCTCTCATGTCAACGTTTTCATTGGAATGAGTTTATCGTGTTCTTTCCCATTCATTTACTGGTTCAACGTTACGCACTTGTAATCCACATTTCGTATTGTTACGCAATGCATTGAATTCGAGCTTTAGCCATTTTGAATTGAGTAATTCCGCAAATACGTAGGTTATCTGTATCACTGGATAATTTTTATCCAAGGCTGTGAGAACGCCTTCAATTCACATTCACTCTCCAGTATATGTTATGTGACGAACCACAATCACGCTTCCCATTTGGCATCCTTGGTGCGAAGCAGTCGCAGTACTTTGGCCCGAACAGCTGGTCATGTTTGGACCAACGTCTCCGCCATTGCTCCAATCTTAAACCGCTGTCGGGCCAATGTCCCGCGTTTCAGGGTTAGCCCTCTTCACCTGAAGGTCGCGCACGTTATCAGCGGATTGTTGCGCAGGTCTGGCACTTCCGGCCGAGTAGCGTCACGTGGTTGCTACATATCACGTGAGCTGAATCTGGAGATAAACAGACGCTCCTGTTGGCTGCCCTCTGGCAGGGAGCTATATATAGATCCCACTGGCTCTTTGTGCTTTACATGGCGTCTAGTTCTGTGGCAGATAGAACCCTTCAGATCTGAAGATATGATATATAGACATTGTCATAGATTTTAAATGTATTATTGTACTTTTAATGAATATTATGATAATGAGTATACCATGGGATTGCATAATACTGATATTGATAATTCTCAAGAATATGCTTAAATATACTCAACAAAAAACGACACGTTTACTCGTTTACACATTTGGCCCACCGTCTGCGAGGCTGGGCCGGCATCGAATGAAAATACTGTATTTGCTGGTCATATACACAAGGGGAAAATCGATTCCTGATAATAATAAAGCGATAGCAATGACAACATTATCCAATGGCAAAGCTATCTGTTGAATAATGTGAAATATTCTCTTATTTCCTAGTGGTAACATTTTGCATGTGTGGTAACTTTTCGGTTGAAACAGTTATTTGCAATCATAAGATATAGTGGAAATTTCACTTCGAGCATTAGCCTATATGTTAATAGACCAATACATCTGTAGCCGGTGAACGTCGGGGCGAAGTCTGAGACATAATTGTAACGTCCCATTAACGTCTGGAGATGACCAGTGAACCTTGTATAGGCCTAATCCATAGCTTACTGGACCGTGTGAAACATTCCCTTCCCATTAGATCCGTATTCTCTTAGCCCAATAGACTACACAATATATCTCTCGTAAGGTATCCCGCCAAACAAGATAAAAATCTTATGCTGGTTTAATGTTGTGCCAGCATCGCATCTGTTCAATGATCCTTGATTATCTAGGCTTCTTCTGACAGGTAAAAATGTAGACAAAGCCGATTTCACGTTTTATGCACTGCGTTGCTGCTTTATCTAAACGTCCCAAAGCCATTACCTCGGTGGCATGTTGCTCTATTTGTCTTGCTCGGTCGAGATTTCAGAAAAACAGCAGATAACCACACAGTTGCTGGGTTACTGCAATTCCTTGGTTACAGCCAATAAGGAATGCACACACACATACACGAACAACTGAACACACATATTTATTGGGATTCCCGAACGCCACATAAGCTATTTGCAATGGATCTATAGTTTTGTAATAGCTATTATTGCCTCTTTTAGTATACAAGTTCTTACGATGTCTTACAGCATAATAATGTAGGTTATTGTAAATGTAGATTTTAGCTGGTATGGTTCCTAAGACGTCAGTTATGAGAAGCACTTTTCACCATGGCTGTTACTGTTGGGGCCGACGCCTCCCATCTGCCTTATAAGCTACGGCTCAGGGCTGGGTCAATGCTGGTCACCGTCTGTGACGTTGGCCAGCATTGTTCCAGCGCTGGCAGACTTCTCCTGCATGCTGAGATGGCCATCACCTCATGCATGTCCTCAGCACCAGAAACTTCTGGCATCCCCCCTCCCCTCCTCTCGTCCTCTCACCTGTAACCTTGGCCTGCTCATGGTGATGAAGCTACCCAGCGAACACAAAATATTTGTATGACATTTCTGCAATGCTGGGCCAACGTCACTGTACAAATGTTATACAAATGTTTTGTTTTTGCTGGGTATAATCAATGCAAACACAACAGGAAACATTAAACCAATGTCGGCTTATTGTTGGGACAGTTGTGTTGTTTGTACCGGAAAGTTAGTAACAATAGCAGCAGCAGCAGGTGTAGCAGAGGTAACGAACTTGGGACAGCTTATTTGACCTGTGAAAAAAAGTCAAGACACATAGATTATTTATGGGTATAAATATAAAAAGTAAACTCATAATTATACGCAATTATCTAAATGCTAAGTATGCATACGGGTATTATGATATGAAGATATACATAAAGTAGCAACAGGAAAAAGAGCTAGATACTGCAGCATCAGCGACAATGGCAGCAGCAGAAGCACACTTTACCAAGAACAACAGTAGAAACCTCAACAGTTCCAAAAACGGTCTACCAAGGACACTAGAACAGACTGTTCTAGTATCCTTGGGTCTACCATGGAGATAGTAAAGTTATCTCCATGGGTCTTCTAAGTTCTTGACAGTTACAAGCAACAGCAGCATTGGAGAAGCATTTTCAGCAAACATGAGACCCTGGCCAATGCTGGTGCAAGGTTGGTCTATCGTCTACGACGCTGGCCCAACCTTGAACCAACATTGGCCCAGGATCTCGTGTTTTCTGTGTAATGCCAAGAGACATGTATCGAAGACTATGGACCAACATTGGTGGGCCAAGTCAACGCATCGTGTTTGCTGGGGTCCCACCAGACACAACACATTGACCCGGTGCTGATTTAATGTTGTGCCACCGTCTGCGACGCTGGCCCAACATTAAATCAGCCCCGTGTCAATGTGTTGTGTTTGCAAGTAACTGCTTACTGGAAAAAGTAGCTTTTGTTGCTTCTCTGTTCTGCATAGTAGCTCCAGCTGTCTCTACATCTCATGACGGCATTCCAGCAAACACGACACAATCATCCAATGATCAATAAATGTTGGACCAGCGTCATAGACGATAGGCCAGCATTGAAACAACTTTGTGTAAATGTCTCATGTTGTTGGGATTCTATGCGCTTTGCAGACATCCCCTCTGGTCACAGATTAAAGCCAAAAGGCAGTAGCTGCTTACTTTCCGAACAAGCAGTTACTGTCATTTGTTTTTGCTCTGATGTCCTGCTCAACGGCTGCTGTTACTTGGCTAGTATAGTTTTCAAGTCAGCAGTTGATACATTTTCATTTTGTGGCGGTAGCCGAACGCTAGTGTCATTTAGACAGCTTTGTCTAGAGTCTGATAGTTCCACCAGGTATGGAATAAAATTGCACATTTCTTTGTGACGACTATCTGACTATCCATGCATTGTTTAATGAATCATATTGAACATCACAAAAAGTGGCGATGTACCACACAACTGAACATGATATTTTAAAATTCCATGTAGATATTGCATGTATATATTGACAAGGAGGTTATATACAGTGATGTAGAAGTCAAGGGGTGCTTTACCTGTGGAGTTTACAGGGTGGCTTAACAGCGATCCTGTCGCAGATAATTTGGGAGACAGGGAGCAGCCAGTATTCCGCGGCTGTCCTGATTGCGACTCTGGGGGAGCGTGTGGTTTCTGATGTCGGGCATCACGGGAGCATGCGGTTTCTCATGATACTGCGCCGCAGGTGATTAGATAACAGTGACATCGTCCACAGAAGGCAGCCAACCCAGCACGCACGACAAGTTGAGCCAATGCTGGTTTAATGTTGGTCCACCGTCTACGACGCTGGCCCAACATTGATCTAACAATGGGTGAATGTGCCATGGTTGCAGCCAGGGAAATGTACACGCATCAGATATTGTGCTCGTCACATCTCGTGATGGTTGCATGAAAAGCGTCATTTACACGCCGTTGCGAGACCTAGCTTTAGCGAAATTCTGTATTTCAAAAGCAACGTGGTCAATGTAGCGCTATTCATAAAGAGTTTACTTTAAACTGAATTTAGATTGTAATAGATTGAATAGATTTTATAGAATATTCAGATTTTATTGAACATTTATTTATGTTTTAAGCGGATTTGGAGCCTGAAGAATATATTGCAGAAAAATAGTAGATATAAGTGACTTGAACCCTGATTTTTTGAAGAACACCCAGAAGCAAAAGTTACAGTTAAATAAATCGTTTGTTCCACGCAAAAAACTGTATGTAGCGTTTGTCGTGTGTGGGAGAGAGCATGATGGGGACAGGTAGTACTGGATCGGCTACACGTGTTACCTGTAGTCAGTATGTCTGTTAGTCATCAGGATATCAGGATATAAGTATACCAGACATCTGGTCTCAATCCGCACACCCATTGCCAAGTTGACCTAAATAAGGCGTATTGAATAAGAGAGAAAGAACCGTTTGACTCACTCACTCTCGCCCACCTCCAGCAGTTTCATTGGTCAGATCAGAAACGGCTATTTATTGCTGAGGAGATTTTTTAGCTGTTGTTTTGTCACCCATGACTAGAATAATGTTTCCAAATGCTTTATTACCACTTGACATAGTACCTTCTTAAAGTGAAGCGTGTCGTGAATCAGCGACATTTAGAAATAATTGGCCTCGGTTGTGACAAATCTGAAACCTACTCACCCGGCTGTAGCCATGGATCGCGTCATGGATCGTGTCATGGAGACACAATTCACGGCTTAAAATGGAGGTTGTTTCAATTATTTATTTATGCAATATGTTATTTTTAATCACCTTATTAAAACCATTTCATTTTTTTGTGTAGTCCCTGTTTAGTGTTGTTAACACCTTGTTGGGTTTCACTTTCTTTGTTCTACTTGGTAACACACCCCCCTCTTCGTATCCGTGACATTCGCACCATCGCTGGATGGGTACCTTACCACCGTCACGCCATCACAGAAAGTAGGGCATGGAAAAACTGCCTGTACACGCGCATGCTTGCCTACAGCCTAACACGAAACACTTCCGGGGTCAGTACAAGGATGGCAAATGACAGAACACTGCTCTGCAAAGCCGAAAGGTGGAATATTAGCACCTTGAGACGCCAGGACCTGAAAAAGTGAAAAAACACTTCGTCTTCATCACGTTGACGTTGAGTTATTTGGTTGGAACCGCAACGAATTCCGACTTGAAAAAGACTGAAATCCTTGCAGTTCAAAAAACTACCCAGTAGGATGCTCTACACATGTTTTCGAGTCAATGAGAGTGTTTATAATGAGTTTTGCACTATCACTCTCTCACTATCCCACCAAATATATGACGTTTTGTGACGGTCTAGGTGTCCTTAATGGCCGAAATCACTTTCGGTTGAGACAGGTGCGAGTGTGGAATTATACACTACCCCCACCGCTATCAGCCTGTATGTATATTAACACGTGTTTTCATTGGATCTGATTTTAGGAAGAAACTTATAAAATTTATCGACTTCTCTGTGAGAATTCTGCAACACTGGCCAAGCATAAGGCCAGCATTGGTTCAACGTCTCGTGCCTGCTGGGCGGTTGCTGCTCTATTCTTTCAGACAGCTTTTTTCCCTATCCGTAGATCAAGATGTGTTGGTTGCATGGCCAGCTATCTGGTCGAGATAGAGTACTCATTATCTAAACGTGGTGCACCATGCGCCATGCTCTTATTCTATGAACCTGCTTGCCAAATCTCTCTCGTGCAGCCAATTACTTCCCAGATGTCTGAAAAAACGTTGTTGCAGCAAGTGGGCGGCTGTTGATCCCAGACAACGTATTCGCAGAAAGATAGGAGGCGCGTGTAAAGCTGAATTTTTTGCCATTGCAAATTTTGGTAGTTTAATCATCGTCGATTGTCCTTATATCAAATAATTTTTTGTTCCTAAGTTTATATTTCGGTAATTCCGTTTACCAAAAAATATTATCGCGAATGCAAAATCAAGGAAATATTTCCATTATTTTGTTTTGACCTGTTTATAGTTCTAGGCATTTGCATGCGGATTTCTTGGAGAACTTGACATGTGAGATCGTTTTCGCCATGTGTGATACACCTCGAACCGTTCAATCAGGCTGGAATTTGCAACGTTTTATCTTTTAAAGCTGTCTGATTAACCGACTGACTAAATGCATTTTCCTGAAATGTCTTTTATGTAGGATTATTCATTAGTAGTAACAGAAATTCTATAGGATAAATTATGACAGTTCAGTCACGTAACCTGGCAATAAACAGAATGTTGTTCGTTACGCGTTTTTTCTACAAATATAATCTATGCTGATATGCAGCTACCATTTTGTGTATGCATCAATTTAAAACCAAATTGGGAACGGAAAGCTATATTTATCAGGGTAAAACAATAAAAATAAATATCAGGTTATTTGAAACTTGCTACCTACGTGACCGATCTGTACTCGCTTGTGTTTCCTATTCCTCCACGGTCCATATTTCTCTATTTACCAGAAAATTGGATTCCTGTCGATCCAGTGTTGGTTCGATGTTGTACCAACGTCTTCGACGCTGATACAACATCGAACCAACACTGGATTTCCGAGTTGAGACTGCTAATTGACCTAGATCCACTTGAGTTAGTTTATCCACGGCACACGGCCTCCCCAGCAAACACAAGAATTTGACTCAATGTTGTTTTAATGTTGGCCTACCGTCTTTGACATCGACCCAACATTAAAACATTATTGGGTCAACGTCTTGTGTCTGCTGGGTGGTATCTCTAGGGGGACAGTGGGATGTTCTGTGGTTAAAGCTGAAGTGCCACATTTTTGCTCGCTCTTCCAAGGCTGTCTGTTTTCACCAGGTTGACCTGACCCTGATTCACTGCAACGTGACCTCGTGACCTCTAGTACACACACCTGAGGACAAAGGGCAGTTGCCTTCACCTTGATCTAGATACAGTAAAGTGGTTATTTTTCTATATTTTTAATTTATGTCAATTATTCGTGTAATACATTGTATCACCTTGTGTCAATGGTGACGGTCAACTTTTTATTTATTATATGTTTTTTAATCAAAATCTGGGTAGGGCTGCTACTACATACATATCTGAGATGCATTTATCTTATTGATGGAGTGTTCGACTTTAGAAAGTTTCCAAAATAAGGTTGTGTAATTTTATGGTGACATGGAACATTTCAATTTGTTTCCAATTCTAATCTATTCACCACAGCGAAACTGTATGATGGAATGGCCGACTTTATTAATGTCAATATATGCAAATCAATTTCTATTACAAAAGTGTAATTAATATTTTTCGCGAACTTTTTACAATTTTCCATTTACTGTAGATGTGTATGATGCCGCTTTTGTGATGAGGGCGGATGAGGACTGATAGCATCTTTGCCATCCGGATCACCCCCCTCCCCCTTCGCCGGACGCGAAGACTGGCAGTCGGGACTACTCGCAATCTCGATCCCGTCGGCTGGCAGGCTTCGGGTATCGGCCGGACTACCCAGCATAACAAACTGGCCGGCTCGCGCGTCAACACGGCTAATGGCGCGGAGGAAAGGCAGCCTCCCTTCCTGGGCCACCTTTGCCCTTTCCGCGCCCGCCACGCACCCGTGTTGTTGTTGGCGCCATCTGGTGCGTGTCGTCGCACACGCAGGCCGTGTCACTCAAAGACCCCCAGAAAACGGGCTGATGTTGGCCCAACGTCGACTACGTCGGCCCAACATTATCCCAGCGCTGGGTGGATGTTTGTTTTTTGATTGGCTTCGAGGACTGTTTTGCTTGTTAATCAGTCATGCTTAGTTTGAGAACCAAGTGTATTTTGATAAGAGCTTTTTTGTGTGGAGAATGCTCACCGAACAGCGTTCGTCCAATGCTTTTTTAATGTTGGTATGGTGTTTGTGACGCCGGATCAACATTAATTCAGCATTGGTCCAACATCTGGTGTCACCTCCACAATGGTGCAAAAAATCGAAGGCTGTTCAGTCTACCTTACTTTCAAATGACTTGTTACAGCACAATCAGGTTCTTTGTGGCTAGTACCACCTCACAGAGAAAAAAAGGATTTTCGTTAAAAAAAGGAAACAAATACCTGATATTCGAAAAAACCCTAAGGCAATTTAGAGCATCCTCAGGTATACATGGTATAGGCATGTGGTTTGAACACATGCATACCTTGATTCTATCTAAGTACTTTACTTAGATTTTGCTTCTAGTATAACTGGGACTACATTGTCTTTATTTATTAATATTCTCCCCTTTCTCGCCCCTGTGACCCAGCCTTCCCGGGGTCAGAGGCTGGGTGTGGATTGGGGTCGACCATGAACAGCCATTTTGTGTGTAAGTTGCGTGTCTGGGCCTGGCCAGGGAGTTAATAATGAATTCACGTGTGGGCTCCTAGGCGGGATGCCAAAACACATTATTACCAGTCAAATTCAGTCTGTAGGAAAATCTTAAACGGCGCCGCTATGTGCATGTATAGGACCAATTTACGATATATCGTAGGCTTCCGATTGGTCGAGATTGCCATCTCGACCAATCAGAAGCCTACGATATATCGTAACTTGTACGCGAATACGGGCCGAGGCTGTTGTACCAGTGGTGCTTGCTGCAAGATAAATATTGACATGAGTGGGCTTCTAAGAGACCCATTGCTGAATAGCAACGTCGATATCATTCTCTAATTTACTGCGATGTAAATAAACTATTGTAATATATTTTAGACAGCACCGTTCGAAGCGGCTGAAATATACAAAAACAGTATTGAAATATGCTAAATATTTATAATTTCTACTTTGTATTTATTAAACAGGGTTGAATACTACATTTTTGCCCCTTTTAGTCAGTGTTGTGCTATTATATACCAGGGTGCGATTCAGTGGTTAGATACCTTGTTTACAATGATTATAGGTGTTACTTAAACAACTGCAAAATAAAGATTTTTTAGTTTCTGCTGAGTCCCTTATTTAAGGTCTTATTTTTGTCTTGAATGATTGTGCTATCTTTCATTGACTTGGGGCTTCAGGGAGCATCTTTAGGCTGTACTACATTCCATGGGATTAAGAATGATAGCTTTCTCTGGTTATGAGGTGGAGGGGCAGGTGCCGCGACTTGTAGCCGAATCAGACCATCTGCTTTTTGTTCGCCACCTTTTAAGCAATCAAGAAACATCGACCCAATACCGGGTTAATTCTGGACCGCCGTCTGCGACGTCGGCCCAGCATTGACCCGATATTGGGTCGATGTCTCCTTTTCGCTGAGATTTCTTTCTGTAATTCACTGCGCTCTCGTGACGTCATAGGCGTTGAAGGTCATGTGGTTCAAACCGGGAGCATGCCAGGTGAAATGAACGATGTTTTCAAGACTGGCTGTCGTAAACAAGCGGTTCACGAAGGTAAGAAACTCGAGGGAAGAATGCTTCAGGAATATTATATACCCAGCTGACTGAAGACGTTGGCTTAACGTCTGTCACGTTGGTCTGTGAATAAAACGTTGCGATTTGTGACGGAAAGAAAATGGCTGAAGAAAATGTAGCCTATGTTTAAAACGCATAATTATACGACGTATATTGTGGGACCTTTAATGCGTATTAAAAATGTTCTTGCACATAACATGACGTAAAATGCACTCTTATGTAAGTTCTATATTGCAATCGTTTCTGCATTTACTATCATATAGTTGTAATAAAACTGTCACAGATGATTTACATAGTTATGGTATAGCAAGTATCTTGGTTTTAGTATAGGTGCAGTGTATTATACACAAGTACTGACGACCTTTCTGTACTCTCAAACTTAAACTATTCTTGGCTGTATAATAATATTGTAATCAATGTGATAGATCATTTGCATGATTGCTCGCCCTTGGGTCAACGTTGGTCAGCAATGAACCGCTTTTTCTTGTATTTTGTATGGTGCAGGCCCCTTTTATAGAAAACCACACTTATCAGGACCCGTTTTCTCGTACAAGTTGCGATATATCGTAGGCTTCTGATTGGTCGAGATGGCCATCTCGACTAATTAGAAGCCTACGATATATCGTAACTTGTACGAGAATACGGGCCCAGAGTTATTGAATCTCCTTGGCTTCACCATGGAGTTCGCAGACAGTGATTCTACGACCTTACTACGACCTCGTGAGAGAGGTCGCCCCGATGAGCGATAATGAAGGCGTGGCGCTGAGCTATCACGAGACATTGTCCCAGCGTTGGGCTAGCGTCTGGCCAGAGTCTGTGAGGCCGGCCCAACGTTAGCCCAACGATGGGTGAACGTTTCGTGTTTTCTCCGTGGGGTCCACAGGAGGCTAAGACAATCTTGCCACGGAAAAGGCCGACAAGGCACGCTCGACTCGAGTGCTCTCTATGGCACAACGATTTACGACCAAATGATGACGACGGCGATAAAGGGCGATTCGCGACGTTTAAATAACGTTGGGCAGACGTCAGGGATTGCGAAATATACGTCTCTGGGCCTTTCTATGCCGGTACAATATCATATTCCTTAAAAAAAGTATTTTTACTTAAAATAACAGCAAATCGTAGTTCAAATTTGAAAATCCAATCGTGTATCTTGTTTGAGCTGACCCAGTTTTCATTTCGTCCCAAACATATATATATACCAAAAAATATTGGTATTGTTGGATCAAGGAAAATAGACCAAGATTCTATTTTCCTTGACGAGATTAAAAGCAGAAAACAATCGTTCCTTTTTGAAAATCTCGAGTGTGTACCCTGTTTGAGAAACTCAAATTTATCAGAAAATGCCTTTTCAGCCGTCATATTGTCAATGGCATTCTAAGCTTTTATAAGAGAGAGAGGTTAAGTAACGACGAGGCTATCGATCTGTCTACGGGTTGTAATGATTTACGGGGGCAGAAGAGCGGAAGAGAGACCTCGTGTTAGACATTGAGGTACTGGCAATGGTATGGCGGTAATAAACCTGCTTATACCCGTCTTTAATTGATTGTGCCTACTCAGCTGAAACAGTTTACGAGGTTGTGTATTGTGTGGGGACATAATAGATTCACCTTGGCATTAAAGAGTCGTACCTGCCAAAGGCAGATACGACTCTTTAATGCCAAGGTGGCGGGATAATTGAAACATTATGTGGTATGATTAGTAAATGTATGTTAGGATTGAGAGGGTTGCACTTGTCACCTTACAAAGTGCGTGGTTAGTGCCACCTTTTGAATGCCAAGGGTGCATCTACATTGGAGTTACGATAGTATACTCAGCGTCATTGTGTGTATATACCGCGCGGTGATCTACGCTGCAGTTACGACTTGCAATCCGAGTGTACCTGATGCAATGCGATGCCACATCGTGACGGATCGCCGTTAACGTGATCACGCCTGTTGGTCACCAGGTGGGGCATCGGTGATCACCAGGTGGGGCAGCGGTGATCACCAGGTCAGGTGTCCCATACTTTATCGACCCCCCCCCCCCCCGATCCCTGACAGGTCCTTGTGTCTAGCTCATCACGATCACCAGCAATATTATCCCAATAATATGAGTTGACAACTACAGCTGACAACGCCGTCGTGTGCACGGTCATAAACTGATAAAGGGAGGACCCCGAGGTGCCCGCTTTTGTTTCTCCGAGTCACAAATCAGGGAAGTCCAGCGGGGCGATAATGGACCGCGATCTGTGGCGAAGGCAAACCGCAGTAACTGCCTGCTTACTTGTACAAGTAAGCAGTTACTGCTGTTTGCCTCTCGCATATTTAAGAGCTGGTGAAATTTGTGCAAATGACAACATTGGCGTTTGAAGGGAACAGTGAGTTTATACATTTTGAGCGTGTCTATTTATTCAACTGTGATGGCGTTTTTTATGTCTTCAGATTCATGTCAGTAGAAATTAAAATTAATCTACCATAAGCCTGTACGTGTGATGATGACGTCACGCGTTGTGTAGTGGAGGGGGAGGGAGTGTTTGTCACATCGAATCCTACATGAGAGACTCTCTGAACAACGTGGAGTCTTTTGTCCGTTCTCAAGTGACCCGCCTGTTTGCCACGTTACGACAGCGCTGTGCCAACGTCTTCGACGTCAGCCCAGTATTTTAACACTGCTGAAGCAACTGTGCACTGCTGGCAGAGCACAGAGGAAAGTGAGATCCATATTGCTGTAAGGATCTGAATCGATCATCTTGACCTGCATTACGACCTTATGTCCCACACCTCGTCCCGCTCCAAGTGGGTCGTTAAATGTTGATGGCTACCTTTATGTTGTCGTCTGTTGTAAAGCGATTAACATTGTACATGCTGCTTTACATCAATCGAGGGCATGTGAAATTTCAATAAATGTATTCTAGTCGTTCCCTTTGCAGACTGTAGAAAGCACTGTTCCATTGTTAGGTCAATGTTGGGCCAGCGTCGCAGACCCAACAATGGATTTATGCCTCGTGTGTTTTCATATTATATTCACCCCCTTTCCAGACTGTTCAACAAACACAGACGTTGAGCCGGTGTTGGTTAAAAGTTCACTTGAAGCCATGGTCTAGGGGTGTTCCTAATTTTCCCCGTGCATTTACACACTCTGGAGAACAGCTGTAGAACTTATTGTGTCAAGTGAAATTGCCGTTTTTTTGTGTTTGTAGCTATGTACGACCCCCCCCCCCCCTCCCTGTTGATGCTCTCTACGACTATATAATGCAGATGACACCTCGCTCGAGATCGTGCGCGATTACGCCATCGAGAGCGATTACATGCTTTTATTAGCAATATCGCGATATTAATCTGTCCACTTTTTCACGGTGGCGATAATCCTCATTGGTCGTGTGCGACCAGCCGTGTTATAATGGGAATTACAACAGCTGTCTTTTGCCCCTGCAGTCTTTCATACCCCATGCTCCCGGCCTCGGGTGATTGACCACAATTGTTTATCGTGACCAGTCTTTCATAACGGGGGATCGTGTCAGCGTCGTTTCATTGTTGACTATGTTGGCCCAACAATGATCCGTCGCTGCGCCGATGATTTGTCGTCGTCGCGTTGGTTCGGCGCCATTCACTTGGTCATGAAGGAGGGTGGGACGGGCGCACGACAATGTCCTACACCAGACGACAATGCTACGCTCTGCCGCGAATCATTCACCACTCTGTTCACAGATGTAGCTTTCATGGCTCTGCCACCTTTGCAGAGCTGGGGGGAACTTGTTGAAATTTAAAAAATGTGATTTTTTGGGATGTTTATTACGAAAATGTTGCTACTTAATAAAGCATTCCTTTCATCATTTAGATGAAACTTTTCAGGTTGAAAGTAAGGGAGGTACTTTATTCTGCTTCACATTATTTGCTTCACATACAATGTTCTCATCTTACAATACCTTTCGGGTAAATACTTCCCCTCAGGCTTCCCCTTGGAAAGAGGATCACTAGATTAGCTTTTCTGTAATGCCCTTGAAATGAAGACTTTCCCTTTTATATAACTGTAACAAGAAAAGTTCCGTTAAAATATTGTTTGTGATTCTTCTGCATCCGTGTCATCTGACACAACATGTGTCATTAATTTTGTCGGGATACAAATGGTCACATTTTCCGAGAACAGAATGTGAACTCCCCAGAGGGTTACATATAGATTAACACTCGTCCATATGGCGTGCTGGACCCCTGAAGCAAACATCGGACATTGGCCCGGTGCTGTTTCAATGCTGGGCCAGCGTCTTTGACGCTGGCCCAACATTGAAACAGCACCGGGTCAACGCCCCGTGTTTGCATGGGATGTATATGGTAAATCATTGGACTTTTGTGTTTTTACAAGCAGCACGCCCCATGCCAATATCAACTGCCAATCCACGGGGGGACTAATAATGACAATAAAAACAACATGTGTGGTCGACAAATAATTTATTCAAAACTACGCAATTGCGCTTTCGCTATTGCGTTCCTAATAATATTGAGCATGGCTCAAATGAGACCGGAGGATTGGAAAACAATTTTGGCACTCAATATTATTGACGTAATTTGTAGTTTACCTTTCATTATTATTATTTTTGATGGGCATACTTTTTTAAACCTACTCATCGCCATGCTGTTGAGCAACTTCTGCAACTGTATTATGTACAATACAAAATTGGCCCTAAATTATCAAGATTGGCGATAATGCTATAATTTACGGTAATTCTAGGCATTCCTGTAACGTGCCACCCACCATGTTCACTGTTACTGTCATGATCTCGTGACATACGTCACTCGGGCGCCCCGTGTGGCCCAGGGGCATCAAATATGAATGCAGAAGCGCCATGCACAATTAATAATGTTTTGAAATACGAGATAAGCCGAAATTCTTCAGTTTGTAGTGTTTTTCTACACGGGATGACCCGGCGCGCCACAGAAAGGATGGTGGAAAAAGGCGATTTAATTGTTCTTTTTTGTAGGAGTGGGTTGATTCGCTGTACTATGGCAGCTCATCACATGGGACGTACGGGACACTGAACCAATGCCATTTTAATGTTGGGCCACCGTCTGCGACGCTAGCTAACATTAAGCCGACCATGGTTCTCTTGTCCGCCGGCAGCCCATTGGCTTGTTTGTCAGTTGTCTGTGATATAATGTTTTGTAAAGGGCCCGCTGATTGGCCACACGACACCTGGGTTGTGGTTCAGAGTTATGTCGCCAGATGGAGTCCAGACCGACCCGTGAGTTATTGAGTGTTTGATCAAAGAAGATACTCTGCAGCCATGTCGAGTGGTTTACTCACTGCTCCAACAACCTGACTCTGCATTTAAACTTTTGCTGTTCCCCGAGCTTATATATAGGTCTATTGAACCTCATATAATTCTCTTGAAAAGTAGCTCTGATAAATGTAATGTACATGTATAAATTCGTGAGGGTGAAATTCACTATATTTCTGTAATTTCTTTTGCATTGTACCAAAATACCGTGTTCAATATCCGAAATTTTAGCCCGTTTTTTAATTTTTAATTTAAGAAGGTGGGCTATTGCAATTGAAGTTAGGGGTCGTCACCGCCATCGTCGGCGTTAACATTTCCTTGTGGGCACGATGACTTTCATGCATCCTTCTCAAATTTGTTTATCATTTCTAATAACCCGTTCTCGGACAAGTTCAAAAATAGCCGAAAGAAATCAAAATGACTGATTTATCGCACAACATGGAGGATTTACAGCGATCTACATTTTTAATTTTACAAGTTCAGGAATGGCGGCGGCTATTGTCGAGTGTGCTCTGGTTATTATTTCTGAATTCTCTCTGTTCGCTAAAATAAATGCAACGTAGAAAAAGTGCGATGGATTTAAGGTTATATATCGGTGGGGAACTGAAGCAGGACTTGATGTTTATGGAGGATTGGTGAGTGAGAACCTCTCCACCAGATGGCAACCGCTGTAGCTTCTCTCTCCATCTCCTTCTTCACTCATTCCATGACCACTTGTTCCTTGGCTGAAGCTTTAACAATTAAAGCGTTGAAGTACTTTCGTTTAAACCGTGGAGACCAAAGTGTTTTTTTTAAATATTTCTTAGCGTTTTTTGATTCATTTGAATACCTATATAGGTCTACGGCGATTATACATATTTTTACTCTTAAAGTGCGGGGAACAACTTTAGACGTCAGAATCTGACGTCTACAGACGTCAGATTCTGACGTCTAAAGTCGGTCCCCGCACTTTAAGAGTTAAGGATGCTTTACGTAATTATTATTATGAAGGGTGTTTAAGGCCTTTGTCTTTGAGGCATTTCTCATCGTTAAGGAGACGTGTTTTGTTGCTAAAAATGTTAACTTTCTATCTGTTTTTGTAATAAGGCAAACGTATTTGTCCTCGCTCTCTGTGATTTAACTGGTTAAATCACAGCAATGACGGGCCTGACCTGATGTGAGTGTATTTCGGCTCTTGGGAAGTGTTCACCGAGCCCCCAGTGTCTCCCCAGCTCGCGATGAGAGTCACTGATGTCGAGTGAAGGAAAGTGTCCTCACTTTCGATTTCCCGATATAGCTTTGAGAGTGCTCTGGGCCCTCAATACAAAAAAAAAATCCGTAGTGGATAATCCTCCTGTTATTATCAAGAACTCCCTTCAAAGCAAACACGAGACATTTACCCAATGTTGTTTTGATGTTGTTCCATTGTCTTCGATGTCGGCCCAACATCAAAACACCTACGTGTCCTGCGAATGGCGAACAGTTGTATCTGCTCAAGCAGTTACTGCTCACTTTAAAGGTAGCCAGTTACAGCTGTTTGTCTTTGCAGTGTGGTGCATTTAAAACGGTGGCGTGGCGCAGTATTTAATCTTCTCGTGTGAGCCATACTCAATCCTGAGTGTATGCGGGGGAGGGGGGGAAGGTGGGGGAGGTCCGACAGCCGCACGTGTTGCCGAGATGTGGGCGGGGCTTATCGCTCAGTGGGCGTGGCCATACCATATAAGGTAGACACGTGTGTATTTCCTTTGTGCAGACCCCTGGAAGGTGAGAAGGGGATTCCCCCTGGGGAGGGGAGTCCCCTTCTCCCCTGCCAGTCGTCGGGTTGATAAGAAAACAAGTACACTGCTCTGCACAGCCAAAGGCAGTATCTGCTCGCTTGTATAGTGAGCAGATACTGCCTTTTGGCTTTGCACGGCGAAGGTAGTCGCAGATAGCGGGCGTCCCCAGTATGGACCGCAATCTCCACGCAAATGGACGCGCTCTGCAGCACAGCCCAGACTAGATAACAGGGCACTCGAGGGCCGCGTGGCTGTAAATCGCGACCGCGCCTTATCAGGATTGACACCGCAGGGTCGACTGCTTTCAGGGGAGGGGTATTTTATACTGTCTGGGTTCCGTTTATCTAAGAGGGAGCATGACCTTTTCAAGGTCGATCATTAAACAGATACAGTACAATGTATATATGACATTTTAGCTTTATCTCGAATGTGGGATGTCATTTCGATGTGTAGTAAAAATTATCCGGAATTGCCTAAGGTGTTCATTCAAGGCATATAGCTGTCAAAACGCCGTGTTGATTTCCACATCCCGCGATACAAAGTGCCCCGATAGGTACTTATAGTTAGTACTTGAGTACTGCGAACTTGGCAATTGGGCCAGTCCAAGTCACACAGTGACGCTCCTGTCTATACAAACCCAGTCTATACGTACAGCAATACATCTGACATAAGTGCCAATTTACCGCCTCCATTCTATACCTCATATACTGCCGTGACAATGGTACTTGACCCCTCCCTCCTCATGACCCATGTGTAGATTATACCAACGCTTACTGGAGCACAATTTTTTTTAAACTGAGAAAAAATCGTTTTCTTTTCTTAAATCTAACAATTTATTACTATTTGACAAACATCCCTTTCCAACACTGGTTTGATGCTGGTTTTAAAATGGATGGGTTTAGATTAGTCAACGCAACGAGATGTGTACTATTTCGACTTTTTTTCTCTTCAACTTTCCGTTTTGGCAGTAGCAAAGGGGGCTCCTCGCATGGCCCAGTCACTGTTTGGAGTGAACTTAAAAAAGATTGATATCTCCATAGAATTTTTTTTCACGATCGTGTTTCACAAACAATTCAATACACATGATACATGAGCGTACAGTAAAAAAACAATCAAGTGTATACATATTTATAGTGTAACATACATATACATACTCGCATTTCAACCATTATTTCTAAATCCAGGGTTATGATATCTCGGAGAAATACTTTGTTTTCCAATCAAATGACTTTGCTGATTGACGTGCTTTTCATGATTATACTTATTTCTATCTCCTAGTACAGTCCCATGTCTTGAGTGATGCAACGAGCAGTGCTTTCATATAGTTAACCTTTATCTTCCTAGGGCTGTTTATATTTTCGATTTCAAGTTTCTAATCAAATAAAAGTGCACTGGAATTGCTAACACGAAACGTTGACCCACTGTTTGTTTAATGTTGGTCCATCGTCTGCGACGCTGGCCCAACATTTAACTCGCAGGTCAGCATCTGGTGTTTATTCCCGGTCATATTCCCAGATCACATTGAAGCAGTAGCCATTTCAATTTTCTCGGCAGATTCCCCGCTGGACGTGAATTTGACGAGAACATGACGTGATTCCTATTTCAGACTGAAGCTGTGCAGATAGTTGCTGATGCGGTCCACGCTGGCATTATTTATAATAATAAATAACTTTCTATTCTATTTACTTTTTTAGAACTTCTTGCAACTGCAGACAGGCCATCATCCCTTTTCATATAGCCACTCATATAAAGCCAAGAGACAGTAGCCGCTCATTTTTGTGTGTGATCTGTTACTGGCTTTCGATTTGCTGCAATCAATAATAAGCCACTGAGGGACTTCTAAAAATTAACGGAAATTTTGCCAAAATTTATGTATAATTATACCGACAAAAAATGTACAGCCAAGTAGAACCTAACCTTTTGTTGATTTGTGATGAATCGACAGTTGTTTTGTAGTGTGACTTAACTCCTATCCAATCAATTTAGATAATCGAAACTAAAATAAAGCTTACTCTCAATATTACTGTCAGTTAACACGAGACTGCGCCCGATTTTACGCTAATACGGCCCACTCTGAACACGTCTAATTTTCTGCGCTGTCTCGTTTTAGCTGATAATAATGTATTTGCGTCACCCACGGCCTGGGCTAGAAGTGTGCGTGTACGATGAACACTCCTTGTTTGGTTTGACCTTGATTTGACCTGACCTGTATTTTTCTGCCTATAGTTTGGCCGGGTTTAGTTGGTTGGGCTGCTAACAGTTTTCATTTTTGGATGTTTTTCTTTTTTGATTTATTTATGTTAAAAGTTTGAGAGGTCCTGCAGTGACTTTTTTGTTTTTTGCCGTGGAGTGGCTGAACTGTAAAACCCCACAATTCACAGCGCGCCTGGTCACGTGACCCGTCTCCTTGACGACACATCCGGGCACTGTGAATTGTGAAGTAGATGCTATGTTTCTTTATGTCTGTTTGTTTTACTGTAGTAATAGTAATAATATTAATAATACATAATTTTGTTTGTCATAGTAATCATAAATGTTGATATGAAAGTGTGCACTACTCGTGTGCGCTTTCACATGACTACAACGACCAGGAATTTTTAAGATTCTTTGGTATTTCTTGAACAGGTATGCAATTACCATGATGCCTATGGTGATCTAGAACATTTAGGGACTGGTCACTGCTTTCAGGTTTGGCTGATCACAACGGTTAATAACTGTTCAAGAGTACCAAGTTGTCTTCAATCTTCTGAGTTACTTCTGTTAGTAGCATCCTCTATTGACTTGACATGTTGACTTGACTTGATTCCCTGGTCTTTTACCATAGAATCAAGTCAAGTCAAGTCAAGTCAAGTCAATGGAGGATTGTGCTGGGTAACTGCTGTTAGTTTTTTGTTTTCACATCTTTTGGATCACTTTGACTTACCATATGTTGTTGTGTCTTTCAGATTGCCCCAGTATGTGTACCCGTCTGCTGCCACACACTGCTTCCCGGCCGCCGCGCTCGCCGCCCAGGGACTCACGCTACCCCAAGTCTCCCAGAGCCCGCTGTCACCCACGGCCGCCACGGCTAACCAGCTCTGCTTTGACTACCCCACGGCCGCCGCCGTGGCCGGCTACCCGGCCGCTCAGCTGACCGCTGGCGGGGCAGCGGCAGCCGCAGCCGCCTACGAAGGCTACCCCTACACCACGGCAGCGGCGGGCTACATGGCCAACCCACAGGCGTACTACACGGCCGTGGCCCAGCCCTCGGCCCTAGGACACTTCGCCACCACCTCCCACTTCCAGCAGCAGCAGCTAGCCGCAGAACGGCTGCAATGAGAGTAGAGCCGCCTGGCGAATGGCTGCGGCGTCAGCAATCAATCAATTAGGAAGTTGTAAGGACAGTCATTTCAAAAACTCTATGCAGCAGACTCTACCGCCACTCGCCCTGCTTTGTATCTATAGTCGCCAAGGAAACGGAATCACGTGCAGGTGACGGACAACATCCTGACCCCCCGGCTGGGATAGGCGATCAAGGAAAGGAGAGGCACCTACGTAATAGTGAGCCTAGGCAGGTGTCAACGGTAAACACTTTCAACTGAAAAGATGATTTTCGCTGGTTGTGGAGTAAAGCTGCAGCACATGATTTACACACTTTGCTGAACGATATTTTGCCCTTTTGGAATCAAAATATGATATCTGCAAGCAGATGTGACTTTTTGCTTTCCACAGGACGATATGTTGAAGGACATTTGGCAGATATAGCAATATTAGAGAAAGTGTTTTGCCGTTGAGCGCTTCGGTTCAACACGTCTCCCTATGGCGTCATCAATGTGTACATATAGGTCTCGTGTATCCATGCACGCCTATCTGCACAGGTGTTCACCTATCTATACAGAAGTACACCTAATTGTACAGATGTACACCTATCTGTACATTTGTACGCCTAGCTGGACATGTGCACACCTAGCTGTACAGGTGTACCGTAACCCCTAAGTGTAGATGTGTACGCGTACGTGTACAGATGTACTTCTAGGTGTACAGTTGTACGCGTATGTGTACAGGTGTACACGTGCATGTAATGTCTGTACTGCCTACTTTTTACTGCTGGGTCCCGCATTGGGCCAACTCTCAAACCAGGACTGTCTCCGTCCAGACCCTTTATGTACAGCCACAGGAACACACCAAAGGATACTAGTTAATTATATGTTAATATTATGCAAATATATGCGAACTTCTATATATATTATTATGATGACGTTGTCGGTATTATTGATACTATGATAGCCAATCAAGAGGCCGTTTATTATTTGTGTCAGTTAACCGTCCAGCGATAGCGAATGGTCTCCCCAGTCATTTTATTTGCGGGGCACGAAAAATTGGGTGATGTGTGAGTGCGAAATCGAGTGCAAGGTGTGAGAGTGCGAGGGAGTTTGCAAAATCGCGGCATTTGTGAAGTATTTGGCTGAGCCGTCATTTAGATCGGGCAGATACCCAGCGAACGCTGGTCCAATGCTGGTACGACGTCTGCGACGTCGTGCCAGCATTGGACCAACGTCGGTGAGACCTTTGTATCGTGTAAGATTGTGCTAAATACCAAAACGGCTCAAAGCAAGAGCAAGACTTTCTCCGGCCCGGGAGAAAATACGGAACAAAATATAAATTAACAAGGCTGATCTCTCCTATGCAACTGTTTATATATAATTATTATTATTACTACCTTAACTATTATTATTATTATTATTACTATTATTAATATTATAATTATTATTAGACTAGATCATAAGTCATTTGTACATTAATATAGTCACACACAGTCTGTGTCATGTAATGTATAGCTTATTATATGTAAAGTAATGTAATTGTATTGTATTGTACGATGATGTATTTATATGGAAGGAGCAAACTATTTTGTGACTAATTTATAAAGCGAAGTGTATTGATAAATTAGGTGCACAACACATGACGGTAAAGCACATGTGATTCTATGACCTCGGATGGGGCAGGCTATTTTGTATTAAACGTATCCATTGAACGTCAACGTCTTTAGAGTGTGTATTTTAGGCCATCTCCACTTGGCGATGGCGGTTATTTTACTTTTCCGCCATCTAGAAGACTCGAACCCGATCACCTCCCCTTTTAGGCAATGTTATTGACTCAGGAAAATCGGGCTGGCTATGTTTTGTTTGTGAAGTCAAAACGTTCCAAGCTCTGAACGAGTTGTGTTTTAATTTTCGTCTATAGTTGAGAAATGTTATTTTAAATTGTGTGCATTTCCACCCCTGTATGTCCTCCTACTCAATGAACTGGATGCAACCTAACAAAGCACGTAAATGCTCAAGAAATGCGACGTCCATCGGACTTCGTTTTTCAGTGTTGTTTAGGTCAACGTTGCCTTATTTTAGATGACTTTCACCCCCGATAGAATAATTATAAAAACCATGCATGTTTATTTGTTATTCGGACTGATTTTTAATATAAATAAAACATTGCCATACAACAAACTTATTAATCTGAATTATCCCCTTTTTTCATTGTGAAGAAGCGTCATGTCCATTATTAATTGACCGAGGTAAAATATAAGTTATGTTAGAAGTATGTGAAATATTAACTGTTGAATTGCTTGGTACCATTTTTTATGCATTTAAAGCTGGAATTTGCTAACGCAATTTCCAGCTCCAAATGCCGAAAAATATTTATATTTATAAAAAATAGACATTTTCCCAAATTTAATTTTTGATTAAGTTGCCATCGACCACAATCTTTGACCAATTTCTGTGACATTACATTTGTTTGAAATGTGTTTAAAAACGAAAATAAGGGTGTTAGCATGACAAGATTCCCCCATTTTACCTCCGCTCCATCATGTTATGTGTACTTGTAGGGTCACTCATGTATCATAGCTGTAGTACTAGATATAGATCAGTCTGTAACATGTATCATGCGCTAAGTGATAATAGAGGAAATAAGTATACCCTTAGATATGAAAGGGTGTATCTGCCACTTGGCAAAGTTGCAGGTACACCCTTTCATATCTAAGGGGACGAAGTATACCCAGACATGCCTCGCAACCATTATATGCCTTAAAATGTCAACTATTATTATTACTATTATTATATCACTAATTATTGTTGTAATGTTATTATAGTGAATTGTGAAGGTTGGTTCTCATTAGGTCAGCGCAGATGTGGCGTCACGTAGTCTGAATATTAAAGGGAATGTTTCCTAAATTTTGCGGGTGTGTCCCTTTAGGAATCAGCTAACCCTAGGCTCTAGCTATACTGTGAGGTGTGAATATTGCTACTGCAATTTCCACCTCACAATGAATGAAATTGACCAATTTTATAAAATATCGAGGTTTATTTTTTCAAAATAAGCACAATTTTAATCGTTGTTATTATTTATTTTTATTATCTGATCAATGAGTCTTTAAACATCAAGATTTGCAAATATTTGGTCCCAAATTAAAAATTAAAATAAGTAAGAGTAATTTTCAGCCACTTGAAGCTGTGGATCGCGGTAGCGAGACACAACTTCAACTGTGTCCACTCTGCACTGACCTCATAGGGACCATGTAGCCTTTAAAGATGATTTTCAAGCATTATATAATAGTGGACTCTAACTCGTCATCAGTGGATTTTATAATAATAATATTGAATAAGCAAATTTTATCTGTTTCTAGTTGATTATTATTGAGATGTACACTTCGGGTGATATGTGATAAAATGTGACCCACTCCAAGGCGTGTGTTCGCAGCTGGGATGAATTATACTTGTGGGTTTCTCAAAACATCGTCCTCTGGGGATTAATGGGTTACCATGTAGTGTGAACATTACGACCATTTTATCTCTGACATATCCCAGTAAACACAAAACATTTTTATAACATTTTTACAACGCCGGCCCAACGTCGACGTTGTATAAATGTTATAGAATTTTTTTGTGTTAACTGGGATGTGTGTCGTACTTTTTTATGAATTAGACACACTGTCTCCACATTGCGAACTCTACTGTATGCAAACCAATAAAAAGATATTAATTATAAACTTGGTATTGCTAACCACGTCGTTTGTCTGATGACGTAATTGTTCTATGATTTATCTGCATCTTTCATTTTTTTTGGAAATCTGACAAATTAAAGCATTTTTTGTGTACCGTGCATAGAAATCTGATAAACAATCAAAATTTACTCATGGCATTTGATCACAATCCTCTTCCATATCTCCACTCTTGAGATTAAAGTGTCGTATATCACACATTGGAACCAAGAGGGTCTTATTCACCACTCGCATGAGTGGTACATAAGACACTTTAGCTGCCAGGGTGCGATATTGCACTGCCTACAGTATCAGTCACGATGATTCCCATCTAGGGAAATCAAGAATTGATTCTCATTCACACGTTCTCTCCCCGTGCATACACCGTCAAGGGGGAGGGGTAGATATGTATTATAATTTCGTCTCAGTTAATGTTATTTGTAAGTTATTATCAATTAATCATCATTACTTATATATTATGTAACATACTATTACGGTTCTGGTATCATACACACATGTACTCAGAAACAGTCGTCGCACTCGAGTAGTAATCAAAGTTCAATGTTATTATCACATAGTCATCGCTCGCTTATTTATATTATGCTAATTATTGTTAATTGTACTATTTATGAATATGTTACCCCGTGTCTGCCGTAATGAGTCCCAAAAGCTGGAAGCATTAAAAAATCAACTTATACCGCCACCTCGGGGGTCAAAGGGTCCGTCACTCACTCAGTGCACGACGCTTTCATCCCCGGGGCCGCGATTAATTCGCCAACGAAAAAAGACATTTATACGTTCTTACGCCGATGACGTCATCGCTCTGTTCCTGTTAACAACCAATCGGCTTTGATTGGACCGAGTGACGTCACCGGCATGGGGCATCCTGATTGGCCAGTGTGCATAACTTGAAACAAGTCACCTGGCTACCTTTTTAAAATATGAAAGTCTTTCAACGTTTGTCTTCAACCATTTTTTTATACTGTGGCAGGCCTCTCCCACCTGTGTACAAGTGCGCCTGAAATATGCTTACCAACATAAATACCATGCTTATGTAAATATTGTCTCTTCTCTTATATTAAACCTCACTGTCACGACTTTGGGGTTCAGAAGGTGTATCTGAAGATACATCCTTTGAACTCTAAAGTGGTGATTTTCTGTCAATTGAGCAGATTTTGAAAAGTATTAAAAAAATTAAATTGAGAATATCAACATTAAAATTGATGATGTATACGATATGGAATATTTCTGGCAGTTAAATCGATTTGAATTGGATGTTTTTAGTGAAAGACATTACTTGGAAGTCTACTTTTAGTTATTTTTAAATTATTGACCCTTTCATCCCGAAAATGCCTAGAAAAATCAACCTGTATGTCGGATAAATGTGATAAATAGTTATCACTGCAATCTAACGTGTTTGCGATACGATTTATGATCTTATGGAGCAAATTTTGGATCTCGCAGCTCAAACAAATTCTCCCCACAATTTAGCGATCCTGGCAAAGAGAGGGTTAATTTTAGTTTCCACAGGCGCATTGTCTCGGTGTTCGCCCATGTACTACCATTGATATTTATGTTACTATATCTCACCATGTTATCATCTGTCCGTGTATCTCACTATACTAGACTAAACTGTACGAATACGTGAATAAACCGAGGTCAAAGACCTCAAACATATCTATCAACATCTGAGTTGCTGTTTGATTTAAGTTGTGTTTTTGGAAAAATGTATTTTAGCGTTTTGAAATTTCGCTTTCATACCTCAAAGATATCTATCAACATCTGAGTTGCTGTTTTATTTTAAATTTTGTTTTTGGAAATATGTATTTCAGCTTTTGGAATATCCAAACTTGACCCAGGGAAGAAAGATAAACCCAGCAAATAAGAGGCATTTAGCCGATATTGGTTTATTGTTGGCCCACCGTCTGCATAATATTAAGCCATTACTAGGCAAATGTCTCGTGATTGCATGTGATTCATTTACATGGTGACTTTTACTAATGGAAGGTTTACGGGACATTTTGCGTGGCAATAGAGGGACTCTTTTAAAATGGAAAACTTGTAGATCTTAATCGCATATCTCCTTCTTTGACACTTTTAATAGACTGGCTAAAAAGGAATATAGGCATGCCAGTCAACCTATATTTGCGTCAGTCCGCCAAATAGTGCCGTAACGAAAACGTTTTACATATACTTACTTGTGTCGGTCTGACTCCCAGTGGCGGATCTGAAGGTTTCTGACACCCCCCCCCCCCCTAATAAGAATTCAATTGTCGAAAAAATCGCTGTAAAATCAATTTTTGATACTTTTTTTATATGACACTGTTCTTGGTTCTCGTTCATCAGCTGAGAGGACGAAAAAACGTTATTTTACGTTAACCCTTTAACCGCCGGTGCCGCATATATTCGTGTTTTAATTTTTTATTAGCACATTATGTACCACCTTTTGAACATGATAAAGATAAAATGTTACATCAATCAGCAATATTTGAAAACAGTTAACCTCTATTTTGTCAAATCTGAATAATTCTCACTCACTTGAAGCTGTGGATCGCGTCAGCGAGACACAGCTTCAAGTGGGTGAAAATTCAGATTAAATAATTTGGCGGTCAAAGGGTTAAAGCGCTGAAATATTTTTTAAATGAACCAGGACACAAAGGTTTTTCAATTTTAAATATTCATAAATGTCTCGGGTACGTCGTTCCGCTTCATTTGAATAGGCCTACCTATGTTATGGATCAGGGCGAGGGCCCTGGTGCAGTAGTTAAAGTTTCCAGCTTGGAAAGTCGGAGATCACGGGTTCAAGCCTCACTCTGGTCTTCAAGGTTCAAAGAAACAAAATGTTCCTTGTCCGCTTACTCGTAATGATTCATATCAATAATATTTTATTGTGGGAAGCCTCCGTGCCGAGAGTTATAGCGTGCTCGCCCTCAGGCCGCCAGGACTCGAATTTCGAATCCTGTGTATGGAGGACTGTATCATCTCATCATCCTCAGCAGGTTCTCCTGACCCAATTTAGCCTATATGTGCACAAAGGTGGCCTAAAAACTAATGCATTTCATTTTTATGTCATGGGTCTACGGCCATTATTAATATTTTCCTCTTTCAGTGCGGGGATTGACTTTAGACGTCAGAATTTGACGTGTGGACTTCAGATTCTGATTCGAAGTGATCTCGCATGTGATCAGATGAAGGGTCGCCTATTCCCAGTTCTCTTCAGGTGTATATCGAGTTCGGAAGCAGATCGCATGGTACTGTTCAGCGTACACGGTGACATGCTATTTAAATAGCAATTAATCGCTATTCTAAAATGATATGATGAGATGACGGTATGAACAAATAACAACAGAGGATTGGCAGACCACTACACTAACTATTTAATCTAAGAGTAATGTGTTTTGAAATAAATATAAATATAATATGAAAACCTACTATTAAACTACACAAAAATATTTTATTACAGTTTTGTTATAAACGTTGTCAATTAAGCATGCAATACATATTAATTAATATAATCCAGTAAAGCTGGGATTGGGTGGGCGGGTGATGAAATAATATTAAGACGTGGCGCGTTGAACGATCACAAATGAGAAGTGATGTTGTGTGAGGATAGACTGGTCGATAGACTGGTCTCAACGAGGCCGCCATTAACATGATCAACTACTCATTTTGAGAAGGGAGAAACAATGCTGTTTCTCTGAAAACCCCACAGGGGGTCTCGAAACCGGGAGGCATCCATGACTGGCGAGGCAGTCGGGCGCTCTAGCCATTGCGCCACGTCCCCTTCTCTTAATAAATTTGTTCACTTTACTTTTGTTAATATTAAGGTTGGCAACACAAATTAATCAATCATACGGTGAACTAACGTTCAGACCAGATGAACAGACGCGTGTATAGTTACGCTTGTATGCATCAGGATATCCACGATCAATTAGTGATTGACATACGCCGATAATATACGATGTTAACATAAAGTGTACCAAAATATAGGGCTACGGCTAGACATTTTGGTGTCAAAGCTAAAACTTTATACAGTGGTCATTGGTACCCCCCCCCTACCTGGTAGGTATATAAATAAAATAATAATAAGTTTAAATGATGACACATCGGGAAATTAATCAGATTACCTTCCACACTGGACCACTGGTTTGGGGATGATTAACAAGGATATAATAGATCTAGGGCGATTCTGGATCTACCATGTCGAGTAGCGCAACAGATTAATAGAAGATATTGCACGATACATTGACCAAATGGTTTTCGGGCCAGCTAAGCGTCGCAGACGTTATAACAAATGGGCTGAGTTGTCGTGTTTACTGGACAAAGGCTCCTCATGTAGTATAAGCAAGGAATATAGAAAAGACTTCTAAATTCCTTGGTATAAGCTTATGTTTTCTAAAGCTGGTGTACATATTTGACCATTTTCAACAAGTGTAGAAAATCGACCTTGTTTCGTACCACAAAGGTCATGCATGATTTTGAGCCCGACAGTTCCTATCCACCATTTTTTGGATATCGTTATGCCCGTTATGGGCCTACTGCATACAAGGTCTCACCACCCTAAATGAGCCGAATCCAAGGGGGTTGGCTACTAGAGAGCCCGTACACAAATCACTGCTTTATATGGTTGTTTCCGCTGCTGGTTAAGCACACATTATTTTCTTTGTGAGTGATATAAGGTATAACTTTGTTATGAGATCAGAATTGCTACAGTACAGGTGACGAGAAGGATTTGTGTCTTTTCTTGAAATGGACGTAAAAATATGTAGCGGGATCTGCTCAAAACGCCACAAGTTAGCATACCATTTTCAGAACCGATTTTAAAAAGGGACAACTCAGGTTTTATTATGGTGTATCACATAGGGAGGGGGTGTAGGTTGAGCTCGGCCCTTATAATGTTGGCATTATACATGCGTTGCAATAGGACTTGCATTTAGCGAGGTGAAACCTTATGCAAATTATGTGGTCAAATAACATCTGACTATCATTTTGAGTATTTTGATGTTAGGACACTGAAAGTGATTAATGGATATTTTTTTATCTGTGTTATCACAGATTTAGAATCAGCTTTTCTACCATTTTTAACTCATGTGCTTCGAGTGACTGAAAATTACTTGGATTTGTAAAATTAGGTCACAGTGTATGTAAGTTTCATATATTTGAGGATATTTTTTAGTTGTATAAACTTGTTGCGCAAATAAAGCCCCAGAAATACTAGTATAGTTAGTGCTAAAATAAATGAAAAAAAATTCAGCACCGCTATTGTTGACTCACTGTTGCTGCCCCCCCCCTTCTCGGGAGTATCCCATACGTCTGAGAGCTCCGGGATCACATTGTGCCTCACTTAGTGATCCGTAATAATCGTCAGATGCCAGGGCGGGCCTCTGTTTGCTTGTTCTCCGGGAACACTCCCACGTTAACGTCTGGTGGTCTGCTGCCAATTTTACTACCAGAGTTCCTGCATTGTCTTCTCCACCAGGTGAGGTCGAGTGCTGGTCCAAAGTTGGCTAACCTTGGCACAGCACTCGGCCAACGTCTGATTCATAGGATGGTGTAGCAGATTATCAGTCTGGTTTGCAGGATTTGATGTGCCGGCCTTGTGGTGTCTGGGAATTGAGAATTAGGCCGAGTAAACAGTTTTACGATAGTTATTATTATTATTTTTATTGACCCGTTAAAGGGTCATGTCTGGAGTGAATAGATGAATAAATGAATGAATGAATAAATGAATGAATGAATGAATGAATGAATGAATACAAAAATGAATAAATGAATGAATGAATGAATGAAAGAATGAATGAATGAATGAATGAATGAATGAATGAATGAATGAATGAATGAATGAATGAATGAATGAATAAACGAATGGATAGATGAATGAATGAATGAATGAATGAATGAATGAATGAATGAATAAATGAATGAATGAATGAATGAATGAATGAATGAATGAATGAATGAATGAATGAATGAAAGAAATTTTAAATAAATTAAAATGAATGAAAATGTATGTGTTTCGTATTTAAAGTTAGACAATACCTTGTTTCTGCTAGTGATAGAAATCACCTTAAAACAAACGTTCAGGAGTATAAGCTACGGCCCGCAAAAAAAATGTTCAAAATGTTTATTCTGTCGTCCGTTTTTCATCAGCAGTTTGTTATCTGATACCTCTGAAGAGGTTTTGTAGTGGGGCTACTTTCCCAGAGAAATAGAGAGGCAACTGTTTTGTCATCTTCAGCATCTCGTAGGTATATTTACAGAAGCTCTCACGCACTTGGCTCAGTACTCTCCAACAATTTGACCCAGTTAGAAGCCACGTGATTGGACAAGCTGCGTCTTGTAGCAGTGTAATATATGTGTCATTTCAAAACTGGAAATTTTTTTGTACAAAACCGACGTTTTGATCATTGCTGCTGACCCATATACTTCCTGCTGTCTGAGAAAACTTAAAATCAATAATGTGCATTCAATTTGTCTTGTAAAAAGATAATCCAACAGAAACCGTTTCAGTGATTGAATTTATTCTGTTCTGTTGATGTTAAAGTTTCCCACTAACACTTAACTGAGTGACAGAAAGCATACTTTAGCTTTCATTAGTATCTTCCACCAAAATAATGGGAGAAAAGTGTAAAACCTTTTTTCAAGAATATTGAAATGCACAGGCTTCAAAGTAAAGTATACAAACCTGTAAAAACCTGCAAAAACATATATTTGAAAAAGTAACCTATATTTTTCTAAAAATAGCCTATATGTTAAACTTTATTCCACTTTTGGGAATGTGTTTGTGTCAAATAACTTTCTGTGTTTCTGAAAGAAATGCTTTAAATATAATTTAAGTCCCCAAATTAGTCTGAAATAAATAATTTAAGCTTATTAGCTACATTATCTCTTGAAAAAATGTCAGCCTCGCTTTGTTTGGCATCATTTTTACTAGACCTTGTCTGATATCGGGTCAGATTATGTAGACAAAAAAAATATTTCTATAAAAATATATATATATTCACCTCCACATCTAAACTGAAAGAAATATTTTGCTTAAGACAAAATATGAAGATTTTAGTGAGTACAATAAATAATTTGTACAATTTAAGCACTCCAGCCCTCCTGTGGTTGAACCTTGGCTCCCTTACGGCGAACAGTTCGTCTTGTTGTCTATGTAAGTTTGAAATAGCATACTACATGTATAACCATAAGCTGATTACCCGGTAAATGACTTAGATTGACAGACCTGTACAAAAAGTATGAATTTTTAGCACTACGTATTATACTGTATATTCAGAGGTGTGTACTATACGGTATAATCCGCGAAATACGGTAGATAAGTAAAAAAGTATGAATTTTCACATGGCGGGTACGTTATTTTCACTGGAAAACCTATGAAAACCTATATTTTTATATCAAAAAAACTAATAAAATTCTATATTTTTTCTAAAGTAAACCTATTAAAAAAACTATATTTTGACTTAAATGGACTTTGACGCCTGAATACGTGAAAACGGAAGTAAACTAGATTTATATCAATCCTTTCACTAGTAAGCGCCACTATAGTCTTTTTTTGGTTTGCCGATCAAATCCATGTCATTGGAAATGAAATGAAATGAAATGAATCGGGCTTTAAGCCACCTTTGTGCACATATAGGCTAAACTGGGCTAGGAGAACCTCCTGAGGATGGTGAGATGATTGAGATGACACTGTCCTTCAGACACAGGATTCGAAATTCGAGCCCTGGCGGTCTGAGGCCGAGCACGCTACCTCTCGGTCACGGAGGCTCCCCACAATACTGACTTTCACACGTGGATGGGGAAGAAACATTTTTGTTTCTTTCAAACCGCCGAGACCGGGAACCGAACCCCGAACTCTGGCGTGAAAGGCAGCGGTGCTAACCACTACCCTAGGCCCCCGCCCCCATGTTATTGGGAGCGAAATGAATGTTTAAAAAGCAAGCTTTGCAAATGTTTGATATTAAACAAGTATACGAGTAATTTATACACACATTAAGTTGTGGATCGCGGTAGCGAGACACAACTTCAAGGGGGTGAAAACCTAAATTAGCGCCTCAGGGGTTAATATATAATATACTGTAGATCTAGAAATTTTGGCGTGTTTAAATTTTCGCGAATTTTTTATTATGGGACTTTTCACGAAGTTTAGAATTCGCGAATTTTCATTTTTCTTTAGTAGCGCTAATATAATAATAATTTTCGCATGATTCTTGAATTCGTGAATTTGTTCTCCTCGCGAAATTCGCGAATAATGCCAGATCTAGCGTATTTAGTCTATCTCCATAATTAATGGGATAATCAGACCTTGCAGAGCGCTTCATTATTGGTATACGGCCACCCCCTACTCACCATGGCACGAAATATGTTGAATAGATGTGTATGCCTATATATCGCCACCTCAGAGCTAGAGGTTATTAACGTTTTCAGCGCGGGGACCGACTTCAGATTCTGACGTCTAAACTCGACCCACGTACTGAAAGAGCAAAATATGTATGATGGCCGTAGACCTATTACACAGGTATTCAAATAAAGCAGAAAGAACTAACTAAGACGTTCATGATTATTTCAAATTGAAAAAACCCTTTGGTCTCTTAGTTAATACAGGAATATTACAGAGTTGTGAGGGTTAGCTATCATTCTGGTGAATGGACCCTTCAACTCTGGGAGGGGGGGGGGACGATATACATATTTAATAATCATGCAACTAAGGAATATATTAATATAATTATATTTTATCTTTATTATAAACAGGTCTGATTTTCAGCACTATCTTACCCATTGTCCCGTGAAATATTTGATTTAAATGGGGATAGACACTCGTACCGCGGCTTGCTGCGATAAACATTTCGTATAGTGTTAAGGATAGGAGGCTCGTGCACACACCTGTACATTGATGGGTAGCTGTCATCCAGCTGTGCTTCGTCGTGTCGTCATACCAAATTATCTGTCCGATTGTGAGTAGGCCAGTGAGCGTTCATCTCTTTAAGTTGATTATGTCACACGCAAACTATTAAGATTTTCTTCAGGCATAATATTCGAACTTACTAGGTAGAGAGAGAATTGCCAATGAGACTCCCCGCTAACAAATCATGGTAGGTGGGATCAACTTACCTCAACTGTTTATCCTCGTGTTTTATTATCATTGACTTACAAACTCCAAAAACGTCCATCAATGACCCAAAGCTGGACCGACGTTGGCCCAACACCAATCCAATAGTGAACCACTATGGTTTATCACCATGCTGACGAGACGTTCATCTGGTGTCAGTTTAAACCGACACCAGATAAACGTATGTTATCTATTTTTTCCTCGAGTGCAACTCTTATAAAACTTTACAAACTGCCAGCTTGATAGATGCTAGATAGGTACTTCTGAACATTTCAAATAATACTGTAAATGTGCCATTTTTAACTCACTTTTGTATAATTCGCTAACATTTCCCATTGTGAGAAATGCATGAATCAATATGTCTTCAGGTCATTTTTGTGCACATAAAATATATGACTGGGCCAAGAGAACCTTTGAGGATGATGAGATGTAATTATTTATTTATGAGACATATTTATAAAGGGTGGACATTATTAGGAGTCAGGTTATTTTTCATCTTAGCCCTGAGATGAATCAGATGACACTGCCCAACAGACACAGAATTGGAATTGGAAATTCAAGTCCTGATGGTCTGAAGCCGACCACTCTCCCTCCGCGGGTCACGGAGGCTCTCCACAATACGCAATATCTATATGAGTGGATGGGAACAAGCATTTTGTCTCATACTCTACCGCCTAATTTAAAAACCAACTGTATGACTGCGGTGATTTTCTGCTCTCGTCATGGCGGGGGTAGAATACTAGACTTGGTCCAAAATAGCCATAGAACAAAATCTTTAGCAATTTATTCCAAATCAGCATTTTTTGCCAACACGAGACGTCCTGCCTATGCTGATATAATGTTGATTGAATTTGGCAACAAATGTATGCAGAAGTCCGATAATTTTCGGAAAATAAAATAATTTTTAATCAGGTTGAAACTTTGAATTTACAGGAGTTGCTCCTGGTCCAGATTACCATTTAAGTTCACAAAAGTGACCTAAAGCCCCATGTTTTCATTCATTCATTCATTCATTCATTCATTCATTCATTCATTCATTTATTCATTCATTCATTCATTCATTCATTCATTTATTCATTCATTCATTCATTTATTCATTCATTCATTCATTCATTCATTCATTCATTCATTCATTCATTCATTCATTCATTCATTCATTCATTCATTCATTCATTCATTCATTCATTCATTCATTGATTCATTCATTCATTCATTCATTTATTCATTCATTCATTCATTCATTCATTTATTCATTCATTCATTTATTCATTCATTCATTCATTCATTCATTCATTCATTCATTCATTCATTCATTCATTCATTCATTCATTCATTCATTCATTTATTCATTCATTCATTCATTCATTCATTCATTCATTCATTCATTCATTCATTCATTCATTCATTCATTCATTCATTCATTCATTCATTCATTCATTCATTCATTCATTCATTCATTCATTCATTCATTTATGTTTTAAAATAATCATGATAATACATTCAAGGAGTTGCGTATCGTCACGTAATAAATGCACCACAAGATTTGAGTGCCACTTTCAGCGTGACTCAATATAATCCAGGCTGTATAAGTAACAGTTACCCTCAAAGCGCTGAAATATTTTGTAAAAACCATGGAGACCAAAGGGGTTTTTTCAATTAATAATCGTCATTATTTTAGCTCTTTCTGCTTCATTTGAATACCTATGTTATGGGCTTTATTTGAATACCTATGTTACGGCCATTATAAATATGTTTACTCTTTCAGTGCGGGGATTGACTTTAGCCGTGAGAATCTGACGTCTATACACGTCAGATTCTGACGTCTAAAGGGTTAAAGCTGTTCGTCAAACGAAATTTCAGACCTAGAGTTGACCAGATATAAAAAGAACTTGAAGACGGTAATTTAACCACAAAGTATATAATGTCAATTTTCACACATGTCCTTAAAGCTTTGTCAGCTCACACGACAGCTTCAAATTACTAACAATTATTCAGATTTCCTAATCTGAAGTCCGTTATTTTTAACCTTGCTAATCGGAAACACGTCGTGTTATTTTTCAACTGGGTATTTAAAGTGTTGATAAATAGAATAAAAACGAGTGTATTCGTTTATTGCGCCTAGATGGTGAAACATTGACGAGCCACCCAGCAGTTAAAGTGTTAACCCTTTAACCGCCAAATTATTCAATTTGAATTTTCACCCACTTGAAGTTGTGTCTCGCTGACGCGATTCACAACTTCAAGTGAGGGAAAATTATTCTGATTTGACAAAATGGCGGTCAACTCTTTTCAAATCTTGCTGGTTGATGTCACATTTTATCTTTAACATATTTAAAATGTGGCAATTAATGTGCTCATAAAAAATGAAAACCCGAATATTTGCGGCACCGGCGGTTAAAGGGTTAAGACCACGCATGCGCACGTAACAGTGACTCCTGTAAGTGGAGCAGAATCGAACTCTGAAAGGCGGGTGTGTTTGTCCGGCGCGCGTGGTCGTGATAGACTCAGCACGGCAGGTGACACCCCGCTAAAACCATTGTGTAAAACAAGCGCAGGATTCGATCCCAGCGCCGCTCAACAAACAGATCGGTTTCGCCAGCCGAGGCGAGACGTCGTCCCAATGTTGATCTGATGCTGGGCCATCGTCGCAGGCGATGTCCCAACATTAGAACAACATCGGCTAAGCATCTTGCATTTGCCGGGTAGACTTTCAAGGCGACCTCGGCACATAGTGCCGTACATTTCCAAGATTGTCGTTGGATCAATGTTGTGTCAACCTCTTCGACATTATTCCAATATTAAACCATTTTTTTGTGATTGCCAACTGTTGAGTCTGAGACACACACATGACTGACCCCTCGTTGGCCCAACTGTGGCTGAATGTCATGCCGATTTCATTCAATGTTGGGCCGACAACGTTAAAACAACATTGTTGCGGTGTCTCGTGTTTGTTGGGATATCAGTGTCATAATCACCTTCAGTCAATGACTAGAGTGACCAGGGACATCCCAACGTTAGCTAAATCAAGGGGTCAGTGATGTCAACGATAGGGCATTATGATCCAGCTGTGATGATGGGGTGAGATGAATGGGGTGACAATGCCCTCCAGACGCAGGATTCGAAATTTGATCCCTGGCAGTCTGAGGTCGAGCACGTCACCTCCCAGCGACGGAGGCTACCCACAATATTGAATCTTTACGAGTGAGCGGAGAAGAAACATTGTGTTTCTTTGAACTTGAATGCCAGAGTAAGAGACGAACCCGCGATCTCCAACTTTCCAAGCAGGTAGCTTTGACCACATGCACCAGAGCCCCCAATACAACTGTGATGACAAGACCATACATCACGTTGATTGTCTATCTCCATTGATGTGTCATGTACTTAATGTGTCATGTCACGCCATTGCATCTCATTGCATTGCATTGCATTGCATTGCATTGCATTGCATTGCATTGCATTGCATTGCATTGCATTGCATTGCATTGCATTGCATTGCATTGCATTGCATTAAATTACATTAATTTACATTACATTACATAACATTACATTACAACGCATCGCATCGCATCGCATCGCATCGCATTGCATTGCATTGTATTGCATTGCATTGCATTGCATTGCATTCCATTGCATTCATTGCATTGCATTGCATTGCATTGCTTTGCATTGCATTGCTTTGCATTACATTGCATTGCATTGCATTGTACCATAAATGCACAATACATGTCTTTCTGATTGCATTTAACTCAAGAGAAAAGAAATGGGCCGGGGGGGGGGGGGTTGGATTTACAACGTGTAACAAAATAATTCATACAGCAGTCTGATTAAGGATTGTAAAAGGTATTGTGCCCGCTAGTCAATACCACATGCGTCACACGTGTCTATGTAGTAAACCCTTTGATCGCTATAGGTGTGAATTGTTGTCTCAATGCCCGCCTTAACCCTTACAACTCTGAAGTAATTGTGTATAACCATGGAGCCTAAAGGGTTATTTTCAATTTAAAATCATTAGAAAAGTCTTTCCGATTCTTCTGAATACCTATGTTATGAGTCCACGGCCATTATAGATATTTTGCTCATTCAGTGCGGGGACCGTCTTTAGACGTGAAAATATGACGTCTATAGACGTCATATTCTGACCTCCACAGACAGTCCCCGCACTGAAAGGGTTAAAGTAAAATAAAAATATCCTGATTTTATGAAATATTTATTATTATTAATTATTCTTTATTTATTATTATTATGCAAAACAACTACATATATCACAAGAAATACAATAGTATTAGTTCTCCTATGCTCTGTTGAAGATAAGGCTCTAAATTTATAACACCACGGACAGCACTGGCCATAAAATAACCTCACAACAAACAATAAACGATTAGTGAGAGCCTAGCACAGATACACGTACCCTGTGAATTTTTTTATATTTCATTTGATTTATTCACAAACAGGATGATAGTTTAGGTTTAGCCTGAATTCTGTAACACATGTACAAATAAATGTATAGAAGATGTGATTGTACAACTATAAGTGCCATCACAGTACCAAGTCAATCATAGAGCATCGAATAATAAACTAAATGACTCAACTATAAGTGACATCACAGTACCAAGTCAATCATAGAGCATCTCATAATAGACTAGATGACTCAACTATAAGTGACATCACAGTACCAAGTCAATCATAGAGCATCCCATAATAGACTAGATGACTCAACTATAAGTGACATCACAGTACCAAGTCAATCATGGAGCATCGAATAATAAACTAAATGACTCAACTATAAGTGACATCACAGTACCAAGTCAATCATAGAGCATCCAACAATAAACTAAATGACTCAACTATAAGTGACATCACAGTACCAAGTCAATCATAGAGCATCCCATAATAAACTAGATGACTCAACTATAAGTGACATCACAGTACCAAGTCAATCATAGAGCATCCCATAATAGACTAGATGACTCAACTATAAGTGACATCACAGTACCAAGTCAATCATAGAGCATCCCATAATAGACTAGATGACTCAACTATAAGTGACATCACAGTACCAAGTCAATCATAGAGCATCGAATAATAACAAAATGACCGAACCATAAGTGCCATCACAGTACCAAGTCAATCATAGAGCATTCCATAATAAACTAGATGACTCAACTATAAGTGACATCACAGTACCAAGTCAATCATAGAGCATCCCGTAATCGACTAGATGACTCAACTATAAGTGACATCACAGTACCAAGGCAATCATAGAGCATCAAATAATTAACTAAATGACTCAACTATAAGTGACATCACAGTACCAAGGCAATCATAGAGCATCAAATAATTAACTAAATGACTCAACTATAAGTGACATCACAGTACCAAGTCAATCATAGAGCATCGAATAATAGACTAGATGACTCAACTATAAGTGACATCACAGTACCAAGTCAATCATAGAGCATCCCATAATAGACTAGATGACTCAACTATAAGTGACATCACAGTACCAAGTCAATCATAGAGCATCCCATAATAGACTAGATGACTCAACTATAAGTGACATCACAGTACCAAGTCAATCATAGAGCATCGAATAATAAACAAAATGACCGAACCATAAGTGCCATCACAGTACCAAGTCAATCATAGAGCATTCCATAATAAACTAGATGACTCAACTATAAGTGACATCACAGTACCAAGTCAATCATAGAGCATCCCGTAATCGACTAGATGACTCAACTATAAGTGACATCACAGTACCAAGGCAATCATAGAGCATCAAATAATTAACTAAATGACTCAACTATAAGTGACATCACAGTACCAAGGCAATCATAGAGCATCAAATAATTAACTAAATGACTCAACTATAAGTGACATCACAGTACCAAGTCAATCATAGAGCATCGAATAATAGACTAGATGACTCAACTATAAGTGACATCACAGTACCAAGTCAATCAGAGAGCATCCCATAATAAACTAGATGACTCAACTATAAGTGACATCCCAGTACCAAGTCAATCATAGAGCATCCCATAATAGACTAGATGACTCAACTATAAGTGACATCCCAGTACCAAGTCAATCATAGAGCATCCCATAATAGACTAGATGACTCAACTATAAGTGACATCACAGTACCAAGTCAATCATAGAGCATCGAATAATAGACTAGATGACTCAACTATAAGTGACATCACAGTACCAAGTCAATCATAGAGCATCCCATAATAAACTAGATGACACAACTATAAGGGACATCGCAGTACCAAGACAATCATAGAGCATCCCATAATAGACTAGATGACTCAACTATAAGGGACATCGCAGTACCAAGTCAATCATAGAGCATCCCATAATAGACTAGATGACTCAACTATAAGGGACATCACAGTACCAAGTCAATCATAGAGCATCCCATAATAAACTAGATGACTCAACTATAAGGGACATCGCAGTACCAAGTCAATCATAGAGCTTCCCATAATAGACTAGATGACTCAACTATAAGGGACATCGCAGTACCAAGTCAATCATAGAGCATCCCATAATAAACTAGATGACTCAACTATAAGGGACATCGCAGTACCAAGTCAATCATAGAGCATCGAATAATAGACTAGATGACACAACTATAAGTGACATCACAGTACCAAGTCAATCATAGAGCATCCCATAATAAACTAGATGACACAACTATAAGTGACATCCCAGTACCAAGTCAATCATAGAGCATCCCATAATAGACTAGATGACTCAACTATAAGTGACATCACAGTACCAAGTCAATCATAGAGCATCGAATAATAGACTAGATGACACAACTATAAGGGACATCACAGTACCAAGTCAATCATAGAGCATCCCATAATAAACTAGATGACACAACTATAAGTGACATCGCAGTACCAAGACAATCATAGAGCATCCCATAATAAACTAGATGACTCAACTATAAGTGACATCACAGTACCAAGTCAAACGTTATCATATATATCCGTTTTTACCAGGAGGTTATATGGCTGATACAACTTATCACGATTTGCAAGTTGAGCTCCTGAACATTACATACGAAAGTGATATGTGTTCAAACTGGTCCAACATAACCCTTGAGAAAGTTGAGACGAATCAGGTGATGCGACCCTATATTTTCTTTAGTCACAGGGTTCAAAGCTAGAATCCTAGCGATTTAAGACCGAGCACACCACTTCTCGGTCAGGGAAGCTGCCTGAGCATCGATAGCTGGGAACTAACTCCGAGCTCTGCTGTATGAATGAATGAATGAATGAATGAATGAATGAATGAATGAATAAATGAATGAATGAATGAATGAATGAATGAAGGAATGAAGGAATGAAGGAATGAAGGAATGTGAATGAATGAATAATTAAATAAATGAATGAATGAATGAATGAATGAATGAATGAATGAATGAATGAATGAATGAATGAATGAATGAATGAATGAATGTGAATGAATAAATGAATGAATGAATGAATAAATGAATAAATGAATGAATAAATAAATTAAATAATTATTTGATGAATGGACGAGTGAATGTATTTTTAGGCCACCTTTGTGCACACATACGCTGAACTGGGCCTGGGAAACCTCTTAAGGAGGGTGAGATAAATGACATGACACTGCCCTCCAGACACAGGATACGAAATTCGGGCTCTGGCGGTCTGAGGCCAAGCACGCTACCTGTCGCTCACGGAGGCTCTCCACTATATTATTTCGTTACGGGGAAGAAACATTTGTTTCTTTGAAACCTGTATGCCAGAGCGGGGGTCGAACCCGCGATCTCCGACTTTCCAATCAGGCAGGTTTACCACTGCACCAGGACCCTGCTCAGCTCCAGCGTGATAGGCGGTGGCATTAACCCCGTCCTATAACTAAAACTCCACAACGAAGAATACTGTGAGCTGCTGCAAAGGCCTACATTGACAAATATCACTGAAATATGCAATCCGCCCGCACTTGTTTTGCCGAAACATTCTAGGTCGATATCGCATTAGGGATATCGCGTTGCGGCGTGGAATTTGTGTGGATAGCGATTTGGAAAGCGATGCCGCTCGCGAAGAGGCCTGGATCACCTGGCCCGCTCCGTGTAGCAGATCGCCCGTACACACACGGCACAAAGTAGCTTTGATACGCTACCCGAAAACAATATTTGGTCGGCCCGGCGCGAGCACCCCAGATTATTGACCGAACATCGCAAAGACAATATTTTCGTCTGCGGCCGACGGGTGGTGCCCCGTCGTCGGCTGGGCGCCGGCCCGCCGTCAACCGACGGCGGGCCGGCTCCCAGCCGACGATTCTTTGAATCGGGCGGACTGCGCGTGCGCCGCGGAACAGGAAGCAGCTGGGCATCCCGGATGCTGAATATACAAAGTATCCAGGCTGAAAAAATGATACTTTTAATATATCACACATTCGCGCGCATTCCACAGTATCGGATTAGGAAAACAACACTTTTATCAATTTCGTTTGAATCAATTTGACGTTATTTTCTATTTATCAATGTCTATTGAGATACCGTTCCCGTGAATAATCGCCGATCCTATTTTGACTTCTTTTTACATTCCTCTTTGAAGATTAATACCATTGATTATTGCACTATCTCTCTGGGTTTGTTTAAGGCGTTGCATCACAGGCGCTGTTTTTGTCTGCACCGCAAGATACTCCGACAAACGTGAATTAAGGTGTACCCGGCGTAGATTTATTGACGGACCAGCGTTACAGACGCTGGCTCAACATTAAATCGACTTCAGGGGGACGTCCCGTTCTCATCGGGATACAGCTGAGCTGAATAACACGGGATTATCTGACGTTTGTTTTTTCAGGATACTGCCACCGACACGCTGCCGTGTATCATTTCTGTGACCGAGAGAAATCACAGGAAATGTCATTCTAAACTTTTCCTAGCCTGTATTTTTTGCTCCGTCTCTTTGTCTGTCCGTTCTGTTCCGTTTCGTTATATGGCGAGTTGTGTCTAGTTTTGTTTTGTTTCTTCTGTTGTGCTCTGTTCTTTTGTGTTCTGTTTTTTTTTGTTCCGTTTTTTTGTTTTAAAGTATTTTCTTGTTCTATTGCGGTTTTTGTTGTTTGCGCTTCTCTTAATCTGGGTTAGATTGTATTTTATCGATTCTACTGTTTGCATTATATTTTGTAATGTTTCGTTGGGGATCATTTTGCTCTGTTATTTTATGCTACGCCACGTTACATTCTGTTCTGCTCTCTTCTGCTTTGTATTTTTGTTCTCTTCGGTTGTGTTCTAATTATATCTGACATATATGTTTCTTTATGTTCTAACCTGTTCTGCTACATTCTGTTGTGTTGTGTTGTGTTGTGTTGTGTTGTGTTGTTATGTGTTGTGTTGTGTTGGGTTGTGTTGTGTTGTGTTTTGTTTTGTTTTGTTTTGTTTGTTTTGTTTTGTTTTGTTTTGTTTTGTTTTGTTTTGTTTTGTTTTGTTTTGTTTTGTTTTGTTTTGTTTTGTTTTGTTCTGTTCTGTTCTGTTCTGTTCTGTTCTGTTCTGCTTTTTCGTCAATTTGCTTGTTTTAATTTGTTAATTTCCTTTGTCTTGGTTTGTTTTTCTTCACTTTGCTTTGCTTTATTTTATTGTGATCTGTTCGGCGTCACTTTTCTTTGTTCATCTTTACTCTTCCGTTGTAGTTTGTTCTATTATTTTGGTATGCAGCTTCATTTTCTCTACAATCTCTGGTTTGTTGTGTATTATTTTGCTTTGTTCTATCAAATATGCACTGCTTCATGTTGAAGGCATGAAAATTTGTATTTTCAATGCGAAATTACAGTTCTTTAATAGATGACCAGCTTTTACAGTCACGTATTGGAAAGAAACATCCTGTAGATGATGGGAGTATCTGCACTGAGTATACTTGGTAAAAAGTGCGCTTTAAATGGCATATGGTATAAAAAATAATACTTGTACCGAAGTAGTTGCAGAAGTACCCTGCCACCGACCAGCCAGGGGATACTTAAAATTCCAGCCCGAGTGCCAGAGGGAAGAGTACCGGAATACTTAGGGGTGGGGAGGGAACACCTGTTTGTGCGATACATGACAAGGGCAGCTGAGAATATGGTAGGAAGCATTGCCAAAACGTTATAGACGTTGGTCTAACGCTGTGGCAATGCTTTGTGTTGAAAAAGATGATGATTCGAGTATATTTTTAAGTGGCGTCATTATACATTAGATTATAAGCAATTCCGTTTCTTCTTTGGATTTTTGTAGGACTAACAGTTTAGCATCTCTTTAATTGTGTTTATGGGATCATCTGATAAAGCCGATAGCTCTATGGTTGATTGGAGCGAACCCTTTCAGCAAGGAGACCGATTTAAACGTCAGAATCTGACGTCTGTAGACGTCAGATTCTGACGCCTAAAGTCGGTCCCCGCACTGAAAGAATTAAAAAAATATAATGGCCGAACACAGATAACCATGATAACATAGGTATTCAAATGAAGCGGAAAAAGCTAATTAAGACATCTATGATGATTTTAAATTGAAAAAACCCTTTGGTCTCCATGGTTTATGCAGAAATATTTTATGGCTTGGAATATTAATTAATTTTTCGTAGCTGGGCCTACTTACCCACTGCTTTTATTCACGAGTGGTTTTTTTACCTTTATAATTTATTTGAGGTTCAAACTGATCCCTCACGCACTTAGTGATCCCCAAAAAACACAAGCTACCTGCCCTGACTTACGACCACGCGTGTGTAGATACCAAGTGGTTTGTATTTTCAAGTCGTTATGCCTGCGTCGAATCAGGATCAAACGCCAAACTTCTTCAGTGGTCTTAGCGATAAACCATTCTTGATAGTTATATTGATAGCAACAACTACAGTCTGTATGAGAAAAAATAAAAAGTGTATTCATCCGGATTGATTTCAATTAGATTTGGAGTATGATGGGATACCTACGCCCCTTCAGTTGAAGAACACTTCACCTATTATTTTAGATTTTACGAAATGGTCGAATACGACCATTCTGGAATAGAAAAAGTTAAAATACATGTTGGCGCAGTAGATGCAGACTTTAAACTGATATTTGGAAGGTAAGCAAAAGAATCAAACACGTTGACCAATATCCAAGTGCCTAAAATTAAGGTCAACCTTGATTTGAACCAACAGGATGACCAAGTGAAATAAATGATACGGCTGCTAAACGGGTGCTCAATACAAGGTCATTTGCTGGTGCCCGAGCTATGAAGCTCAAGCACCAGCAAATGGATGTTCCTGTACAGCATCAAGATTATGCATTCTAAGGGAAGCCTCCGTAATCGAGAGGTAGTGTGCTCGTCCTCAGATTGCAAGGGCGCGAATTTATTGTTATTTTTAATTTATTTTATTCATTTATCTATTTATCCATTCCTTTATTTATTCATTTATTCATTCATTCATTCATTCATTCATCCATTCATTCATTCATTCATTCATTCATTCATTCATTCATTCATTTAACCATTAATTAAATAATTAATTAATTAAATAAATCATTCATTCATTCATTCATTCATTCATTTATTCATTTATTCATTCATTCATTTATCTATTTATTCATTCATTCATTCATTCATTCATTCATTCATTCATTTATTCATTCATTCATTCATTTATTCACTCATTCATTTATTCATTCGATCAGTCATTCATTCATTTATTTATTTCTTCATTCATTCATTTATTCATTTATTCATTCATTTATTCATTCATTCATTCATTCATTCATTCATTCATTCATTCATTCATTCATTCATTCATTCATTCATTCATTCATTCATTATTTATTTATTTATTTATTTATTTATTTAATTATTCATTTATTTATTTATTTATTCATTCATTCATTCATTCATTCATTCATTCATTCATTCATTCATTCATTCATTTATTCATTCATTCATTCATTTATTCTGTCATTCATTCGTATATTCATTCATTCATTCATTCATTCATTCATTCATTTATTCATTCATTCATTCATTCATTCATTCATTCATTCATTTATTCATTCAATCAGTCAATTATTTATTTATTTCTTCATTCATTCATTCATTTATTTATTCATTTATTTATTCATTTATTTATTCATTTATTCATACATTCATTCATTCATTCATTCATTTGTTCGTTCGTTCGTTCGTTCGTTCGTTCGTTCGTTCGTTCGTTCGTTCGTTCGTTCGTTCGTTCGTTCGTTCGTTCATTATTTATTTATTTATTTATTTATTTATTTATTTATTTATTTATTTATTTATTTATTTATTTATTTATTTATTTATTTATTTATTTATTTATTTATTTATTTATTTATTTATTTATTTATTTATTTTTTTATTTATTTTTTTATTTTTTTATTTATCATTTATTCATTCATTCATTCATTTATTTATTTATTTTTTCATTCATTCATTTTTTCATTCATTCATTCATTCATTCATTCATTCATTCATTCATTCATTCATTCATTCATTCATTCATTCATTCATTCATTCATTCATTCATTCATTAGTCATAAATATACCTACGTGTGATATATCGAGCTCATAAAGATATAAACTGCTTAATCCAACCAAATAGGATTTTTGGATTTAATGATTGAATGGAATATCAAGTCCATAATGGATCAAAACATGGAGGATAAATGAGAATACTAACCCTTTAAATCTTATTGTCGCATTAATAGTCCACATGTTATTTTAAAAATAAAATTATTGCAAAATAACTTACAATAATCCATCCAAATAAGATCGTTCTAAGACTTCATTTGAAAAATGACATATTTTATTAAATTTATCCATTTTTCTTCGCATCTTAAGGAGAATCACGACTATTGTCACATTTTAAATCTTTTTATTCGCCGATTAAATTACTGTTATTGGGAACGAAATACACGTTTAAACATCAAGAGCTGCAAAATTAATGTTTAGTATCGCGGTAGCGAGGCACAACTGCAAATGGGTAAACATTTAATTATTTTTATTTTAATTAGCAGGTAAAGGGTTAAATTATTTTTCATCTGATTGAAGTTGTGGGTGGCGTTTGAGAATGAATCTACTGCATATTTTTTCAAATTTCCATAAAACAAAATTAGAGACAGGTTGAGTCCAGCTGCAGGACAGAAAATGTTGTTTCATTAATGCAGTAAACACGATAAGTCCACCAATTATTGGTTCAATGTTGGGCCAACGCCATAGACGGTGAACCAACATTAAAACTACATTGGGTGGACGGATCTTGTTTACTGATACGATGATTAACCCTTGATTAACCCTTTCAGCCCGGGAGGCGTCTTTATACGTCAGAATCTGACGTCTGTAGACGTCAGATTCTGACGTATAAAGACGGTCCCCGCACTGGAAGAATGGAAATATTACTAATGGCCGTAGACCCATAACATAGGTATTCAAATGAAGCGGAAAGAGCTAACAAAGACATTTATGATGATTTCGAAATGAAAAAAACCTTTTAGTCGCTATGGCTTAAACAAAATTAACTCAGTGTTGTAGGGGTTGAGCGTACATAGGCCTATTTTCTAGGTGGTGCCTAGAACCCCAGTTTATTACCAGAGACTATTACAAAACCATTATTGACACCTTTTTGTATTTTCGGCGGGTGTCCAGACAAAATTCCTTCAGACCCTTTTTTTTTAAATTCTGGATATTTATCTTCAGGATTCTTCTTCAAAGACGCATAAATGTTAATCCGTCTTTAGTTGTCTGCACAGCCTGATCTGGTTAGTCTGTTGTCATCATAGATTGGTATCTTTCCCATTGAAAGATTTAACCCTTTAACCGCTAGTGTCACATATATTCGGGTTTTCATTTCTTATTAGCACATTCAATTCTAGATTTTAGAGATGTTAAATATAAAATCTGGCATCAATCAGCAATATTTGAAAACAGTTAACCTCCATTTTGTCAAATCTGAATAATTTTCACTCACTTGAAGTTGTGGATCGCGTCAGCGAGACACAACTTCAAGTGGGTGAAAATTCAGATTGAATAATTTGGCGGTTAAAGGGTTAATAAGACAAAACGTCACAATGGGTGTCATTCCGCCACCCGTAATACGTAATACGTAATAGGGATTGGCCCAATGCTGGTTTAATGTTGGGGCAACGTCGCAGACGGTGAACCGACGTGAAGCCGACATTGGGTAAATATATCTTGCTTACTTAATCAGAAATAAAGTGATGTTTAGTAATTTTTCAAAAGCATTTGATTAGGTTGATCACAACCTTTTGATTAATAATCTAAGCTAAATGATATCATTATGATTATCACCTGTTGTTACTCGCAACGTTAATTTTGACAGCGTAAGCTATACGTACTTACACTAGCTTTCAAACAGAGTTGATATGATATAAATATGATGTACTGCTAAATTTATTGGCTTTCGAACATATTAGGGCAATAATTAGGGCCTACGCAATTCTGACTTGTGCTGCGTTGGAAGATAATTCCTTGTTATAGCTCCTGCTATAATATTGAATTAGCTGGAATAGCCTCCAAGCAATTTTGAGACGTTGGAACAAAGTTGGTTTACTGTTGGCCCACCGTCTACGACGCTGGCCCAACAGTAAACCAACATTAGGCCAACGTCTCATCTTTGCTGGGCTGCTGATAAAGGTGATCCGGACAGAATGTTTTAGATAAAGATCGGAAATAATCCGCATTTTACCACACACGAGCTGTGGCTGGCGTACACAAATGCCTCAAAACGTGTTGCTCCTGCTGTGTACGATCCCACACTGGATCATTAGACCGGCTGATCTGATATTACGGATTGACATCGTGTAACTTAGCAACCGGATTGCTCTGTTCGCGTGATACAGGCTCACCTGTGGCTCCTTGGAAATGGTGGAACTTGGATCCCAGCAAACACGACACATTGAAACAATGTTGGTTTAACGTTGGGCCACCGTCTTGTTTGCTGTGATCTATATGCAGTATGTATTTAGCCCCTTTAATCACCTGTCATAATTATATTTGTTTTTTCTTTATTTTTGATTAAGCAAATGTAATATCACATTGAAGATGAAACGTGACATAAAACAGAAAGATTTCAAAGTCGTTGGCTACGATTTTTATCAAATCGGAATGATTTTCACTCTTTGTGTGCTTTATTATAATGTCGTGAATTCTGATTTCACGTGCTGTAGCAGGATTGTCATTTTGTTGATTGTATTTTCTCACAATCCTTTGCCATTTACCCTTATCCTGCAAGCAATTGATATATACTAAATTGAGGAAGTGCCAAAGACAATTAGACAAATATAGAGGCTAAGCTCTTTTGTATAGCTCCTTGCATATCTGACACCCCCTGTGCTGGTTTGAAGCTTCTAAAATGAGGAAATATCTTCACAATTCATACATGTATCACCCAGAATACATGAGAAATAATGGCTTATGTATTTTTGCCATCACACTTGGAGATATTTCGGTATCTTACAGATAAGTCATGTGTCACACAAAGAGCGCAACTGCCACAGTTGCACCCGTTCAACACCGAGGGTGCGATGTGTTACTCATTGCAATTTGTTGATTTTCTAGTGGCATCAAACTTTTCTCATAAACATGAAATTATCTGTTGAAATACCTCGAGGAATAAATCGATAACTTCCAGCTCAAGCCGACCCCCTCTGATCCCACACTTATCGAAAATGCAATTGTTTATTATTTCTTTATACATGTAGGTATTCTATATGCATTTAAAACAATTTTATCTAAGTAAAAAAGTATATTTCTTTGATTTAAAGTTGGGAATTCAGTTTTAAATTTCTGGCTTGAATGAGAAAAGATTACCACCACACATTCCCAACAAACACGAGACGTTGAGCGCATGCTGTGTGTAATGTTGGGCCATCGTCTACGACGCTGGGCCAACATTACACACAGCATTGTCTCGTGTTTGCTAGCAAAGCGCTGAGCCAATGCTAGTTTAATTCTATTTATTTATTAGGCTTTATATACACAGATACATACATTAATCGTACAAATATGCAATTGTAAGTGAAATTGCGTAGGCCTACATCAGGATGTCGTATACATGTGACCAGCCTCCTGACTAAATTCGCCATCCAGGATCAAATTTATATACATGGTAATTAAACTTAAAAGTAAAATTAAAAATACATATACATAAATTGTGTTTCCCGCGCTAGAAAACAGAGATAAAATAACTACACAAAATTATTAGCATAAAACTAGCAAAAATCCTCTGGATAGCGTAGAAAAAATCCTCTGGATAGCGTAGAAACTTATAAAACAACTACAAGTAGAGCAAGTTTTAAAAGCATACAAGATATTTGCTTGACTGCGGCGCAAATATAAAGTGACCAGGGTGCCCTGAGCCACCACACAAATTTAGTTCATTATGCACTCCACTGATAATAGGGACAAATACCATATAATATCATGATAATACAATGAAACAATACTATATTAAGAGTATTTATTAAAACAAGAATACAACTATGTGGTATTAAATAAAACCCTTTTGACACATACATAACGTAATCACTTTATAATAAAAGTACTTTGCTTAGTCTAAATAGCATCTGCTGGCGTCAGCTAGCATAGCCGTCACTCAGCCGAAAAAAAACATCTATACTATACTAGTCTGAGTCGAACTGGTGGCTCTCGCCTGCCAAACACATGCGTATAGACACATGAGTAGCCTCCGTCATTCTTAGGAAGCATAGCGAAAAGCTTTCTCCCATCAACTCAGCAACATAGGTTGCAGTAGTATTGATGATGGTTAATACATGTTGATTATGATAATCCAAATATTAGGCACACGCCTGACATCCATAAGCACTTGTTCAAGAGCAAACAGTATCACAGTTAAAACTGTTTTAAAACTTGAAATAATAAAAGCAATTCAGTTTACGTACAAAGCCATCCAATGATTATTTCTGACGCAGATCCGTTGGTAATCTATTCCAAATACTGACCGCTCGATTTGAATCAAAACTTTTAAACGTCTTAGTTCTGACTTGCCTCGGATAAAAGAGTGATCCGTTCTGGCTTGACCGAAGTCTACTGTCAGGTTTGTATTAACTGAATAGAAATGCGACAATATCAGAAAAATCTGAAACAAATAATGATTTTAAAGCAGTTTGATGTTTATCATCTCCTTTCAGAAAGACAATGGTAGGATATTTAAATATTCACAGCGCTCCTTGTAATTAATTGTTGGATAATGAAGTGTATATCTAGTAAAATTTCGTAAATTTGTTCAATTCACACTATTTGAATTTTGGTAAAGGGTGACCATACTGGGGCAGAATATCCTATAATAGGCTGTATTAGGGCTTTGTAAAGATTGATGGATACAGAGGCTGGAGCTCTATAACCTAGCGAGCGTCTAATCATACCATTGACTTTGTTACATTTGTTGATAACATTAGAGATATGGTTATTAAAAGACTCTTATCAACTATGACTCCCGGATCGTTATAACATGATACATTTTCTAATATTGTTCCATTTAGATGGTAGTTAAATACAATAGGTTTTATGTTTCTTGTGAATGAACTTACCTGCAGTCATCTACATTATTAATTTTCCGGAAGCATTTCGCATCATCGGCAAATAAGAACAGTATTGAATGTTCAGTGCAGTCTGGCATGTCATTTATAAAAAGTAGAAATAATAATGGACCAAGTATGAATCCTTGTAGTATACCAGATATAACTGGCACAAATTCAGATGAGACGCCATCCACTACAACTCGCTGTACTGAGACCTGTCTTTTAAATAATCGCTAATCCACAGAAGTAATTTACCAGAAAAAACCAAGCTTGTGTAATTTGTGAATTAACATATTGTGATCCACTGAATCAAATGCTTTTAAAAAATCCAAAATTATCATATCAGTGTGTTTATCCTCATCAAGGTGTTTCCCAAATTAATAATGTTGGGCCACATGGAATACCGTAAGATTTTCAGCAAGGCTAGGCTTCTCGAGGTCGCAGATCTGCGACCTCGAGAAGCCTAGCCTTGCTGAATATTGTCGCGCGTTGAAATTTCTGGAATATCCTGTCAATTTCATAAATCGCGAAGAAGAGTTAGTACGTAGCAAGCTCAATTTTACCTTCACGACCGTCATTGATTTTAGCCGCGTAGAAATAAAAAGGCGCGAAAATGTCAATAACTTCCCCCCGTAGACATGACACGTTTGTTTTACTGGGTCTTGGCTCAGCGGGTGGTCCGAGCAACAAGTATGTACCTAGCTCCCGGTCGATGACGTAATACAATGTGACGTCACGTGGATGGTCTCGGCGAGAGAGGATCGACTCCAACGAACCCTGGATCTGAGTCCATCCCGCTCAATGGAGGTGACCAGTTCAATATCGCAGTCTTCTATAATAAAGATTAACCTTTACAACGCTGAAATATTTTTGTATAAATCATGAAGACCAAAGGGTTTTTTCAATCTGAAATCTTCATAAATGTCTTAGTTAGCTCGTTCTGCTTCATTTGAATACCTATGTTATGTGTATACGACCATTATAATTGTTTTTTATTCTTTCAGCATGCGGATCGACTTAGACGTCAGATTCTGATGTCTATATTCGATCCCCGCACTGAACGGGTTAAGCAGTGAGCCTCAGGCAAGGTTCTTGCTCAGGTCAAGACTTAACTAACTACAAATCTAAAGATTGGGATTAACTTAACCCTTCAAGCGCTGAAATAATTTGTAGAAAAAAGCGCAACCAAAAAGTTTTTTCAATTTGAAATCATCATAAATGTTTTAGTTAACTCTTTCTGATTCATTTGAATACCTATGTTATGGGTCTACGGCTAGTAGAAATATTTCAATTCTTACAGTGTGGGGATCGACAATAGTCGTCAGCATCTGACGTCTACAGACGTCAGATGCTGACGACTAAAGTCGATCCCCACACTGTAAAGGTTAAAGATCTCCTAACTTTTCTAGTGATCTTAAGATTTTTGGCAGGATATTATTCTAATGGAAATGAGAGAAAGTTGAAATGATCTCAATTTTCAGATTTTTTGGCCGAATTAACTTCTGAACTACTTGAAGGGCTCTTTAAGGTTCTTTTCTCTATTAAATGTATAATAAAGGGCGAAAAGCTTTTAATAATCTTTTTCTTAGAGGGTTCTGATTGTGACAGGTCAATCTTCATCGTTTCATTCATGCATTCAAGAGTATATGATATTTCCACAAGATTTGACAAATGTGACCTTAAACCCCATTCATTAATTCATTTATTCATTCATTTATTCATTCATTAATTATTGCATTCATTCATTCATTCATTCATTCATTCATTCATTCATTCATTCATTCATTCATTCATTCATTCATTCATTCATTCATTCTTTCTTTCTTTCTTTCTTTCATTCAATCATTTATTCATTCATTTATTCATTCATTCATTCATTCATTTATTTCATTCAATAAATCAAACAATCAAACGATCAAACAATAAATAAATAAATTAATAAATAAATCGATCGATCGATCGATCGATTGATCGATCAATCAATCAATCAATCAATCAATCAATCAATCAATCAATCAATCAATCAATCAATCAATCAATCAATCAATCAATCAATCAATCAATCAATCAATCAATCAATCAATCAATCAATCAATCAATCAATCAATCAATCAATCAATCAATCAATCAATCAATCAATCAATCAATCAATCAATCAATCAATCAATCAATCAATCAATTAATCAATCAATCAATCAATCAATCAATCAATCAATCAATCAATCAATCAATCAATCAATCAATCAATCAATCAATCAATCAATCAATCAATCAAATATTCATTCATGTCAATGAACCGCTTCATTCTCTATGAAATTACGATCTTTGAATATAAATTATGTCCCATAACGTCATGTGAACCCTTTACATGCTAGTGACGCATATATATGCGTCACTAGCATGTAAAGGGTTAGACTGATCGCCGTCCGCCTTTCGCACTGACAGAACTGGGTGCATGGGAGGTGCGGCGGTGCGTCCATGCGGGAGACTAAACAGCAAACACGATACATTGAACCAATGTTGGTTTAATGTTGGCCCATCGGCTACGACGCTGGTCCAACATAAAACCAGCTTTGGTTCAATGTCTCGTGTTAGCTGGGATATGAGCTCACCGACGGAGGAGCCATATGCCACAAGTCTGATAATTAGGGCGAAAAGTGAGTTCTTCGACTGAAATCGTTTTTATTGGATTCATAACACAAACAAAACAACTTTTTCAGAGCCTCGGCCATTTTGAATGGGTGGTGGGGCTGAGCACTGTTTTTGAGGTGTTCAGTTAGGTGCAGACTTCCATAATCATTATAATCCAACTTGTCTAGTTTTCACACTTGAAAACGTTTTTTATTCATAGTCCCATGTGTGATTTTCTATCCTTACTTAAAGAATAACGAGTGACGGTCGTTGATTGGCTGATCCCATCATGTGTGTTATCCTCCGTTGATCAGGGGTAGACCACTAAAATAATACTTGGTCAAAAAATCTCTAAGGCTCTTTTGTTTAACTCACAACGTGAAACAACCGAGTTTAGCCGTAGTTGCAATCAATAGAACCTCGATGTGTGTAAGGTGCATACAAATAAATGTCTTGCCTCCAGAAGCCAAGCTCTACGACTGATGTATTTTTGTCATGACGATTAATCATAACAGTTTAAGTTTTTGCTCTGTACTGCACTAGAATGCACAATTAGGTTACATTGCAATTACGAATAAAAATGATAATTATTATTAATGATTAAATTATTGGAATTTTTACTTGACATATATATGTCGCAATGTACGGAAATGTCGCACTGTAATGAAATGAAAATAAATGGGGTTTTAAGGCGCACGTATAGGCTAAACTAGGCCAGTCGAACCTCCTGAGGATAGTAAGATGAATTAGAGCTCGCTACTTCTCGATCACACAAGCTCCCCACAATACGAGTGAGCAGGGAAGAAACATATTGTTTCTTTGAAACTTGAAGGCCACAGCATGCACTGAAATATTCAACGCATAATTGGACTGCATTGCAAATTCACTGATATTAAAACTGCCACAGATTTTCTGGCAATGCATGCCGCGATTCAAGTTTATCTTTGCTACGAAGATTTAAAAAAATATGTTGTCAGAAAAGTTACGTAGGGCCCATTCTAATTAGATTTTTCACCCACTTGAAACTTTGTCTCGCTTACGCGAAACAGTGAGTAGAAAATATCCAGGCTTGTTGAAAAACAGGTGAAACATATTTAAATATCGCTGATTGAAAATACGTATCCCCAGTAAGCACAACAAAATTTGTATAACATTTGTGCAAAGTTGGACCAACATCAAAGACGTTGGGCCGACGTTGTACAAATGTTATGCAAATTTTTATGTTTGCTGTGTCACCATTAACTCATTAGTCGCCAAATTATTCAATTGGAATTTTCACCAACTTGAAGTTGTGTCTCGCTGACGCGATCCACAACTTCAAGTGAGTGAAAATCATTCAGGTTTGACAAAAGGAAGGGCAAAACAAATATGGACGGCACTGGCGGTTGAAGGGTTCAAGTTTAAGCCCTAAGTGATCCAGCTAAAATGTTCATCCACTTGAAGTTGTGTCCCGCTACAGCGACCCACACCTTCAAGTGGAGAAAATTCCTCTATAAAGTGGAGAAAATTATATAAATATGATTAATTTGAGATCAATCTTTTGCAAACCTTTATTATATTTGAACACAATTTCACTCCCAAGAGCTGTGATTTGATCAGCTAATAAAAATAATTCAAACGACTATAGTCGTCATTAGCGATATAAGAGTAAAATATACTTTTTATCCTTCCTGTTATCCCCTTTGTTTTACTAGCACTTAATAAAATATGTTTTATATATTGAGATAATTATTTTCTTGGTATAAAGAACTGTAGCAAGACACAACTTCAGTCACTGAAACTTAGAATATGTTTTTTTTAGTTCAGAGCTCTTAACTCTTCAAGCGCGGGGATCGTCTTTATACGTCAGAATCTGAAGTCTGTAGATGTCAGATTCTGACGTATAAAGACGTTCCTCGCACTGAGAGAATTAAATATTTATAATGGCCGTAGACCCATAACATAGGTATTCAAATGAAGCAGAAAGAACTAACTAATACATTTATGATGATTTCAAATGGTAATAATCCCTTTGGTCTCCATAATTTATATACCATTGAGTCAACGTATGTGAAAGTTAACCCTTTAACGGCCAAATTATTCAATCTGAATTTTCACCCACTTGAAGTTGTGTCTCGCTGACGCGATCCACAACTTCAAGTGAGTAAAAATTATTCAGATTTGACAAAATGGAGGTCAACTCTTTTCAAATCTTGCTTGTTGATGTCACATTTTATCTTTAACATATATAAAATGTGGTACTTATTGTGCTAAAAAATGAAAACCCGAAATTGTGCGGCATTGGCGGTTAAAGGGTTAAGTGATTAAAAATAGTAAAACAAATATTATAGTCGTTATTGACATTCAGGGGGTTGGTACCAATGAGTGAGCCTAGAACTTTCTTATTTTAGTTTTGCCCGACACCCTGTCGACACCAGCTCTTCTCTGCAAAACACTAAATATGACAAAAATGTTATGCAATAATATTATGTCATTCAATAAAAAATGTTTGCAATTAAAACAATTATGTCACGTAAACCTGTCTTTCAATTTTCTAAACACCTCAACTGCAAAGTACGGTTTTATAGATCTTTGTCAATATAGTTTTGTAAGGTAGCCACGTAAGTGTAGAATGGATCCGTTTCATTGTGCTGGCCCAAACCCTGGATCGAACGCTCACACGCATGCGTGACCAGCACTTCTTCACTTCCGTCATAGTAAATATGACGCATGTTACATCAGCTAGTGTACTCACGTGAACGGTATGATGTGAACATATAGGCCTAGTTCTATGCCTTTTGCGTTTTAAAACATTGTCAAAGCTTTCTTTCTTTCTTTTCATTCTCCATTCAAACCTTTATTCGCCCTTTCCTTCATTCCATCCTTAATTCCGTCATTTTTATTTTATTACTTCCTTCCATTCTTGGTGATTGCATAATTGATAAATTGATTGAGCTGGCTGATTGATTGGTAGATTGATTGATTAGTTGGTTGGTTGATTGATTGATTGATTGATTGATTGATTGATTGATTGATTGATTGATTGATTGATTGATTCATTCATTCATTCATTCATTCATTCATTCATTCGTTGAACGCACACACACACACATTTGACACATAATTATCAGACTGTTCAGTAAAAAAATTGCGTGATTTTAAAAAAGTGCAATTTAGAATGCGTTAAATCAATGCAAGTTTTTGATTCAGAATTTTTCGGTACGGTGGTCATTAATTTCGGCAATTATTCGCTTCCACACCGTAGAATATACGGTGCAACTCTGCTCTGGTGAGCACGTCTTTTCACGGTTTTTATTCAGAATTTAATCATAATTTTCACATGGCGCGGTCCACCTCGGTCTGTGCAAACAAGAGGCGGTTCCAGCGCATTATGAACACGGCCAATCTCATTGTCACCTATTTGTCTTTCACGTCCGGACACCCACGTCTCACACCTATCTGCGGATCCGCGCAAACTACTTGTCGTTTGTCACCGATTTTCCGCTGCGCTTATTCAAATATTTAGAAATACATCTGTGAAGTGCTGATTTATGGCTGGGCCAACGTATACGACGTTGGACCTGCGATAAATCAACGTTCCCGTCACATGCGCAGACGGGCTGCTCTTCTTGTATTATCGCCCACCTGGGTTGTCCCAATCCGTGGCACGGTGACTGATCCCAGACAATATCCATCCTTGTTTGCCCTCAAGTCTGGATCCTTAGCTGTCGATTGCCACCTTATTATGTAACAGGAACAGGTCGTTAAGTTTTCGGTGACACTCTGGAGCCTAGAGGCCAGCTTGTTGTCTAACTAACCCTTGGTAGGCTTGTGATTTACTGAATCTTCGATTAGGCTAGTATTTTTATTCATTTCTCACGATTGCCAGCTTCAACGGACAATACATTCATTAAACCCTTGAACCTCCGGTCCCAATTATATTTGTTTTCACATCTTGATTAGCACATTCCATATCAGCTTTTAAGCATGTTAAAGTTGAAATGTGACATCAATCAGCAATATTTGAAAATAGTAGATCTCCACTTTATCGAATCTAAAAAAAATCACTTGAAGTTGTGGCTCGCGTCAATATTCTAATTGAATAATTTGGTGGTTGAAGGGTTGAATTAAATAAATTAATAAAATTAAAATTAATAGATTATTTGATTGATTGAGGAACTTCCACGGATAATTTGGTCAATTTCTTAGACATTTCACTTGGTTTGGAGCCTGCTTGAAATCTGACTGTTTCCGCACACAGTCGTGGATCGACAAATAAACACGCACTTATTGATTTTTAATTTCTAAGCTATGTCCATGATGATGTTGTTCCCATTTGAAGTTGGAATACTGCTAGCAATTCTGGTTTTAAAATAATGAGTAAAAGACAGAATACAATTTTTAGAGATTTTATTTTTCGTCATTTGGAGCTGGAAATTGCGTTAGCAATTCCAGCTTCAAGTGACGAAAAATACAATCTTGACCTTGAAGAAGAACACAAAAACCAGGGACAGATCTAGAATTTTAAAACGCCTGTAAATACAAGTGTGTGTCAAATACCGATATTTTGGCAATTTTGATCGATTTTCAGGCAATTTAGTTTTAAAAGGGGGAGTATGATCCCCCTGACCCCCCCCTTTGCAAGACTTGCATGTTTATAATATTTGAAAAAAATCTTTAAACTTTACAATAAGTATTGATATCGTGACCTATTATGTCACCTTACAATAATTATTGCAAAAATTGATAAATGTTGGACAGCAATCAAAGAAAGCCTACAGTACAACTTCAAGAGGATGAAACTATCGTAACTATCGTAAGATGTTTTATGTCACAGTTGTTTTTTAATACAATTTATCACATATTATACATTTATTTCATACATATCTGTTATGCATACGTCGGTTCACTTATGGTATCCTAACCCTACGCGACATGGCTAGGCTGCATAACTCACTCAGCGAAACACCCCACAGCCCACACAACATCCTGTGCGCAAATCACACCCGATTTTTCGGCTGAAAAAAATAGAAATGTGTAAACTATTGTGTGATACAAAATAAATATTGCTGTAAGGTATTCTGCGCCTACACCACATTAAGCCAGCCCATTTCACCATATAATGTGGGTATATTTGGCCTCAAATTAAACACATATGAGTAATTTCCACCCACTTGAAGTTGGGGATCGCGGTAGCGAGACACAACTTCAAGTGAGTACAAATTTAAATTCTATAAAGGGTTATTATTGATCAAATCAGGATATCCAAGAAAACGAGCAATAAATATGTGTATACTGCAATTTCGAGGGATCATATATGACTTTATAATACTGGTCACTTTGTCATACACCATAATAGCAGCTTTGTTTATGTATAGAATAAAGCCAACGGAGCTCTACATTCTTAGCTGTGGGAAAGGCCGAGGCCGAAGGCCGTGGCCTTTCCCACAGCTAAGAATGTAGAGCTGAGTATACCTCATAATCAACAGCTCGGTCACACCTGACTGATTATAATACCATCACCCTCTGTAGACCTGTCATGCAGATACTCTTTCTAACATGGTGTCATGCGTGATACTCTTTCTAGCATGTTGTCCTGTTTTCTAATGAGCCGTCAACAAGCGCATATGACGAGCAAAAATTCACAGTTTTCGCACATTCAATTTTTTATTAGATATTTTATGAATAGCTGTTGTACCACCTTGCAAAGACATGTACGAAGTGAAATCGATTTGTTGTGTACATAAGGTGAAATAGACGCCTGCTCACGAAATATCGGCATGAAAATTGACACTTTTGGTAATTTTATTTCAACATAGATAAACCTGCCGCGCCAAAAACTCGTCTGAAATATTGTCCAACACATCAAATCGATATCCCCCTTGAGCGATTTATGAATCGCTGGCTGCTGGTTGCCAGACGGTGATGTAACAGACGACAGAGAGCCCTGGTGTTAAATAATAGCAAATGCGACGAACAAGATCAGTGGGTGACGTACTGTGGGACTCACTGATAAGTCAGTGAAATTACTTATATGTATCACAAAATTAAAAGTTGCAAAAAAACTTATTCTGGCAGCTATCATGGTTTTTTATATATATATATATTCACTGTAATCACTTTTCGAGTATTACATTGCGCTCAGCATGCGAAAAAACATTGGAATAGAGGTATTACTGACCTTTGTAGCATAATTATATCAAAATATATGCAATTTCATAAGAAATAGAGTTTTGGATAGCGGTCATTTTAGGTCAAATTTCCGGCAATGGAAACATGTTTCATCTGAAAGAGCACAAAAAGTCATGGGGGGGGGGGGGGGGGTGCAGGAGGGGGGGGGGCGATGCATGCTGGACTATTATAGATATGCCAAATATCACCATTTTCTATGGTCGCCCATCTTGGATTTTGGTTTCGGAATAATTAATAATTATTTTGGTTTCAAATTGTCATAAGTGAATTATTTGACCCAAGTTATCCCTAAATTTACGTATCACACTATTATATCAGACTGGAAATGACAATTTTACAACTTTTAAAATGGCCGCCTACAGAATTCCGCCCACACTTCTCCGAGGTGGGCCCCTGCCAAATTTTGAGCTTAGCATCTAATGAAGTGAATAAAACCATAAAACCTTGCTCCCCTTTCCACGGTCACGAAAGTTAGATTTTTTACCCTACTACTATAAGGGAAACACCTTGGTGTCGACTGTGAGAAAGTAAAATTATAGGAAGCAGATATATAAAAAACTAACTTAAATCAAGTTTAGTCTTGGTATTCAGCGATCTCATCTTCACTCTGTCATGTTATTTGCGGCACGCAATCTGCGCTCTGCGTCAATTGAGACTGGACTGGTGCAGATGAGCAATCCTAGCTTTAAATTAATGAAAACTGTTTGAGTGCTTTAGATAAAAAATTGACCTAATGTTTTGTAAACATAGCTGTATTGGTTTCTCTCATGGGCCAGAATCCTGAATATCCAGGATATAATTATTGAAAGAACCAAGGATTATCTTCAACGTGTAGGCCTATTCCTTCCATCACCATCGCTGGTCAGTGTACGCGTCCATATGATGTACCTGGTACACACAGTGTAGGCCTACCCACAAAATACCAATTCAATGTTGGGCCCGCTTCGCAGCCAATTGCTGGTTCAATCCCAGTCAATCGTATTCGACGCTGGCCCAACATTGAAACAGAACTGGGTGATTGTCCAGTGTTTGCACTGACGCTTTATGCCCCGAAAGGCCACTACCCGAATATGAAATAATGTTCTGCGACGCTGGGCCAACGCTATTTCAAGCAAAATCCTTTAAGCTCCTAACCACGAATAATTATAATCGTGAATATTTTTTTCTGAAGACTTTTTAAACACGAAAGTACTTAACCTAAGAACCTCAAACGTTATATTCGACATATTCATAAGGACTGGTGTACAGACCGTTTCCCACACACAGCACCCCTCTTTCACCTAAATAGGACACAAATTCAGGCAAAATAAACTTATAACAGGGCTACGGCCTCTAAAAATAGAGAATGATGCAATGAGGTTTTATCGTCAATATCGTCACGGAATAGCGAGCGGGAGAGGGACATGACGCAATGGCTAGAGCGTGGCGATCTGCCGATGTCGCTGACTGCCGTGCGGTTTCGAGTCTCGCTTGGTTCAGAATTTTCAGAGAAATATCATGTTTCTCCCCTCTCAATCTTGGGACATTGTTAAGATGTTGTGTCCTTGGGCAAGGCACTTCACCCTCAAATGCTTCACTTGACTCAGGTGAAAATGAGTACCTGGTAGGACAGAGATGGCAATGTGTACGATAAGCTCAATGCGCCGAAACGGCTGCAGAACTGTATGCTCTCCGCGGGGTTGAAATGGCACACGAAAGAACAGGTCCAGTGACCAGGGGGTAAGATGTAAAGTCAGATGATAGATATTCAGACTTGATATCAGACTATAAGCCTGCACCTTTACCTTTTTACCTTTATCACAAATAATGTCTCAAATCAAAACGTGGTTTTACCTTATCAAGGACGATCTTGGCAGCTTTTCAGCCAGCAAGCTCGAGAACCGACTACGACGCTGGTCCAACATCAAGCCAGCATTGGCTCAGCGCCCTGTGTTTGTTGTCAATCCAGCACTAGAATGTTGACCTGCACGTCCTGGACCTCCGTCCAGCGCTTAATAAACATTGGCGCAATATTTCATACCACCCCAGAAAACACGAGACTTTGACCCAAAGCTTAAAACTTGTTGGGCCAGCGTCACAGACGTCCACGGCCATTTTAAATAGTTAACTCTTACAGCGCGAGGATCGACTTTAAATCTGACGTCTAAAGTCGATCCCCGCGCTGTAAGAGTTAAATATGTTATAAAGATCAAATTTCAGATATGCGCGAAAGGGTATAGCACACTACATCACATTCGACAGACCCGAAAAAAGCCAACAATGCTTGCGGTATCGAGTTCAATACGGACGGACATACGGCGAAAATATTTTTAAATCAGGCCAAGGTATCCAAACTTGGCCCAGTATCACCCCGTCGTTACGCCAACGCACCACTCCGTGGCGGATCCGGTTCATTATGGATCTGACTCGATGGCTGTCTAGCATTATGGACTCTGGCAGGCAGACTGCACGGCCTATTATACAGACACCAGATAGCATTACGCCATTCACTGATGGCCACCGATCCCTAATTAGAGGTCGTTAGCTCTTTCGGTGGCCAACACTGTTAGCCCACCTACGGGTCAATGTTGGTTCAGCGTCTACAACGCTGGACCGACTTTGGCCCGGAAGTAGGCCCAACATTGACCCGGTGTTGGTTCGCATGTGTGGATAATCTTACAGAACACATTAGTTTGTTCATGTTCGTTGATTGGCTCGTCCCTTCCAACACTGAAATATTTTTGTATGAACCATGGAGACGAAAGGTGTTTTTTTCAATTTGAAAGCAGCATGATTATCTTAGTCAGTTCTTTCCGCTTCATTTGAATACCTATGGGTCTACGGCTATTTTAAATTTTCCAATTCTTTCAGTGCGGGAGCCTACAGACCTCAGAATCTGACGTCTACAGACGTCCAATTCTGACGTCTGTAGACGGTCCCCGCGCTGAAAGGGTGAATGCCAACTGACATAGCGCATTATATTAATCTTGCCTCGGAGTTCAGCCATCATGTAATTAGTTCAGCCACGGCTGAGCCAACCGAAATATCACATTTACAACGAATTAGCTAGGTAGACCAACGTTAGGCAATTATTGGGTCAACGTCTCGTGCTAGATAGTCATATTCTATTGTTGACCTGAATAAAGCTAAACATGTTTCTCGGCAAACACGAGTCGTTGGCCTCGTGTTTGCCAGGAATTTCCAACGATAAAAAAAAGACTTATTAGAAATTTTCGCCCACTGGAAGCTAGTTGACGTATTTTTCTAAACTTCCACAACGAATATTTCCAGACATTCCACATAACTGTTACGATGTTGATAAGATATAAAGTCTTCGAATTTTTATCACAAGTGTATATTCTAGGAGTCATCCTTCACGAAAACAAAGTCTGAAAACAAAATGTTTTTTCTCAAGATGAAAACATCATGAATGTCTTAGTAAGCTCTTTCCGCTTATATACTGGTATACGGCCACTACTTTTTAATTCTTTCAGTGCGGGGACCGTCTTTATATGTCAGAATCTGAATTCTGTACAGTAGACGTCAGACTCTGACGTATACAGACGGTCCCCGCGCTGTAGGGGTTAACAACAAGAAGATTTGGTTGAGCGTCTGTTGTTTTCGTGGACCTCTGCGATCCCATGCTAAAAATGACATGTAGCTGTATAAACCATGTAAACAAAATGTTTTTTCTCAAGTTGTGAAAACATCATTAATGTCTTAAGAAGCTTGTTCCGCTCATATTATGGGAGTCATTCTTTCTATGTTATGGGTGTACGGCCAGTATGATCTGTTTCATTTTTTCAGTGCGGGGATCGTCATTAGACGTCAGAATCTGACGTCTAATGACGATCCCGTGCTAAAATGGTTAACTTGAGTTCGGGTCGGATCCATTGTATATTGTCTTGTCCACAGCATGTGACATTAATCTGGTCCTTGCCTATCAATCAACACGTGGCATTCACGTAATTCTGTTACAATGTTGGTCCAGCTTCGAAGACGTTGGGCCAATATTAAAATAGCGTTGGTTGTTTTATGTTTGCTGGGATTATGCCGACGTCCTTTAAACCCTTAGACCGCTGAGCACGACTTTAATCATTTTCAATCCGTTTAGTATCCGTTTAACCCTTTAACCGCCGGTGCCGCATATATTCGGGTTTTAATTTTTTATTTGCACATTATACCACCTTTTAAATATGTTAAAGATAAAATGTGGGGTGAAAATTCAGATTGAATAATTTGGCGGTTAAAGGGTTAAATCGCAGTTATTGGGCACACAATGTGTGTTTTAACATCAACATTTGAAAATGTTTTGTCTTAAAATAAACAAATATCGGTAATTTTCACGCCCTTGAAGTTGTCGATCGCGGTAGCGAGACACAACTTCAAGTAGGTGAAAATTTAAATTACTTAGTTTAGCGTGAAAGTTGGGACACCGTAATCGTTGTTGGCCCAGCATCGCCGGTGATGTCCTAACTTTAATATAACGTCGTTGTAAATAAATGAAATGAATCGGGCTTTAGGCCACCTTTGTGTACATATAGGCTAAACTGGGCCAGGAGAACCTCCTGAGGATGGTGAGATGATTGAGATGACACTGTCCTCCAGACACAGGATTCAAAATTCGAGCCCTGACGGTCTGAGGCCGAGCACGCTACCTCTCGGTCACGGAGGCTCCCCACTATACTGACTTTCACACGTGGATAGGGAAGAAACATTTTGGTTTCTTTCAAACCGCCGAGACCGGGAACCGAACCCCGAACTCTGGCGTGAAAGGCAGCGGTGCTAACCACTACCCTAGGGCCCCGTCGTTGTAAGCTTGGCTGGAATAGGATCAAATACTGCGATAAGTTGTCTGAGCATTGGCCCGCTGTTGCAGACGTTACTCAATCTTACCCCCAGCAAACACAAGACACTGAACCGATGTTGGTATAATGCTGGTCCATCGTCTGCGACGCTGACCCAGCATCATACCAACATTGGTTCAACATTGTGTGTTTGTGTGTACCCAGCAAACACGAGGTTTGACCCAATGTTGTTTTAATATTGGCCCACCGCCAACGGCGCTGGACCAACATTAAAGCAACATTGGGTAAGTCCTCGTGTTTGCTGGATAGTCACTTCTGAAAGAGGTAAGGATCGGATTTATAATCGTTTTTAATATTTCGCAATAGTCATGTTGATCTGCACAGTTTAGTTCTTAGCTGATATCTAATTAACTACTTAACCCTTTCAGTACGAGGACCGACTTTAGACGTCAGACGTCCATTTGACGTCTAAGTTGTATTTATTTATGTAATTATAATGACCGTAGGTATTCAAGTGAAGCGGAAAGAGCCACCTAACACATTTTGTAATGATTTTAAATTGAAAATGACCCTTTGGTCTCCATTGTTTTTACGAACATATTTTCAGCGATTTAAGGGTAGAGGCACAGCTGGCGTTTTGCACTCGTTGGATTTTAACTTTTCAGCAAAAAAATAAATTGAGAAATTAGAGCAATTTATTCAAGTAGATAAATTATGTGCATATAATATATGAGTCTCTAGCATGTAAAGGGTGAGGCCAACGTCACCTGGGACGCAACAAACACGAGGCTTTGAGCCAATGTTAGTTTAAGGTCGGGCCGACGTCGCGGACGGTGGGCCAACATTACACCAGCATTGGCTGGATGACACGTGCTCGCTGGGGATTGACTTGTCTGAAGTTTGGAATCCGGTTTCGACAGGATCTGCTCCGTATTATAGGATCCCTCCACAGACCAAAGCTGGGCCAGCGTCCGCGACGCTGGACCAGCGTTGAAACGACATTGAATTCATTCACCGGTATTTTCGGGATCGCGCCGGCGAACGTGACACCGAATCTCATGTAAATGTTCAGAAAAAAACACCACCGGCTCTGGAATGATCCAGTCCGGACTAGCGCGAAAAGCTGCCTGCCCAAAAAACACGAGACACCCAAGGTTGGTTCCATGTTGGCCCACCGTCTACGGCGCTGGTCCAACAATAAACTAACCTTGGGTGGAATTCTCGTGTTTGGTGCATGTGTTTCGGATCCGTGTCAACAGCAGCGTGCGACTGATTATAGTCGAGTTGCCAGCAGGGTTGACATTACCAAGTCTGGTATATTACAAGGTCTTTGTTATATATTTTTTTATATATTTATATTTTTGTTCTTACGTTGTCTGGAATCATTTCAACTTGATTGTCCTCTGGGTGAATTGGGGTGATGTTTTTATGATGTCAAAATGTCATTTTTGAAGGTCAAGCGGATTAAAATCAGTATGTATTATTATTCAGCTCAAGTGAAAGCTAGCATCATCAAATAAAAATATCATGCATGGCTGTGGAAATTCAAGCACCAGAGGGGTAAACTGAACACCAAAATTAGCAAAAGTCTTAAATTAAATGCCAGAAGGATGAATTACAGAGGTCAAAGGGTAGCAAATGTAAATTGCGGTAAGCAGATTATGCGTGATCGTGGAAAATCTTGCACAGACGAAGATCAACAAATAATCAAAGTAAGGTCTAAAGGCCTAGGACCTGCTGAAAATAAAAAGGACAACGGAATGTCAAAATTGCCCTACTAGTGGGGATGCTTGTGTTCATAAATAAACTCCGGTGGGATTTTGATAGTTAAAATATGCCACCTATATGAAAATGTTCAGAATAGACTACAGAATAAGAAAAAGTTTGATGGAGTTCGCAAATTGGTGTCAAAACACTCTTTTCAGGCAAAATTCAAAATGGCCGCCATGAAATCACTAAAGTTATCATATCTTCATCAATAATTGAGATAGGTATAAGATTATTTCAACAAACCATATGTTCCCGATATGAAGGAATGCAATAAAACAAACGATACATTTATTTGACCCGCTATCATGCAAATTCAAAATGGCTGCCATAAAATCACTAAATTCATCATATTTGCGTTAATAATTGGGATAGAAACAATATTATTTTACCAAACCATATGTTTTCAAGGAATACAATAAAAACAGACTATACTTTATTTTATATCATTATCATGGAAAATTCATAATGACCGCCATAAAATAACTAAATCATATATTCATCATTAATCCAGATAGAGCTGAATCTCCAAATCTTATTTTATCGATATAATGCACATGCAATACAGTAAATCATTCAAGATGGCCGCCATGAACGTAATAAATGTATCACATCTTTGTCATTAATTAAGATAGTAACTGGATTATTTCATCTAACCACATGTTTTCGGCGTCAAGGAGTGTATAATTGTTCATATACACTGAGGGTGCACTTCACGACAGTGACCTTTCACGTTCTAGATATCAATAATATTCTACACCTCTAAGATGTTTACAATTTTAAACAAGTTAGCAACATTAGTGTGTATTGTGTTTAACCACCTGTATCATAATTAGCCCACATGAGGTCAACAACAATGTCATAGCATACTATCCTGATAATTGTATTTCTAACTCCGTTCTCCAGCACTTGAACAGACACTGTTATAAATTTAGTTATAATTTACTAAAAAATAGTAATGTAATGTAACACAATGGGGCATAGCAAAGGAGTATCAATATTTATACAGATCATGCTCACAGGGTTAGCGTCTACACTGCAGTGTATCAAATATCAGATCAAAGGCATGTTAAGGTCATCGCAATGTCAAATTATAGCAAAGTTTTCTTCAATTAATTGTCATTACACTTTTAGGTGACAAAAATATTTTACAAAACCCAGCGAATGTGCATATCATTGAATAGTCAAAATAATTTGTTTGTGAATTTACATTGCCGTGAAATAGGAGTTGTAGAATATATACTATTTAACCCCGAAAAAATATACACATAACATAACACCCAAGTTTTGCCGTTCACTTGTCGTGCAATAAACCTATATTCCACAATAGGGGCCTACATTCGTTCACAACTAAATTAGAGCTGGATAAGATGTTATAGGGTAAATAACAGGTTATTGTTCCATTCTGCACTGTATTATTGTCCTCCTCTAAGTAGATTGAAATACTGTAGAGTTATATGGCAATGAAGTACATTATACACTTTAAAGGGCGGGGGCCCTAGGGTAGTGGTTAGCACCGCTGCCTTTCACGCCAGAGTCCGGGGTTCGGTTCCCGGTCTCGGCGGTTTGAAAGAAACAAAATTGTTTCTTCCCCATCCACGTGTGAAAGTTTGTATTGTGGGGAGCCTCCGTGACCGAGAGGTAGCGTGCTCGGCCTCAGACCGCCAGGGCTCGAATTTCGAATCCTGTGTCTGGAGGACAGTGTCATCTCAATCATCTCACCATCCTCAGGAGGTTCTCCTGGGCCAGTTCAGCCTATATGTGCACAAAGGTGGCCCGATTCATTTCATTTTGATACCGAAAACATATGGTTAGGCGAAATAATCTTGTCTCAATCTAAATTATTAACGACGATATGATCACTTTAGTTTTTTGAATTTTGAATTTTGTATGATATTGATGTCAAATGAATATATCGTTTGTTTTATTGCATTCATTGATACCGAAAACATCCGATTTGGTGAAATAATCTTGACTCTATCTAAATTATTGGTGAAGATATGATAACATTAGTTATTTCATGGCGGCCATTTTGAATTTTGCCTGATAAGAGGGTTTTGACACTTATTTGCGAACTACATCAAACTTTTTCTTGTTCTGTGGTCTATTGTGAACATTTTCATATAGGTGGCATATTCTAACCATTTAATAATTCCCACGGGACTACACATGCTGCTGCACTATACTGCTTAATGGTATACCCTATAGTGTTCATTTACTACAGGGATATGTGCAAATCTGAAAAGGAGCCTGAAATTTTGCACACATGTCGTCTTTTGACAGAATAGCCTTAAAATATTATGTAATACCTCATTTTCGACTAAATTTGAATACACTGATTTCATTGGAATTGTTATTTTTTGCGATTGAAGTTCATTTAGAGGTAAAAAACAAGATGGCTGCCGTTGGCCATTTTGAATTTTTAGTTTTTGACATAATAGCCGTAAATCTTATGTAATAGGCCTACCTCATTTTAGACTAGTTTGAATACACTGATTTTATTGGTATGGTTATTTTTGCGATTCAAGGTCATCTAAGGGTCAAAAACAGAATGGCTGCCGTCGGTCATCTTGAATTTTTATTTTTTGACATAAAAGCCCTAGAATCTTATGTAATATGTACTTCATTTCTGACTAATTTGAATATACTGATTCTATAAAGTTAAATAAAGTGCTCTTTCTGATTACTTTGGGAATTTTGAACATGCCAACAATAATTTAAAATCTGTTACAAAGTTTTGAAGAGTGGATCTTAACCGATATTCACTGCTTGATAATAATGAATACTTTGTAAATTCCCAGCAGACACAATAAGTTGAATCAATGCTGGTTTTTCCCTTGGTCCACCGTCTACGACACTGGACCAACGTTTGATTCAACGTGAGGACACAGCGGAAAAGGCAGGCAGCGGCGGAGACGATGAGACTACTAAGGAGACCGCGGCGGCGACCGCGGCGGAAACCACGGCGGAGATCAGGCTACCGTGGAGGAGACCGCGGCGGAGACCGCGGCGTAGAGACCACAGCGGAGATGACGAGACCGCGGCGTCTCTGACTCTGGCCCAACGTTGAAACAATATTGGATTTATACACCGGTATTGCAGAAATCGCGCCGGCGAGCATGATACCAACTTTCACGTAAATGTTCATAAAAAAACACTGTCAGCTCTGGAATGATCCAGCTCGGACTGCCGGGGAAAGCTGGCTGTGCTTCCGATCCGTATAAATTGCAGCATGCGTCTGATACTAGCTTATGGGGCGGGGGTGGGTCCTCCAGAGATACTCTATGCACTCCGGTGGCCAACCTGTTTTCTGAATGCAATCTCAGTCTTCAGTCGCGGATCCAGAGGTACAGGGGGTAAAGGGGGTCTTGTCCCTCCTCCTTTTCCAAAACAAAAATGCCTCAACATCGATCAAAATTGCATAAGTAGATGTATTTGACACTCTAATTTTACTAGGGTAGTGCCTCAAGTTGAGGCACTACCCTAGTAAATTTAGAGTGTCAAGCCCCCATATATTTAGCTGAAAATACTTAAAAATCATTGATTGATACATAATTATATATATATTTTCACTCGGACCCCCTTCTTCAGAATTCTGGATGCAACCCTGACTCTTCACTTCGGGTGACAAATTTAGCAAAATTTGAGCTGAATTTACATATTAAAATATGTAGTGAAATATATCAAATTGAAAACTGAGAGTAATCACAGTCTTCACGTGATACAATCACGCGATATAATCATTGTCATTCAAAATCTGTGTTCTGGAGTACAGTTGCGCGACCAATCGACGGCGTAATTAATCAAGGCCTCCTTGATTGATTTATTCCTTCTTTATTATTTAGCAATGCAGATCTACGTCTCATTGGAATAATGCAGCCCAGGCTGCTCGAACACCGGTAGCAGTGACGTCACACTATACAGCACAGAAAGCTGTGTACGGCTATAGACGCGCGGTAGATCGGTGTGTGGACCACTGGGGATTACATGGCAGTCAACGCGTTAGAGTCTTAGATGATAGTCAGGGCAGAATAATGCCTTGACGTGGTGACTTAACTCCAGGTGAATAATGCCTTGACATATGGATTTATTGTCATATGAATAATGCCTTGACATGGGGAGTTAATTCCAGGTAAATAATGCCTTGTCGTGGGGATTTAATTCCAGGTGAATAATGCCTTGACGTGGGGATCTAATTCCATATGAATATTGTCTTGACATGGGGATTTAATTTCATATGAATAATGCTTTGTCGTGGGGATTTAATTCTAGGTGAATTATGCCTTCACGTTAAGATTAAATTCCAGGTAAATAATGCCTTGTCGAGGGGATTTATTTCCAAGTAAATAATGCCTTGGCGTGGAGCGTGGATATTTAATTCCAGGTGAATAATGCTATGTCGTGGGGATTTAATTTCAGGTAAATTATGCCTTCACGTTAAGATTAAATTCCAGGTAAATAATGCCTTGTCGTGGGGATTTAATTCCAGTTGAATAATGCCTCGACGTGGAGATTTAATTCCAGGTAAATAATGCCTTGACGTGGGGATTTAATTCCAGGTGAATAATGCCTTGACGTGGAGATTTAATTCCAGGTAAATAATGCCTTGACGTGGGGATTTAATTTCATATGAACAATGCCTTGACGTGGGGATTTAGTTCCAGGTGAAAAATGCCTTGACGCAGGAATTTAATTCCAGGTAAATAATGACTAGACATGGGGATTTAACTCATGTGAATAATGCCTTTACGCGGGATTTAACTTCAAGCTAATATTGATTTGACATGGGGATTTAACTCAGGTGAATAATGCCTTGACGCGGGGATTTAATTCCAGGTGAATAATGACTAAACATGGGGATTCAACTCAGGTCGATAATGCCTTGACGCGGGATTTAACTCCAGGTAAATAATGACTAGACATGGGGATTTAACTCAGGTGAATAATGCCTTGACGCGGGACCTAACTCCAGGTGAATAATGACTAGACATGGGGATTTAACTCAGATGAATAATGCTTTGACGCGGGAATTTAACTCCAGGTAAGTAATGACTTGACATAGGGATTTAACTCAGGTGAATAATGCCTTGACGTGGGGATTTAATTCCAGGTGAATAATGACTAGACATGGGGATTCAGCTCAGGTCAATAAGGCCTTGACGCGGGATTTAACTCCAGGAGAATAATGACTAGACATGGGGATTTACCTCAGGTGAATAATGCTTTGACGCGGGGATTTAACTCCAAGTGAATAATGCCTTGAAAAATGCCTTGACATGGGAATTTAACTCATGTGAATAATGCCTCGGCGTGGGGATTTAATGCAGGTAAATAATTCCATGGCGTTGGGTTTGAATCCAGGTAAATAATGACTTGACATTGCGATTTAACCCAGGTGAATAATGCCTTGACGTGGGGATTTAACTCTGGGTGAATAATGTCTTGACGCGGGAATTTAACTCCAGGTGAATAATGACTTGACGTTGGCTTTAATAAGTCAAGTTAAAGAAAACATAATGCTATTTTTAGGTTACAAAACTAGATGCTGTTCCACAAGTTCTGTTTGCAGAGTAAACTTCAGAGCCTGTCATAGCCCAACATAAAAACAACATTGGCTAAATATCTTATATCCAGCTCATGTGGCAGCTTGCTAAGCAGATAGCGTCTGCATTTTTTCTACATGTATATTTCTTGTTATGGAGGTAAAAACTGACACAAGGGTGTTTTTACACGTTCTGTTTTTAACCCCGGGTCAATTTGATCATCTCAACACGGTAGTCCGAGTTTTTTGCAATCACAGGGGTTATAGCCTTAGAGATGGACAGCATAACAAAAGTGTGGTTTTCTATTCTGCAACAAAAGCAGTAAACACAAAAACGACAGTAGTCGTTTTAATTATGCCACATATATTCGGGTTTCATTTTTCATTAGCACATTAAATACCACATTTCAAATATGTTAAAGATAAAAATAATGTGACCAGCACGATTTGAAAAGAGTTGACCTCCATTTTGTCAAATCTGAATAATTTTCACTCACTTGAAGTTGTGGATCGCGTCAGCGAGACACAACTTCAAGTGGGTGAAAATCAAATTGAATAATTTGGCGGTTAAAGGGTTAATCCATTTTAGTTTCCAATCAAATCACTGGGTGAAGGGAATAAAATGAGTGTGTAAACATCAACATTTCCATTTGTTGGTCTCAATTTAAACAAATATGAATATTTTTCACACACGGTAGCGAAACACAACTTCAAGTGGGTAGACATTTAAATTATTTAATGTAGCGTTTGAAGAGTCAAAGCGTGCCGTTTTCAAACTCCTTATCGCTGGCAGCTGTAACAGTTTTAAATTTAAATGACAACTTTTGGATATTCGATCGAGGAGTTACAGGGAACAAATGTCTTCAATAAATGATAATTGACTAATGTTTGGAAGATAGTGTGATAAATATCCTCAATTTTCACCCGCATCAGGTTATGAATCCTGATTGCGACCCACAACTTCAAGCGGATGAAAATTGTAGCGGTTGTTTTAGCGTGTAAATTTAATTGAACATGTCGAGGTCGTCATTGACTCAATAAAACTTGTATTCAATTACAACTCAATTACAGTGTTTTTAACTCCATTATAATTGTGTGATAATTGGAATTTCATAAATAAACTAACTTGAAATTTTAGCGCCAAGGGTTGAAATACACGGACAAAAGCACGGTAATTATTCTACCAGACATAAACACTTTGCGCTCTATAAACCGGTATTACGAGGGCCTAAATGCGCAGTATGTAGCTTAGCTCGGAATGTGAGCCCCCCAGAAAAAACGAGACATTGACTCAATGGTTGGTTAATGTTGGACCAGCGTCGAAGACGGTGGGCCAACATTAACCCACCATGACTCGTGTTGAATGTGAGACCAATTTGTCGCCTCGGAGCTAAAGGATCCTATCTGCCACTCTGACGAGTGTCAGATAGGATCCTTTAGCTCCGAGGCGACGAATTAAACCAGCCTATCAGCACAGCTCATAAAAACGTGACCTTTTTGGGAAAAAAACATTCTTAGTCCCAGATTTGCCCAGCATGTCACAGTTTTTTCAGTCCCAGATTTCCCCAGCCTGTCACGGTTTTTTCCGCAACCCCTCGAGAATCCAAATGACAGGAAAGACGCGTGCTTCGTGTTGTAAGCATCTATGAATATTTTAATTGGCTGTGCTCATCGGCGTTGGCCCAGTGTTGGCTTTTTATCTTGTGTTGGGTGTATGTAAGCTCGTTAGAGCTTCGTCACTGTGCTGAATACTCTACGAGCTGTGAAGTCTACTGTACACTGCACCGATACTGCCTCTACTAATAATGTCTGGAAACCTGTCTCCGTCGTATACGAGAAGAAGGTTTTCTAACAGTCTTGTTATGGGTGATTTAAATTTACCAGACTTTGACTTGAACTTGAATGTTCCACTTACAGATAATAATAGCTATTGGTACTATTATGATATATTCCAAGAGTTCTGCCTAAAACATATAGTTAATTGCTCAACCCATCAAAATGGTAACAGATTAGATTTAACAGTATTTACGTCACCCCAATAGTTACGGATATAGATGTTGAACAGGACCTATTTCCATCTGATCATCACCTTATTCATTTTTCTATCAAGACTAAAAATAATAAACTGACTAGATCAGTTTTTGACTATAGGAATGTGGATTTGACCAAATTGAAGGTATACTTATTTGATCAGCAAAGTTTGTGACTCGGTGGGTATACCCGACATTAATCGTATTTGTGATAACTGGGTCTCTAAACTGAAAGAAACATAAATTTGTACCCCGTCGCATTATTCGTGACATTAATTCCCCCCTTGGATTGACAGTGGGGTAATAAATCTGAGCAAAAAAAGAGGCGACCAGCAAACGCGCTAGGAAGATTAACAGGGGTGTTTGGGCTAAATACCGTCGACTGAGAAACAGTCTCCGTAATATGATAGATCAAAAACACAATAAATATCGTCGCCTCGGAGCTAAAGGATCCTATCTGACACTCGTCAGAGTGGCAGATAGGATCCTTTAGCTCCGAGGCGACAATATACTAGGGATATGGTCGATCATATTATGACTAATCCCAAAAGCTTTTGGAGCTTCTTAAGATCAAAGACAAAAAGTAAACAGATCCTTTTAGAGATGAAATTTCAGGGTAATACTTCAGATGAGCCTGAAGTTGTAGCTAATTACTTTAATAATTTCTTCCAGTCAAACTTTACTCACGTCGATAACAAAGATAACCTTCCCCCTATCAGTAGTTTAATAAATCATTATTAATCTATCAATTGTACAGTTATCAGTTGCTGAAGTCCGCATTATATTACAGACCATAGACACAAGTAAAGCGACTTGACGTAGTAACACACACTTTAGCGTGGATCTCGATCCATTACAACCTATGGACACCACATCTGTGGATCAGGATGTCTGCCAGGACCAAGTCTGCCAGGATACCCCCCCCCCCTCTCAGCTCGATATTCACACCTGTACGGACGTGCAATGGCAAACAGCAGTAACTGCTTACTTTACAAGTAAGATGGTACTGCTGTTTGTCTTTGCGCTTTGTACCAACAAAAACCATACAGCAGTAACTGCTTGCTTTGTAATCCTTTCAGCGCGGGGACCGACTTTAGACGTCAGAATTTGACGTCTGTAGACGTCATATCATCATATCATCCAAAGTCGATCCCCACACCTAACGAGTAAAACATTTATAATGACCGTAGACCCGTAACATAGGTATTCAAACGAAGCGGAAAGATCTGACAAATACATTTCGTCGCCTCGGAGCTAAATGATCCTATCTGCCACTCTGACGAGTGTCAGATAGGATCCTTTAGCTCCGAGGCGACGATTTATGCTGATTTTAAGTTGAAAAAAAAACACATTTGGTCTCTTGTTTTATATAATATTAATATAGCGTTGTGAGGATCAAGTAAGCAGTTACTGCTGTTTGCCTTCGTAGGGCAATCACCTGCGCAGTAGTTATAAAAAAACCGTGTTATTGAAAATATTACATCATATTGATCGATCATTCTTGTCCGAATCTGAGGTCTAAAATCATTTTCAGCTGTGACATTTTCCTTTGGCACGTCCCCGCCGCTGTGCTTTGCAAATTGAATTTTCATCAACATCAAGGCGTGAATCCAGCAGTTAAAGTCTGGATGAAAATTATTCAGATATCAAAAGATGAAGTATATTTATTTTGATTATTAGGCTGTATATGCAGAAATATATACAATAATCGTACAAAATATGTAATTGTAAATAAAATTGTGTCCATCAGGATGTGAAGTACACTATTATATAACCATGATTATATGTGTAGGCTTACTTCTGGAAAGTGTAAATGACAAAATCAGCAGGAAAAAAAGTGAAAAATGAGAAATTAAATTGTTTATCCCAACAAGCACGAGGCGTTGACCAAATGTTAGTTTAATTTTAGGTCATCGTCCTCGACCCTGGCCCAACTTTACATCAACATTGGTTCAACCAACTTGTCATTTTACGTCTTAGATTCAAATAGCTGTGTCTCCGTAGAGGCGGATTAGAGTAACCGCAGGGCTGGGAGGGTTCGAGTCTGAGAGACGATGGAGAACTCATCGCGCTGCCCTCTTATGCGGCCTTTATTGTCACTAAACTAAGCGCCGCTCACCACCAGGTGGCAGAGCAGCGATTCTAAGCTCCAGTGGTGCGCAGACGACCTCTTAGGTCTCAAAATTAAGTGCCTGGCGCATCAGGGCCGTTCTTTCAGTTTATTTTAACGTTTGCACACCGTTTTCGCCGCTGACCCAGCATTCAGTCTTCTGTCTTTTGATCCTGTTTAACCCTCTCGGCGCGGGGACCGACTTTAGACGTCAGATTGTGACGTATTGCTGCCGCAATTCTAACCTCACATCAAATGAAAATTCCCCACGTTTGTAAAATATCTTAGTGTATTATCTATAACTGAAGCTTAAAGCTGCTCCGTGGGATTACATCAATTTTTGTTTTTAATTTTAGAGTGAAGTAGTGGATCCCGCAGTTCATGATTTCATTTCTTCAAAATTTTCAGATTAAAAAAAAATTAACAAGATTTATAAAAATCCAGAGGGAATCCAGAAAAACTATGTGTACACATTATATGATGGTTGCATGTTAGCACTGCATTGGAACATATGCTCATGCCGTCGGCCCAGCATTGAGCAGAAAATCAGTGATGCAGGTTAACCCCATATGCCCCTCAATTTCAGACACCAATTAACGGCAGTGTCTTCCATGTGGTTGGTCACAGACGGTGAGTATTTGTGGTATAAAGTGTTGTATATTGCAAACAATTTTGTTTACATGGCATTTGACATGAAAATAAGTTTAATCTTTTTAAGTGCTTTTAAATTTTTGTATGAATTTTGTAATTTTAGTTAAGATCAGTAGCTAGGCTATATAAATTCATATAAATTAAAATTTTAAAACTAACATGTCAACATAAGCTGTCGCTTTAAAACCACCTTTTTCAATGGATTGTATTAATCTCTGTGCTATTATTTGTAATGAAAAGTTATCTTGTAACGCATAAAAGACGCACTAATTACAAAGTTCGCAATGACCATGCCAGGCAAATTGACTTATTATAAAGTTCACAATGACTACCCCAGGCAAACTGACTAATGATAAATTTCACAATGACGATGCCAGGCAAATAGACTAATTATAAAATTCACAATGACCACGCCAGGAAAAAAGACTAATCATAAACTTCACAATGACTGACTAGTTATAACGTTCACGATAACCACGCCAGGCAAATTGAAATAATTTTTGTTTCTACACATGCAGTTTCGGTTAAAGCAATCGACTTGAGCTGTTGTCATGAGTTACGACAAGCTACCATGGCAACGAGACATTCTAAAGGTCAACATGCGATCCTGAAGGTCAGCAGCCTGGACCGGAAAAAGTAACGACGGCCGCTCGTCCAATCAGCGCGGCACAAATGTGAAATATCTATTTCCGGCAGAACAAAAACAGGTAATGTGAACCACGTTTTGAAGACGTTATATGTTGACCTCGTGTTGGTTTAATGTCCACGACGCTGGCCCAACATTAAAGCGACATCGGGCCATCGTCTCGTGTTCGTTAAAGGTTAAACCTTGAAATGTTATCACAGATGATGGCCCAGCATTGATCCAGCATCGGGAGAACGTATCAGACGATGGCCCAGCATTGAACCGACATTGGATCGGCGTCTCGTGTGTCCCGTCTCATTGCAACGCACACGATAGATTAACCCAATGCTGGTTTACTGTTGGCCCATCGTCTTCGACGCTGGGCCAACATTAATCCAGCATTGGGTCAGCGTCTCGTGTTCACCGTGTCACGTCGCATCTGATCCCAGCAAACAGGTCACATCAACCCAATGTTGGCCCAATGTTGATCCAACGTCTACGAAGTTGGCCTAACATTGAGCCAAAATTGGGTTGATGTATCGTGTTTGCTCTGATATGCAATTGACATTTCCACCGTGGATCCGGACGAGACTCCCAGAATCCTGTTCTGATCCAGGTGCTCATTAACTGAGCATCCTAATTCTGACCTGATCTTAACTTTCTCTTTTTTCCATTAGTAAAGTTAGAATCGGTCCTAACTTTTCTAATGGAAAAGAGAAAAAAATATAATGTAAAAGAAGTAAAATTCAGATAAAATCAAATTTGGCGACTTATGTTCTCTCTTCTCCATTATAAAAGTTATAGGATTGATTCTAACTCTTCTTTCTTTCCCATTAGGAAATTTAGGATAGATCCTAACTTTTTTAATAATAAAAAGAAAGTTACATCCTTACTATGATCTTATCTTAACTTTCTCTCTTTTCCATTAGAAAAAGCTAGAATTGGGCCACCGCCCACCAACACAAGAGCCATTAACGTGGTATGGGCACTGAGTAGTCATAATACAAGCCTAAGTTGTACTGACAACTCCGTTGACGTGGAAATGTAGTGACAACCTAGTGACAACTCACTCTTAAAACACACCACTATATTATTTTCAGTGTCCGACCACTACATTCTAAGCAGGGAATGGAGAGTTATTGTTGACCAAGTACAGACCAATTGTCATGGTAGGCCTACTATATGTATTAAAATCAGTCATGTGTGACCGAGCTGTTGATTATGAGGGATTCTCATAATGTTCGGATGTTTTAAGTCAGTTAAAACCTTCGGAGCTCTACATTCTTAGCTGTGAAAAAGGCATCGGCCTTCGGCCTCGGCCCTTTTCACAGCTAAGAATGTATAACTCCTCGGGCTTTATCCTATACAGAATGTCATGCAAATCTTTCCCGTCTACGCCACGCTGGTGCTGCATCACTGAAGTTGCCAGATGATTTTTGTTACGTTGTTACCACGTCAATGCCGCCGTGACTACGTCCTTATTAGCCAGCGGCCCTGGTAGTCAGTTGGCCAGGAATCAGAAAAAGAGCTTATTTAAGGTTTTCGTGTCGACTTTTCTGTGCATACCTAACACCTTGCTAGATGTATTCTCAGACCTCTTATAATGAAAGCCCGACCGGTTGTCGGCTTTCATGTGTGTGCACTAGAGCTACAGAGTATTTTCAAAATGGCCGCCAAATACACCCTTGAATTGGCAACTTTACCAGTCAATCAACATTATTATGAACAGAAAACACTCAATTAAAAATCAAAAACAATCTAGATGTAATATAGCTTTACTCCTATACTTTAGGACAATATTATTTGATCTAGACCTACAGATTATTTTCAAAATGGCCGCCAAATTCATCCTTACATTGTCAATTTTACCAGTCAATCAACATTAATATACACAGAAAAAAAAATCAAAAATAATATGGAAGTTATATAGCTTTATTATAATATACTTGAAGACAATATTTTTTTATCACGGATCAAAAGAGGAGTAGTAAAAGAACATTTTACCTTTGTATTTAAGCATTCCATCCAAACTCTTTAATTTGAAAATATGACAAATATATATATAATCCAGCGCCTTTTTGTGCCTAAGTTTTTGAGAATAAACATCTTTTATTTCCATACATTGTCTTCAAAATTACCTACTAAGCCCAAAAAACAGGTTGAAATGAATAATAAATAATCCATACCTAAACATGTTTTAGGCTGAAACCTTTCATTTTCGAAGAAAAAAAATTAACCATTTTTTTGCCCAAGCTCGTAACAATGTGAATTTTCGGTAGCTCCCAAAAAGAAAAAAATATATTTGACCTTGACCTTGAAATGACCCTTAAATGACCTTGGTGTCATCTTATATCTATGCCACATTAAAGCCATGAGGGTTATATATATATGTCAACATATAATATATAATGCCATTTCGTCACATTAAAGTGACATTCTGATATTCACATGGAATCTTATCCTGATATTACAATACCATATCAGATATAGAACATTATAATTTTATGCAATACATCCCTCAATTATATTACTAATATTTCACATTATATAATATCATATGCCGATGTTTAAGTGTCACGTATATCCATAATACAGCAATATCATGCCATTATAATGGCTTTGATATATGATACTAAAATGTCAGATCTGTGATTAAATCTCACTCACTTTGGAACTTAGTGTGAAACGATTGCAATTGCAACGTTTCGACCTGCTTTCAGCAGATCTTGATCACACCACTCTTGCGACACATTTAAAGTGGCCTTTTAATATAGGTGGCTGCACATAGGAGGTTAATTTATATACAAAATGACATTTTTGGGAATGACCAAGTGGCCTTGCATAGGAGGTTGGCTGCTCCTAAGAGTGGGTACTCACAGCAGGTTCTACTCACTACTGTATTGTCAACTATATTGCTATATTCACACTTTATAAAGCCATCTTCCGACATTATATGCTGATGTTAAATACAATATCTCCACATATAATTTTATTACCAGAACTCACACTATCATATACAGGTAAACAAAATGTCATATATCGACTAGTTAATGTGTTATATAAACATTATAATAGCATGTTGTGAGGAAATAGTATCATATCTTAATACTATAACTTCATATTCTGCAAACATAACATCCTATTGTGACAGTATTCTTATAACATTCAATACCATATATACAATGATATGGATGTAATATTTTTACACTACAGCTACTAGTGCAATATTATAGTATTATTATTTTATTAAAGTAACACATCCTGACACTGTAGTGCTCCATTCCATCATTGTATGGCTTAGTGTGGAATATCCCACCATTTTAGTGTCATGCTGGGGTATAAAAATATATATTTCATTATACTTTTAAATGTCGGCATACCGACACTTTATTGCCATATATTGTCATTCTAATTCCATAATAGGGTAGACCCTACTATGATTATCATATATCGACACTATCATGCCATAACATGAAATTTTAAGGTTTGCGACAAGATTATACCATCATATAGTGACATTATGATGTAATGTGCCTACATTGTGATGCCATATTTTAACATTAAATAGCAACTTTATGGTTCTATAATATCGTTTCTGTACACTATAGTACTATACCATATATGCATGTAGATCTATTGACATAATGTATCATCCTAATACATTCATAACATCTCACAGCAAATATGTTTATATCTTCAGCAGCTAACTTTGTTGTTCTGAGAAATGTCATCAACCATAATTGTTATCAAACTGTACTATCCCTTTATCATCAACTGCTGTAGAAGTCAATTCACTTTCATGATAAAAAGCAACAGACTTTAAAAACAGCCACAAAGGACGACTTCTCCGAAACAGTTTATTAGGGTCTGTGCTGTGCCCATATTGCTCTTCTTTGTATTATATTATCATCTCCAGAAGAATCAGCCCAATCGTATTATGCAGCCCATAGGTCTAATAGTAGCTGATCCAGAGGGAGCGGCGCCCTCCCTTCAGTATCCCCCTTAAAAAACTACTAATTTGGGCTTTTATATGCTCCAAAAAGCACCATTTAAGCCTTAGAGTTTGACATTTTTCTGGAGGAGCATGACCTCGAACTCCTGTAAAGGATAAACGTGCCAGCTGTGGTGTGTATTAGAAATTATAATAAACAAATTGGTTTTAATTGCTGAATCTACCGCTTCAATGCATCCCAATGAGATGTCAGCTAATGCCTACTTTATGCCCAGAGCTACATGTATGTCTACTTGTGTACTCCAAGTAAATGTATTAATTCGCGGTGTAGTTGTGCTAGACGTTAGATGGGTTGTTCCTAATTGCTAATCGGATAATATAGCTCATTCAAACATGGTAGTTCGATGTTTTACTGAATTGCTAACATTCTAATATGTTATTTCTGTGTATGTTACATGTCAAGAGCACTGTATCGTGCTTCATACTTGAAATGACAAACTATGAGCCACTAGTTTATCATAAGTTATTGGTTTGTTAAGCACAATCGACTTTGAAAATGTATTTGTTTTTAAAAGGTGATACCACAGTATCTATATTTATGATAATTTTGTATGTTTATCTGGTCTCCCTAACTTTATTTCAATGCATCTATTTCACATGTATTTGCATACATATGCATTCTCCCAGGTGTCATGTGTTATATACTATCGTGTTTAATATTATTATTTTGACTGCACAGTATATGGTATATCACAACAAAGTAGTATTATGCATATTTCATATAACTATCACCCTGAAATACATGGTTTCAAAAATAGGCTGATTCTTGATCAATTGCAAAGATTTCACTTTACATCTGGAAAGCACTCGGTTTAATCGTTTACCTTTTACTATTTTTTCGTTGTAATTCAATAACTTAACAAATGTGATTTATTCCATTATAAGCTACATTTTAAACGATATTGTGCTTATATCTGGTCTATTCTGTGTCATTTTTAAAACGTTTTGTGTAATTGTAATAAATTAATTTATTCTAACGGAATTATTTTTTTTGCCGTTCGATCGTAATAAATCTTATTTTGCCCCCAAAAAACTCATGCACACACCTGCAAGCCGACAACCGGGTGCTAGTAATGCCCAGAGGTCCCCTGACATACTAAAACAGGTTTTAGGTATGCACGCTCAAGTGGTGACAAAACCCTTCTTGGCCACCTCTGGCCAACTGACTATGGGCGCGAAGCTTAACGGTTAATGTGCACACGGGTCAAAGGTCAACTCTGATCAACACGATCATGGAGTCCAAAAATTTGTGTCATTTTCTACTTCCGATAGGGGTATTTTCTGCCCATGCGCAGTACTGAGGGATTCTGGGTGTTTACTGAAATTTTAGTGATAAGGTCTTTGTGCACATTTTTTGTCTGTGCTTTCACTGTTTTAAAATGATCAAGCATGACGCTGACAATTTACTTCTGTCAGTCTTTAATTAAACCTATAAATTACGTAGCCTATGTTCAATGGGTGCATTTTACGTTTTGAAATGTATTTTATTCTAAATGTTAGGCCTAGTCTATGGTTTGTATATAGTTTAGCCGTTTCTCTGGAAATGTTAGGATTCCCTTCACTTTTCATGATTTTTGCAAAGTCATGGTCATGGTTACCATGACGACCACATGACCAATCTATGTATCTTAGCACAAAATATCTAGGCCTATCTTGCAGTCAGTCAGAACCAATGTCAACAATGAACCCGGATGACGTCTAATCAGATCTAGCCTATATACAAAGTTTGTATAGACGTCATTGTCAATTGACATTGGTCGGAACAATCAGAAAGAACAGAGCCTAGCCCCAGGAGGCCAAAACATTTTGCTTTGGTGGCAGCCCAGCTGGTATATGCCTACTTACCAAAGCACAACAGATCCGGACTAGACCCCCTTAGTGGGGGCTCTTAGGTAATTGGGTGTGCACTTCTGGATAAAATTGTGAATTTTGGCACACAAATAGTTAAGATATCGCTGTACAGGAATTTTGATGGAAGCAAGTTGGTACGTCCACATTTTGGCCGCCATCTTGGTTTTCAAAATGGCCGCCACTTGGGACCTAGATTCAGCAATATTTCATAAAGGAAGACAATTAGAGAGCTCGTAACAAGCTGATTTTTTTATGAAAGAACCCTAGAGGTAGCTAAATTACCATAGTAAACGTTCTAGAAAATCCTCCTCAAGCACTCTGACATATTCAAGATGGCGGCCAAGATGGCCGCCAGCGTATAGTCATATTTGATAAATAGCGTAAAATGATCGATTTTAGCTCGATTTTCTTTTGTAATACATCATTTCAAATGGTTTTGTGGCCAGTAAAGCTATATAGACTATCCCCAGCAATTTCGAAAACATATTTAACCCTTTCATCCCAAGAGGCTTTTTAGCGAACGCCCCTGCGATCTTTATTGGGAAAACATTTTTATTTATAATCAATTAATTAAGTATTAATGGTGATGTATATTGGTTTCAGTAATATAGATATATTAAAAGCACGATTATTGGTCAATTAAGTGGTATTTTTAGTTATACAAGATGGCGTCCAAGATGGCCACCAGCGTATAGTCATATTTGATAAATAGCGTAAAATTATCGATTTTAGCTCGATTTTCTTTTGGAATAGGCTCTACACCATTTCAAATAGTTTCGTGGTCAGTAAAGCTATACAGACTATCCCCAGCAATTTAAAAACATATTTAACCCTTTTATCCCAAGAGGCTTTTTAGCGAAAGCCCCTGCGATCTTTATTGGTTATCCCTGTAATGAATAATAACTAGTAAATATTGAAGATATTTTGGTCATAGTCAACAATGTGTTGAGGACTAAAGTGGCCTACTAACCAAAACCTTACTCTGTTTATCACATTCTGATCACATCGCTGGCTTAGGGAAGGTTGGAAAGATCATTTGAAGATATACTGCATATAAGCAGAAATGCATAACAATGTTATGTATTTCTGATGTAAGTGACATGGGATTGCATGTAGGTGATATGTCACTGCTTGCCTACAGTCCTCATTTGGGGGACAGCGAATATAATTTTTGTTGCATTCCCCTGGTAATAATGTCACCATACACATACTTGATCACAAGCATTATCAGCAATACATGTAACTTACGAATATACATGTGCTTTAATGCATGCACTGGTATGTCAATCAATTGCTGCTGGAAAGGTGGTGTATTTAGATATAATGACTATAGGGTGTCTATAGGGATATTGTGTGACAAAGGTCCTAGATACGGGTCTATTTGTAGAGAATACTTGATAGATTATTACCCAATTTACAGCATATGGTCCTCAGGGGCTCTAGATGTACGCTATGTTGCGCTCTTGTCCTTGGCATAACTTTTAAACTATTGGTTTAATAGACTATCACCAAATGTTGTACAATGATTCTCAGGAGCTCTAGATGTGCTGTTCGTGGTTTCTATACTTTAGTCCACTTTCTATACTACTTTGACCTAGTTTAGCGTGTTTGACCTTGATGGATCGTTACAAAATTTGTTACAATACAGTAACTCTAGGTGTATCCGAACCTTCGTGGTTATTTTCCTTTAGTTTACTTTTAGTATTGTACCTACGACTCAGTTAAGTGTCTTTGACTTGACTGTTCTTTTCTGGGACATATATGGTAAAATACTTGATCATGCTGATGGATTGCTACCATCCTGTTAATCCTTGAGTAAATCGGGATGTAAAAATGTGATTTACTTTTGCACTTTCGTGTGACAGGTGGTATCGACGATGTTGTAATATTCAGCGCTCTGGTGGTAATTCTCAAATAATGTGAATTCTTTTGACACATATACAGTAAATCAAATAGTAATAACAAGAAATTCAAAGAGTAAAAGTGAAGAAAATTAACATTCTTTTCCAAAGCCATCTTTCTCTATTTGAAAAGCCCTATATACACTGTCATTATAAATGCACCACCTTTCCAGCGGCAATTGATCGACGTCGACATACCAGTGCATGCATTAAAGCACCAGTAGGTATATTCGTTTACGTTACACGTATCACTGATAATGTTTGTGATCCAGTATGTGTACGGTGACAATATTACAAGGCGGATACACTGACAATAAGTGGCTCACTCAGGAAACATCACACTTACATGGAATATATCATTAAATGATCTGTCCAACACAAATCAATGTCACACCTGGAAAACAGCTGTAAAATTTTATGGGCCAAGTGGTTCACCAACTACATATTTGTCGCCAAATGAAAACTCTCATGTTAAGGTGTTGAATATTGCTCAACATCGTCTGGGAGTAATTTAGATGAGCTCACAAACCAAAAACTAGTTGAAATGATGTATTACAAAAAAGAAAGAAAATTGAGCTAAAATTGACGGATTTGCACAAATTCTTAAATCTGTCCGTACACTGGCAGCCATCTTTCAAAATAGATGGGGGTAGGCTATATAGATTTACTGATCATATTTCAAATTGTCCATCACAAAAGAAAATTGAGCTAAAATCTATCAATTTACGCAAAAAACATAAATCAGTTTCACACCCGAAAAACGGCTCGAAAAGTTTAAGGGCTAAGTGGTTAACCAATTACATTTTGGGTGTTTTATGTCGCTAATTAAAAACTCTCATGTTAACCCGTTGAACACGAGATCATTATGCTACTGCGCTCTTTCTGAAACGAGATTATTTTATGACGTCATAGTTATCTCATGCAATCAGACCCGGAGATCTCCGGGCCTCGTATCTGAATGGTCTCCCTAAATTACGGAGATCTCCGGGGCTCGTCACAAACGGGTTAAGGTGTGTAAATATTGCTTAACGTTGTCTAGGAGTAGTTCAGATGGACTCACAAACCATAAAACTAGTTGAAATGATGTATTACAGAAGAAAATTGATATAAAATTGAAGAATTTACTCAATTTCCTAAATCTGTCCATACACTGGCAGCCATCTTGGACGCCATCTTGAATAACTAAAAATACAAATTAAGTGACCAATATAAGCGTGCCTTTAATATGCCTTTATTATGGTATTACTGACACCAACATACATCACCATCAACACTTAATTAATTGATAATACATAATAAAGTTGTCCCAATAGAAATTACAGAGGCGTTCGCTAAAACGCCTCTTGGGATAAAAGGGTTAAATATGGTTTCAAAATTGCTGGTAGTAGTCTATATAGCTTTACTGACCACGAAACTATTTGAAATGGTGTATTACAAAAGAAAGTCGAGCTAAAATCGATCATTTACGCTATTTATCAAATATGACTATACGCTGGCGGCCATCTTGGACGCCATCTTGAATATGTCAGAGTGCTTGAGAATGATTTTCTAGAACGTTTACTATGTTAATCTAGATACCGATAGGGTTCTTTCCTGAAAAAATCAGCTTGTTATGAGCTCTCAGGTGACATCCTTTTCGAAATATTGCTGATTATAGGTCCTAAGTGGCGGCCATTTTGAAAACCAAGATGGCGGCCAAAAACTGGACGTACCAACTTGCTTCCATCAAAATTCCTGTACAGGAAGATCTTAACTATCTGTGTGCCAAAATTCACAATTTTATCCAGAAGTGCACACTTCATCTCATATATTGACTTAAGAGCCCCCACTACCTGGCCTAGAGGTTATCTATATTCGGGTTTATCTCAGAATTGTGTTAGGCCTATAGACTTATAGTCCAGGGGCCGTATTCTCGTACAAGTTACGATAAATCGTAGGCTTTTGATTGGTCGAGATGACCATCTGATCTAAGCCTACATGTATGTCAAATGGTTTAACTTTTAAAGTAACATAGCGGTAGGCCTAAGCTATGCCCACTAGAATTTTACCAAATTTTCAGGGTTGATGCCAAATTACAATAATACTGCCAGATTAATGGTTACAGAATTTCGTGAAAATCACATGTGAATTTTCCGAGTGTAATTTTCAACTAAAAGCTAACTTTTATTTTGGACCATCATCCACAGTCTTTGCCTTTGTGGTACAAACTAGGTCTATAGGCTTAGTCTATAGTCTGTCCGACGGTGGAGGATGGTCCAAAATGAAAGTTAGCTTTTCGGTATCCAGTCAGTCAATTCTCAAGCAATTGTCACGAAATTTTATAACCATTATTATCTAGTCATTTGGCAACAACCCTGACAATTTCTCGAAATTCCATAGCGTATTTCAAAAGTTAGACCATTTGACATGTAACGCAATTCTAAGAATAAACCGGAATGGAAGTTAATGGGTTTATACATGTTATAGAGGAGCGTCATAAATAGACATTTACTACATGTCAAATGGTCAAACTTCTGAACTATACAATATTTTTTTTCGAAATTCTCAGGATCGATGCCAAATGACTAGAAAATAGGGTTTACATAATTTCATGAAAATCGCTTGGGAATTTACTGACTGGATACCGAAAAACTAACTTTCATTTTGGACCATACTTCACCATCGGACAGACTTTATTAGGTCTGATTGAATCTACAGGGTCTAGGCCTATGCTATAGACACAAAGGAAGGTTATTCTATATTTTTTCATAAACTATATGAGTCTATGTCTATTTGGCAAAAAACGTAAAGACATGATTTCAACATTTTTTCAAAAAGTTTGCATTATTTTATAATTGTTATCTTTTAATCAGATAATGACATGTATTTAGAAATTTTTAACAAGCATTTATCTTAGAAATACAGGTTTTTAATCGATATAATATGCTTGATTTGTCTTCACAGTGGTGTGTCCCAAATGGGTTTGCGATTTTTTGAAAACTTGTTAATGTCATATAATTATATATTATTGCAATTCGTGACAGGTGGCTCTTCTTTTAAAATCTCTTTTCTTAATAATACAATAAATTTGTATAAAAAGTTGACTGAATCACCAGTTATTCAATATTAACCCTTGGTCCAAGTTTTAAAATGCAAATGTCTTTACCGATAACAAGAGCCTATAAGGCCTATTATTTCTGCAAGTGTTCACCAGATGGCTCTAGCACATAAATCCCTGGATCTAGGCAACAATATTTTTCTTAAAAAACAATGTTTGATTGATGGACAAAGATAAATTCAAAATAAGTGCAAAATAAGATGTCACAAATAAAAGGTCACAGCAATAGGATGTCTTTACTGTGTGTCTAAAAACCTTGGTTGCAAAATTAAATAGCTCTTCTAGATCATACTTGTCATTAGTACATGAAGAACACAACGTTCTGAAGTCAACAATATGCACATATCTTGGTTATTTGATGCCAAATAGTGTTTCTTCACCGTTATAATGATTTGACTTTACCACTATAATGGTAAAGATCGACATAAAAAGGTAAAGATAAATTGTGTGTTAATTCAATATCCCTTTAGTCATAATGTGTGGGAGTCTGCAAACAATTATACAGAAAATTAGGCCTGCTATAAAAAGCTTATAACATATAGGTATTTAACAAAATATTTCTTCACAGTTAGAGGAACATCTTTAGCGCTACAAAAATGTCTTTACCGTTTGATGTTCTGTCTCTACCGTTATAAAATTGCCTACTATTTAAGCCATACCGGTAAAGACAAAAATATTTATATTATGGTCTCTAAAAGTGCTAATATATATAACATGCTGCTTGGCTATTTCACACTGATGCTTGTCATAGTATCCTATATGCATACATAACATTTAAATTAGCAAAATCAGAATTTTTCTCAAAATGTCTTTACCGTCATTGCTCAAATTTTTTAAATGGCCCATATATATAGTTTTTTTAACATGGTGTAAGCTTGTAGGCTAAAACTTAGGAGATGGGGGCACCATGGACACAATTTTTTCATTTTGCCTTTTCTTCGAATAGGGCCTAGATTTCGCACACATTTAAATGATTTTTTGACCAACGGTTACAATCTGTGACCAAGATAAACTCATGATTTCATATTGAATCTTGGTGGATTTTTTTTCCCACAAAATGTCCATTGCGCCCCATACTAGAGGAGAGAGGGTGGGTAGGCCCTACTGTGAATGATGGGCTGGGATACAATAAACAATGGCCAGTTTCGAACCCTTTTAGTAAGATAGAACATGAATGCAATTGTAATGTGACATAGTGTCCATGATGCCCCGCCCATGGTTCGCCATCATAAAAGATTGATGAATCATTAGCCCGGCAAGCGTAAAGTTTAGCCTATATAATTATGCACAAAGGTGGCATTAAGCTCCAATTCATTTCATTTCGTTGGGTAAATGCCTACATACGAAATCGCATATTTTATTGAGACGTGACCAAAATGTTCTAAAATATAAGACCACAACATATGGTTGTGTACATTGCTTTCAAAATTTTGAATAAATTCATCAGTGTAATAAAAAACTGGCTTTCGCATGAGTATTTTGATCGATGACCATGCTGTACAGGTGTTACAATTTTGTTTTTAGAAAAAATGGGATTCAATTGGTTTACAAATGCTGTGTTAGACTAATTTGGCACAAATATGTGAGGGATATGGGCCTGTAGTTTGCTGGAGAGTACCACACCAACCCCCCTTTATTTTAATACTGGGACAATATTAACCTCTTACCCAGTCATCTGGTAATTTGCCAGTCTGTAGAGATGCATCAACAATAATTTAAAATTTTTGCATTGGCATCATTCTTTAGAATCAAATTCGGGGTCTTGTCTGGTCCGGATGACTTTCCGCCAATTAAGCCCTCAAGTATTAGAGTAGATGCGAGGAGTGAGCCAAGGTAGATATTCCCGAGGGGAAGTAGGTCTTATTTTGGTTGGTATAAATTTGTCCAGGCATTGATTTAGGATGGATTTGTGAATTTGTTTATCTATGCTTGACAAAAGCAGCTCGCATAATGATGTATTTGCTGCTCTCGGATTCACCACCCCATTGTCTCAAGTCAATACAGATAGGCCTATAGTAGGTTTAATGAAATCACCACACAGCACAATTAAATGGTCTGATTTATTTTTTGTTTGCATCAGATGTACACCAATAATGACATTTTACCATCTTTGTCAATATATATCGTCATTATTAATACTAGACTAGACTACGCCCTAGTAGGCCTATAAAAAATCATTTAAACATGCAAAGCAAGTTATAGGGCCTTGGCCTAGACTCAATTCGTTCAGATTTAGCTGAATTTTGTTTTTAGAAAAAATGGGATTCAGTTGGTTTACAAATGCTGTGTTAGACTAATTTGGCACAAATATGTGAGGGGTATGGGCCTGTAGTTTGCTGGAGAGTACCAAACCAACCCCCTTTATTTTAATACTGGGACAATATTAACCTCTTCCCCAGTCATCTGGTAATTTGCCAGTCTGTAGAGATGCGTCAACAATAATTTATAAGTTAAACATGCAAAGCAAGAAGTGCTTATAAGTTAAACAATGGTTAGGCCGTGGGCTTCTTGGGCAGTGCCCATTTCATATTAAAACTATGTGGCCTCCTATTTTGTTCACGTCCTCTCTACGTATTTTTTGTCCATGTTTAATGGCACGTCTTCTGCTTCCATGTAGACCATATTACGTACTGCGTCCTCCCATTTTTATGAACGTAATACCATAGATTTAACCATTTATTATATATATTGGTTATTTATGGTGGTATGAACCTGCCTCGGTGTGTCGGTACACTTAGTGTAGATATTTTCGTAAAACAAGTTACATAATGGTACATTTAACTTCCCCAATAGATCTAGCCATTAGTAACCTAAGTAAACAGCTCACAAAATGTGAAATTGTCATTTCTGAGGTTCCGCTCCGGCTTTTAGGATCTTCTCGCCACATTTATAACGGTCGAAAAACAGTAAGCATAAGGTCGTCCCATACTAAGGTTCCGCTGTGATGCATCGAGGAAAAAAGTAATCCCCAGCCTCCGATTTCTGTTTCCACACACCCTCTGCGCGAACGTCGTTTTGAAGAAGGCCATGTGTCCAAAGATCATTTTCTTTAGCAGCTTCAGATGCGATAGGGATCACGTCCGTCCCAGAATTTCCAGAACAAACATTGAGCCAATGTTGGTTCAGGGTTAGGCCAAACTCCAAAGACAGTGGGTTAATTAATTAATAAAACTTTTATAGCACCTTAATCCTCAGCAGACCGAGCTCATAGGCGCTCAGACTCAACATTTGTTCAAAGTGTTTCTATTCAGTTTCAACTGATTTTGATTTTTTGGAACATTTTGCGATGGTTAATTAGGCTTAATTAATTTATATTGACATTTTTAACCCGTAGAGCGCTGAATTTTTTTTAAATAAACCAAGAGAACTAAAGTTTTTTTTATTTTGATATCATCATTTTTCAATTTTAAATCATCATTTCGTCTTAGTTAGCTCTTACTGTTTCATTTGAATACATATTTTATGAGTCTATGGCCATTAGAAATGTTTTACTCTTCCAATGCGGAGATCGACTTTAGACTATCAGAATCTGATAGACGTCATATCCGGATGTCTAAAGTCGGTCCCCGCACTGAAAGGGTTAATCTCTTTATAATAGATCAAAGGATGTCGAAGTTGATGGCGTCCATAACTCCCCCCCCCCCCTCGTCTGTTGGCCTAACCCACCGGACGTGACAGAGAGGTAGCGTGCTCGACCTCAGACCGCCAGGGCTCGAACTTCAAATTCTGTGCCTGGAGGACAGTGTCATCTCAATCACCTCACCATCCTCAGGTTGTTTTCCTGACCCAGTTTACTCTATATGTGCACAAAGGTGGCCTAAGACCCCATGCATATCATTTAATTTCTAAAAAATGATTACGTGTGAAGATGCCAAAACATTCGTCATTTTCTACCCCTTATTTAACCCTGTCAGTGCGGGGACCGTCTCTATACGTCAGAATCTGCATACGACGTCAGATTCTGACGTATAAAAACGATCCCCGCACTGAAAGAGTTAAATTAGTTCTAATCGTCGTAGACCCATAACATAGGAATTCAAATGAATCAGAAGGAGATAACTAAGATATTTATAATGATTTTAAATTGAAAAAACCCTTTGGCTTTAATGGTCTATACACAATAATTCAGCTCTTTAACCCTTTCAAGCCTGAATTTTCCATTATCATCTTCATCCACTACAAGCCGCAAATTGCTGTCGCAATTCTCGACTTGTAGTGGATAAAGATGATTTGAAGTGGGTGGAAAAGTAAAGAAAATATCCATGTATTAGTAAACCAGTTTCATGGACATTTTCGTTCTAAAACCATTGGTTGTAGGGAAATTCAGTGTGTTTTCAGGGATTTAAAATGATGCTTTAATGCATCGTAGGGGGCTTAAAGGGTTGAGGGTTAAATAACCACTTAGTCGCAGGTGTTGACTTGCTGATGGCTCCAGGTGGAAGCCCGAGTCACTCCTATAAAAATCTGTTTCAACATAAATTATTATGAATGCCACGGTAAGTATCAGATGACAGCTCATAAATGATTTGTTATGGTATTTGCAGACAGACGCTCCAACAAATCCATTGGAAAATTGATGTGTCTGGGCGAGTGAAGTCAACCGCAAAGCGATTGTTTTTAATTTTAAGATGTGCATCCAAAGCGCTGTAAGTGCGACTTATTTGAGTGAAACATACAACACTTTGGGTGCTACGGGGGTATAAACCCCCAAACCTTGATTCACGACTACATTAGTTTTTAATCCGTTTTATTAGACGTTTAACCTTTTGGCTGCCGGCTTAGCAGGATGTGTGGGCCATCACTGCTGACCAAGTTTAACTCTTTTATCACCATATTTTTCTAAATACGGGTTGTTAACATCAGGCCAGCCATAGATAAATATTATTTAAATTTGGATTAAAAAGTGCAATAATAGATATATTACATGCCCATGTATGATTGTCTGCTTTTATTGGTCACTTATCTGTGTTTATCTGGTAACCATGGCAACCAAATTCAATAAAAGCAGGGTCAAATCAGCCTAAAATGGGTGAAAATAGTTTTTTTGGAGAGTTTTGCTCAAATTTTGTTCATTCGAGATGTCTATGGTGGTTGAAACTCACCAAGACCCCATAACGGAGCTATACCACAACTACCCGAGAGGTTACAAGGGGTAATATAAGGGCTGGAGGGGTAATACCCCATCAAATTACCCCTTTGTCACCCCTTTCTCGTATGGTAGAAATGGACTAAATGACAAAACGTTTGTCATGTTTGAACCAATGGCTAGTACTTCAAATACATTGGATGAATCCTAACCCAAGTACACATGGTGACATGGGCTGGGGTTGGGCTTCACAGGGGTATTACCAAACGTCATGACAAGGTCATCGCAAGGTCACAGGAAGGTCAAATCAGCTCTAAATAGGTGAAAATAGCCTATTTTTATTGGTGTTGCTTCAATCCGGCTCACTTGAGATGTCAATGGTGGTTGAAACTCACCTAGACCCCAGCACGGAACTATGACCGAAACACCCCAAGAGGTTACAGGGGTAATATAAGGCCTAGAGGGGTAATACCCCATCAAATCACCCTTATGTCACTCCTTACTCGTATGGCAGAAATGGACCAAATAACACAACGGTTATCATGTATGGACCAATGGCCAGTACGGTACTTCAAATACATTGGATGAATCCCAACCCAAGTACACATTGTGCCATGGGTTGGGGTTGGGCTTGACAGGGGTGTTACCCCAAGGTCATTTCAAGGTCACAAGAAGGTCAACTCAGCTTAAAGCAGGTGAGAATAGTCTATTTTTGTTGGTTTTGTTTCAATTCAGCTCACTTGAGTTGTCAATGGTGGTTGACACTCACCTAGACCCCAGCATGGAAATATACCAAAACACCCCCAATAAGTTATAGAATTAATATAAGGGCTAGAGGGGTAATACCCTGTCAAATCACCCCTATGTCACCCCTTTCTCAGATGGCAGAAATGGACCAAATAATTCGATGATTGACATGTTTGGACCAATGGCCAGTTGGCCTACTTCAAATATATTGGATGAATCCTAAACCTATAGTACACAAGGTGACATGGTTTGAGGTTGGCCTTGACAGTGGTGTTACCACAAGGTCACAACAAGGTCATCTCAAGGTCACAGGAAGGTCTAATCAGCATCAAATAGGTAAAACTAAACTTTTTTGTTGGTTTTGCTTCAATTCAACTCACTTGAGATTTACATGGTGGCTGAAACTCACCTAGACCCCAGCATGGAAATATGTCAAAACACCCCAAGAAGGTACAGGGTTAATACAGCGGCTGGAGGGGTAATACCCCATCAAATGACCTTTAAGTCACTCCTCTCTCATATGGCAGACATGGACCAAATAACTCAACGATTGTCATGTTTGAAACATTACTTCAAATACATAGTCCCAACCCAAGTACACGGTTGGGTGACATGGGTTGGGGTTGGGCTTGACAGGGGTGTTACCCCAAGGTCATAACAAGGTCATCGCAAGGTCACAGAAAGATCAAAGCAGCTTAAAATAGGTGAAAATATTTTTTTTTTGTTGGGGTTGCTTCAATTCAGCTCAATTAAATAAATAAAAATGCCACCAACAGATTCCCCATACCCTAAAACCTAAGCGTAGAGCCATTAATTGTTATTATATGATTACAAGGTACTGAGATATGGCATATTTTAACTTTCTGGTGGATGACTTGACCTATGACATTGACCCATGGTGTGACCTTGACCTTGAAACACAACAATAATGGCACCAAAGGTTTTCTCGTACCCGAAAACGTAGGTGTAGAGCCATTATTTGGTTTTATATCAGGGGAAATCACGGAGATATGGCATATTTTCACTTGCTGGTGGCTGACAAGGACCTATGACATTGATCCAGGCTATGACCCCGACCTTGAATGACAAAAATAATGCCACCAACGTATTCCGCGTACCCGAAAACATAGATGTACAGCCATTATTTGTTTTTATATGAGCACTGGTTACTGAGATATGGCGCATTTTCACTTTCTGCACTATTCTTGTGGCTGCCATTTTGAATATGAAAGATCCAATTGTAGGCAACACATTTTTGAAAACCTTTTTTGGTAAGAATATGGACCCATATGAACTCATTTTCGATAAAATCGCCTTTCGAAATTGTGTCTAGATTGAGTACTTTTTTGGTTAAAACAAGGGAAATATTATATTTCCCTTGGTTAAAATGACCACAGTATTGTTGGTGAATAAACCTTTGCGGTCAACGTGCACCTTCGCGGATAACAATCGGAAAAACTAGACACACAATGAACGCCAAACACGATTCTCAATTATTTCTGCCACGTATGACAAGCATAATACTTTTATTTTTCATATAATTCGTTTTTCTTTGCGACAATACCCACTCTTATTTTGCTAGTTTTTTCACACGTATATGACATATATACTATATGTACGTGTTTAGCAACGTCATAAAACGTATATACGTGTTTAGCAGTCTAAAGGTTAAATCACAGTTATTGGTAATGAAAGATGTTACATCAAGATTTACATATTTTGCAAATATGGTAATTTTCACCCTCTAGCGCGACCCACAACTTCAAGAGGGGGGGAATTTAAATTACTTATTTTAGCGCTTGAAAGGTTAAAAATCCCTACCACCCTCCGCCTATTATACATCGCCAATATTCGTTTCTTTTTATTTTTTACTTCAATGCTATACTTAGAGGGGTTAATTTATCGCATTATATCACCCGATGAGGTGTTCGCTCTGAGATGCAAGGAGCTATCTAACCTTCTAAAGTACAAAATTAACCCTTTTAACTCCCAAGTTTCAAGTACGAAATCATTTTAAGTAAAGTCAAATTTTAGAAAGCAAATTTGGTAAAAACATTATTATGAATTGTTTAAGCTAATAAATACAAAGATAGGTGTTCCTGAAAAAATACACATAATTATTAAAATATTGACATACATTTACAACTACTACTAATAATATAAAACACACATTAATGGACAAAGACTAACAGCAATATTAAACACAGCTTTAATAGTAATTACTACCAATCAATTAATATATAATAACATTTGAATGAAATTATAAACGGATAATGTTTTAACCTTAAATAAATAATTAACAAATAATGTGAGGGATAATCTCTAACTGGAAAATATTACATATCATGTTTTCGTACTTGAAGGGTTAACTGCATTCACGTGCTGCAAAGCAACAGTAAACCAGAAAATGATTCTTATAATGCAATGATTTGTGACTTGTCTCAGCGAGCGTGACTAAGTCATCGATACCTTATCAAACAAGAGAGATTAAGCCTGTGTTGTGTTAACGCTGAGCCAATGTCAACGCAGGGTTTCGCTGGGACAGATATCTCTCAATGCGGAAGAATAAAGGGGTGTCTGGTATCGATCAATCAATCAATCAATCAATCAATCAATCAATCAATCAATCGAATGATCGATCGATCGATCGATCATCAATCAATCAATCAATCAATCAATCAATCAATCAATCAATCAATCAATCAATCAATCAATCAATCAATCAATCAATCAATCAATCAATCAATCAATCAATCAATCAATCAATCAATCAATCAATCGATCGATCGATCGATCGATCAATCAATCAATCAATTAATCGATCGATCGATCGATCGAGCGATCGATCAATCGACTGATCAATCAATCAATCAATCAATCAATCAATCAATCAATCAATCAATCAATCAATCAATCAATCAATCAATCAATTAATCGATTGATCGATCAATCGATCGATCGATCGATCAATCGACTAATCAATCAATTGATCAATCAATCAATCAATCAATCAATCAATCAATCAATCAATCAATCAAGATTACAACAATAAAACAACAGCTTACTGACACTAAGTAGATGAGATAAGATATTTATTTTCAATCGCCATGGTACAGGTAACCCATAAAAAAAATTAACATGGGGCTATTAACGGAATTAAAATTCAACAAAGAATAACAACAACAATATGACATAGTATGCATCACCTATTCAAAACATATAAGATTTTTCTAGTCTCTATTAAAATATCACCTTCTCTTTATTATTATATAATATGCTAATATTACATTATAGTCAAATTATGAATTACTATATTATGTTTTATATATAAATTATAGCACAATTGTTTTATAACAGAGTTACCATTAAAAAATTTACATCACAGTTACATTATATAAAATTTAATTATTGATGCCATGCATCTATGTATAAATATAATTAAAAGCAAAGACAAAATAAATTATTTTCCTAGAATATTTTTAATCTCTTGACATTGAATAAAATAGATAAACAAAAAATACTATTAGAGCTATGTTATTCATTTTCACATTTGTGTTGACTTCTGTTTATGCCTGACTATTTATTTATATATAATTTGAAGTTTTGCAGAGATGGTAGCCTTGAGTGTGCTTTCAGGTGAAGTATTCCAGATCATAGGGGACATATACGTCCACGTTGGTGTGTTTTGGAAAATGAAAACGTTCTGACTGAATACTTTTGAGCTATCGCAGGGCTACCACAGGGGCTATTATTGAGTCACCAGAGAGGTTACCACAGAGCTATCACTGGGTCACCGGAGAGGCCACCACAGGGCTATCACTGGGTCACCGAAGAGGTCACCACAGGGCTATCACTGGGTCACCAGAGAAGCCACCACAGAGCTATCATAGTCACCACACGGCTATTATTGGCTCACCGGAGGGGTTCCTACATGGCTATCATTGAGCCAGCGGAAAGGGCACCACAAGGCTATCAGTAGGCCAACGGAAAAGTCACCACAGGGCTATCATTGGGCCATGGGAAAGGCCACCACAGGGCTTTCATTGGGCCAACGAAGAAGTCAACACAGGGCTATCTTTGGGTCACCGGTGGGGTCCCTATAGGGCTATCATGGCTATCATTGGGCCATCTGAAAGTTCACCACAGGGCTATCATTGTGTCACCGGAGAGGCCACCACAGGGCTATCATTGGGCCATGGGAGAGGCCACCATAGGAATATCATCGGGTCACCAGAGAGGTCCCTACAGGGCTATCATTGGGCCACCAGAGAGGTCGCCTCAGGGTTATCATTGGGTCACCAGAAAGGTCACCACAAGGTTATCATTGGGCCACAAGAAAGGTCACCACAGGGCTATTATTAGGTCACCAGAAAGGTCACCACAAGGTTATCATTGGGCCACAAGAGAGGTCCCCACGCGGCTATTATTGGTCACCCCAGGGCGTTTATTGGGCTAACGGTGAGGTCGCCACAAGGGGGCTATCATTGGGTCACCAGAGAGGTCACCACAGGGCTATCATTTGGGTCACTAAAGAGGTCATCATAGGGCTACCATTGGGCCACCCGAGAGGTAACCATAGGGCTATCATTGGGTCACTAGAGAGGTCATCACATGGCTACCATTGGGACACTGGAGAGGCAACCACAGGGCTATCATTGGGCCACCAGAGACGTCACCACGGGGATTATCATTGGGTCAACGGACCGCAGATGCCACCACAGTGCTATCAGCGGGCCACCGGGGCTACGTGCTGTTGCGCTGCCATGGAGGGCTTCAAGAAGACTTGATCAATCAAGCCCTCATTCCAGTCAGCACTGCCTGCCACTCCTCTACCCTAACAAATCTCTGCTGGCCCAACGTTCCCTCAATCCTGGGCCAATGTATCCGACATTGACCCGTCACTGAACCAACACCAGATCGTGCCACCAGAATCGACTCGCGACTGGGTGTTCCTAATTTTCGTAATCGATGGCGCCATTTGCAGGCAGGAGTTGCGTCAGTTCCATTTTTCATCCACGTGAATCTCAATCGCTTTACAATTGAATGAGATATCACCGGTGATAAAATACATATTTTCACTCATTCAATCACGGCAATACGAACTTTAAAACAGGATCCCGGTGTTGAATTTTAGTCGGATCCCAGCACGTAAAGGGTCGACTTACCACCACCCCCACCTCTCACCCGTGTAAGTGACACGTGCGTGATAGAGTACCGCCGCGGCAACATTTCTGGGTCGAGCGCAGTTTTTCGGATCCTTCCATCTGAATTTGGGCCTCGCCACAAACGATCTGCCACTTTGCCGGAATCAGCAGCATGTGTCCTGATTATGAAGTCTGGGGGGCGGGGGGGGGGGGGGGGAGACATTGTTATTTATAACAATATACATGTATTTATACAGGGTGTATGCATATTAGCAAAGATGCTATTTTTTTTAAATAAGTGCCCTGTTATACATTCAATAATACAATATATTTCCAAAAATTGTGATATTGTAAATGGTACATGTACATATAAAAATATCTATAATCTAATAATAGTTACACCTAAAATCAATTCATTTAGCACTGCCATACGAAGGTTTTTAAACCGATGTTATTATGTGGATATCAGATAATACTTAAATAAAATTAATGTTAAAAGCGACAATGCCATGTTAGTAGCGTCTGTCCATCCGTCGGTCTATCTGTATGTATGTCTGTCCGCTCCATTGTATCGTAAATGACTCGCCGGTTTTTATTTCAATGCTCTAAAAATGTGCTCAAATTTCAAAATTATTGGACAAGCTCTTATCTCCCTCTCTCACCCTCTCACCCTATCGCACACCTCCCTCTTTCTCCTCCCTTGAAACAACAAATACATACTTTGAATGTTGAAAACATTTTATTAATCATGAAAAAATACTTGAAATAAACTGCAACTATGTTCATTTTTAAAATATATTTGCTGTTTTGTTCTGGGCTCCAATCGGACGGATTTGTTATTTATTATGATACAAACTATTCAAAGGCGTAGAGTGTGCAGTGCTGTCTATGGTACTGTGCACTATGAAGAACCCTTGAAGTCATTCGATAAGAGTAGAGTATAGTCCCGGTTTCGGACTTCCTTATGTCGCGTTATTGCCACGATTGTGCAGAAAGCGACGTAAAGCAATATTCACACAGTCATGTTCACTCAACTTTCCCATGTTCCGCTTGTGAACTCGATATCTTTAAAATACTTTGTCTTGGGCCTTACATGGTGGCCAGGGCTCGAATATCGGATCCTGTGTCTGGAGGATAGTCTTATCTGATTCATTCATTCAATTATTCATTTATTCATTCATTCATTCATTTATTCATTCATACTTGGTGGTCATCACGAAAAAATAATATGTTTGACCGGTGTTTTCATTAATTTATGTTAATATAAAATTGGTTATATCGGTTGAAAACGTCTGTGCTATTTAATTATTTTGCCTGTTTTAATCATAAAGCTCATAATAATATGCTGTACCACACACGAAAACTCAGTAGATTATGTTTTGGTACACCTAATATCTTGCCACACACAGATTATGTTTTGGTACACCTAATATCTTGCCACACACAGATTATGTTTTGGTACGCCTAATGTCTTGACACACACAGATTATGTTTTGGTACGCCTGATGTTTTGACACACACAGATTATGTTTTGGTACGTCTAATGTCTTGACAAACACAGATTATGTTTTGGTACACCTAATGTCTTGACAAACACAGATTATGTTTTGGTACGTCTAATGTCTTGCCACACACAGATTATGTTTTGGTACACCTAATGTCTTGACAAACACAGATTATGTTTTGGTACACCTAATGTCTTGACACACACAGATTATGTTTTGGTACGTCTAATATCTTGCCACACACAGATTATGTTTTGGTACACCTAATGTCTTGACAAACACAGATTATGTTTTGGTACGTCTAATGTCTTGCCACACACAGATTATGGTTTGGTACGCTTAATGTTTTGACACACGCAGATTATGTTTTGGTACGCTTAATGTCTTGACACACACAGATTATGTTTTGGTACGCCTAATGTCTTGACACACACAGATTATGTTTTGGTACGCCTAATGTCCTAACACACACAGATTATGGTTTGGTACGCTTAATGTATTGACACACACAGATTATGTTTTGGTACGCCTAATGTCTTGACACACACAGATTATGGTTTGGTACGCCTAATGTCTTGCCACACACAGATTATGTTTTGGTACGCCCAATGTCTTGCCACACACAGATTATGTTTTGGTACGTCTAATGTCTTGCCACACACAGATTATGTTTTGGTACGCCCAATGTCTTGACACACACAGATTATGTTTTGGTACGTCTAATGTCTTGCCACACACAGATTATGTTTTGGTACGTCTAATGTCTTGCCACACACAGATTATGTTTTGGTACGTCTAATGTCTTGCCACACACAGATTATGTTTTGGTACGCCTAATGTCTTGCCACACACATATTATGTTTTGGTACGCCTAATGTCTTGACACACACAGATTATGTTTTGGTACGCCTAATGTCCTAACACACACAGATTATGGTTTGGTACGCTTAATGTATTGACACACACAGATTATGTTTCGGTACGCCTAATGTCTTGACACACACTGATTATGTTTTGGTACGCCTAATGTCTTGACAAACACAGATTATGTTTTGGTACGCCTAATGTCCTAACACACACAGATTATGTTTTGGTACGCCTAATGTCCTAACACACGCAGATTATGTTTTGGTACGCCCAATGTCTTGACACACACAGATTATGGTTTGGTACGCCTAATGTCTTGACACACACAGATTATGTTTTGGTACGCCTAATGTCTTGACAAACACAGATTATGTTTTAGTACACATAATGTCTTGACACACACAGATTATGTTTTGGTACGCCTAATGTCTTGACACACACAGATTATGTTTTGGTACGCCTAATGTCTTGACACACACAGATTATGTTTTGGTACGCCTAATGTCCTAACACACACAGATTATGTTTTGGTACGCCTAATGTCCTAACACACACAGATTATGTTTTGGTACGCCCAATGTCTTGACACACACAGATTATGTTTTGGTACGCCTAATGTCTTGACACACACAGATTATTTTTTGGTACGCCCAATGTCTTGACATACACAGATTATGTTTTGGTACGCCTAATGTCTTGCCACACGCCTACCTAGACGGCACACTCGGTATCTTTTAGTGTCTTACACAAATTTCTTCTGGGCTTAACTTTCAAATTAGCTCCGCCACATGACGGACGAGCTGCCACTTAGCAGTGAGGGAACGGTACGGTTTAGTGAGAATAATTTCACTTCAGACGACAAAATGCGTTGTTTTAACCACGGCCCAACGCCCGGGGACGCTGGGCCGTCGTTAAAACATCGTATTGTGTCAGATGTGATGTGCGTACTTTCTGAAGTACCTGGTTTTTGCAGACGGACACTGTTTCAAGGGCCTGGTGAAAGCCACAAGCCAAGATGGCGGACGTTTCTGCGAGACTGCCGTCAGTCACTTCCGCCGTCTGGTGACCTTGCCACGCTGCGTGGGGCCAAGGTCGCGGCTCTCTGAGTGGTTAACAAACCATGGACCATCAATAAAAACTGTCCAATTTGCATTGTATGCCATTTCCGATGTGAGAACCGAGAAAAGTAAACTTTTAAAGAATTATGCGTATTGAGGAGGATCAATGTTTGGTCAAAATGTGGGGGGGGGGGGTTGAATCAACATTGTAAAGGAATTAGATATTATTATATCCCTTGCTTTCTGCACAAAAGATCTTGCACCACGACAATTTACGTTGACTTTTGTGTAACCGATCACTGTTATTGGGAACGAAATGGGCGTTGAAATATCAAGATTTGCAAATATTTGCTCTCAAATTAAACATACATGAGTAATTTTCACCCTCTTGGAGTTGTGGATCGCGGTAGCGAGACACAACTTCAAGTGTTTTTTTTCAAATTTTGCGCTTTAAAGTTTAACTAGAAAAGTGTTAAGGTACAAAAAAAACGCTATTCAATGTAATATAATATATATTATATAGTATTGGTATGTTATGAACCTTTTTGCTGTTAGAACCGTATATATATACTGTTCCAAGCATCATTCAGACAAAACTCTTGACAAAACTCATAAAATAGTTAAAAGTGGAAACTTAGTTGGTGAAATGATTAAATAGGGGAGATGTCAACTCGTAATAGCAATTCCAGCTTTAAATGAATCAAAAATAGAAACAAATAATTACTGGTTGAGCTGAAAGAAGTGTTAAGGCACACTAATACAATATACAATGTACTATTTAGTATTGATTGACATGACTGAATACCTTATGCATTTTAATTTGAGCGTGGTAGTCATCCAGGCTGCCACAAAACACTTAGCGGCAGATCTACCGGAGTAGTGAGGTCACTAGAGTATACACAACATTTCGTGTGTATGCCTCACCAAAACCATATACTGAAAATATGTAGCATCATGTCTATTTAGTTTGGACAGACTCCACAACCACACAGTGGGGATAGGCTTGGCCATCGTTAGGCTATTGCTAACTAAATCTATTGTAATGATACGGAAACGATTAGATTATATCTTTTTAAGGTAGTGAGGTTGGTGTTGATTCAATAAGGAGTCATTGAAATAACATTGATGCATGGATCTCCTGAATGAATCGGATGCATTTTAAAGCTCTATAATAACCATTGAAGCACTAAATTACCTAATTTAATTTTCATCCACTTGAAGTTGTGTCTCGCTACCGCAACCCACAACTTCAAGTGGGTGAAAATAACTCATCTTTGTTTAAAGCAGCCCCTTGGGATAACATCAATTTTCGTTTTTAATTCCGTACTGGAGTAGTGTATCCCACGGATCATGTTTTTATTTTTTTTAGAATTTTCATATTTTTACAAATATTTTTAATCAACATTTCTATGAAACCAGAAGAAACCCAAACAAACTATTTGTAAACCTGAAGGACGATTGAATGTTTTCACAGCATTGGGCCACATGCTGATGGCATCGGCCCAGCGTTGGGTAGACAATCAGTGCTGCAGGTGTGTCGTCCCGTGTCCTGACTATAAGACACCAATTAGCGGCGACTGCTCTGATCTTACCGTCTGATACGTGGGAATATGTGATGTAAAGTGCTGAATATTGCTGACTTGTTTTGTTTACATGGCAATATGCGACCTGGAAATACAACTATTTCACTCTTTTTTGGTGCTTTAAAATTGTTTTTTGACTTTTTCGTATTTTCAGTTAAGACTGGGGACGAAATGTGTGTGTAAGCAGTAGTGAACATCAATTATTTGCAAATGTTTGTTCTCAAATTGAAAAAAATACATGAGGTGAAATTATTTTTAAATGTAGCGCTTTAAGTGTTAAATAAATGTTCAAACATCAACATCTGCAAATGTTTGGTCTCAAAATAAGCAAATATGAGTAATTTTCAGCCACTTAAAGTTGTGGGTCGCGGTATTAAAAACGGATTAAAAAGGACTATTGTCGTGATTAGTGGTTTAAGGGTTAACCCTTTAACCGCCGGTGTCGCATATATTCGAGTTCTCATTTTTTATTGGCACATTAAGTACCACCTTTTAAACATGTGACAAAAATAAAATGTGACACCAATCAGCAATATTTGAAAAAAGTTGACCTCCATTTTGTCAAATCTGAATAATTTTCACTCACTTGAAGCTGTGGATCGTGTCAGCGAAACACAACTTCAAGTGGGTGAAAATTTAAATAAGACAACTTAGCACTTCGGACAGTAATGCTGTGCAGACTGGGCTGTTTGTCCAGATTGCTGTGTCACGGCCGGGAAATGGAGATGTGGACAAACAACGCCAAATCTGCCTGCGCCCGGAAAGCAATAGCCATCCAGCCAATGCTGGTTTAATGCTGTGCCAGCGTCACAGATGCTGGGCCAACATTAAACCAGCATTACATCAAGGGCTCTTGTTTCCTCTTGAGGTGGTGACACGTGACGTATCATAATTAGCTCTTCATGTGTTGTTCATGGAAGGCCAAGCAAAGTTATGGGTAATTCAAGAACAATCAATCAATCAATCTATCAATCAATCAATCAATCAATCAATCAATCAATCAATCAATCAATCAATCAATCAATCAATCAATCAATCAATCAATCAATCAATCAATCAATCAATCAATCAATCAATCAATCAATCAATCAATCAATCAAACAATCAATCAATCAATCAATCAATCAATCAATCAATCAATCAATCAATCAATCAATCAATCAATCAATCAATCAATCAATCAATCAATCAAACAATCAATCAATCAATCAATCAATCAATCAATGAGTGGATTTATGTGTATTAACCCGTGTCCTGCTAGGTTCACATAATAATATAAATTTTCAACCCAAATAAAATGTCACTGGGAACGATAAACTATTTGTTGTAGATGATCATGTGAGATGCATATGTTTCATCCACACAAATGTTTATTCATCATTTGGAGCTGGAAATTGTGTTAGCCATTCAAGAATCAATTGAATGAAAAATATTAACAAGTAATACAGGATTACAAGCTGAACCCTTACAATGCTGAAATATTTTTACATAAACCACAAAACCAATGAGTTTTTTTCAGTTTGAAATCATCATAAATGATACCTCTTTTCACTCTTTCATTGCGGGGACCGACTTTAAAATGTTGGAAATCTGACGTCTACAGACGTCAGATTCTAACATCTAAAGTCGGTCCCCGTACTGAATGGCTTACACGGGGCGACAATTTGCTCCAAAATATAGGTTTTACTGAGAAAAATGCTTATTTGGTAATATTTTTAGCTTCCCTAATGCTAAAACAAACTCTTTGTCTTCGGCCCAGGTGAATGACACAGTATCCACATGTATTTTTTTACGAGATTATTTACGGCATATCCTGTAGTTTTCATTACATTTATGACGCGAAGTCAATTCCTTCATATTCTCGAATTGAAATGTTTATCTTGTGGACCCCCCGTATTTCCAATCTACCACGTGCGGTACATCCCTGGTAAATCCCATTCAGAACAAAGAAAGCGGATTACACAATTACGGGAACCGGGGCTCCCCACGGGGGGACAAAATAAGAAAAGACTAATTTTATCTTCTCTAATATTCTGTCAGCTTATTATTATGCTGATTTGTTATCCACCACCGACGGCGCCGACGCGAGCAGCGCTGTGCGCACCCAGCCTGGGGCGCGATCCCGGGAGGCTTGGATTAGCGGACACAGGGCGAACGCCGAGACGGGGTGAGGATCACGAGACCCCCGCGTTGGGGGCTCGATGGGTGACCCCACTCCCCCCCCCCCTCCCGCAGTAAGCAAGAAACTTTGACCCGTTGTTGGTTTACTAGTGGACCAGCATTGTTGTCGATGAGACAACATTAAACCAGCATTGGGTCAATGTCTAGGGTTTACTGAGCTCTGCATTAACCCTTTGACCGCCAAATTATTCAATTGGAATTTTCACCCACTTGAAGTTGTGTCTCGCTGACGCGATCCACAACTTCAAGTGAGTGAAAATTATTCAGATTTGACCAAATGGAGGTCAACTCTTTTTAAATCTTGCTGGGTAATGTCACATTTTATCTTTAACATATCTAAAATGTGGTACTTAATGTGCTAATAAAAAATGAAAACCCGAGTATATGCGGCACCGGCGGTTAAAAGGTTAACCCTTAAGCAGCTCAATTCCATTTTCAATTACTTCTAATGCATGAAACAATTATTCTTTTACAAAAAAACTGAACATATTACCATCAATCAGGTTATTTGTCTGTCAAGTTTTTCCCATCTACCACCATGAAAGCCATCAGTTTAAGGGAGACTTCGTCACCTTAGTGCTACAATGGTGTAACAGCCACCCTTTCAGCACTAACTCCTAACCGCCGGTCCCGATTATACTCGTTGTTTTCATTTTCTTTTTAACTTAAATTATAGAAAATCAGCTTTTAAGCTTATTAAAGAAAAACGTTACATCAATCAGCAAGATTAAAAATATTTTACATCCGTTTTGTCAAATCTAAATAGTTTTCACTCACTTGAAGTTGTGGATCGCGTCAGCGAGACAGAACTTCAAGTGAGTGAAAATTCAAATTAATAACTTGGCGTTAGGAAGGCTAAGGGTGCGAATTATTTCGGATGATTCACGTATATATAATCATATAGTAAGTATTTGTTTCTTAACCCTTGAAGCGCTGAAATATTTTTGTGTAAACCATGGACACCAAAGAGTTTTTCTCAATTTGAAATCAGCATAAATGTCTTCTTAATTAGCTTTTTCCGCTTTATTTGAATACCTATGTTACTGGTCTACGTCCGTTAGAAATAGTTTTACCCTTACAGTGCGGGGATCAAAATTAAACGTCAGAATCCGACGTCTACAGATGTCAGATTCTGACGACTAAAGTCGATCTCCGCACTGTAAAGGCTAAAGTGACCAGCATATAAATATATTCCACATAGAAAGTATAATAATAAAAAATAAATACCCAGCCCTCTATGGGTTATTAGTTACTATTTTATAACATTTAATCAAGTTATTTATAACAACTATAACATAATATATATATTTCAGACATGGTCAGATAATTATCCCTGTAATCAATGGATTTGTTATTCTTGAAATAGATATTGTGAGTGAAATTTGAATGTCTATGTTAATGACCATTAATTTTTTAAATTCTCTTAGTTTGGGGATCGACTTTAGATTTGAAAATCTGACGTCAGAATCTGACGTCTAAAGTCGATCCCCGTGCTGAAAGTGTTAACCAAAACTGCGACTCGTAGACTATATACATTTGACTTTAATGTAACAAACACAAACAATCAAATTAAGTGTTTTTTCTACCTATCCTGTTACCCTGCTGTACTCTGCAGGGATTCACGACTTCGCGTGGATGTAAATTCCTGTCTCCACACTAGACGACAAGGGGGTCTCGTCATATACTCCTCCCATTTTCTTTTGATTGCCTCAGTAATCATTCGAGGGGAAAAATCAATTAGCTCCCAGTGCGTAATGGCCTAGTTTGCGGGACAAAACTGGCCCGGGATCACTGACCTGTGTGTCGGGCATGCACAGCGCTGGTCCAATGTTGGTCCAACGTCTCTGACGTTGGTCCAACACTGGCCCAGCGCTGGGTCGTCACTTATCGCTCGAGTCACACCCCTGTATCCACGCATGGCTGCCAAACACTACGACGTGTGCGGGTTCTGGGCACCGTACGCTAAAACACACGGCGCAGTGGAGTTAGTGTCGTCTTACGCTGAGACATTTTTATGGAAAACTCCATTTTCTTGGATCGCTAAATCAGCCCACAGCTGTGTGATGCATTAAGGGTTTTGAGCAGTGTTGTGCATTCTATTATGCAGAAAATAATAGGCCATGGATTACAACTAAAATTCAGTTTTATAACTTCACACAGCAAAATTGAATTCAATTTTATGTGACAAAGATGAACAAATGAATATCTGAATGAATGAATGAATGAATGAATGAATGAATGAATGGACGAGTGAATGAATGAATGAATGAATGAATGAATGAATGAATGAATGAATGAATGAATGAAGGTAACAAAACCTTCCAAGCACATGTAGGACATAAACTTAGACGCTCTGGCTACCTCTCAGTCACAGAGATTCCCTAAAAACTGAAACTAAAACTCCGACGTGTCAGGCGCTAGCTTTACCCATAGCAGCCTACTACGTGGAAAATCAGAGCATTTCTCACTTCTATTTTTCATCGTTTACCCTTTCCAAGTCTGAATTCACCAGTGTAATCTTTACTCACTATACAGTAACACGAGGAGAATCGCTGTGCTAATTCAAAACGTGTGGTGAGGGTGAAGATGACTTAAAGTGAGAAGAAGTAAAGAAACAAGGTTGGAAGATAGAGCGCGGGCTCAACCTTTTAATTGGTCCTAGGCGACGAAACGTTATATTCTGCTTCATATTCTCTATTACAATATAATATCCTTCATTAACTTACATGTATCAAGGTTTAAGCCGCACTTTTATGACTCCTTAAACATGTTAATAGATCTCGGGAAATATCTGTATTTTACACTATTAGAGATGAATGTATATTAAATAATATTGGAGGTGCAAACAACATTTCTGTCACAAACGTCTTACATATAGATGAGGAAGATGAAAATGAGGATAATACTTTTATCATCATTCACCATATTATGTTGAAGATGAAAATTTCAAATCTTATTTACAAAAAAACAAAACCGGATTTACTATTATGAGTACAATTATTGCTAGCATACGCTCTAAATTTGAAAGAAAATGAAAACAGTGAATGCTGGCTAGATTCAGTATGTGTGTGAATGCGTTGGCTGTCAGATAATGATGACACCTCTTTGTTACAATTACAATTACGCTGCTATATCACAGTCTAAACAATCCCATGGAAAAGGCGGACTTATAATATCTTTACGCCACATTATGACTATTCAGTTGAATCGATTCATACTTCTAATATATGGGTAGGACAGCTAATACAGAACTCCGGTAATATTGTACTTACATATATGATCTTGGGGAAAAATAGGCCTATAGACCACCTAAGGATTTAAATCAAATTTTGAACAATGTACACTTTTGGCTTCGTTTTAAAATTCGTGATCCGAGATTATCATAGCAGGACGTTATAAGATAAATGTACCTAACATTATGAAAAAAAGATGCAGTTTCAAACTTTTTTAATGGAGTTACATATCACCTATTTCAACCCAGAATGACATTACCCAAACAACTTAAAAAATCTAAAGGTATATTGATTGGTGATTTTTATTGTCAAATGTCAGCCACAATACTAAATAGTGTATCGGTAATTATTCTTAATAAATTATCTGATCACAGACTGAAAGATATTTTATTGACACAAAGAAAATTCATTACAGATTTATTTGTCATAACAAACCTTACTTTATAAATTTAAACGTTAGTCCTAAGTTAATCTATCAACCCTTTACCCGCCGGTGCCGAATATATTCGGATTTTCCTTTTTTATTAGCACACTAAGTACCACCTCTTAAACATGTTAAAGATAAAATGTGAAATCAATCAGCACGATTTGAAAGAGTTGACCTCCATTTTATCAAATCTGAATAATTTTCACCTACTTGAAGTTGTGGATCGCGTCAGCGAGATACAACTTCAAGTAGGTGAAAAGTTTAATTAAATAATTCGGCGGTGAAAGGGTTAAGCCATCACGATGCAGCAAAACATCATTTTACATCTCTGAAGAATGACTTTGGAACGGGGGTTTTAGGACGAAAATTTTCATGGAACTGTTTTGGTAATCACAATGTATTTTTTCATTTTCCTCCTACTTCAAGTCATCTTCATTCATTACAAATCGAGAATTGTGAGAGCAATTCGCTTTTTGCACTGGATGAAGATCACAATGATAAATTCAGGTTTTAACGGTTATAACCATTGAGAAATATAGAGCTGAGAACTTAAAACATTTTAAAGATGAGTTATCCAAAATAAATATTACTGAAGAGCTTGACATAAGTGACACTGCAGATCCCAATAAAGACTATGATAAATTTAATTATTTTATACAAAAAGCTAGAGAAAAATACCGATTTTCTGAACAGGTGAACAAAATTACTAAAGCGATAATAACTATTACCACTATAATTCATATTTTTCGATAATAATAGAACTGATATAAAAACAAGTATGTATCTATAAATAAAATAATAATCAAAACAAAACCAAAGATAGCTTTGCTAGTACAGCAGCAGAGGGACCAAATTTTCGGGGTACCTAAGCCGGCGGTACAACATTTGTTCACATGTCTAGAATTGTTCTCAGGGATCTCTAGATATAGAATCTGATTGATGACATTGCCGGAAATGGGGGCGGGATGAGAATTTGACACTTTTGTACACCTACCCAATTTCTTGAGAAAATATTCGCTTAAATATGATTTTCGCGTCATTCTCACTCTATCACAATATTGGGCCAGTTAAATCAAATATTGTTGTATTTAGTTTTCTCTATCCATCAGGTCATATATCTGTAGAGATAAAATAGTAAAAAAATATTTAATTTTGCAGTAGCATCCCACCTTGAAGAGCTATTTTTGCTATTGTAGATATGTCACAAAATGCAATTTTTTTGCATATAGTTTATGACAACAGGTTCGTTTATGCACGAAAATCTCCATGAGCGGTACCATTTGGTTCAGATACATCCCTTAAGTCAAAATTATGTTACCGATGCTTACTTTTTCGAGTAATTGATTATTATGATCAATTTCAAAATGGCCGCCGTAAAATCCATGATTTCTCCTGAAATGTATTATCAAACATGATTTTCTTAAATTTCACACCACAATCACAGTTTTTGTATCTAATCTTACATTTTAATGCTCGCTAAAGTATTTACAAATGCTGTAATGTGATATTTACCACCGAATCTAAAATGGCCATCAGAAAATTATGAAGAAAATGCTCAAAATTTCACTTTTTTGCAAATATTTTACGAGCACAGGCTCTAATGGTGTACGATAACCTCCATGGGCGGTATCATATCATTGAGAGACACGTACCCATAAAAAAAAGGGTGTTGATGTGTTGAATAATTAATAATTATGGCCTATTTTAAAATAGTCGCTGTGAAATCAATTACCGTAATCCTCGTAAAATGTATTATTGAACATGATTGTTACACAGTTATCTCACAGAAACAATTTAAGTGTCTAATCTTACTTTTTAATCCTCACCATCACTTGAAATAAAAGTATAATAACATGGGAAAAAAGTAGAGATTTACTTAGAAATTCAAGATGGCCGCCACAACATCGTCAAAATGTCGCACCATTTTACAAGTAATTTATGAGCACACGCTCTATTCAATATCTGTATGAAAACCTCCATGAGCGGTATTATTTATTTCCGAGACGTCATATGAGTCAAGATCAGGTTATTAATGCTTGATTTATTAAGTAATTGATAATTATGGCCGATTACAAAATGGCCGCCATGAAATCAATGAATACTGCTAAAATTCTTTATTGAATAAGTTGTGCATAATAACTATAATAGTCATCTCATAAACACGGTCTTGGTATTTATTTTGCCTTTTAATTTTCAGTGAATTGACTAAAAGTAATGTTAAGTGCTTCAAGATAGAATCTAAGATTGCAGCGGTGAAAATGACAAGAAAATATGCGTTTGTTCAGCTTTGGCCCCGGTGACCTAAAGCCTTGACTTATAAAAAAATTAAAATTCAGTTCGCTTTAATTATTGTAATTGTTAAACATGTACTACGTAATAATCAATATAGAAACACTGTATTTGTGTTTACTCCAGAGATCACAGCAACCTTAAAAGTTATCTAAGCCACTACAAAGCGATCTTGGTCACTGAAGAAATGATCACAGCCACTTTAAAAGTTATCTAAACCACTACAAAAGTGATCTTAACCACAGAAGAAGTAATTACAACAACTTTAAAAGTTATCTCAGCCACTACAAACGTGATCTTGGCCACTAAAGAAGCGATCACACCCACTTTGAAAATGATCTAACCCACTACAAAGGTGATCTTTACGACTAACTAAGTGATCACATCCACTTTAAAAGTTATCTCAGCCACTGCAAAGGTGATCTTAGTCACTAACAAACTGGTATCAGCTGAAAAAGTTATCTAAGCCATTACAAATGATCTTGGCCACTGAAGAAGTGATCACAGCCACTTTAAAAATTGTCTAGCCTATTACAAAAGTGATCTTGACCACCGAAGACACTACAACAGTTATCTTGGACACTGCAGAAGTGATCACACCAACTTTAAACGTTATCTCAGCCACTACAAAAGTGATCTTGGCCACTAAAGAAGCGATCACACCCACTTTGAAAATGATCTAAGCCACAACGAAAGTGATTTTGACGACTAAATAAGTGATCACATCCACTTTAAAAGTTATCTCAGCCACTACACAAGTTATCATGACCACTGAAGAAGTGATCATAGCCACTTTAAAAGTTATGTCAGCCACTACAAAGGTGATTTTGGTCACTAACAAACTGGTGTCAGCCACTGAAAAAAATATCTAAGCCATTCCAAAGTGATCTTGGCCACAGAAGAAGTGATCACAGCCACATTAAAAATTATCTAAACCACTACAAAAGTGATCTTGACCACTAGAGAAGTGATTACAACCATTCTAAAAGTCATCTCAGCCATGACAAAAATGATCTTGAACACTGAAGAAGTGATTACAACCATTTTAAAAGTTACCGCAGCCACTACAAAAGTGATCTTGACCACTGAAGAAGAGATCACAGCAAATTTAAAAGTTATCTCAGCCACTACAAAAGAGATCTTGGTCAGTGAAGAAGTGATATCAGCCACTTTGCAAATTATGTCAGCCACTACAAAGTGATCTTGGCTACTGAATAAGTGACCACAGCCACTTTTTAAATTATCTAAACCACTACAAAAGTGCTCTTGACCACTGATGAAGTGATTACAACCATTCTAAAAGTTATCTCAGCCACTACAAAAGTGATATTTGTCACCGAAGAAGTGATTAGAACCACTTTAAAAGTTATTTTAGCCACTACAAAAGTGATCTAGACCACTGAAGAAGTGATCACAGCGATTTTAAAAGTTATCTCAGCAACTACACAAGTGATCTTGGCCAGTAAAGAATTGATAACTGCCACCTTGAAAATTATGTAAGCCACTACAAAAATGATCTATGTTACTGTAGTATATTTTTAGCACCAGATAAAAATTCCCGCTTTCTTATTTCGGGCATGCATGTACAAAATAAGAAATACCGGAATTTCTTCTCTATATCTCGCTTAACTGGTAAATGCGCAGCACAAAAAACTAAAAAAAACTTTCGCAGTTTTAGTCTATGGAAATGTTTACATCATATGGTGATATTAAGAAACCAAAAGAAAATTACCGATTTTTTAATGATTTCAGCCCGATTGTGTCGCTTTAAGATATTACATCAAAACCGTCTTTATGATAGGACTATCAGGTAAACGATGTTCAATAATGCATTTATTTAACGGCGGCCATTTTGAAATCGACCATAATGATTAATTACTTGACAAATCAAGAATTAATACCCTGATTTTGACTTAATATTTGCCTCTGAACCAAATAATACCGCTCACTGAGGTTTTCGTACAGAAAAGAATGTGTGCTCATGAACTATTTTCAAAAGTTTCGAAAATATTATTTGCCATTTTTACGGCGGCCATCTTGGATTGGTTCTTAAATAACATATTCTATTACTTAAACATGTTAAAATATACATAGATATATTCAGTGAATTCATTCAGCATTAAAATATAAGAATAGACACAAAAACCGTGTTTCTGAGATAACAATTAAGCAAACCATGTTGAATTATGCATATAAGGATTAAGCATTGATTTCACGGTGGCCATTTTAAAATCGGCCGTATTGATTAATTACTCTACAAATCAAGCACTAATCATATGATTTTCACTCAAGGGTTGTCTCTGAACCAAATGACACCGATCGTGGTGGTTTTCTTACATGGTAAAACATGTGCTTCTAAAATATTTGCAAGAAAATGTGAATTTTTGAACATTTTCTTGATCATTTCTGGCAGCCATCTTGGATTGTGTCTTAAATATCACATTCCAGCACTTGTAAATACTTGATCAACAATAAAATGTAAGATTAGACACTCAAACCGTGCTTGTGATGCGAAATTTAAGAAAACCATGTTCAATAATACATTTCGGGAAAAACCATGGATTTTATGGCGGCCATTTTGAAATTGGCCATAATGATCAATTACTCGACGAATCAAGCATTGGTAACCTGATTCAGACTTCAGGGATGTATATGAACCAAATGGTACCGCTCATGGGGAATTTCGTGCAGAAACGAACATGATGTCATAAACTATATGCAAAAAAATGAAAAAAATGATATTTTGAAATTTTTGATATTTTTTGAAAAATTTCATTTTGCGAAATATTTACAATATCCAAAATAGCTCTTAGGGGTAGGATGCTAGCGCAAAATATATTATTTTTTACTATTTTATCTCCACAGATATATGACCTGATCAATAGAAAAAACTAAATCCAACAATATTTCATTTCAATGGCCCAACATTATAATAGAGTGAGACTGACGCGAAAATCATATTTTAACCAATATTTTCTCTAAAAATCGGGTAGGTGTACAAAAGTGTCAAATTCTCAGCCCGCCCCCATTTCCGGCAATGTCATCAACCAGATTATGTATCTAGAGACCACTGGGAACAATTCTAGACATGTGGACAAATGTTGTACCGCCGGTTTAGGTAACTCCTTAAATATGGCTCTTTTTTGGTGTCTGCTGCTGTACTATGCATACTTTTTTAAACTAGATAAACAAAAAATAACGTGTAAACTAGAAATAGCAAAATAATTAGATATGTTTTTTACGAACATTGGTCTAGATTTATCCTCTAAAATAGCCCGACCACAGGGGGAATCTTAGAATATTTTTTTAACCCCAACTATTTTTTTAATTTAAATTTGAGCAGGTAAATAAAACCACAATTGGAAAAATGATTAATAAGCTCAGCAGTAAAAACAGTAGTGGAGCAAATGACATTTCTTCCAAATTATTATAACAAATTAAATCAATAATAATCAAGCCATTACCAATAATTATTAACCAATCGTTAAAAAAAGTATTTTTTCCTGATCTGCTGCAAGTAGCCAAGGTAATTCTAGTGTTTAAAAAGGTGACAGAATTTCATTTGTTAATTGTAGACACTCTCTAAACATTTTAAAAAGTACTTTTTGAACATCTGAATGATTTTTTCATACTAACACATTATTCTATACTACGGATTCCGAAAGAAGCACTCAACTGAATTGGTGGCTCTAGAATTAATAGTTAATATGATTATTATCATGGATAGAAATAATTTTAATTAGGCATCTTCATCGATTTATCTAAAGCTTTTGACACTTTAGACCACACAATACATAATTAAAAATATACGGGATAAAATGTATATCTTTCAATATAATTAATCTGCCACTAGGACGGAAGCATTTCAGACACGTTAAAAAATTCAACGACTGTTACCAAAGGATCAATATTATGGCCTTTACTCTTTTTATTATACGTTAACGATCTTCCAAATGCCACCAACTTATTTCGTCTATTAAAGTGTGCAAAAAACACTGCTTTAATTAGTGCGCCACCTGCGACACGTTAAAGTATTAAACAGATATCTAGACAATTTGTTTTAGCAGAAATTAAAGCTTTCCGTAAATATTTCTAATTCCAAATTCATGGTTTTCTGAACAATTCCAAAATGTAGACAATTTCTATTTTTTAAGTTCGAAAATCAATAAAAACATGTCTTGGACAAACCATGTAGATTAGGTTACTCAGGTGGTTAAAATGATAGCCACCCTTGATCTTAGTTTGAGTTTCCTGACCCTACTCTTTATTATAATTATTCATTAGCCCCTATTTATTATTATAATCAATCATTAGTTATCTATTGTCATGTTTGTTCAAATACAACAATCTGAATCTAAATCGTAGATGATGCTAAAAATATCTACCCAGGGTAATGCTGTAGCTGTTCTGAAAAAAAATATGAAAAAAAAATTATTAGATGAAAAATCAGTACAACATTGTGTTTTGTGAAGGTTAGTTTGGTTTAGCAGCTGATATACTAGTGTGGTTTGACCATCATTTTATTGCCGTATTAAGAAAATGTCGTTATTATTAATTAACCTATATTAATTAAAACACCGTTAAATGTGGTTGAAATTATTGAAGTATTCGCTCAAAGCACATCAACATATTTAAATTTGGCCATGCACAAAAATCTACGACACCCAGACAACATAAAATCTACCACATGCCGTGTGTGGGAATTGAAATGTCTTTTTTTGCGTCTGAATCTCAACCGGCCCTTGACGATTGATTCCCGTACAGATCTGCGGCAAAATTTTGGCGGGGTGTTTTTCGAAGGTTCCTAATCATTGAACGCTGACTCGTTGTTGGGCTTGTGGTGGCCCAACGTCTTTGACGTTGCCCCAACACTAAACCAACATCGGGGGAACGTTTTGTGTTTTCCGGGATACACGAATCGCTTCCGCGGCTCCCGCGTTGCGATTTACGGCGATCCATGATTACCAAGTCTGCTGATGCAAAATCTCGAAATTTTCCACAGGGGCATATTTCGCGAGAATTCTGTTACTTTGGGAAGCGACTACTGAATAAAGATAGGCACTCTGAACAGAAGTATTTGTCATTCTGACCCAGCAAACGCGAGGCGTTAACCCAATGTTGGGCTGACGCTGGCCCATCGTCCACGACGCTGGACCAACATCAACCCAACATTGGGCCAACGCCTCGCGTCACAGTCACAGTAAGCCATCATGCAGTCTTCAGAAGAAGTCGTTCTGTAGTGGAAACTACGCCTGCCAATGACAGGATGCATTTAGCCGGGTAAGTCTGGTGGACAAGGAATGAACGGCGTCCGTTGTCAATGTTCTGTTGCTGTCCGGTGAATACGCTTCATGTTTCGTGATGGTCGTTAGGTTCGTCAGAAATGTGTCTTAATTGTCCTGTATGTCCTGGATGTGTTAATCCCAAATCATGTGGATCTTCGGTTGTGTTGTCCTGTGATGTTACAATATCTTTTTTTCATTTATCACCCACTTTAAGTCATCTTCATCCACTACAAGTCGAGAATTGCGGCAGCAATTCGCGGCTTGTACTGAATAAAGATGACAATGGTAAATTCAGGCTTTAAAGGGGTAACAAAACACAGTTCTCTGACAGACAACTTGATGAAGCATGAATGCGCTACTATTTAAATCTAGTTATTTAGCCCATTCTGTAAAACGCAGTGACGTCACCAAAAACCCCTTTTGAATGGCCACTCGGTGAAAAGAGTGTTATAGATCTAGAAGACCCCATGTCTATCCCAGCAAACACAAAACATTTGTATAACATTTATAGAGTGTTGGACCAACGTCGAAGACGTTGGGCCGACGTTGTGTAAATGTTATACAAATGTTTTGTGCTAGCTGGGATACTTTATTGTATTAGATTGCTAGGTGAAGACATTAAAGGTCACGGCTATTGAATTACACATAACAACTAGTGCAAGAGCATTAGTGAAATAAACACAGGAACCTGGAATAAAATTGCAGAAAGCTGATTTGTTTCAGAAATGATACCTGGTCATCTCCTCAGACGAATGCCGAAGAGTCCCCCAAAATCCCCCCTTCGCGCTCGAGAGAAATTATATTTGCGAGTTTTCTTCGACCTTATAGTAAAGTGCACCCAAGCCGGAATGCAACTTTGCCAGGGACATAAAGTAGAAAAAACTGAAGTCGGTAAAAAGACCCGACCTGAGTTGAGTTCTGAGTGATAAATACCCCGAGAAAAGTGTGCAAGATTATTTTATAATAAAAAATGTCCAATATGCCAATCCTTTAACATTTTAGCCCCGGGGAGACGAATTTCCCAGACATTAGTCAATGCCTCTCCTTATTTCTGTAAATATAATTTATTTATATTTTCAAAATATTCCTAGCACTCAAAGTTGTTTAAATGTTGCGCCAGCGGCGAAGACGGTGGGCCAATATTGAAACAGAATTAGGTGAGTGCCCCGTGTTTGCTGGGTTGTATATAGCAATATTGCCACAAGCTGCTTTCCTCTCACATATATACAGGCATACATTCATACATATCTACATGAATAGGATATGCAATAATGAGCATTAAATGAATTAAATATACGTTGAAGAATAAAAAGAAATATTATGATTACTAGGTGAAAATCGTTTTTTGCTTATAAACGCTTGTAGAAGTGAGAATAGGTTCAAATTAGAATCTTCAGAAGTATCATCTGAACCGTAGGATAATATTTTTAAAAGTTTATTTTGCATTACAGCGGTGGGTAGTTATATATCTCCTGGATAACTGGAACAGAACAAGTAGAGATATAGAGTATGTATAGTAAGAAGTTGCAAATATAGAGCCCTTAAGTATAGATTTATTCGCTCTTTATCTTTTGCAGTATGCAATTCTTATTCTGCATGTACTGGACATTATTTTGTCATATATTTTATTGCAAATGAGCACGAGTCGTGCCGATGCCAAGATACCAGATCAGTGAGGGTGACAGATCTGAGCGCCCAGAAAACACAAGTTATTGACCTGATGTTATATCAATGCTGGCCCAATGTCTACGACGTTTTCCCAGTATTAATATAACATCGGGCCAATTCCTTTCATTTGCTCGGCGCCTATTATAGTAAACCCTCTGTACCTAGTAGCTGCTCAGGCCTGATGGCTGACTTTATCATTCACTGAGCATAATCTATGTCACAATTCAAACAAGCCTGTCAGATAGGACATATAGGATCAACACTGTTTCAGCGACTGAGACAGACCCTGGCTCTGTCAATTTATGTGCAACTTATAAAAGTATTCATACCGAGTTTGTATATACAATTACGTGCTTTCAGGTTTGGCGAGCTCTTCATAATCTCCTAGCAATAAAAAAGTAATATTTAAATTGAGTAAATTTTAATATATTTTTAAAACAAATATATATTTATATTTAGGATTATATAAGAATGTATTGACTAACCAATTACTAAATATTCATATGTATGCGAGAAAGTACAGTACAGTCATTGTGTTCATATATATTCACCTTCTCGCTTAAATTTATATTAAACCATGTATATGAAAGTGTTTTTTATTTATTTGTGTGTTTTATACTGTGTACTCGATGCTTCTAACAAGGCCCTATTGATTCCAAATAAACTTTCAAACTTTTCACTAAGCCGGCGTAACATCAGCGTCAAGCGCTTTTTGAAATTCACACCCAATTCATCATGCATCTATTTTCTTGTTTGCTTGTGTGCTTGTTATACTATATCTACTCCATGCTTTAATGAGACCCGAGTTTACAGATAAACCGAACCAGCGTTACGTGAGAGTCTAGAGGCTTATTGAAAATAACGCACACAGTCCATCACGATTTGGTTTTGTTTGCGTGAACCCTTACAACGCTGAAATATTGTTGCATAAAATATGGTGACAAAAGGGCTATTTTTCAATTGGAAATCATCATACATGTCTTAGTCAGCTCTTTCCGCTTCATTTGCATACCTATATTGTGGGTCTACGGTCATTATATTTTTTGATCGAATTTAGACGTCGAATCTGACGTTTATAGACGTCAAATTTTGACGTTTTAAATCGAGCCCCGCGCTGAAAGGGTCAACCCTTTATCTAGTAGTGTCGCGTACATGCAGACAGAAATATTCCATGACAATTTCAAATTCAACCGGCACAAAACGGTATCCGTAACGCCTATTTGGTTCGCATATTATCGACTAAGCTCTGCTCAGGCTATCTAAGGGAAATAGAGTCAGATTCTATCTTCCTTAGTCTATCGTAGCCAGAGATGATCTGATCCGATAATAACGGGTTACTGTTCAATATTAAACGAAACATAAAACATTGTTAGATTAAAGGCTAATAGTTGCTATAAGGCTGATGTGTGTATCGATGGCGGTCGGTTGCTCATCTTCGTCCATGGATCGCGCGTTTCAGCGTCCCTAGCACCACCTAGTTATTTCGCGCCTAAAAAAAATCGCATGCAGGTGGTCGACTTTGTAAACGTAACTCATAAATCTTTGAAAACCATGGTGCTGTGAGCCCAGCTGTGGTGCCACCAAGCGTCAATTACGTTACCAGGTTTTTCAATCGATCGCTCATCTCTAAGTGTTATTACAGATCAACGTAATCGGCCATGCTATGTTGGTGTCACGTAAACACTACATCAAATTTCACAGCATGAGCGTCAAAAAGGCACAATGAAATCTCATGAATTTCTACTTGATACGATCGCACTGACCAGCTGCTGGCCATTGCCTTGTACCCCTTACTCATCTCACTGTAAACCCTGAGTTGATATAATTATATACTGTAGATCTGGTAATTTTCGAGTGTTTAAATTTTCGTGAATTTCTGATTTTGGGACTTTCCCAAAGTTTAGAATTCACGAATTTATCTTTTTGTTAGTGGAGCTATTAAAATATTAATTTTCGCAAGATTCTTGAATTCGCGAATATGTCCTCGCGAAATTCGCGAAAATTAAAACCTCGTGAATATTATCAGATCCACTTTAATAAATAAATATTAAGTACTTTTTTCTGTTCTGGTTTATTTGAGTTCAATAGGAATAAGATAGCTTAAGATGGAGACAACTTTTAGATCTAACAAAATAATAAAGCGTTCAAGGATCTAGTTACACAGATACAATATACATAACTTCAACAGGCTTCTCATACGGTTTATTTTGTCATTCATCTTGCCATCACTCTATTGATTTTTCTAGATTTGAGCCTTGCAGTCGTATCGAGAGTGAGTTGGTGAATATTACTTTACGTCACCTTCTGCACAATCATGGCAATATCGCGACAGAAGGAAGCCCGAAGGAATATGCCTTACTCTTATATACTAATTTCAAGGGTTATTTATAGTTCACAGTACCATAGACAACACTGCACACTCCAGGCCTCTAAATAGTTCATTCATTTAAAGCTGGAATTGCTAACGCATTTTTCAGCTTCAAATGAAGAAATATTTGTGAAAAATAAACATCTCTCAAATTGAGTTATTTAATGAACTGAGCATCTATCACAAACAATTTCATCATTTTATTTAGTTTATAACGGGCTGCTCTAACCCCCCTCCCTTGAACCCCACGACCCCCATACACTCTCGACCCACGACCCTCTCGACCCACGACCCCTCGTCCCACGACCTATGTAAAATGGTGATAGTCTGATGGCATAACGTCAAAACAAACTGTTTGTTACGTCACGCAGTCAGAGGGATGCACCAACTGAAAAAACTTGCGATGAACATCTGTTTTTCAGAACGGCTTGTCAGGCTATACATAATAGAGGACTGTCCGTAATAGTTTCGTGGAATATAATAGGCCTATGTTGTTGCATATTACATAACTTATTTTTTCAATTAAAAAACCTCAGGTAACTGTTTGCTTAAGATGTTGCATTTTGACGAATAATCCCATAATATCGCCCACGCCTTTGTATACGGTAGTGATGAATAGCAGAGAGACTAAAAATAATTAATAATTTAGGGAAAAAGAGGAAGGAAGGCGATGAAAATTAAGAAAAATTAAGTATGGTAACTACTTTATATAAGGCTGCAGCCCTAGATATATCATAATGGGTATTATTTCACATATATGTACACGTTCTTGTAGTGTAATTTTATGGTGGCGAGGGGGTTTAGAAAGAAACGTTTACAATTTTCCGAAAAACGTACACGGTCCTAGCATCACAAGGGTTAACTTATCACATATCCTACATTGTTGCTTCACGTACAGCGCAGTCTATATGCATCACTGACTGAGTACTTTTCCCAGTATATTGACACGTTGCTGTGCTTCGGTATAAGAGGGCTATCTTAGCAACGACTGTCAAAGTAGGACAGGTTCACGCATCAGAACGATTATTGTCACATATATCTCCAGTTTTATCCAGAAGACTCGAGGCGTTGATCTAATGCTGTGTTATTGATGGGCGAGCGTCTGCGACGCTGGCCCAACATTAACTCAGCATCGAGTGAACGTGCCTTGCTTTCCATGTAGGGTCCTCTTACACAAGAGGTCGACATCTGTCTCATATCATATCGAAAATATAAATGGGAGATATCAACTTTTTAGCTGTGACAATTGGGGCTGCACTAGCCCTCTGCTATAACATCAAGCATGTAAAATCGAATGTTTGACCACGACTCGTGCTGACCTGTAGTTATTTTGAAGTAAACTATGCGAGATTTAAGCTTGTTCAAATATTTAAATAATAAAAAAAACACATAGCTACAAAAATGCTTTCACAAGTTTCATGTATGGCAGAATGAGATCAGTAATGGACGAGCGAGCACCTGTTCTTCTTTGAGAATGGCACTAGTCATATAAATTTATTGTAATTTATGTAATAGTCTAATGTATGTAATAGTCTACTATAATTTGATTTTTTTTTTCAATCAAAATATCTGAACGTGTATGTACTCCGTAATCGTTGCATAATCACATTTTCCCGCCGTAGGGCTTGGCTTCTCCCCAGGTCGCACACCGCCACCCTGGAAGCAGTCGAGCCTTTTGCCGGGAAGATGGCTTGCATAATCAAAACATATAACTATTGTAGCAAAACACAATGTTTATGTTCTAGACATCAGCACTACTAACACACTCAGGTGAGGAGGACTCACCGATAAAAAACCGTCACATTGGATATGAAAGGGTGTCTCTGCCACTTTACCAAGTGGCAGAGACATTATATATGTGTCATTGTCCGCAGGCAATGTCTCACACCGAGGCCGACTAGGTGACAACATCAAACGTCATTATATCAGAGAGAATAGGTCAGCAAAATAATATGAATTATCCAGTCAAAATAAACGTATCATCTATTTTAATTCATATTAAAAAATAGGTAGGCCTATTACACTTTCTACTTGTAGTTGCTAAGAATCATGTTTTCGCAAATTTGATCTTCAAATTGATATTTGACCTTAAAAATGACCTTCAATCATCAAAAGAATACTAGAAACGTTTTTTCCAGTCAAAGTGATGTATTACCCTTGTTCCTATTTATAAATGCTTTTTCGCAATTTTGAACTTCAATTTGACTTTTTGACCTTAAAAATGACATTGAATAAACAAAATAATACCAGAAATGAATTATCCAGTCAAAATATCACAGATAGGATGTATTACACTAGTAACTAACTTTATTTGTTGGGAATTCGTATTTTCACTCATTTGACCTTTGACCTTGCAAATTTGCGGCCATCTTGAAAAAACCACGAGGGGGGAATGTTTACACACAGCGGATCCTAGAACAGGAAGGTATGGGCATGGAGATAGTATTATCTCTATAGGATGAACATTCAATTCATGCAAAGACGTGATTTATTACAAACAATGCAGGGTCCCCTCACTGTGCTACCGGACCATGTGGCAGCAAACACAACACGTTGGTCCTATGTTGATCCGATGTTGGTCCACCGTCTGCGACGTTGGCCCAGCATTGGGTCAACATAATCCGTTGTATGAGCCGATGGAAGCATAGTTATTGGAAACAAAATGGGTGTTTATACAGCAAAATTTGCAAATGTTTGGTCTCCAATTAAACAAATATGAGAAATTTCCACTCACTTGAATTAAGGAAAATAGAATCAGATTCTATTTTCCAATGAGTGAAAAATTAAATGAGTTAATTCAGCGTCTTAGAGTTTAAGGCTGGGACACCATGTGTTGGCCCCACTTCAATTTAGCCACTTAAATACTTATATTTATATTAGAGGTTATTGTCCTTACGACTGCGACCCATTTATCATTATTATTATCTACAGTATTAAGTTACACCATATATTGTGTCGTTTCTAAAGCGATTCGTGTCTTTCTCGACATTTCTAACGTTTATCTTAATCTCTGACATTAAGATGTTATCTGCCTCATATATAATAATATTTCAATGTGAAGTTCTATTTTGAAGTATCGTTGATCCGTCGTCGGCGATGGTGGGCCAACGTTACTCCACCGTAGGCTCAAGGTGTCCTGTTTGCCCAGGAGCATAATCCACACACCCTTTAACCCTATCAACCCTGAATTGACCATTGTCATCTACATCCACTACAGGCCACGAGTTGCTGTTGCAATTCTCGACTTGTAGTGGATGAAGATGACTTCGAGTGCGTGGCAAATGAATATAACGTTTTTATTGAAAATTTTCGTTCTAAATCCCCTAAGTTTTAGGAAATTAAGTCATTTTTCAGGATTGCAAAATGATGTTTTGATGCATCGTGAGATTTTAAGGCGTTAAGTAGATAAGATACTGAATCATTGTAAATGGCTCAGCACTAAGATAAGATTATTCTTAGCCAGAGTGTGTTCATGGTACACAGCACTCAATCAATCAATCAATGCGGTTTACAAGAAAATAATTTAAGAGATTACGTATTAAAGGGACTAGCCCACTACCTGGTCTTATTATTATTATTGTATTTCTTTAGACGCTTGTATCCAGCTGCTTAGCTGATCACAGCGCTTAAATAAAAAATCATGTACGCTTAGAGTATCAGTAATCTTATAGAAAAAAACAAGGTTAAAAACGTTGGCCATCAGTGTAATCTATATGCAGACTAGAATAGGTGTGTTTTTAATGTTTGTTAAAAAGATTGTAGTGTGCGAATTGTCCTAATGTTCAGTTGCAATTAGTTCCAAAGTTTTCGGGCACGTGTACCAAACGCCTGTTTACCAACAACTTTCAGGCATGAGTGTTAGTTTATGACACACCTGTTATTGACGAAGTCGATTGTCTCGTGTTTTTGGTAGTCAGGATTGATGATAGATATTTTGAAGTTAGTGTATGGATACATTTGTATACTGTCACAATGATCTTATAATTTATTCTCTTTTGAATGGGCAGCCACTGTAAGTCTTTGCGGATAGGTGTTATATGTATTGCAGCCTCAGAGCGTGATACCAGCCTTGCTGCACGGTTCTGGAGCCGCTGAAGACGGTCCACATCTTTTGCAGCCAGACCATTTAGTCATGGTTGTCCACATATGTAAACTAGCCTGGTGTGTGTATTTAACAGTTTTTTTATGTATTGTTAAAAACCTAATGTACTGAAGTATTTTACTTATACAAGTTATAATGTGATCACTGTTGATGAATCTGGCAAAGCTTAAATTTGTAATAATCATGACAAAATTAAGTGGCGGGCGGACTACTCCCTTTCAAATACTTATGCAAAAGAAGATATTTCGTCCTCGCCTCTGCATTCCCGGCTTAGAATGTCGTGGTCGGACAAAGAAGATTATGTAGTGGTGTGTTTAAAATGTAAATATGATTCACGATGCTCTCATTTCGCCAGATTTACATGAAGAAAACAGTAGCCTCAGGATATCGCACTTATTCTACGTTTATTTTCCAATTCGACCAATTCGCAGTACATAGCCTATTTCACCATGACAAGACACAGAAACTACAGCTACGATTTTGTAAGACCTCGTGCCTTCTAAAAAATTCCTCATTTACGGTGACAACTGTCTGCAACGAATCATAAACCCAAAATCGTATGGGGTGAGTAAAAAGGACGTATGTGCTGCCTTGTGAAGTGACATATACACGTTTTTGTTTGTTAGGACCTGGTTGACCTTTTTGCTTCTGACAGTCTTGCCCTGGAAATAAATTTTCATGTTTCTGACATTCTACTGTTACACTGTTTTGCAAAGCCAAAAGGCAGTATATGCTTACTTTACAAGTAAGCATATACTGCCTTTTTGCTTTGCACGGCAGTGTACGTATCCAACCCGGGTGATCGAGCAAGCATTCCGAGTGTAGAAGTTGAGAACTGTAAGAAAAAAATGTAGAAGTGGTGCCGCTTCGACAACAAATTTCACGTTTCTGAGATGAATTACTCAATCAATAATGCAGCGATTTCTAAGCGGTTTTTTCCATAAGGTGCGGAATTTCCTTAAAAAAGATTACAGATTTTTACCCTTCGTCGTTTGGCCGCTAGCTGGTCCACAAACCAGCCAAGTGGACGATTTTGTGTCGAAACTGCCGGTCTAGGACGTCAAAAAAATTTGTTTCAGCTTTTATTTTACCACAGATCACTGCTATTCAATCCATCTTCATGTTAAACAATTGCTTGTAAATTAATGTGTTCAAGGACAGTATATTATTTATACACTTCTACACTTCTACACTCGGAATGCTTGCTCGTTCACCCGGGTTGGTATCGTCATCTTGAGTATAAAGGCTCGTATCCCCCACCTAGTAAATGACTAGGTAGAGATTGAGCTGCCTAATTTCTGAAAAGAAAAAGAACATTTTATTTTTCATTTAAATCTGAAAACCCTGCGTGAAACACTCATTGTGTAAACTGGCATACTCTGTTATTATATACACCATATGTATACCCCCACCCCCACCAGGATAAAAAAAAGTATTTTGAGTGTAGATAATTAAACCATCTTCATCCATGCAATCATTTGTTCAACCCTGAGAAGTCAAACACATTTCTTCTGAGCTATAAGGTATCGCTTGCATATGTAATAAAGGAAAATGGTGTTGCACTCTGACATTGGCGGAAAACATCATCGAGTCTGGACGATTTATGTAACATGGGTGACAGGTTTAACTCGTATTAAATTTATTTGATATTTAAGGTTGTTAAATTATTCAATTTCCATCCATTTTGAGCCTAAATTTTTCATTTTCATTTTCATCCACTACAACCGCGAATTGCTCTCGCAATTCTCGACTTGTAGTGGATGAAGATGACATGAAGTGGGTGGCAATTGAAAAACAATGTTATTAAAACAGCTCCACGAAATTTTCGTTCTTAAACCCCATAGGTTTTAGGAAATTAAGTCATTTTTCAGAGATACAAAATGACAATAGTCGATCTTAATCCGTTTTATTAGGCGAATAATTTATTTTATTGGGAAAGAAATAAGTGTTTAAACATCAAGTTTTGTATATTGCTTGGTTTCAAATTATAACAAATATATGAGTAATTCTCAACCACTTGAGGTTACCTCAAATGAGTGAAAATATAAATAAATTAGGGTTAAAAGTATCGCCCTTGAATCTCTGGGTGGTGAAATGTTAGTAGGTGTTGGTTTCTAGCGGACAGAGGGTGTCGAGTGCCCTGAGCAGCTGCTGCTACACTGCGAGTCAAGAAAATGAAAAAAACAGCTATATCATGAACAGACTTTTTGGTACTGTACTCTGCGACCCACTCAAAAGCGAAGAAATGGACGTCAGTTCCGCTGGGGTAGGCCTACATCTCAGCAAGCACGGAACGTTCAACCAATGTTGGTACAATGTTGGAACAGCGTCGAAGACGATGGGCCAACATTGTACCAACATTGGTTGAACGCTTCGTATTTGTAGGAAATGGAATAGAAGCAAAAGTAAAAAGAGTTGGCCCAGATCTGGCGCAATGCTGGGCATATGTTATTACCATTGGTTCGTCACTGAGGTTCGTCATCTACTTACCAGAAAAATATGGATCTTTCACCTATAATTGTTCCAATGTTGGGCCAGCTGCGTAGACTTTGGGTCTACATTAAGCCAACGTCAGGCCTTCATCGCGCATGATGTATATCGCAGCTGTGGAGTTGATGAAGTTCAAGGCTGTCTGCTCAGGTAAACTGGCATGCTGGCGACGCTTTGCACGCTGAGGTACTAAACCTTGTTTACAATCCAATACTCTTTTTCTAGTACATGAAATAATAAAAGAAGTTTTTGTATATAAACCTTGATAACTGTATAAGCAAGTTGTATTATGAATGAAAAATTCCTTGTCAGAACTTCTGCAGATAAAATCAGCCCAGCAAACACAAGGCGGTGACGCAATGTCGGGTCAATGTAGGGCCGCTGTTGCAGACGACGTCCCAACATTGACCCGTCATTGTTTCACCGTATTTTGTTTTCCGGGAATGTAAACTGAATGAATCGTGACATTTCGTAAAAATGTTCAAAACTTGTTGATAATCAATCAATAAATAAAGCTTAGCCTACTGAAACCAAATCACTTTTTATTCTTTGGAAAAAACCGAAGAATTGATCAAAGAGCTTTTCTGTTGCTGCACCTATTTTGTCGGGTACCCATTCTTCAACAACCAGGGCTGCTAAGAACATGACAACTTTCAGATAATTAATAAACGCCCATCTATTCGGTCTGACTTTTCCGCCTTAGCTTCTCGACGAACCGGTTAACAGGTTATAGTTGAGCACATCTATCTAGTTCATGGAATTCGCGTGACTATATCAAAATGTGGGTTTCAGGGCCGAAAATTGATGTCGTCGAGAGATAAATATTATAGAAACGTGTGTTTAATGATCACGATTTGTAAATGTTTTGTCCTAACAAATATCTATTTTTACCTACTTAAAGCTGTGTGTCGCGGTAGCGATACACAACTTCAAGTGGGTGAAAATTTAAATTTAAAAGGGTTATAAGCGGCCTGAATAATAGCAGAAAATCATGCGATGCTGTATACTCCGAATCCTTATATCACCAGAAGCGTCAGCGATGTCATCAATATACTAGTATACATGGAACAATCAGTCAATCAACCAACTGATAAACTAATCTGCCGATTATCCAATCAGAAATTCTAATCGCCAAATCGATTGCCAAGGTGTTCATACTATTGTTGCATCGCCTGTGTCTTTTGAGGAACGAGCTCAGAGGGTTGTAGTCCATTTCATTACTCATTTTATATCAGCCAAACAGTTAACATGCTGTCATGTCTTGCCACCGCGACCCACAACTTCAAGTGGGCTAAAAATAATAATATTGTTTAACTTGGGACCAACCATTTACAAATTTTGATGTTCAGACACCTATTTCGTTCCTACTAACTGCGATTCAAATGGCTGATAAAACAGATTAAGACGACTATTGTCAAGACCAGCGGTTAAAGGGTCAGTAAACAAATGGTCAAAATACTGTATTGAATATTTACATGTATTCTAGCAAACACAAAACAAAACTACATTGCAATGAGAGACGCCTATACAATTTAACTCTTATCCGGTAGAACTGCTTCTATCTATTTTTCATGCATTTGAAGCTGGAATTGCTGACGCAATTTCCAGCTTCAAATGAATGAAAAATAGTTCTATTTATAGAAATTACACATCTTCAAAGTCGAAGTCGTTGGGCCGACATTGTGGAAATGTTATGCAAATGTTTGTGTTTGCTGAGATACAATGGAGCTTATTATGACCAAGGAGGTTATATAACGTCCTTGTTATGACTAACTTACTAGCAAAGACGAATTTCCCAACACTGGCTGATCGCTGGGCCAACATTCAAATCATTGGCACATTATCGAGCCGGTGTACGTTGTTCCCCGTATTGTACGGATCATATTCCATACACGTGTAATATAGATTGATCAGATAATAGAGTCCGCAAAAACAGAGCAAATCCATACGCCAAAAAGGCCGGGCCGAGTCCCGCGTCGGTTGTATACGCCCGCACCGTGACTAATTCCAGGCGTGACCAACCGATCAGCTATTGTGTGCTTACACCTGTTCGCATGATCATGGCTGACTGGGCGATAATACCCCCAGAGGAGGTCATACAACACCCCTAGAAAGACTCCCGCGTGCTCAAATCGATGGAGTAAACAATGCAATGGACGCAGTGAGTCCACCATATAACCGATCATCTCTTCAGGCTTTCCTTCCCTAGGATCCCCTACTTTTAAGTTTTTAATACAACGCTGAGATATTTGTGCATAAAAAATTAATACCAAAGTTATTATTTATGTCTTAGTTAGCCATTCCCGCTTCATTTGTACAACTGTGTAATGGGTCTACGGCTAATATACATTTTTAATTCGATATATTTCTGGAATTCCATCCATCTGCTCTGCATGTTTTCAGTATTCTTCTACACATTTCTTTCAGCTTTGACATTCTCCTGATCCAGTTTAGCCTATATGTGCGCAAAGGTGGCCTTAAGCCCGATTTATTCATTCATTCATTCATTCATTCATCCATTCATTCATTCATTTATTCATTCATTCATTCATTCATTCATTCATTCATTCATTTATTCATTCGTTTATTTATTTATTCATGTATTCGTTCATTCATTCATTCATTCATTCATTCATTCATTCATTCATTCATTCATTCATTCATTCATTCATTCATTCATTCATTCATTCATTCATTCATTCATTCATTCGTTCATCCATTCATTCATTCATTCATTCATTCATTCATTCAGTCATTGTCTCGTTCATTCTTGCATTCATTCATTCATTCATTCATTTATTCATTCGTTAATTTTTCATTCATTTATTCATGTATTCATTCATGCACCCAATGCGTCATTCAAAATAATTATTCACTTAATTATTTATGTATTATTCATTCATTCATTCATTCATTCATTCATTCATTCATTCATTCATTCATTCATTCATTCATTCATTCATTCATTCATTCACTCATTCATTCATTCATTCATTCATTCATCCATTCAGCTTTAACATGGGTGGTTGAAGACCACATAGAACCACCCGGTCTAATTATAAGAGAATAATCGGACTGATTCTTATTTTTCTAAATTTTCTCTCAGCAGAAAGGAGCAGGTTTAATGTTGAGCCAGCATCTACGGCGCTGGTCCAACATTAAACCAACATTGGTTCAATATCTACTGTTTGCTGGGCCATCATCCCAACCCCCAAGTTCTATATCAAGGACATGATGTCACCTTGATCTTAAAGGGTCGTGTCTGCCACTTTACAAGTGGCAGACACGACCCTTTAAGACCAAGGTGGTTTTCATGAACCTGACCCAGATCCCAGGCATCTGATAGGCCTAAAATACAGGTCACACCAACTGTGAGCACCTACCCAGGCGGCATTCACAGTATCATAATAGCGTGTGACTAATTGTCATCATAACCTTTGACCCAGACGGTATTCTTGGTGTTTTTTATCGGCCGGCTACGGAGTGTATAAAAACATTAACCTGTATAGCACTCTGGTGTTTATTGTACGGAGGGGGGGGGGTCTTGGGGACCTATCTGTAGCGTCAATAACGGGTTAAGACTTGTCCATACGACCCACTTCACACCTTGTTGAATAATGACAGTCGTAAATAACTGTGGACAATCTAGGATTCGTGAAGTTATTGTATACAGGCAGTACAGGGCTGTTACAGATATCGATGGTTGAACATTGAGTTGTATCGCTTGCCTGTCTGATGTTTGCTTGTCTGATTTCTAGATTACTTGCTTACTTTCTTCCCTGTCTGCCTGGCCTGCCTGCCTGCCTACCTTCCTGCCTGCCTGCCTGCCTGCCTGTCTGATTGTTGTTTTGCCTGCTTGTTTGTATGCTTGCTTGGTTGCTTGGTTGCTTGGCTGCTTGCTTGCTTGCGTGCGTGCTTGCTTGCTTGCTAGTCTGCTTGCCTGGATGCTTGCTTGCTTGCTTGCTTGCTTGCTAGTCTGCCTGCCTGCCTGCCTGCCTGCCTGCCTGCCTGCCTGCCTGCCTGCCTGCCTGCCTGCCTGCCTTGTGTGCCTTGCGTGCGTGCTTGCTTGCTTGCTTGCTTGCTTGTTTGCCTGCCTGCCTGCCTGCCTGCCTGCCTGCCTGCCTGCCTGCCTGCCTGCCTGCCTGCCTGCCTGCCTGCCTTGCGTGCGTGCTTGCTTGCTTGCTTGCTTGTTTGCCTGCCTGCCTGCCTGCCTGCCTGCCTGCCTGCCTGCCTGCCTGCCTGCCTGCCTGCCTGCCTGCCTTGTGTGCCTTGCGTGCGTGCTTGCTTGCTTGCTTGCTTGCTTGTTTGCCTGCCTGCCTGCCTGCCTGCCTGCCTGCCTGCCTGCCTGCCTGCCTGCCTGCCTGCCTGCCTGCCTGCCTGCCTTGCGTGCGTGCTTGCTTGCTTGCTTGCTTGTTTGCCTGCCTGCCTGCCTGCCTGCCTGCCTGCCTGCCTGCCCGCCCGCCCGCCCGCCCGTCCGCTCGCTCGCTCGCTCGCTTGCTTGCTTTCTTGCTTTCTTGCTTTTTTGCTTGCTTGCCTACCTGCTTGCTTGCTCGCTCGCTTGCTTGCTTGCTTTCTTGCTTTAATCTTTAATCTCAAACGTTGTTGACACAGTACCGCGGTGATTATCCCGAAATAGGGATGCGATCCTAAAATAAGACGTCTAAGACGTTTTTATTTATCAGAATATGTGTGTAGCTTTCAGTGTTGAAACATCAAAGTGAACTGCTCAGTGATGCTCAAACATTTATTATCTTCATCTCAAACATTAGAAAAAGCGCATCAGAAAAGCATCTTGGTCGCTAAATGTTGAAATGTATATATATATTTCTGCTGGTTGAGATCACAACAGAAGTCATGGCTCATGTGTCAAAATCTCCCTGGTGACGAATAGTCGGCTGTGAATAGTCGAAATGCAAGTATCATTTCATTGTGACCCGCTATACAAAAAACCTCCAGGCGACATTTTTAATATGGCATATGACACCATTTTGATTAAAATGTTCAAAACTAAATTTAAAGAAAATACAAGTAATAAAGATAATCAAAAAAATATTTCAAAAGTTTCAATTTTGAATAAGTGTTTGGTGAAACACAAGACTACATGTAGATAGATTGCTTATTCCCCCATTTGGAGTTTCGCTATATCGCTTCTTCAGGGCTGAATGGATACTTCATTTTGTGTGGTTGATCATAATTCTACAACGCAAAGTCAAAGGGCAGTAACTGCTCACTATTTATAGTGCTGAGTTATGTGTACTGCCTTCTGACATTGCAAAGCAGGATTTCTTACAAGTACATTTGGGCAACAGCGAGTTCCCTTTCTGCACAACACCTTCGACACAGTCGATACCATGTCGTTTAAGATATAGTGTAATTCAGACATGGATAAAATTCAGCGATTTCGTCGCAGCGCAAAACTTGCGAAAAGAAGTTTTTAACATTTCAGCAGGAACATTCAGCAAAATCACAGTGACGTTATCATAGTAAAACCACATGAGATGCAGATCCTAAGCTCCCCTTCTTTTAAAGCCAGATTTCTCCTTCTTCACACAGGTCGTGTGAATTGCTACAATTTACACGACTTAGACTGAAAGAATCTGGGACCCATCCCCAGCAAACACAAAACATTTGTATACCATTTATACAATGTTGGACCAACGTCGAAGACGTTGGGCCGACGCTGTATAGCTGTTATACAAATGTTTTGTGTTTGCTGGGGTCCCACTAAAAATAACTTTGCTTTGGTCTCAAAGTAAACAAATATGAGTACTTTTCACCCACTTCACTTGAAGTTGTACGTCGCGGTAGCGAGACACGACTTCAAGTAGGTGAAAATTTAAATTCTCTATCTTAGCGCTTTAAGGAGTAAAGGGTTGAAACGACCCACTTGGGTACACAATGTTGATACAGCGCTGAATCAACGCTGTATCAACGTCATAGATGCTGATTAAACGTTAATTCTATGCTCTGATTTAAGTGAGACGGGCTCTACTTGAAGTACAATGAATGTTTTATGCCCACTTCGCCCCTGAAAGCCGTAATACGCAATCTAAACACGAAGGCGTCTCACAGAATTGGGGGTTTGTTGGCTATAAAAATAATGCATACAGGAGAGCGTCACACAGCTGAATACTGACGAGTGTTGACTTTCCACCGCCGTCGAAATAGGGCCACTCTCGCTGCCAAAATGATCAAAATGGTTGGGATTCTTTGAAGAAGAACAAGGCTGAACACCAGCATACCTACAACAAGAATTCACTCCTAACGCAGTGCCGCTCGCTCACTCGCTCACTCGCTCAGATTGTTAGCTTCCCGCCAATAATCGCCGCTGTCTAAAAAAATGTCAGAAATAACAGGCCTAGAAAATAAAAAATAAAATCAATTTTAGTTTTATTGAATATATCGATGAATAATAAGATATGGTTATATGTAAATGCATAATTTTGATAAACCTTCAAGTGTGGTTTATTTATTGTTTTACAATATTTTACAGCTATGTAAATATAAGAGGGGGCGAAGTCTTAATTTTGAGGGTTTACACTTTTGATAACAAACAGCTTTTAAAACATCTAAAATTACATAGTTTTGTTTGAATAACCATAATTCCTGACGTTTTCATTCACAAAAATAGTCCATGTGTTCACTTTTACATTACATGTAATTATTTCATATTCTATAGTTCAACCATAGAGGTCAACAGTGTATGGTGTGTAACAGAGTAAGGCTCCATATACAACATACAACATAAAAAAATCCAACATAAAACACTATACAACAACCCAAGAGGCACAATACATTTTGAATACAAGAACATGTTATAACACAGTATTACCTATGGCATAAGAAATATATAAGACATTTGTTTACATGTTAGACCTAGTATCCTTGGTTAGACCAAAAACACCATTTAAACATTGGTAAAACGTGAACATAATGTTATCAAAACGTGTTTAGACGTTGTTAATGATGTTGTTTGTTCAGAATAATGTTTTTGTGCTTTCTAGACCATAAGAAATAAAGTAATGGTTATATTTTTTTCGAACATTTTATGTTTTTTTCTTTGAGTTGCAATCATTCACCTTGTACAAGGTTAGCCTATAACTAGGTTAACATGCTCAATAGGTTGGCCCACAACCAGGCCAGTAAGGCGACGCACGTGCCTGGCTTACCTTATATGTGAACAAATGTGACCTAACAAAACATTCATTCATTCATTCATTCAGTCATCCATTCATTCATTCATGCATTCATTCATTCATTCATTCATTCATTTATTCATTTATTCATTTATTCATTTATTCATTCATTCATTCATACTTTCTCACAGCGTTCACACCACGACTCCTAGGGCACCTCACATGCTTGAAGAAAGCCTTCAATTATATAATTGTACCATTTTGTTTTACTAATACAATTTTGTTCAAACTGAAGAGCCATCTGTTCTCTAGCTGGCTGCTAATATGATGCTCAGCTGCTTCAATTTTACCAGATGTCCGTGAATCACTGGTACCCCTCTTTATACATTGGCACAGCACGGAGGATGTTCAATTGACCTTTCTGGCTGGTGTAGATAATTGGTGTGGAAAACTCAGATATGCGACTCCTCGCAAAATAGAAGGCGCTGGCATATCATGGTCCCAACGTATCAGACGTTGGCACAGCATTGAGCCATTTGCAAACATTCTTCCTTGCTTTTGGGAGTGTACCTTTAATGTGGCTGAGGTGCGTTATCTAGAAATAGGGGAGTATCTTCGCTTTTGGTGTTGGTTTACGCTTAATATCTCAGTAATGCCTGATAACGCAGTTCCAATAAAGCTTATTATGGGTGGATGTTGGATAAACATGTACGATGTTGGCACAAAATTCAGCGACGACTGGGGTAACAAGTCGACCTTATTGGGGTTATTACAGGTATTATGGAAAGTTCACATTTTCTTGAGGCAGGTGATGTTCTAGAGTTTACATCTTGGCCATACCGGCAGAACATAGATCATTGAGCCCCTGCCTCTTACGTTTACATAGAGATCATGTACTAAATTGGCAAATTCGAAACAGCTTCTCAACCTTAAACGTGTATAATAATATATTATATACAAATAAACGATCCATCATGCAATGAAAATAAGCTTAACTCTTGCAACGGTGAATTAATTTTGAATAAATCATGGAGACCAAAGGGGATTTTTCGATTTGAAATGGTCACAAATGTCTTAGTTAGCTCTTTGCGATTAATTTGAATACCTATGTTATGGGGTTCTCTATCATGCCGCTGCAGAATATTGTAAATATTTTCAATTTATTTTAAATACACTATATCCCATCCCATGATCCCCCTTGGCACAGGGTGGGACACAGTAGATCACCTTTTTTAAACTAATGCAATGCTATCAGAGTTCATGCTTTGCATGCAATTTATACAGAGAGACTATTCCGTATGTTCTTCACCAAGTCTCTGCTTTGTTTATTTAACAATCAGCGCATTTCCCAAAATTAATGTTCCATTAAAAATAACGTGGTATATAGGCTAATCCTGAATCCTTCTAAAAGTTTTAATCTAGGCCGCAAATTCTTTATGTGTCAATTTCACGAGTGTATGAATATGACACGCATTTAACATTCACATGTAAAACAAATACAACACTTACATAAAAACTTTAAGCGCTCCTTAGATTGGCTGGGTGTCATCTTGCATACGTATGGCCCACTCGGCAAGCACAATACATCGACTCTATATTGGTTTAACTCTTTTAGTCTGGGGACCGACTTTAGACTGCATAATCTGACGTCGGTAGACGTCAGATTATGCAGTCTAAAGTCTATCCCGCACTGAAAGAGTAAAATATTTATAGTAGACATAGGTATTCAAATGAAGCAGAAAGAGCGAACTAAGACTGATGACTTCAAATTAAAAATTGTTTGTCCCCATGGTTTATAGAAAAATATATCAGGGCTGTGAGGTTATTGTCGGCAGAACATTAACGCAGCAGAAAGTGAACACATCGTGTTTAGCTAGAGGAGCGCGCAGCGCGAAGGCTGACGCGAGATTATGCACTAGTTCTGGTATAAACCTTATAGTGCCTCTCTTTTTTCAAATCACACACACATCGTGTTTACTTGTATAAGCCTATATATGTTTCTATTACATGTCATGCAGTGTGATATCAACATCTTCCTGGCACCAAGGCTTGACACAGCGTCGGTCTGCGACCTCGGGAGTAGCGAACCTCGCGTGGGAAGATGGGTGTCATAAACTAGGTTGCAATAGAGAGGAGGGTTATATTATATAGACATATAATGCACAGAAATGAAAAGCTAAAAATTATCTTCCTGTGTGTAAAAGTAATGAACTTAAAAGTAGAAACCTAACTTCATTAAAAAAACAATTAGCTGAAAAGTGGAAAAAAAAACCTGCTTGTCTGGAAAAATTATGAACACAAAAATGGAAAATTATCTTTCTGTGTGGAAAATAATTACCTGAATAGTGACAATAATTGCTTCTCGTGTTCAAAAATAATTAGAGAAATGGTTATAATGTGTGTGAAGCAGTGAGATATGCATAATCTATCCTCCGGTCATGAAAATGATTATAATTTATAGCGCAACTACATCGTGCAAATCTGGGTGTCCAAGCAAACTCGAGACATTCACTAGTATTGGGTTAGTGTTGGTCCACCGTCGCAGGCAATGGACCAACATTAAAACAGCACTGGCCAATTATCATGGCTGCTGTGAATGCACGGAATACTCGCTGGCTGTAAACATGCTAAATGTTTAATATGACGGTGAGCAGTTTATCTTGAGCAAACACGCTGATCAGCAGCTGAGCAGTTTTTCTATGGGACTTCAGTGTGTGCATATAAATATATTATTAAAGTGAACGATTGAACGGACAAAAATGGACCAAGGTACTTGCTGTACAAATGCCCGTTTACCTACTCACTGGACACCCTCTGCTATGGAGCCTAACCCTTACAGCGCGGGGACCGACTTTAGACGTCAAAATCTGACGTCTATGGACGTCAGACTAAAGACGTCTAAAGTCGATCCCCGCACTGAAAGAGTGAAACATTTATACTGCCCGTAGACCCATATTATAGGTATTTAAATGAAGCGGAATGGGCTAATTAAGCCATTTATTATAATTTCAAATCGAAAAGACAATATTTGGTCTTTAACTTTTGGTGTACATACAGATATTTAAGCGTTGTATAGTTCAAGCTCTGTCATGTTCGAGGAGAAAGAACGCAATTGGGTGGATTCGTAAATCTAATCCGTGTAAGAGACGCGCAGCGCCGAGTATATTCGGAGTATATATATATATTCGAAATATATATATGCGAATCTGTATACTTGAGTTCTTTCTTTGACTTAAATACACGAATTAGATATATGTCTACATTTGGTATAGACAAAATATAGAAAACAAATAGTTAGCATGATAAAAATAGAGACATTAGCCATGCAGTTATGCAGTGTTACGGTAAAACCTGTATGCTGTGTCAAACCTGGTCACTATAAAAAATAACAGTAGATTCGTATATACGAGCCTACTGTTTTAACAATAGACTGATGTCGCCGGTGCATTTTAAGATATGCTATAGCTACTATATTGGGCAAAATAAATATTGCAGACTCGAGCTCAAATAACATGATTTTCGATTCAAGTGGAATCATCTTGATAAATATGAGCTGAGTTGACCCGAGCTGTTTTAACTTTTTTCCGTCACGTTAACTCAGTCGTCAGGGTTAACAGTGTTCATGGCGAGTGTTAAACTAAAATGAAATGTAACTGAAAAAAAAGACTATATTAAAGGTGATTTATCACCCCTTATATAGTATGAATAAATTTGTGACAAATAAATCGAAGTTGCCACAAGATGGGGCACAAGTGTTTCCTTATATGGGGTGATTGGCTATCATGTGACCCTCTCAGAGGGTCACATGATAGCCAATCACACCCATATGGGGTGATTGGCTATCATGTGACCCTTTAAGAGGGTCACATGATAGCCAATCACCCCATATAAGGACATAATTATTCATACCATATAAGAAGTGATATATCACCTTTAAGGACGACACTCTTAAATCCTCATCTTGCTAAGTTCATTTATTTAACTTTTCAACCACTTGAGGTTGTGTCTCGCTACCGCGATCCACAACCTCAAGTGGTTGAAAATTACATTTATGTTGGCCAGCGTCGCAGACAGTGGTCCGACATTAAACCAGCATTGGCTCGAACGTTTCGTGTTTGAGTCGACTTTAAGTATCCCACAAAGATTTATATCAGCCCAAGATTGATCGAATATTGGGAAACATTTTCGTGTAATGGTCATAAATCTATTAAGCGTTTTTACAATATGATGTGTTCACATTGCAGTTAGGGCCACCTGTTGAATACGCGTAGCAATGTATATGCCTATCTCAGTAACCAGCGCTGTGCTTTCTGGGTATAACAATAACCTGCTGCTAGTGCACAGCTCACGACCACGTCAACCCTTAACCCTGTAACCGCCAAATTATTCAATTTTAATTTTCACCCACTTGAAGTTGTGTCTCGCTGACGCGATCCACAACTTCAAGTGAGTGAAAATTATTCAGATTTGACAAAATGGAGGTCAACTCTTTTCAAATCTTGCTGGTTGATGTCACATTTTATCTTTAACATATTTAAAATGTGGTACTTAATGTGCTAATGAAAAATGAAAACCCGAATATATGCGGCACCGGCGGTTAAAGGGTTAAAGCGCTGACATATATTTGGTATAAACCCTGGAGACCAAGGGGTTTTTTCCAATTTGAAATCATCATAAATGTCTTAGTTCGCTCTTCCTGTTTCATTTGAAAACCTATGTTGTGGGTCTACGATCATTAAAAATATTTTAATTCTTTCAGTGTGGGGACCGTCTTTATACGTCAGAATCTGACGTATAAACCCGTCTACAGACGTCAGATTCTAATGTATAAAGATGGTCACCGTAATGAAAGGGTTAACTCACTAAGCGCGAACATAGTCGTTTTTATTCTGATTTATTTGCACAGTTATAAGGAATGAAATGAGTGTTTAGACAGCAAGATTTGCAAATGGTTGGTCTCAAATTCAAGAAAGATGAGTAATTTTCACGAAATAATGAATGAAAGAAAGAAATAAAGAAAGAATCAGACAAAGAATCAAATAAAGAAACAAAGATTTCATAAGGCAGTAGCTGCTTACCCTATCCCCGTAAATGAACGTGCATGCACTTATATTTGAAGATGCATTTAGTTTTCGAAAACACGTGCATGCACTTATATTCGAAAATAAAAAAATATTTTAAGAAAAATACATGCACTTATATTCGAACATGAAATGTCCTTGATAATAAACAAATGATAAATATTTTGACATAAAAATGCAAACTTATTTTTTTAACGACATTTATAGTACGTATAGCATTATTAATGCTCCATAATAGCATCGAGATGTGCATTATATAGCCTTATTTCGAGAAAACAACAACATATTTGCATTCACCATATAAATATAAGTCTAGTTGCCGGCGCAAAAAAATCTTCACTGTTTCAACAGCCAGCAATCATTCCATATATAGTGCATGTTTGCATTGTCACAGCTATCATCAACAGTGGCGTCCACACCTCTGTCCAGGGCTCAAGACATGATCATTGTTGTAAAACTATAACGTTCTCATTGAATGACTTGTCCAACCTCGGAGTCTCTCCCCACTGACATGACGCCTCCCCACTCTCTCATCCTTTGTGAACTACTGGCGCCCACTTGTGCATATTTTTTTCTTTGCGGATTTAGTACTCCACAAGAATCTGCTTAGATAAGTGCAAAGTTTATTTCAATAATTCGGGCGTCTTTACAATAATTTCTTCTCGTCGTTTGAGGTGTCAGATTTGGTGACACAATTCCTATTTAGAGGGGTGCACTTAGTTTTCGAAAACAAGTGCATGCACTTATATTTGAAACAATTTTAAAACATCCCTAAAACAAGCGATTTTCACTTATAAGTGCAAGCACGTTTATGCGCGGGTATACGGTACTTGAGAGCTGAGCAGTTATTATTGCCCTTTGGAGAACATGTCTAAAACACGTTTGAACTATCCATTTCATGTAAAAACTTATTTTTTCAATTTGTGTGTACATAGTTGGAAAAAGTCAACTAGATTTTTCGGGGACGGTATACCGGACTTGTCCTGAGAGTTTATTCAGTAGGGAGGAGTGCCCACTTCTCGTACTTACCCCAGCAAACAGGAGGCATTGAACCAATGCTGGTTTAATGTTGGCCCACCGTCTGCGACGCTGGCTTAACATTAAACCAGCACTGGGTGTACGTGAAGAAACCAGGGATAAGTGGAAAACTAGGCTATTACGCTTTTGTGAAAAGGGAAGCCGCTTTACAATAAAATGCTTGTGAGTGGAGACTGATAAGACCAAGAGAAAGCAAACAGGCACCCGAGAAATGCTTCTCACAAATCTGTTTCAATGATGGGTCGTTGGCCCAGCATTGGACCAGATTTGAGGCAACGCTTCATGTCTCGGGGCATGTCCAGAAGACAGATACGTAAAGCGATGGACATCTTTCTGAACAGCCTACGTGGTTATCTCGGAGGGAGGAGGGATTCTGGGCAGAGCAGCCCTGATATCATGGTAGCTTCCTGTCCACAGATATGACGTAGTGTAAGACGCTCAGCAGACATGGCATTGGCGCCTGGTAGCCACACACCCACGATACTGCCCCTCGGATGATAACCAATAGATAGATGGATAAGGAATCATTCTCTATGGCGGCACCAGACGCGTGGGACTGTGTTCTTTGTGAAATTAAAATGCCTAAGCAATGCAAATTCAATTAAATGAATGGGGTTTAGGCCAACCTTGTGCATATATAGGCTAAACTGGGCCAAGAGAATCTCCTGAGGATGGTGAGATTGTGATATGACAATGTCCTCCAGACACAGGATTTAAAATTCCAGCCCTGGTGGTTTGAGGCAGAGCACCTACCTCTCGGTCACAGAGGCTCCCTACAATATCGAATCTTTACGAGTGAGCGGAGAAGAAACATTTTGCTTCTTTAAAAGACCGGAGCCTTGAAGACCAGAGTGGGGCTCGGACCCGCAATCTCCGCCTTTCCACGTAGGCAGCTTTAACCACTGCATCAGGGCCCCTGCCCCCAAGCAATGCAATCATCCAAGAAAAAAAAATTAGGCATGCAGCGAAACCACTACTCCAGGGCCATCACCTTACTTGGCTGAAATGTGTTATAAGTCTATATATCCATACATTTATGTGAACCCTTTAACCGCCAAATTATTTAATCTGAATTTTTACCCACTTGAAGTTGTGCGTCGCTGACGCGACCCACAACTTCAAGTGAGTGAAAATTATTCAGATTTGACAAAATGGAGGTCAACTGTTTTCAAATCTTGCTGATTGTCGTCTCATTTCATCTCACTTTTTATATCAGTTTTCTGGGTTCACGGTCGTCTCAACTTGTTCATCAGCGTTGTGTTAACCCTTTCAGCGCAGGGATCTATGTCTGATCGATCCTCCACTGAAAGAATTAAAAACGTATAATTGCCGTAGACCCATAACATATGTATTTAAATGAAGCGTAAAGAGCTCACTAAGACCATAGAGTTAAGGCATGTATGATGATCTTCATAATCAACCCTTTAACCGCCGGGGCCGCATATAATAGGGTTTTCATTTTTTATTAGCACATTAAGTACCACCTTTTAAACATGTTTAGAGATAAAATGTGACATCAATCAGCAATATTTGAAAACAGTTGACCTCCATTTTGTCAAATTTTAATAAATTTCACTCACTTGAAGTTGTGGATCGCGTCAGCGAGACACAAGTTCAAGTGGGTGAAATTTCAGGTTGGATAATTTGGCGGTTAAAAGGTTAAGTTATGTTAAGGTTAAAGGTTATGTCGTGCAAAATCCGACACAGCATGCACAAGACCCGATGCTGTTTTAATGTTGAGCCACCGTCTACGACACCAGCCGAACCTTAACCCTTTGACCCCTCACGATACATCAAAGCATCATTTTGCATCCCTGAAGAATAAAATAAATTCCTCAAACCTAGGGGTTTAGAACAAAAATAGCATGGTATGGTTTAATATTAACAATATCTTTTTTTCCATTTTTCACCCACTTTAAGTCATCTTCATCCACTACAGGTCGAGAATTGCGACAGCAATCTTCGGCTTGTAGAGGATGAATATGCCAGTGGTGAATTCAGGATTGAAAGGGTTACCCCTTTGACCGCAAAATTATTCAATCTGAATTTTTACCCACTTGAAGTTGTGTCTCGCTGACGCGATCCACAACTTTAAGTGAGTGAAAATTATTCAGATTTGACAAAATATTTTATCTTTACCATATTTAAAATGTGGTATTTAATGTGCTAAGAAGAAATGAAAACCCGAATATATGCGGCACCGGCGGTTAAAGGGTTAATGAAACCAATATATGTATTGTCATAGTTGTTATAAATAAGTTGTTATAAATGTTATAAGACAGTGACTAATAAGCCCTAGAGGGCTGGGTATTTATTTTCGTGTATTATTATACTATGTGAAATATATGTATGTACTGGTCACTTTCTTAAACAATTACTTACTTACTTACTATGTCAACGTCTTGTGTTTGCTGGGGAGGGCGGAGCAGTATTCTGACACCATTTGGTACCTGACACAACATTAGTGCTCACTACTTTTGCACCCACGGCGTCTCCAGTAAGCACAACACATTGCCCTTGTGTTGGTTTGATGCTGGGACAGCGTTGCAGTCGATGGGCCAACGTTAAAACAGCGTTGGGTCAACGGATTGTGTAGGAGTATTCATATATATTTTATATATGTATATAAAGCCAAAAAGCAGTATCTGCTTACTTTACAAGTAAGCAGATGTTCCCTTTTGGCGTTGCAGAACAGTTAATGTAAATATACTTTATATTCTACCTTTTACTTGGTCGTCGTTGCTTTAACCCTTTAACACTAAATTATTCAACATGAATTTTCACTCACTTGAAGTTGTGTCTCGCTGACGCGATCCACAGCTTCAAGTAAGTGAAAATAATTAAGATTTAACAAAATGGAGGTCAACAAATTTCAAATCTTGCTGATTGTTGTCACGTTTTTTCTTTAACAGGTTTAAAAGCTGATATGTAATGTGCTAATAAGAAATGTAAAAAACGAATATAGACGGCACCGGCGGTTAAAGGGTTAACCGTCACAGGTGGATGTGCAAGCTAAGAAAGAAAATCGAAAATTAGCTTTTATCCCCTACAACGATGGAATATTTCTGTATAAACCATGGAAACCAAAGGGATTTTTTTTTATTTGAAATTATCAGAAATGTTTTAGTTAATACACTCTTTGCACGATTGTGCGCATTAAACAGTAGTCCCAACTAAATAGTTCAGCTTTGGTCACTGTGTGGCGTTTTGTTATTGAAAATAGTGTAGCTGGAGTCCCAACTTAATAGTTCAGCTTTGGTCACTGTGTGGTGTGTTGTTACCTGGTTATTGAAAAGGTTGTATTCTTTTTGGTTCCTTTGAATAACTATGTACGACCACTGGAAATAGTTTAATTCTTTCAGTGCGGGGACCGGCTCGTTTACAGACGTCAGATTCTGATGAATAAAGACGGTTTCTGCGCTAAAAGGGTTAAAGAAAATCTCTATTCACTACACGAATGTACTGAATAGGATAATCTTCAGGTGAACTATTAAGATCATGTCAGGAAACGGTCCTTAACTTAAACCCTAAAACGCCACTATACTGCATGGATGATGGATGACTTGACATTGTTATTTCCTCATAAAAACTAAGCTTCGCAGATGCAGAGTCCTTATCGTGAATGGAATAAAAATGAAGACTCTCTCTTTTGATGTTACATGGAATCGGTGTGTTTTGGCAGAACACTATCTGGTGGGTGCTGGCGCGCCGAGGATCTGGCAGGTATTATCACTGTTTATCAGAGGCTATTATCGAGAAAGTGAGCTCGCCCTCGTCATGCAGCAAAGCACGCCCCTGTTACCCGCCTATTAGCTGACATGATAAAGGGCGAGCATGGTGACGTCATCTGATTAGCAGACGATCTGAAGTCTGTTTTGGCGCGATGCCTGCCAGATCATCACAGACATTGTACAAATTGTGAAGATATGCACGCAGCGTCGCTGTTAAAAGGTTGCATTTACCGATTTGTAAAGTGGCAGTTACGACCCTTTAGTACCAAGCTGTCACTGTAAAGTGGCAGATACGTCCCTCTGACACCAAGGTGACTAAACTTTTTATAAAAAAGATCCTCATGTGCTCGCAGAAAACACATGGTCCTATTCCTAAATGTAGGTTCATCTTAACCCTAAGAACACTGATGTCGACTACACTAGACATTCTGTATTTCTATTAGCAACTGTATCACCCCTGGTAACCAGTTGTTAAAAACAAAATAAGCCTTCAATCTTGAAACACTGATATATGTTGTCTTAAATTTCACTAATAACAACAATTTTCAGTCGCTTGAAGTTGTGGATTGCGGTAGCGAGACACAACTTCAAGTGACTGAAAATTCTTTGCAATATACTTTGCAATATACTCTAAGGGTTAAGCCACATTTATGGTAAATAAAATATCTAATGCTATTTATAAATCATATTGGCGGTGTTACATGGGATATATATGTATCTACACGTTGGAAAAACACATACAAATACATTATTTTATCACTCCTTTCACTCCTTAATCTACCTGCCCCCCCCCCCCCGGTCTCGTCCCTCTTAATCCTTAAAATGGTGGCCCAAAAGACCACCAATAGTATTACCTTCTTGAATTAAAAAAAATATATATTATCTGATTATGCTCATGAAAACAAAAATAACACAAAAAATAATACTTATTTCGTTTTGAAGCGCATCCATTTCCCAGTCACCACCTCAGGTCAAACCACTGCTCGTATGTTATCCATAATGACTATCTCGTCTCCTCGGGGGGAAAGGGGCCTATCACATAGTCTAATGCATGGCAGATAAGACCTTTTATCTCTAATGATGATGTTGCTCGTAACAATGGGTTGTAAGCATGTATGATAATAACATACATCATCGATACGAGCAGGCAAATCAACTTCAGCTCAAGTGTACAAAATAACAGTAACTGCTCACTCTCAAGTAAGCAGTTACTGCTGCTTGCCTTTGCATTGCGGTGACTACATTAACCCTTTAACCGCCATATTATTTAATTTGCATTTTCACCCACTTGAAGTTGTGTCTCGCAGACGCGATCCACAACTTCAAGTGAGTGAAAATTATCCAGATTTGACAAAATGAAGGTCAACGATTTTAAAATCTTACTGATTGATGTCACATTTTATCCTTAACATGTCCACAAGCTGCTATTTATTGGGCTAATGAAAAGTGGAAGAAATGAATATAATCGGGACTTACTGGGGAACTGTCAGCAATAGTGGCGTCTTATCATTATCTCCGTCAATGGAGGTAATGTTTTTGGTTGTGTTGGTTTGCTTTTCTGTTTGTCTGTCCGTAAGCAGGATTATTTAAAAAGTAATGAACAGATTTGCATGAAATTTTTACCATCTATTAACAGTCTAATACATTTTGGGGATGATCCGGAATGCGGTCCAGATCCAGGATTCGGATGACGATCCGAATTCATTCTCTTTTTTTAAAATATGTGTTTCAGACCAAGGAACAATCCATTAAATTTGGAATCCGGATCTGATTAATAATAATAATTATCTTACCTTTGTATCATTTCTATTAGCACTGGTTAGAAGAACAAGTTGAGATCATCTTTTCTGCAGAAAATCAGGTGAAGGCGTCATAATGTTGCTGACGTCGTTAATGTTTATTGTGTCTAGATATATTCAAACTCACATCAAGAAGTGCTTACTCGTATTCAAAATAATAGTTATTGACATTGCCATCCCAATATATTAATAATTGGTATTGCCGTCCCTAATAATGTAGGGATCTTGGCGCAGACTAACTGTGGTGTTGCTAAATTTCGCGTGGACCAATATTGACGTATGTCCCCCATTGTGTATATACTTGATGATAACGTCTTAACCCTTACAGCGCTGAAATAATTTTGTAAAAATCCTGGAGGCCAAAGGGTTTATCTCAATTTGAAATCATCATAAATGTCTTCAGATTTGACAAAATGGAGGTCAACTCTTTTCAAATCTTGCTGGTTGATGTCATATTTAAAATGTGGTACTTAATGTGCTAATAAAAAAATGAGAACCCGAATATATGCGGCACCGGCGGTTAAAGGGTTAAAGCGCTGACATTTTTTTGTATAAACCATGGAGACCAGGGGTTTTTTTCAATTTGAAATCACCATAAATGTCTTAGTTCGCTCTTTCTGTTTCATTTGAAAACCTATGTTATGGGTCTACGATCAGTTAGAAATATTTTAATTCTTTTAGTGCGAGGATTGTCTTCATACGTCAGAATCTGACGTCTACAGACGTCAGATTCGACGTATAAAGACGGTCCCCGCACTAAAAGGGTTAACCCGCTAAGCGCGAACATAGTCGTTTTTATTCTGATTTATTTGCCGACCGAATCACAGTTATTAGGAATGAAATGAGTGTTTAGACACCAAGATTTGCAAATGGTTGGTCTCAAATTAAGCAAAGATGGGTAATTTTCACGAAATAATGAATGAAAGAAAGAATGAAAGAAAGAATCAGACAAAGAATCAAATAAAGAAAGAGAGATTCCATAAGGCAGTAACAACTTACTTGAGAGCTAAGCATTTATTAATGCCCTTCGGAGAACATGTCTCAAGCACGTTTGAACTATCCATTTCATGTAAAAAACTTATTTTTTTAATTTGTGTGTACATAATTGGAAAAAGTCAACTAGATTTTTCGGGATAGGTATACCGGACTTGTCCTGAGAGTTCATTCAGTAGGAAGGAGTGCCCACTTCGTACTAATTGTACGTGAAGAAACCAGGGGATAAGTGGAAAACCAGGCTATTACGCTTTTGTGAAAATGGAAGCCGCTTTACAATAAAATGCTTGTGAGTGAAAACTGATAAGACCAAGAGAAAGCAAACAGGCACCCGAGAAATGTTTCTCACAAAGCTGTTTCAATGATGGGCCATTGGCCCAGCATTGAAACAGCTTTGATCCAGCGCTTCGTGTCTCGGGGCATGTCCAGAAGACAGATACGTAAAGCGATGGACATCTTTCTGAACAGCCTACGTGGTTATCTCGGAGGGAGGAGGGATTCTGGGCAGAGCAGCCCTGATATCATGGTAGCTTCCTGTCCACAGATATGACGTAGTGTAAGACGCTCAGCAGACATGGCATTGGCGCCTGGTAGCCACACACCCACGATACTGCCCCTCGGATGATAAACAATAGATAGATAGGTGAAGGATCATTCTCTATGGCGGCACCAGACGCGTGGGACTGTGTTCTTTGTGAAATTAAAATGCCTAAGCAATGCAAATTAAATGAAATGAATTAGGTTTATGCCACCCTTGTGCATATATAGGCTAAACTGGGCCAGAAGAACCTCCTGAGGATGGTGAGATTGTGATATGACAATGTCCTCTGGACACAGGATTTGAAATTCGAGCCCTGGTGGTTTGAGGCCCAGCACCTACCTCTCGGTCACGGAGGCTCCCTACAATATTGAATCTTCACGAGTGAGCGGGGAAAAAACATTTTGCTTCTTTGAACGACCGGAGCCTTGAAGGCCAGAGTGGGGGTCGGACGTGCGATCTCCGACTTTCCAAGTAGGCAGCTTTAACCACTGCACCAGGGCACCTGCCCCCAAGCAATGCAATCATTCAAGAAAAAAAATTCAGGCCTGCAGCGTAACCACTACTCCAGAGCCATCACCTTGGCTGAAATATAATCTATTTATATATCCATACATTTCTGTTAATATAGACTTGATTTTTGTTTCAATAAAAATTATGACTTTTTATATGAGCATTTTTCTGGGTTCACGGTCATTTCAACTTGTTCCTCAGCGTTGTGTTAACCCTTTTTTTTATTAGCCCATTGAGTACCACCTTTTAAGCATGTTAAAGATAAAATGTGACATCACTCAGCCATATTTGAAAACAGTTGACCTCCATTTTGTCAAATTTTAATAAATTTCACTCACTTGAAGTTGTGGATCGCGTCAGCGAGACACAAGTGCAAGTGGGTAAAATTTCAGGTTGAATAATTTGGCGGTTAAAAGGTTAAGTAGTTATGTCGTGCAAAATCCGACACAGCAAGCACAAGGCGTTGACCCGATGCTGTTTTAATGTTGAGCCACCGTCTACGACACCAGCCGAACCTTAACCCTTTGACCTCTCACGATACATCAAAGCATCATTTTGCATCTCTGAAGAATAAAATAAATTCCTAAAACCTAGGGGTTTAGAACAAAAATTTGCATGGAATTTTTTTAATATTAACAACATCTGTTTTCCATTTTTCACCCACTTCAAGTCATCTTCATCCACTACAGGACGAGAATTGCGACAGCAATCCTCGGCTTGTAGAGAATGAATATGACAATGGTAAATTCAGGGTTTAAAGGGTTATTGAAACCAATATAATGGTCAACGTGTTTGCTGGGGAAGGCGGAGCAGTATGCTGACACCATTTGATACCTGACACAACATTCGTGTTCACTACTTTTGCACCCACGGCGTCTCCAGCAAGCACAACACATTGCCCTTGTGCTGGTTTGATGCTGGGACAGCGTTGCAGTCGATGGGCCAACGTTAAAACAGCGTTGGGTCAACGGATTGTGTAAGAATAATCATATATATATTATATATATATATATATATAAAACCAAAAAGCAGTATCTGCTTACTTTACAAGTAAGCAGATGCTCCCTTTTGGCGTTGCAGAACAGTTAATGTAAATATACTTTATATTCTACCTTTTACTTGGTCGTCGTTGCTTTAACCCTTTAACACTAAATTATTCAACTTGAATTTTCACTCACTTGAAGTTGTGTCTCGCTGACGCGATCCACAACTTCAAGTAAGTGAAAATAATTAAGATTTAACAAAATGGAGGTCAACAAATTTCAAATCTTGCTGAGTGTTGTCACGTTTTTTCTTTAACAGGCTTAAAAGCTGATATGTAATGTGCTAATAAAAAATGTAAAAAACGAATATAGACGGCACCGGCGGTAAAGGGTTAACCGTCACAGGTGGATGTGCAAGCTAAGAAAGAAAATCGAAAATTAGCTTTTATCCCCTACAACGATGGAATATTTCTGTATAAACCATGGAAACCAAAGGAATTTTTTTTTATTTGAAATTATCAGAAATGTCTTAGTTAATACACTCTTTGCACGATTGTGCGCATTAAACAGTAGTCCCAACTAAATAGTTCAGCTTTGGTCACTGTGTGGCGTTTTGTTATTGAAAATAGTGTAGCTGGAGTCCCAACTTAATAGTTCAGCTTTGGTCACTGTGTGGTGTGTTGTTACCTAGTTATTGAAAAGGTTGTATTCTTTTTGGTTCCTTTGAATAACTATGTTATTGATCTACGACCACTGGAAATAGTTTAATTCTTTCAGTGCGGGGACCGGCTCGTTTACAGACGTCAGATTCTGATGAATAAAGACGGTTTCTGCGCTAAAAGGGTTAAAGAAAATCTCTATTCACTACACGAATGTACTGAATAGGATAATCTTCAAGTGAACTATTAAGATCATCTCAGGAAACGGTCCTTAACTTAGACCCTAAAACGCCACTATACTACATGGATGATGGATGACTTCGCAGATGCAGAGTCCTTATCGTGAATGGAATAAAAATGAAGACTCTCTCTTTTGATGTTACATGGAATCGGTGTGTTTTGGCAGAGCACTATCTGGTGGGTGGTGGCGCGCCGAGGATCTGGCAGGTATTATCACTGTTTATCAGAGGCTATTATCGAGAGAGTGAGCTCGCCCTCGTCATGCAGCAAAGCACACCCCTGTTACCCGCCTATTAGCTGGCATGATAACGGGCGAGCATGGTGACGTCATCTGATTAGCAGACGATCTGAAGTCTGTTTTGGCGCTGATGCCTGCCGGATCATCACAGAAATTGCATTGTGAAGATATGCACGTAGCGTCGCTGTTGACCCTTTAACCGCCAAATTTTTCAATTAGAATTTTCACCCAATTGAAGTTGTGTCTCGCTGACGCGATCCACAACTTCAAGTGAGTGAAAATTATTCAGATTTGACAAAATGGAGGTAAACTCTTTTCAAATATTGCTGATTGATGTCACATTTTCTCTTTAACATGTTTAAAGGTGGTACTTATTGTGGTAATAAAAATTGAAAACCCGAATATATGCGGCACCGGCGGTTAGGGGGTTAAAAGGTTGCATCTACCACTTTGTAACCTTTAGTAGCATGCTGTCACTTTGTGAAGTGGCAGATACGACCCTGTAATACCAAGGTGACGAAACTTCTGATGGAAAAGATCCTCATGTGCTCGCAGAAAACACACAGTTTTATTCCTAATTGTACATGTGGGTTCATTTTAAGCCACATTTATACTAAATAAAATATCTAATACTATTTATAAAACTTATTGGCAGTGTTACAGAGAGATATATATGTATCATGTTAATGTCTACACGTTAGAAAAACACACAAAAATACATTATTTTATCACCTTTTTTTCACATCTTAACTCAACCGCCCCCCCCCCCCCCCCGGGCCTCTTAATCTTTAAATTGGTGGCCCAAAAGAACACCAATAATATTACCTTCTTGAATTTTAAAAAATATATATTATCTGATTATGCTCATGAAAACGAAAATAAAACAAAATATAATACTTATTTCGTTTTGAAACGTATCCATTTCCCAGTCACCACCTCAGGTCAAACTACTGCTCGTATGTTATCCATAATGACTATCTCGTCTCCTCGGGGGTAAAGGGGCCTATCACATAGTTTAATGAGTGGCAGATAAGACCTTTTAGCTCTGATGATGATGTTGCTCGTAACAATGGGTTGTAAGCATGTATGATAATGACATACATCATCAAGCAGGCAAATCAACTTCAGCTCAAGTGCATTTTTTGTGCAAAGACAAAATAACAGTAACTGCTCACTCTAAAGTAAGCAGTTACTGCTGTTTGCCTTTGCATTGCGGTGACTACATTAACCCTTTAACCGCCATATTATTTAATTTGCATTTTCACCCACTTGAAGTTGTGTCTCGCATACGCGATCCACAACTTCAAGTGAGTGAAATTTATTCAGATTTGACAAAATGAAGGTCAACGATTTTTAAATCTTGCTGATTGATGTCACGTTTTATCCTTAACATGTTCACAAGCTGCTATTTATAGGGCTAATGAAAAGTGGAAGAAATGAATATAATCGGGACTTACTGGGGAACTGTCAGCAATAGTAACGTCTTATCATTATCTCCGCCAATGGAGGTAATGTTTTTGGTTGTGTTGGTTTGCTTGTCTGTTTGTCTGTCCGTAAGCAGGATTATTTAAAAGTAATGAACAGACTTGCATGAAATTTGTACCATCTATTAACAATCTAATACATTTTGGGGATGATCCGGAATGCGGTCCAGATCCAGGATCCGGATTACGATCCCAATCCATTATTTTCCTTAACCCTTTAATCGCCAAATTGTTCAATCTGAATTTTCACCCACTTGAAATTGTGTCTCGCTGATGCGATCCACAACTGAAAATTATTCAGATTTGACAAAATGGAGGTCAACTGTTTTCAAATATTGCTGATTGATGTGAGCAGACACTGCTTTTGGCTTTGCACGGTAGTATAATGTGACTAAGGCCACTATTTTTTCTTCTCTGTTTTAGATGAGCGGGCGCATTAGATTTAGTCAGCGCTTTACAAAAAAAACATGTGTTTTTTTCTGCCCAGCGCGCGCATTGGATTGTTGCCGATCTCCGAAAAAACAATTATTTTCGGGAGATAAAAAAACATCTAAAAAAACAAGTTTATTCCGGGAAATAAAAAAACATTTTTTCCAGCTATGTTTTTGTTTGGCTTGTTTTTTTCGTCGCCCTCATTAACTTTTTCTAAATAGGTCAAAAGTTTTTTATTTCGTCGCCCTCATTACATTTTTTTAGAAATGTGTCCAATGTTTTTTTTATTTGGTCGCCCTCATTAACTTTTCCAAAAATAGGTTCAATGTTTTTTTTTTCTTAAATGTTTTTTTACCGCCCCCCCCCCCTCATAAAATTTTGGATTTTTTCTGATCTAAAACAGAGAAATTAGATAAAGTGGCCTAACATATTTAACAAGGCGTCATAATGTTGCTGACGTCGTTAATGTTTATTGTGTCTAGATATATACAAACTCACATCGAGAAGTGCCAACTCGTATTCAAAATAATAGTAAGTGACATTGCCATCCCAAAATAGTTATAATTGGTATTGCCATCCCCAATGATGTAGGGATCTTGAGCGTAGGCTAACTGTGGTGTTGCTAAATTTCGCGTGGACCAATATTGACGTATGTCCCTCATTGTGTATAGACTTGATGATAACGTCTTAACCCTTACAGCGCTGAAATAATTTTGTAAAAATCCTGGAGGCCAAAGGGTTTATCTGAATTTGAAATCATCATAAATGTCTTAGTTATCTCTTTCCGAATAATTTGAATACCTATGATATGGGTCTGCGGTCATTAGATATATCTTTATTCTTACAGCGCGGGGATCGACTTTAGTCGTCAGAATCTGACGTCTGTAGACGTCAGATTCTGACGACTAAAGTCGATCCCGCGCTGTAAGGGTTAACCCTTTCACCGCTTGGCACGACTATGGTCGTTTTACTCCGTTTTATTACCCGATTAAATCACTTTCAGGGGGAATGAAATGAGTATTTAAATATCAAGTTTTTCAAAATGTTAGGTCGCAAATTAAACACATATGAGTAATTTTCACCCACTTGGGTCGCCGTATATAGCGAGAAACAACCTCGTTTGTGTGAACATTTAAATTATTTAATTTAACGCTCTAAGGGTTAATCTTGGGTGGGGTAGATAGTCGTGCCAAATGTGAGGGATTACTGTGGAAGTCACTCTGTAATTCATATAGAATAAAAGCTACTCATTTGATATTATTTAAAAAACGAGTCATACATCATTTATGGTCTCACCACCCTAAATGAACCAAAATTCAAAGGGGGGTGGCTACTGACTGGAGAGTGCGTACACACAGCACTGCTTTATATGGTTCTGGTGAATTAAAAATCATAGAGGAATTTTGTGGATAATATGAAAGCACACAGGGGGGGTGAGAAGGATGTGCGTCTTATCTGGAAATGGGCATAAGAATATTTGGGCAGGGTTGACCTTTTTACCCACAAGGGATAGTAGCTCAAAACGGTACTAGTTAGCTTAACATTTTCGGACCTGTTTGCGAAAAAGGACTGTTTATGCTTCATTATGGAGTATAATATAGGGGTGTAATTATGGACGAAAATGGTGAATTCGGCCTTCAGAATGTTGGCATTATACATGTGTTTCAATGGGAGTGACATTTGGGGTGGTGAGACCATATAGCATAATATATCATTATAATATGTGGTCTCACCTACTCTGTTATAATATGATGAATTCTGATTTGACATGGCAGATGTTTCGGGTGATTGGCAGCCATTAATAAGATGTAGTGATTTATAACACAAGCGTGTTGTGTCTTATTGCGGCTCGTTTTTGTTCACCTCTTTGTTGGACTATAAATTAACCCCTACAACGCTTAAATATGTTTGTATAAACCATGGAGACCAAATCTAAAGATGTCAGATTTTTACGTCTAAGGTCGGTCCCCGCACTGAAAGGGTTAACCCCTGAGACGCTATTCACAACTATAATTTAAAATTCTTTCATCCACTTTAAGTTGGATGAATATCAAGTGGATGAATATCACCAAACATTTGTCAATCTTGATGTTTAAACAATCATTTTATTCCCAATAACAGTGATTATATCGGCTAGTAGAATGGATTAAAATGAGTATAGCCTAGTATAGTCGTAATAGTGAAAAAAATAATTGGGTGACAATATCAATAAATTTGGCGCTTCAATGGTAGGCTCCTCTTCACATGTATGCCCATTGTTCTTGTTGTTGACCAATCATTTCTTCTTCACTGTGTTTTCCTCACTGGCTGGCTGACTGATAGACTGGTTGGGCTAGCTGACAGTCTGGCTGGCTGGTTAGTGTGTTGGCAAGCTGGCTGTCTAGCTGGCTGGCTGGCTGGCTGGCTGACTGGCTGGCTGGCTGGCTGGCTGGCTGGCTGGCTGGCTGGCTGGCCGGCTGGCTGGCTTGCAGTCTGGCTCGCTGAATGGCTGGTTGTTTGGTTGGTTGGTTTTGTGGTCAGGGTGAGAGTTAGGGTCCATGGTTAAGGTCGGGTAAGGGTTCCAGTACCTGGTTCCCCATAAAACTCGGTATTGACCTGTCAATTGTACTCTCATCATGCCCTAAAGGGTCTGACTTTCGTCACCCCTTCAAGGGCATGCTTTTCCATGTTTCCAACCTAGTGCACTGACCGAGGAGAAGTATAGCCTGATTTATAAAAAGGAAAACAATTATACTAATTGATATAAATTATACCTCATCTAATGCATTTACTAATGTAGTCAGATCCTGACTTGACCGTTGAGTTGTCCAGTGGGGCTTTCCCCAATCTACTTCTCACCAAGAGATCACGTAGATTTTGTCCCCTTTTAAATGCGGTTGCGCACCGTTTATACAGGATGTTTAGATGTTTCGCTTTAAGTTTATTGAAGGAAGTCTTCACTAATTTAGCTGCCTCTACCGCAGTTGCAGAGTGAGTAATAACAAATACCGTATTTACGCCGAATCGAGAATACGTTTTCAGGGCTAATTGTGACTTCCTTTTCGCTTCAAGTCGCCCAATCTTATTTAGAGTTATGTCTCCCGTATTCTTCAATACTTCAAGATACAACACTCTCAGATGGGTCGCCCTGCAGCTCTCGGAGTTAAAGTGTGTGACAACTGCTGTGTCCTTCTTAAGGCGTACATCCGAACGATGTATGTTTATCATTTTTTCTGAAGGAGAGCCCAGTTTCCCCCACATATAATTTATTGCATTTCGAACAAACTATACAGTAAATACCGTTAGTTGAATCACAATTTTGTGTGATATGAATTCGAATTTGATTCCAGGCATCCAGTACGCCCCCCATGGTCTTACCACCACTCTCTACAACTACTTGTGTCGAACATAATTTACAGTTCCTAGTAGTGCATCTTTGATAAGATCCCTTGTTCGAGTTTTTCCTCAAGGTTGTCCGGCTGGCTGGCAAGCGGTAAGAACGCAACACATGAAAACATCCAGGGGGACAAGTCGAAATATAATATACAAACTTATTTTTCTTCCTTTAAATAGAAAATAGATGAAAATCAAACATAGTGAGCGTGAGCCAGAAGAAAAATAATATTTTGTTTATATGCTCAATCAAAATCTACCAAGATTAATAAATCAACTTAATAGTTATAAATTGTACACCCCTATCTGTCAATACTATGTTTTATAAAATGTCATTGACGCACCCCCGGTGGCTAACTGTTTCAACAGGTGGGTTGTAAATCTCTAGTTGTCAGTATTTCTGAGTTGAAGATACGCCTCCTACAAGAGGTGTGGTTTTTATCCTGTGTGATTTTATACCTTAGAATAACCTCACAGGTTCATTAGTCATAAATCATTCGCCAAATGATGAAAAATAACCCATCTAGAGATAAGCTACTCCATCAGTTCAACGTTATGCGATACTCTTGATAAAAATAGTTCCCTGTGAACACGGTGGGGACTATTTACCGCTCCCCTCAGACTGAGGGTGATCGGGTACCTGATATAAACGATGCCAATCACCCAGAATTTAATTGCTCCCTGTGAAAAATGAAAGCATTGGGTTGGGTATATGCCAGCTTTTAAACATGATAAAGATAAAACGTGACACCAATCAGCAGGATGTGAAATTCGTTGACCTTCATGTTGTAAAATCTAAATAATTTTCACTCACTTGAAGTTGTGGATCGCGTCAGCGAGACACAACTTCAAGTGGGTGAAAATTTCAATTAAATATTTTGAAATATTTACCGATCTCCTCAGACTGAACGTGATCGCGTACCTGATATAAACGATGCCAATCCCCCAGAATGTAATACTGTTAATTGCTCTCTGTGAAAAATGAAAGCATCGGGTACGGTATTTCTACCTTGGTACTAATGGGTCGAATCTGCCACTTTATGTAACTGATTGTAATAACCCTTTAACCACCGGTCCCGATTATACTCGGTTTTTTTCTTTTTTTTGCAAATTAAATAACGGCTTTTGAACATGGTGAAGATAAAACCTGACATCAATCAGCACGATTTCAAAATCGTTGGCCTCCATTTTGTCAAATCTGAATAATTTTCACTCACTTGAAGTTGTGAGTCGCGTCAGCGAGACACAACTTCAAGTGGGTGAAAATTCAAATTGAATAATTTGGAGGTTGAAAGGTAAAACCGCTAAACACGACAATGGTCGTTTTTTTAGCCGATCAGACTGTTAGTGAGAATAAAGTAAGTGTTTATGATCAAGAATTACAAATGTCTGGTCGCAAAATACGAGTTTTGAATCGCGGTAGCGAGACACAACAAGTAAAAAATAAATTACTTGATTTAGCGCTTTAAGGTTCTATTTCCAGACTCCAGACAGATTTATCCTGCCCGCGCGTGTTCTGCCGTGCAAAGCCAAAATGCAGTCGGTCCTATCTGCTTGCAGATACTGCCTTTTGCCTTTGCAGAATAGTGTTGTATTGGAGATCTGAGGTGAATCAAAAAATAATGTACAGTGAGGAGGTGGTCGCGCCGCTTAAAAGTCAACAGACAGCGCAGAATTATTACAGGGACGGGTAATTGCCGGTGGATCCGCCTTGCGAGAGTGGAGGGCGTCAGACGGGCGGTGACGCGTCTTGCGTTACCATGGCTACAGAAACAGCGGCCCAGTCCGAGTGATGAATGGAAATTGCCAAATTCCTGGCCCTGACCCAGCCCAGCGTGGAGTCTTGGGAAAATGAAATTATTAACCCAGCAAACACGAAACGTTGTCCCGATGTTAGGTCAACGCTGTGTCACAGTCTACGACGCTGGCCCATCATTGTACCAACATCGGGACGCTATGTTGGCCCTTCATCCCCTGATTATGCTGATGTAAGTTTTGTCAATCATTGGACGTTTTCAGAAAGCGACTGAACACGCACTTTTTCAGAATTGCACACTTCGATTGACGCATCTGAATCAAACAGAAAAACATTGACTGGCCATATATTATATTTCAGCTAAGGCTCAACGCCCAGTGCTTGCTGGAATGAACATTTATGGGATGCGACATTCACTTTTCAAAAGTGACATATTATTTCCCTCTCCGTGTACAATTTGTCAGATCAGATATTCCTGAAGTCATCGACTCGGAGTACAACCCAGATCCCAGCAAACACAAGATGTTGAAACAATGATAGATTGATGTTGGGCCAGCGTCGGAGACGGTGGCCCAACATTAAACCATCATTGGTTTAACGTCTTGCGTTTACTGGGATATTATTACAAATGTTCCTGAAGTCATCGTAATTCCAATACAGATCTATCCACTGCAAGACATAAGATACGGGGTGAACACTGGGCCAACGTGTGAGTATGTGGTCCGATGTTTAAAAAACGTCACAGCCGTCGTCTTGTGTCGTTGCAGGAAAGTTCACATTTGATATATTGTAGAGAATCCATTTTTAAAACCCAAGCACCCAACTGAATCCAGACAAAAAACATCTGATGGTGCCCATGTGCTATCTGATGCTGTTGTCTACCACCACCAAACACGATACATTAACCCAATGCTGGGTTAATGTTGGGCCGACGTCGGAGACAGCGAGCCAACATTAACCCAGCATTGGGGAGATGCATCGTGTTTGCTGAGTATATCTGCCACCTCCTCACTTAGCATAAACCAGTCCTCTCTGCTCCGAAAATTATTGATGAAATAAATGTTCGCCTCGGAGCTCGAAGGATCCTATCTTCCAATAATAAGAGTAACAGAGAAGACCCTTTAGGTCCGAGAAATTAAATGGTCGTTCTATTCTTAGAAGGACAGTTCCTTTTTGCAACAACGGCACTTCACAGCCCACTAAAATCTTGATGGTTGTCTTATCTCAACCATTAAAGCGCTGAATTACTTTGTATAAACTATGGAGATCAAAGGGATTTTTCAATTTAAAATCATCATAAATGTCTTAGATAGCTCTTCCTGCTTCACTTGAATACCTATGTTATGGGTCTACGGCCATTATAAATATGTTAATTCTTTTAGTGCGGGGACCGTCTTAATACGTCAGAATCTGGGCGGGGGCCCTACCCAGCAAACACGACACATAGACCAAATGTTGGACCAATGTTGGCCTATCGTCTACGACGTCGGCCCAACATTGGTCAAACATTGGATCTATGTGTCGTGTTTGCTGGGTAGGGTAGTGGTTAGCACCGCTGCCTTTCACGCCAGAGTCTGGGGTTCGGTTCCCGGTCTCGGCGGTTTGAAAGAAACAAAAATGTTTCTTCCCCATCCACGTGTGAAAGTCAGTATTGTGGGGAGCCTCCGTGACCGAGAGGTAGCGTACTCGGCCTCAGACCGCCAGGGCTCGAATTTCGAATCCTGTGTCTGGAGGACAGTGTCATCTCAATCATCTCACCATCCTCAGGAGGTTCTCCTGGCCCAGTTTAGCCTATATGTGCACAAAGGTGGCCTAAAGCCCGATTCATTTCACTTACGTCAAAATCTTACGTCTACAGACGTCAGATTCTGACGTATAAAGACTCCGTGCTGCAAGGATTAAGCCTTACATCCCAAAGCACGACTATATATATAGTCGTTTTTAATCTATTTTATTAGCCGATCAAATTACTGATATTGGGAACGAAATGAGCGCTTAAACATCAAGATTTGCTAATTTTTATTCCGAAATTAACATGAATAAACAAATGTGAGTGATATATCGACCCACAACTCAGGTGGGTGAACATTACACATGTTTGTTGAATTTCAGACAAATCATTTTGATGGTTAAACAGCTATTCCCGATATAACATGATTAAACAAATGTGACGAGAAATAACTGTGATTTAACAAATGTGACAAAACAAATGTGACCCTGGTGGTGAAAGGGTTACGATATCCTGTTTTCCTTGTTCCTGTTGATTCCTGGCTTGCAGAAGGTATGTTTTGAGCCGGCCGCTGAGCAGCCCGCCTGGTTTGCCCGTCGTGTTTTTGTGATATGATCCCCAGACTAGGTCGCTCCCTTAGAATGTGGTTCTCCTCGTGAGGCAGCGGCTCAACTCTGGGTCGACATCCCCAGCGCTGGGCCAATGCTGGGCCAACGCCGGCAGCGTCGAAATCGGCGTGCGGATCAATTAGTTGTGGAATGGTGGAGAGAGCGAGCCACGTCACGAGAGCACATGCCTGTAACACGCATCCCAAGAAACATGAGTCGTTCACCCAATGTTGGGTTAATGTTGGCCCAGCGCCGCAGACGGTGGGCCAGCATTAACGCAACACTGGGTCAACGACTCATGTTTCCTGGGATGCGTGTAGCTGGATCCCTATCATCCTCAGGATCATAGGACCAACATTAAAACAACCTTGGTTTAATGTCTTGAGTTTGCTGGGAGCGGCGCAGCTTTTCCGATGAACAGGGGCGTTGACCCAATGGTGGTTTATTGTCGTAGACGGTGGGGCCAGCATTGAACCAGCATTGGTTCGACGTCCGTGTCTGTGTATGTTTTCACCCAAGTGCAAGAGCTGCAGCAACAGAAGCCTAACAGAAAGGTGTTGGGCAAATTCTTGATTAAGGTTGGGCCAGCGTCGCATACGGTCGACCAGCATTGAGTCTGCCTGTCTACTGCTCGTTTATCATGTAGAATGGCTACCCTGATGACATCGCAAGGCTCTGACACAGTGACCTCCATTTTTAAATGTAATAGTTCCAATACGATCACAAGATTACGCCTGCTGAAAATAGCCTAATTTTCATAGAAACTTGAAATATTCGTCTCAATTATTGGCATCCGAGTTTTTTGGTAGGCGGCGCGAGTGTTGTTTTTACACAGCTGGCTGTGTGAACAAAATGGCGGTCAGTGTGACTGGGCCTCGCGAAGTTAATGGGTTAGGCGGCCCAGTCATACCGGGTATGGAATGGCAACAGGATTATGAGACAGCAACACCAACAAAGGACAAACAACAGCTCAATGGTTACAACTAGAATATACAACAACAAAAACAAAAATACAAGCTAGGAGATGAGGAGGTATATGATTGAGCAAAGCAAGGAGCAAAGACCTGAGGAGATAACAACAACATAACATCATATTAACATGGTAATAAGTACAAAGATATGAGGAGACAACAACAACATAACATCATAATAACATGACGAGACAACAACAACATAACATCATAATAACATGATAATAAGTACAAAGACATGACGTGACAACAACAACATAACATCATAATAACATGATAATAAGTACAAAGACATGACGAGGCAACAACAACATAACATCATAATAACATGATAATAAGTACAAAGACATGACGAGACAACAACAACATAACATCATAATAACATGATAATAAGTACAAAGACATAACGAGACAACAACAACATAACATCATAATAACATGGTGATAAGTACAAAGACATGACGAGACAACAACAACATAACATCAAAATAACATGATAATAAGTACAAAGACATGACGAGGCACAACAACATAACATCATAATAACATGATAATAAGTACAAAGACATGAGGAGACAACAACAACATAACATCATAATAACATGATAATAAGTACAAAGACATGACGAGACAACAACAACATAACATCATAATAACATGATAATAAGTACAAAGACATGACGAGACAACAACAACATAACATCAGAATAACATGATAGTAATTACAAAGACATGACGAGGCAACAACAACATAACATCATAATAATATGATAATAAGTACAAAGACATGAGGAGACAACAACAACATAACATCATAATAACATGATAATAAGTACAAAGACATGAGGAGACAACAACAACATAACATCATAATAACATGGTAATAAGTACAAAGATATGACGAGACAACAATACCATAACATCATAATAACATGATAATAAGTACAAAGACATGAGGAGACAACAACAACATAACATCAGAATAACATGATAGGAAGTACAAAGACATGACGAGACAACAACAACATAACATCATAATAACATGGTAATAAGTACAAAGACATGACGAGACAACAACAACATAACATCAAAATAACATGATAATAAGTACAAAGACATGACGAGGCACAACAACATAACATCATAATAACATGATATTAAGTACAAAGACATGACGAGACAACAACAACATAACATCATAATAACATGATAATAAGTACAAAGACATGAGGAGGCACAACAACATAACATCATAATAACATGATAGTAAGTACAAAGACATAACGAGACAACAACAACATAACATCATAATAACATGATAATAAGTACAAAGACATGAGGAGACAACAACAACATAACATCATAATAGCATGACGAGACAACAACAACATAACATCATAATAACATGATAATAAGTACAAAGACATGACGAGACAACAACAACATAACATCATAATAACATGATAATAAGTACAAAGACATGACGAGACAACAACAACATAACATCATAATAACATGATAATAAGTACAAAGACATGACGAGACAACAACAACATAACATCATAATAACATGATAATAAGTACAAAGACATGACGAGACAACAACAACATAACATCATAATAACATGATAATAAGTACAAAGACATGAGGAGACAACAACAACATAACATCATAATAACATGATAATAAGTACAAAGACATGACGAGACAACAACAACATAACATCATAATAACAGGATAATAAGTACAAAGACATGACGAGACAACAACAACATAACATCATAATAACATGATAATAAGTACAAAGACATAACGAGACAACAACAACATAACATCATAATAACATGGTAATAAGTACAAAGACATGACGAGACAACAACAACATAACATCATAATAACATGATAGTAAGTACAAAGACATGACGAGACAACAACAACATAACATCATAACAACATGATAATAAGTACAAAGACATGAGGAGACAACAACAACATAACATCCTAATAACATGACGAGACAACAACAACATAACATCATAATACCATGCTAATAAGTACAAAGACATGAGGAGACAACAACAACATAACATCATAATAACATGACGAGACAACAACAACATAACATCATAATAACATGGTAATAAGTACAAAGACATGAGGAGACAACAACAACATGACATCATAATAACATGATAATAAGTACAAAGACATGAGGAGACAACAACAACATAACATCATAATAACATGACGAGACAACAACAACATAACATCATAATACCATGATAATAAGTACAAAGACATGAGGAGACAACAACAACATAACATCATAATAACATGACGAGACAACAACAACATAACATCATAATAACATGGTAATAAGTACAAAGACATGAGGAGACAACAACAACATAACATCATAATAACATGATAATAAGTACAAAGACATGAGGAGACAACAACAACATAACATCATAATAACATGATAATAAGTACAAAGACATGAGGAGGCACAACAACATAACATCATAATAACATGATAATAAGTACAAAGACATGACGTGACAACAACAACATAACATCATAATAACATGATAATAAGTATAAAGACATGACGTGACAACAACAACATAACATCATAATACCATGATAATAAGTACAAAGACATGAGGAGACAACAACAACATAACATCATAATAACATGACGAGACAACAACAACATAACATCATAATAACATGGTAATAAGTACAAAGACATGAGGAGACAACAACAACATAACATCATAATAACATGATAATAAGTACAAAGACATGAGGAGACAACAACAACATAACATCATAATAACATGACGAGACAACAACAACATAACATCATAATAACATGGTAATAAGTACAAAGACATGACGAGACAACAACAACATAACATCATAATAACATGGTAATAAGTACAAAGACATGACGAGACAACAACAACATAACATCATAATAACATGATAATAAGTACAAAGACATGAGAAGACAACAACAACATAACATCATAATAACATGATAATAAGTACAAAGACATGAGGAGACAACAACAACATAACATCATAATAACATGATAATAAGTACAAAGACATGACGAGACAACAACAACATAACATCATAATAACATGATAATAAGTACAAAGACATGAGGAGACAACAACAACATAACATCAGAATAACATGACAATAAGTACAAAGACATGACGTGACAACAACAACATAACATCATAATAACATGATAATAAGTACAAAGACATGACGGGACAACAACAACATAACATCATAATAACATGATAATAAGTACAAAGACATGTCGAGACAACAACAACATAACATCATAATAACATGATAATAAGTACAAAGACATGACGGGACAACAACAACATAACATCATAATAACATGATAAAAAGTACAAAGACATGACGAGACAACAACAACATAACATCATAATAACATGATAATAAGTACAAAGACATGAGGAGACAACAACAACATAACATCAGAATAACATGACAATAAGTACAAAGACATAACGAGGGAAAAACAACATAACATCATAATACCATGATAATAAGTACAAAGACATGAGGAGACAACAACACCATAACATCATAATAACATGATAATAAGACATGACGAGACAACAACAACATAACATGAGAATAACATGATAATAAGTACAAAGACATAACGAGGGAACAACAACATAACATCATAATAACATGATAATAAGTACAAAGACATGAGGAGACAACAACAACATAACATCAGAATAACATGACAATAAGTACAAAGACATAACGAGGGAACAACAACATAACATCATAATAACATGATAATAAGTACAAAGACATGAGGAGACAACAACAACATAACATCAGAATAACATGATAAGAAGTACAAAGACATGACGAGACAACAACAACATAACATCATAATAACATGATAATAAGTACAAAGACATGATGAGGCAACAACAACATAACATCAGAATGACATGATAAGAAGTACAATCAATAGAATTAGCAACAACAACAGAAGCAGCAGCAGCAGCAACATCAGGAGCAGCAGCAACCACAGCAGCGGCAGCAGCAACAGCAGCAGCATCAGCCACATCAACAGCGGCAGCAACGACAGCAGAAACAGCAACAGCAGCAACAGCAACAGCAGCAGCCACAACATCAGCAGCAACAGCAGCAGCAGCAGCAGCAGCAACAGCAGGTAGTACAATGAATGAGGTTAACCTCCTTGGTACAAGTAACCATCATAATGAGCAACAACAAAGATCAAAGTATAAGCAAGAAGCAACAAGAGAATAGAAGATCTACAAAGTGACCATCAGAATGAGCAACAACAACAACCAAAGAACAAGCAACGAGCAACAATACAAGAGGGAAGTCACAAAGGTGACCTACCGAGGGAGCAACAACAACAACTACAAGAAGAATACAAGCAAGAGAAGAAGCTAATTAAACAACAGTAGCTCCTTATGTTTCAATTAATCCTTTACCAGCTAAGGTATATTATTTAAATTTAATCCGCTTGAAGTTGTGTCTCGCTACCGCGACCCACAACTTCAAGTGAGTGAAAATTACTCATATTTGTTTAATTTGAGACAAAACATTTGCTAATCGTGACGTTTGAATACACATTTCACTCCCAATATCTGTGATTTATACTGTTAACAAAATAGGTTCAAAACCACTACAGTTACGGGCTAATGTTAAATGAAGTCTGAGTCAAAGTGTGAATGGTTAACTCTTATAACGCTTAATTAAACAATTTAAATTTTAACTTTGAATTTGAAGTTGTGTCTCGCTACCGCGACCACAGGGCGGGGGCCCTAGGGTAGTGGTTAGCACCGCTGCCCTTCACGCCAGAGTTCGGGGTTCAGTTCTCGGTCTCGGCGGTTTGAAAGAAACAAGAAATGTTTCTTCACCAACCACGTGTGAAAGTCAGTATTGTGGGGAGCCTCCGTGACCGAGAGGTAGCGTGCTCGGCCTCAGACCGCCACGGCTCGCAGTTCCAAACCTGTGTCTGGAGGACAGTATCATCTCAATCGTCTCACCATCTTCAGGAGGTTCTCCTGGCCCAGTTTAGCCTATATGTGCACAAAGGTGGCCTAAAGCGCGATTCATTTCATTTCATTTTACCGCGACCCACAACTTCAAATTGGTGACAATTACTCACATTAGTTCAATTTTAAACTGAAGGTTTGCAATTTTTCAAATTTAAATATCGAATTCGTTCCCAATTACAGTGATTTATCGGCGGATAAAATGGATTAAAAACGACTATATATATAGTCGTCTTCAGCGGTGAAAGAGTTAACAGCATAAGCAGAGGTGGTAGCAGCTGAAACAGCTGGAATAGTAACAGCTTTAAAAGGAACAACAACAAAAGCAAAATTAGGATGCGCCACAGCATTTTGTCAAAAGTATGTATTTTTGCATGTACTAGATAACTATATTGTTGAAGAAAAATAGGAAAAAAATTAACACTTGCATTACTATGGAATTTCTGCTCACTTTGAAAAAAAATGCGAGATGCGACTGCTTACGTGCAGATGGGTCATATATTTGGCAGCTGGATAGACTTATGTGCCACTCTAATTTGATAGGGGACGACACGTGGCCTTAGTACCACGATAGAGGAGTTAATAGGACATTATTACTGGGATTATCAGCGTCTGTAAAATAACCATTGGAGATAAATTTATTATATAATTTCCACCGATAAACAGCATAAAATAGAGTAAACAATACACACTTTTGTGGGCTCGCAATATATTCGACAGTTAAAAAGAACACATAAGCCCTGTCGCCGCTTATCACGACTATAAAATTTGAATTTATTTCATAAGCCGATCAAATCACTGCTATTGCGAACAAAATGAGATTTGCAAATGTTTGGTTTCAAAATTCACACAAATTGAGTAATTTTTACCGACTTGAAGTTGTGGGTCGCGGTAGCGAGACACAACTTCAAGTGGGTGAAAATTTAAATCACATAAATCAGCGCTTTAAGCCTAAGGATTAAATTTACCTCTGGTAAACAAAACGAGCGCTATCAAGTGGCATTGTGAGTAAAATAGTAGTATTTGCAGCAGCCACAATAAAAATAGAGTAAACACAGAGAGACCCAATACAATACCATATCACACCATTTAATACCATCGGTTAGAATTTAATTGAGATCACAAAATACTCCATATTTAAAATAGACGCCACAACCTGGAAATATCAAATCCCCTCAAAATTATTTCCTCTTTGTTAAGTTTGCACGCTTTGAACCTCGGGTGACGGCAATACACGGGGCGGCAGTGCGTCAGTCGACAAGTAAACACAACACATTATTTTGACAGGTTTCCACAAACAAATTACGTCCAATCTGGGACCCGCTTTCCCCAAAACGCTACTCTGTTTGCTTCTTCATTTTTTCGCACTCGGCAAAAAAGCTCTCGCAGTATCAACATCACTCAACTTGGAGTACTGGATGAGCTGTTTATCCTGTAACGCTTCCACTCCTGCAGCCACGCAGTAAAGTTTTAATTAGATTTGAGGTTCGAATATATAACATGTCCTGCTGAAGGGCGTGGTGCTATTTTTCTCGTCATTTGAAGAAAGACCAAAAGGGTTTTTTCAATTTGAAAATATCTTATTAAATGCATCTTCCCGGCAGCAAGTCTTGCAACAGCGAGGCCGCGACCTCAGGAGTAGCGAGCCTTGCGGGGGAAGATGCATAAATGACTTGTATATCTTTCCGCTTTATTACATATTATTATTTATATTATTTCCGCTTTATCTTTATCAGTCTACGGCCATGATGAATAGTGTACTCTTTCAGTGCGGGGATCGACTTTAGACTTCAGAATCTGACGTCTATTGCCGTCAGATTCTGACGTCTAGAGTCGATTCCAGCAAAGAAAGGGTCAGCCGAGCAGGCCTATCTACCACAACATATCTTTTCTTTGGAATTTTATTTGAATGCAAACTTGATTAACCATTTCATCGCTAAGAACCACTATAGTAGTTTTTAATTTAAAGTTATTGTTATTTAAACAAAATAAGCGTTTAAACACCAATATTTGTAAATGTCTCAAATTAAACAATAATGTTCAACTGAGAATTGATGGAAACATTTTACCTGAACGAACTTGTGAGATCAGCATTCTTTCCAATATGAAAATGTTCTTTAATTATAATATCAGTGACCATGGGGATGCTGCGATTAGTCTCAATAGAATCATTTTTTCATGTGTTCACTATTATAGAGCTTTGAAAGGATATAGAATAACAGCCTCAAGTCTGGTATTCTACCCCCTAATTTAAATAACAGCTGAAGGACGGTGGTGGTTGGTTGATCTCATTATGTGACAAGCTGAACCACTTTTCGACTGGTCGGGGGTACCGTAGAATACTGGACTTTGTCCGAATAGCCTATAGTGAAAACTTTCGTTCTCTCTTAGGATGTACTGACTTCGTCCCTTTTTAACAGATTTAAATAAACGCTATCATTATTTTTAAATAGAGATATGTAGGCCTACCTAGTTTAATGCGAAGAGAAAGGATTTTTAGAAAATGACTTTGTGATAGAGCCTGGGGTATAAGTTTGTGTACTTGAATGTTCTGTGCTTAGGCCCCAATGAAACATATAATTTAGTATATTGAATGTTTATTATACAAAATTGAATAATATTTAATTTTAATTGAATAAGTATTTTTTGGGACTTGACCAATATAATCGACATATTTGTTTTTATAATAGTTACACCGGCCTCAGACGTGGCGCAATGGTTTAAAAATAAAATCAAATTAAAAAAAGTAACATCACATGAATAATACTAGATTCAAAAGCAAAGAAATCAAAACCTTTTAAATGTTGTAAGGTTCAGACAAGGCATAAATATAAATTAATTTTACAATTTTAAAATCATACTGGCTAGTGGTAATTAAATATTTTCACATATTGTAGCTTTTACCTATTATTTTTATGTCCAATTTTTTTGTTTGCTAGTTTCAGGGGTTAAAGGGTTATATAAATTATATGAAAATAAGATTTTTCAAGTCACTCTATTTAGATCACTTTGGAACCTGTGTCGCGACATTTTCATCACAAAATGCATCTTTCAACAGGAAACAACATAATTATAACATTATTAGTAGTAGTTTCAGGGACTAAAGGGTTAAATTTAAAAAAAATTATGGTATTTTAATTTGCTACGCTCAAATGTTTTTTATGAATTTTATTGTCATATTTGTTATTTGTGCCAATAACAATTGTGGAGTGTATGTATAAATGAGCTATTTTCATAACTATTTTGTTCTAGGGTTTTAGTGGTCAAAAAAGGATCAAAATCGAGCTTGGCAAGCAGCATTTTTGAAATCAGCACATTCAAATCAGGTTAAAACAGGCTTAAAAACACTTTTACCTCAAAGTGCCTTCGGCACTTTTTCAGAGAACATATTCCCAAATCTCGACCAGACTATACCGCTATGAAAATGATCTATTGTCAGCAGAGACCACCATTAACTTTCATTTTCTTAAATAAAAGGCATAGAAGCTAATTGAATATTTTGTTTCGGACTAATTTGAATACACTAATAATGATTATCAGTATTTAGCAGTACGTTTCAATGTCATCTGACATTAAATACGAGAACAATGTAAGTGCCTAGCCTTACCTTCACCTTGTTCATCAATATGCGGAATAACAGACAGCCAAAATCATCAGTAAGGTTAGTAATAGCCTATATTATTCTCGTCATTCTTGACTATTCTCAGTTCATTGGAATAGTTAGATTCACGTTTAAAGGTCAGATGTTAAATCCAAGACATGCGCCATCAATCCAACAGGCCTATATTTTCAGTGGCTATGATCTATTTTCAACTTTTGAAATAATAGTGATACTATTGTGATACCTCATGTTCGACTAATTTTATTACGCCAAACTAAAATGAATTATAAAAACAGGAAATGATGGTTGACAGACGCCCTAAAACGTCTATAAAACAAACAAAATAATTTAAATGTTATTTATAAAAACTATCGCACCATTGATTCGGAAAAAAATATTAGACGTTTAAAATTAGGCTTCACGGTCTGATTAGAAAGGGAGAGCGCAATTAGTATGAGGATTTCTTTCGAAATAGTCAAGGAAATCTGAAGAAATCTTGGTGGATATGCCCCATATAAAATATATAATTAATAAGAAAAATCCTCTAGTCACAAATCCATAATAAATAATACTATTATTGCTGATAATGATGTTATTGCCAATACTTTAAACAGCTACAGGACAACGTTGGATCTGTATACTAACATTGCCAAGAAAATACCCCACATTGATGAGGATCCTACTTCTTCCAACTCTTCGTCATGTTTATGAATCCAGTGCGAGCAAACGAGTTATCTAAAATTATTATTAGCTTTACAAATTATAGTCCGGGTTGGGATGGCTGACACGCCAAAGCAGTGAAAATAATATCTACACAATTACAGAGCGGCAATCTACTTTAGACGTCAGAATCTGACGTCTGTAGACGTCAGATTCTGACGAAAACTATATATTATATTTATTAGATTATATGTCCATTAATTGAGTAGTTTAAAAATTAAGTATATAGTCAATGTTTTGGTGAAATTAGACCCTTTTGTGCTGGTCTTTGTCGGCCAGGTAATTGAATTGAACTCATGATCCTGAAAAGCAAACATAGCAATAGGCTACCTTTTTTTAAGTTGGTCCAGACTAACATGTTAAATTGACTAATTATAAAGCTATTTTTTTAAATTAAATTTTCAAGCTAGAAGATCTTAATAATTTTAGTTGATGATGCGAATAATTTTTGACAGCCAGTTGAACACCTAACACCAGCAAACATGAGACGCTGGCCCATCGTTGGTTTACTGTTTGTACACTGTCTACGACGTTAGCCCAACAGTAAACCAACGATGGGGCTACGTGTCATGTTTGCTGGGAATACATCAGACAGTGTCTGGCAATGTCAGGTATTACGTCATAGAGGAACGAACATATTGCTAGCAGCCTACAACTATGACTAGTCACGTGCCAGTGGACCGCACGAGTCCTGCCAGATGGAGCTGTCAATACCACTATATACATTATCAGATAAAGGTATAAACATGCGTATGTGTTTAGGATTGATCAGTTTACTCTGTGAAACGCAGTGACGTCACTCGGTGAAAACAAGGTTATATAACACCCCCTCCCACATACTTCATTCTGTGAAACGCAGTGACGTCACTCGTTGAAAACAAGGTTATATAAGAACCCTCCCCCATACTTTATTGTATTAGCCAGCTCGGTGAAAACAAAGGAGGTCGAGGTCATTAAGTTTCACAGAAACCTTTTTACTGTTAATCACGCCTATATTAAAATCGCTTTTATTATTTTGATTAGATGTCTATTTCTCCTAGTTATATTGCGAATGAAATAACCGCCGGTCTCTAAGACTATGACTACTCACTTATCACTGCTAATATCAGGCTTATATTAATTTTTTTATCATTTTCTACTAGCCGTCTAAATCAGTTAGGCATATTGGGAATGAAATTACCGCCGGTCCCTATTATATCCTAGTTTTCATGCTTTTTTCATGTTTTATTAGCACATTAAATAACAGATTTTGAACATTTCAATGATAAAACGTGACATATACATGGATCAACAACATTTCAATATGTCAATTCTGAATAATTTCCACTCACTTGATGTTGTGAATCGCGTCAGCGAAACACAAGTGGGTGAAAATTTAAATTAAATAACGTGACAGTTACCCCTTAAACCGCCAAATTATTCAATCGGAATTTTCACTCACTTGAAGTTGTGTCTCGCTGACGCGATCCACAGCTTCAAGTGAGTGAAAATTATTCAGATTTGACAAAATGGAAGTCAACTGTTTTCAAATATTGCTAATTGATGTCACATTTTATCTTTAACATGCTTAAAATGTGGTACTTAATGTGCAAATGAAAAATGAAAGCCCGAATATATGCGGCACCGGCGGTTAAAGGGTTAAAGGGTTAAGCACCCAAATTTACAAATGTTTGGTCCTAAAATCAAAACTGTGAATGATTTTCACTCACTTGAAGTTGTGGGTCGCGTCAGCGAGACACAACTTCAAGTGAGTGAAAAATTAATTAAGTATATTGACGAGAAAAGAGTTAATAATCAACGAAAATGACACGTCCAGACTAAACAGACTAAACAAATAGTAATAATATTGTGTGCGCACTTAATACCGAAAATGCCAGATGAGTTAGTGATATAAACATCATCGCTCGCATATCAACCGACCAGTGTTTGGGTGTCTAGGTGAGAAATATATATTACGGAATGATTCACCCTAATAATGTAAATATGAAGCCCTCCTCAGCTACATGTACTTCTGCTATTTTCTATTTGCCTGATGTTTAAGGGGGCCACCATTCAATTACCAGGGAGGGGGGCTGGGGTACTTATGAAATTAATATTTACAGACTAGAAGGATTTCTTATGAAAGTGCATTTTGTAAAACCGAGCCTTTTAGAAAGAGCTATTTTAATCGCATTGTTTACATATGGAACTCTCTACCACAAAATGTGAGAAGAGATGTAAACTTAGAATCGTTTATGGAAGACACAGATCAAATTCTGCATGTCTATTTAAATCTATTTACTATATTTAAATCTCTATCTGCTAAAACTCTTGACATAATCTTTGACAGTGCTTTAAATTATATATCTGGTATATCTCGCGCTTGCTACTATCATATACGTAACATGCGTAGAAAAAGGCGCTTTTTAGCACCATCTAAAACAATTGCAACTTCTTTGATAGGTAGCAAGCTGAACTATTGTAACTCTGTCCTGGTCAACGTCACTGAAAAGGAGATATCTAAGCTGCAGGGTGTACAGAACTGTTTGGCGCGGGTTGTAACAAAGTCTCTTCGTTTTTGTCACATAACTCCTCTTCTAAAATCTTTTCACTGGTTACTTGTTCGGTACAGGATCAAATTTAAATTGTGTTCCCTGACCTACCAGGCTCTGATCAGTGGACAACCAGTATATATTCGAAACATGCTTCAGCCATCGCGAAAGGTACGGAAACTTCGTTCCAGTGATCTAGATCAGCTGAATGTTCCACGGGTCAGAACCGCGGTAGGCATCAGGGCCTTTTTTGTTGCTGCACCTAGACTTTGGAATAAACTTTCTTTAGAAATTCGCTCTGCGAAAACATAAATTAGTTTCCGGAAGAAATTGCAAACGTATTTTTTTGGTCAGGCTTTTCCGACTTAAATCCCCGGTGGTCCGGTTGGCCCAGACGACAAACGTAAACGGTTTTTGGAACTATGAGTCGGATTACGAATATGTTTGTCCGAGGATTTAGGTGCTATAGAAGTGTATTATTATTATTACTATTATTATTATTATTATTATTAAATAAGCATTTTTAGGAAACAGCGTTAGTTTTCCATGTTTTTATGTTGTTTTTGCTCTAATTGTAGGCTACTTTTAAACTGAGTTGCGACATTTTACAACGTGCTTTTAATTATATTTACAAAACATTTTTTATATGGATGGCTACCAGAAAAAGGTATAATTGATATCTGTTTAGCTATTCTCCTAGATACTTTATATGCATTCTGTATGTTTTATTATCATATCTTTTGGTGTACCCCAGGGCTCTGTCCTTGGACCTATACATTTTACCCTATATACTGCTCCCCTCAGTCACGTCATCGCTTAGCATGATGTAGAACACCATCTCTATGCCGATGACACACAAATTTATATATCTCTATCCCTAAATCCCTAAATCCTGTGTTACTAATGTTTTCACTTGGATGACAAATTCGAAGCTAAAGCTAAATCCAAGTAAAACCGAGTTTATCATCATCGATTCTAAAAAACAGAGAAAAGTTCAAGAATCGTTTCCCTATAATATTACTTGACCATGGCACACTTCCTAAAGCGTTCGTTTAAAATTTGGGATTTATTTTTTATTGTGATTTTAACTTCCAACGACAAATCTCTCAGACTTGCAAAATATGCTTTCATCACATCCGTGACTTTCGGCGTATTAGGAAGTACCTTAGCCCTGAAGCTGCAAAATCTGTTGCATGTGCTCTAGTCACTAGTCATCTTGACTATTGCAATTCCCTTTTGAACAATCTTACTGACCGGGTCATTGAAAGATTGCAGCGGGTACAAAATTGTCTGGCACGTGTAATCTGTAAAGCTTCCCGTTTTAGCAGATCTAAACCTCTCTTAAATTTTTCTTCATTGGCTACCAGTAAAATACTGCATACGCTTTAAACTCTGTTCCATCACTTTTAAAGCCTTCCTTTTTCAGCAACCTACATATCTCTTTAATTATTTAGTACCACTTCAAAATTCAAGACTGCTTAGATCCTCCAACACAAATATGTTAACTGTTAAACGTTTTCGAAAAATTGGGGCTCAAGGGCTTTTGCAGTTGCAGCTCCCTCCACCTGGAATACACTGCCGGTTAATCTGAGAACTGCGAGTACAGTCACCTCATTTAAAAAAATGCTTTAATGGAACTCTCGATTCGGCTTTCCCCCCCTAATTCCTCGGAGATTCGGCGCCCTGTTGACGACTTACGTTTTGACTCTCGACATTGAGCTGGTTTGGATTTGGATTCTGCGCCTCTGAGCTCGCATCTCCGAGGATTTAGGGGCTATAGTTACCGAATTGAATTAAATTGAATTATATTCAATCGAATATATAATTAACATAAAGGGTTAAATTTTATATCCATGTACAAAAATGTATGAAGGCCAAGTTGTAAATGATTATTTGAAATAAATAATTATATAAGCTTATGAGCGACATCATTAATTTTAATGGCCCTTAAAAAGCATAACTAACCTAGCTTTGCTCGGCATCATTAAGTGACCCTTGAATCTGTGAAGCCTCGGTCAATAACCTCCAGATCAATACTAGGACTAGTTCGGGATCCAACTTTGTAAACAAAATGTTTTTAAGAAAATGAAATTAATATTAATCTCCACACAAACTGAAATAGATATTTTGCTTGAGACAGAGTTTGAAAAAGTACAGTTCTGCAGATTAAAAATGAAATAAACAATCTGCCCAGTTGAAAAACTTCAGCCCCCCCCCCCCCTCCCCCTTCGTAATTGAATGCAAATTATTCAGGTTTGACAAAATGGAGGTCAAGTGTTTTTTAATATTGCTGGTTAATGTCAAATCTTTAACATGTTTAATAGGTGGTACGTAATGTGCTAATAAAAAATGAAAACCCGAATATTTGCGGCACCGGCGGTTAAAGGGTTAAAGCATCGTGTGGGCTTAAAGGGTTAAAGATCATTTTATTTGGTTTAAAATCAGCTTGTCTTTCTCTCGGGGTCACCTCAGCATTCTCAGGAGCTCGCCTGGTCCAGTTTAGCCCATATCTGCACAAAAGGTGCCCTAAAACCACAATCATTCATATCATTCTTTCTCCCAGGCGACCACATATCAACCTGCAGTCGCCTGTACCAAGGATACTCGCCTGAAGTAAACGCTCGCCTGCGAGTTGAGGATTCGACCTGCTGACTCTTACAAAACGCTTAAGCACTCCGGGATATAAATATGTCAGATAGCTACCCTGACACAATGTAACAGGTTACGCGGCCTCATGGCGAGTGGCAGGTTGGACAGACAAAATGGATGATTTTCGCGGCGCATTACACGCCTCGGTGATACATTAACCCTCCCAGCCCCGGTCTCGATTATATTCTCCCTTTTTTCATTTTTCATCAGCACATTAAAGCGACACAATCGGGCTAAAATCTTTTGAAAATCAGCCCCTTTTTTTGGCTTATTGATATGACCATATGATGTAAACATGTCTATAAACTAGAAATGCAAAAGTTTTTTAATTGTTGTGTTGCGCATTTACCAGTTAAGCAAATATAAAGACGAAATTCCCGTATTATATTATCTCTCGCTTAACTGGTAAATGCGCAACACAAAAATATAAAAAAATTTGCAGTTCTTGTCTAGGGACATGTTCACATCATATGGTCATATTAAGAAGCCGAAATCAAATCACCGATTTTTTAATGATTTTAGCCTGAACATATCTAAGATAAAAAGTGACATTAATCAAGATTTCAAAATCGCTGACCTCCATTTTGTCAAATCTGGATAATTTTCACTCACTACACATGATGTCGTGGATCGCGTCAGCGAGACACAACTTTAAGTGAGGGGAAATTAAAATCAAATAATTTGGCGATTGAAGTGGTATCCCTTTCACTGCTAATTGCGACCGTAATCGTCTTTAATATGTTTTATTATAAGAATAAATCACTGTTATTCGAAACGAAATGAGCATTTAAACATCAAGATTTGCAAAGGTAAGTCTCAAATGGAACAAATATGAGTCATTTACACCCACTTGAAGTTGTGGATCGCGGTAGCGAAACACAACTTCAAGTGGGTGAAAATTAAAATTAGATACCGTAGCGGACAGAAGGTCACCTGACAATCATGTCTGACTCGTTCGTTTATTTTCCCGTCATCCCACTTGATATCCTATGTCTGACAAACGCTGGCCAGGGATGGGACTAAGAAACGACCGGGGACAGAATTAGATTTCTATTTCCACTACACCTGTTTGCGTTATCCTTCAGATAAATAGGTTGACCCAGTTCCTATTAGTGAGATCTAAGCCAACAATGTATGCTAAATTTATGAACAAATTACACTGAGGAATCTCGCCTTTTTAGAAAAAAATGACAGTCAAACTGATTTTTCTATCCCATTTAAAGTTGGATTAATAAATTATTAAATTATTAAATTAATAAATAAAAAAATAAAAAAATGTTAAATTGATAAAAATTAATAAAGTAATAAAGTGAAAAAAAATTAAATAATTACATTAACAAATTGATCAATTATTAAATAAAATGAATAAATGAACAAATACATAAATGAATAAATAAATAAATGAATAAAGAACTAAATGAATAAATAAATAAATAAATAAATGAATAAATGAATAAAGGAATAAATAAATAAATGAATAAATGAATTATTGAGTAAATAAATAAATGAATAAATGAATAAATGAGTGAATGTGTGAATGAGTAAATGAATAAATTAATAAATTAATAAATAAATAAATTAATAAATTAATAAAATAATAAATTAACAAATTAATAAATTAATAAATTAATAAAGTGAAAAAAAATATTTAATTAATAAATTACCAAATTGATAAATTATTAAATCAAATGAATAAATGAATAAATACATAAACATGATAAATGAATAAATAAATAAATGAATACGGAACTAAATGAATAAGTGAAGAAACAAATAAATGAATAAATGAATAAATGAATAAATGAATAAATGAATAAATGAATAAATAAATAAATAAATAAATAAATAAATAAATAAATAATAAATAAATGAATAAATGAGTGAATGAGTAAATTAATAAATAAGTAAATGAATAAATGAATAAATAAATAAATGAATAAATGAATAAATAAATTATTAAGTAAATGAATAAATGAATAAATGAATAAAAAATTAAATGAATAAATGAATAAATAAATACAATAGATCTGGTAATTTTTGCGTGTTTCAATTTTCTCAAATTTTTGATTTTGGGACTTTTCACGAAGTTTAGAATGAGCGAATTTTTTTTTTTTTGTTTAGTAGCAAGTAACAAGTAACAACAAGTAACAACAACAAGTAACAAGTATTTATTGCTGATGGATCCTGTGTGAGGAACATGACAGATAGCGCTATTATAATAATAACATTCGCGCGATTTTCGCGAATATTACCAGATCTACAGTAAATGAATAAATGAATAAATGAATAAATGAATAAATGAATAAATGAATAAATGAATAAATGAATGAACGAGTGAGTGAGTGAGAGAGTGAGAGAGTGAGAGAGTGAGTGAGTGAGTGAGTGAGTGAGTGAGTGAGTGAGTGAGTGAGTGAGTGAGTGAGTGAGTGAGTGAGTGAGTGAGTGAGTGAGTGAGTGAGTGAGTGAGTGAGTGAGTGAGTGAGTGAGTGAGTGAGTGAGTGAGTGAGTGACTGAATGAATGAATGAATGAATGAATGAATGAATGAATGAATGAATGAATAAACGAACGAATGAATGAATGAATAAACGAACAAATAAATGAACGAATGAGCGAACGAAATGAATGAAAGGATGAATGAATGGATGAATGAATGAATGAATGAATGAATGAATGAATGAATGAATAAATGAATGAATTAATGAATGATTGATTGAATGAATGAATGAATGAATGAATGAATGAATGAATGAATGAATTAATAAATAAATGATTAGATAAACGAACGAATAAATGAACGGACGAACAAACGAACGAGCAAGCGAACGAATGAGCGAACGAAATAAATGCATGAATGAATGAATGCATGAATGCATGAATGCATGAATGCATAAATGCATGAATGCATGAATGCATGAATGCACGAATGCACGAATGCACGAATGCATGAATGCACGAATGCCCGAATAAACGAATAAACGAATAAGCGAATGAACAAATGAACGAATGAACGAATGAACGAATGAACGAATGAACGAATAAACGAATGAACGAATGAACGAATGAACGAATAAATGAATGAATAAATGAATGAATGAATGAATGAATGAATGAATGAATGAATGAATGAATGAATGAATGAATGAATGATTGAATGAATAAATGAATGAATGAATGAATGAATGAATGAATGAATGAATGAATGAATGAATGAATGAATGAATGAATGAATGAATGAATGAATAAAACGGGTTTTAGTCCACTTTTGTGCATATGTGTGTTATACTGGATAGGTAATTAAATCAAAATGGCACAATACAAGACCAGAGCTTTGACTTGGAAATAATGTTATGATAAAATCACGTGAATCATTTCATTTCATATCTTTCATTTAGATATGGGTTTAAGCTACATGTTCTTTACAGTGCGGAGTACCGTTGGCAGCAATGCTTCTCCAGGTATCTTGGCAGTTTGGAGCATTGTATATGCACAAGTATGATAACCTGCACCCATACTACATCTGGAGGGGAACTGGATGAGCCACTACAGAAAAGCAACATCAGTGATGTTGGTTGAACCAAGGACTTGGTTGAACTCAAGAAACCATTCCAAGATTGTTCGATTCTTACCGAGACATTAGTAGTTTGGTTAATAAGGAACGAGATAAAATGTCCAAGAAAGCAAGAATCTAGAAACAAATATTAAAACAGAAGAATGTTTTGTGGTAAGGAAACGTTAAATATAATATTTTGTGTAAAAATTTTGCCAATTAAGTTATGCTCACCCACGCACTTTAATTCAAGAGCAAGAAACTAGATTACTACCACTCCCATACAAATACAAGCAATGAATAAGGTTGCTGCTTATAGACTTATGCAAAGCATTTGATCTAGTAGATCACGATCCCTAAATTAAACAACTTAAAAGTGTAACCCTGCCTCGCTTAAATCTTAATAATATAGAACATTTGGTAGAAATAACTCTTACAACGCCAGACCAATTAACATTAAATCTGGAGTACCTTAATTAGGATCAATACTTGGATCACTTTCATTTCTTAAATTCATTAATGATAAAACTCTAGAAGAACACTTGAGCGACATCAATCAGATGATGTATAGATTATTATTATTATTATTATTATTATTATTATTATTATTATTATTATTATTATTATTATTATTATTATTATTATTATTATTATTATTATTATTATTATTATTATTATTATTATTATTATTATAATTATTATTATTATTATTATTATTATTATTATTATTATTATTATTATTATTATTATTATTAGTATAATTATTACTATTATTACTATTATTATTATTATTATTATTATTATTATTATTATTATTATTATTATTATTATTATTATTATTATTATTATTATTATTATTATTATTATTATTATTATTATTATTATTATTATTATTATTATTATTATTATTATTATTATTATTATCACCATGTAAATCCAAACAGCAGGAATTGCTTACTAAGAAAGTTCGTAGTTAATACTGTATTCCTTCAGTCTATAATGTATATTTAAGGTTTGTTGTTTTGTGTCTGCACGTCCACCCAGCCTCATCCATAATGTTGTTGTTGTATCTGGGGTCCTAATACTATCAGAGTACACCTGTCATCCGGGCAATTTTGCCAGGGTCGGTGATGTCATAACATCCGGGACTTCCAGCGTCATATCGAGAGCGAGATCAAAGGTTCGCGTCTTAAAAAAACTTAATCGTGTGGGTTTAAAATGAGTTACGAACCCCAAATGAGCGATTACGCTTTAAACTTAGTTAAGAAACTTTTTATTTATTTATGTCCCATGTGACATATTTTGAGACTATGATATTAACCCTTTCAGGACCGACTTCAGACGTCATAATCTGACGTCAACAGACGTCAGAATCGTCTAAAGTCGGTCGCCACTGAAAGAGTAAAATATTTATAATGGCCGTAGACCCATAACATAGATATTTAAATGAAGCGGAAAGATTTAAATTAGACATTTATGATGATTTTAAATTTAAAAATACCTTTGGTCACCGAGGTCTAGATACAAATATTTCAGCGCTTTAAGGCTTAAAGGGGATGGCATCTCATCTATTAACGTGTTTGCAGGGTCGTCACTTTTTATTGTATTGTGGCATTCTGTTTTCGAATGCCGCAGCTTGTGGCTCGTCCCCCGCTCTGGTATTCAATTTTGAATGAAAATAATGTTTCTTCCTCGCTGGGGAGCCTCCGCGACCTAGAGATAACTTGCTCGGCCTCAGGCAGACATATCTCGAATTTCGAATCCTACGCCTGGGAGGCATTGTCATCTCACCATCCAGGCGCATTTTTTCTTCGTGGTGCTTATATACTGGTCCCGCATCTGAGCTATTTTGCTCACTTAATCTACTTTCAGCTCACAGCCATCATATCTTGGAAGACTTGGCATAAAACTTTACGTGTTTCTTTATTCGTCAACAATTAACAGGGTTTGAAGTTTGAACCCGATACCGAGAATACTACATACATAATACAAATGTTAATTATCTGTGGACCACGAAATTCGCGGGAATAGAGTTCACGAAATTCGTGGTAATCAGATTAAAAATGGCGTGTGTTACGATTCATGTGTTTATTCAATTTTCCCGTTGAACAAGCGACCAAATATCTAAATTTGCGCAACGTTTTGCTCGTGAAAATAACCACATGGGATAGATGGAACACCTGGTGCATCCTTGGAGAACAGGTGCACGAGGACTAGGGATGTCGATGAGAGAATAACATGGTTGAACTGACGAATATAATCTACAGGTGATTATAGGTAGGTCAGGTTGCAGCAACCCGAGGTCATATTTAATACAAACGTTCACTTTTGCACTTGTAGCCATCTTCAAACTGACAGCCGCATCGCGGATTGTTGAAATAGTTAGCCCCTGAATGAAGTGGAGGCACATATGAATGCATTGCCGAAAATATTCGACGACTTGGTTATGCAACGGTGTATCTGCCAGCCATTTACAAGGGTTCGTCAATTGTGCTTAAATTGGAATTGACTCGCAGATCGTGAGGTAACTGTCCAGAAGAGAATGTTAAATTTCCAGATCATGTGAAACTTTAATGGAATCAAGAATGTCACTTTCATTTTACGTTATCGTGAAAAGCAGACCCCACATCGAGTTGAATAGTCAGGGAAATTCGCAAACAGTCAAGTACGAAGGTTTTGGAATTCCAAATTTGTGACAACCATGTTAGTGATATAACAGACTGATCAAGGAACTTGGTGCTAGCAAAATATTTAAATTGCGTAAAAAACATACAAACTCAAGAAAGACACAGAACACAGCAGCTGGATATAATAATATGTAATAATTCACAAAGCTGAACAGAAGTGAGGCGACACCTGTAATACCCCAGTCACACGGAGCTTAAAGGGACAGTCCCAGGCTAAATTCATTAAAAAATCAGTGATTTTATTTTGGCTTTTTTAAATTTTTGTGCTGTGCATTTATCAGTTAGGCTAGATAAAGAGACGAAATTCACGTATTTCATAGTTTTGACATGGTTGTCCAAAATAAGAAATCAGGAATTCTGTCTCTATATCTAGCCTAACTTGTAAATGCGCAGCACAAAAATAAAAAATAAAAATTGCAGTTCTAGTCTATGGACATGTTTACATCATATGGTCATATTTAGAAGCCAAAATAAATTCACCGATTTTTTACTGATTTAGCCTGGGACAGTCCCTTTAAGTCGAGCTCACGATGAGTTTATTCTGCTTTAGAAGCAATATACTTGCATTTATTCAAAGTAGAGTGACGATACAATTGACCCTTACAGCGCTGACATATTTTTATACAAACCATAGAGACCAAAGGGTAATATTTAATTTATTTTAGTTAGCTATTTTCCTTCACTTGAATACCTATAAATTTGTAATTCTTTCAGTGTGGGGATCGACTTTAGATGTCAGAATTTCACGTCAAAATCAATTCCCGCGGTTAAAAATGCCTTCGGTGCATAAGTAAATTGTGCTTGCATCTTGAATATGAAAGGGTGCATCTACCACTTTACAAGTCCTCTATGCACCCCTTAATGTCCAAGAGAACAACATGTAGTAAGCATCTTGAATGTCGTACCACATCTCCCCTTATTGAATGAATCGCAATCATTCTCACACCTGATGGTAATACCAGGTGTGACTGACAGCGGCCCGTATTACCCTACAAAATACGATATATCGTAGGCTTCGGATTGGTCGAGATGGCCATCTCGACCAATCCGAAGCCTACGATATATCGTAACCTGTACGAGAATACGGAACCAAAACCTTTGCATCGGATCCCGAATATCAGACAGTGTTCAAACAACCGCCATGGACATTTTTATTCTCTCTTCATGGACATTCTGCATAACAGACATAACAGGCTTCTGGGACAGAACCAAACTGGCCCAATGCTGGTTAGCCGGTAGGCCAGCGGCGACGACGTTGGGCCATCGGTGAACCTGCATTGTGTAGCCAACCATAGTTTTGTCTTTGTATCAATCGGACTTTGCCACTTTACACATGGCTTTGTTTTGCCTCCCTCGACCATTACCCCCCAATTATGCCCCGTTCCCCGCCCGGGCCTGTTTTGGTTGTTGTCTCTCGCCACACCAGGTCCATTTGCCACTTGTTTTTCCCGCATAACACAGTATGAGTCAACAACAGAGTAAGAGGTTCTGAATTGGCATTTTGCACCATTGTGGCCTGACCGAGCCGAATTGCAAAGCCAAAAGGCTGTATGTGCTTACTTGAAAAGTGAGCAGTCACTGGCTTTTAACTCACTTAGTGAACACGAGGTTTTAATTTTGAAAATCGAACCCACGTGGAACACAACGGGTCGCGGAAGTGTGGCCGACGGGAGTTTTACAGACAGAGCATTGCAGCCGGAAATACCCTCTCTGGCAGCGTCTTCTGCCATAATGCGAGCACTGCGGTGGTCTATGGAAGAGAATATTATCTGAATAAGAGAAATACTTTTTTTCTACAAAGGAAACAAAAGAAACTGCTTGCTGCTCTTTGCCATTGCATGACATTATTTCATTGATCACTAATAAAAAGAAGCGTTGTGAATGATGATATAGAAAATAAGTGTACAGTAATATACAGTAATATATTTTACGGTTGAAAATAATATGGTTGTCATTATTATTTCATGAATCCATACCAGTGGAATACGACACTTTTTGCAAGCTTGATACATGCATTCATTCATTATTCATTCATTCATTCATTCATTCATTCATTCATTCATTCATTCATTCATTCATTCATTCATTCATTTATTCATTCATTCATTCATTCGCTGATTTTATTATTTTTTTATTCATGCATTCATTTATTCATTTATTTATGCATTCATTCATTCATTTATTCATTCATTCATTCATTCATTCATTCATTCATTCATTCATTTATTCATTTATTCATTCATTCATTTATTCATTCATTTATTCATTCGTTTATTTATTTATTCATGTATTCGTTCATTCATTCATTCATTCATTCATTCATTCATTCATTCATTCATTCATTCATTCATTCATTCATTCATTCATTTATTCATTCATTCATTCATTCATTCATTCATTCATTCATTCATTTATTCATTTATTCATTCATTCATTCATTCATTCATTCATTCTTTCATTCATTCATTCATTCATTCATTCATTCATTCATTCATTCATTCATTCATTCTTTCGTTCATTCTTTCATTCATTCATTTATTTATTCATTTATTCATTCGTTAATTTTTCATTCATTTATTCATGTATTCATTCATGCACCCGATGCGTCATTCAAAATAATTATTCACTTAATTATTCATGTAATATTTATTTATTCATTCATTTATTCATTCATTCATTCATTCATTCATTCATTCATTCATTCAATAATTCATTCATTTGTTTGACGTGTTGAAGATAAAGTTTTATTGAATATTACGTCTTGAAATACATGAACCGATTTCATAAAGATGTTTCTAAATCAGACCATTCCATCTCCTACGAGCTAAAGAGTCATTTCTGCCACTGAGTGCATAGAATGAGTCTTTAGCTTCTATGAGAAGATTCAGCGCATCCCGTGAGGATCATATTAAGCTTATTGTGTCTCATCCGTAATCCTCAGCGACGTATGTTTTCCAATTAGCGTTAAGACAACCCAACCATCCCATCCGTCACGAGCAGTAAAGCTTTCTTCAAATCCAATTACCCTTACGACAGCCCGCCTGTCAGATTCGATCACAGCTAACAAGGGACGGCGGGCCAACGCCAGCTCAACACCGACTGCGACACCGCTGGACCACCTTGAGGTCATATCCGGTTGTTTTGACCGCAATCGCTAGATGGATCTCCTGCCTCTATCATCTATTGTGCGTCAGGAATACCGTAAGCGTGGTGTTCATCTGTCATCACGACTGTTTCATTTTTCATTTTTTTGCAAATTTCGCCTTCACTCCACAGCAGAAAAACAAAGACGCAACAACATTAATTCTTTCGCACAAAAGCAGCATTTGCTTTCCGTGTAGGGAAAACCAAAAAAAACAGCAACTGCTTACTTTAAAAGTAAACACATGTTTATTTGTGTGCCTGCAGACTAGATTATCATCATCAATCACAATATATAATGTTAACCCTCTCTACACTAAACACGACTAGAGTCGTTTGTGATCCATCTTATGAGCCTTTATTGTTATGTGGATTAAAAAGAGTGTTTAAACACCAAGATTTTCAAATGTTTGGTCTCAAATAAACACATATGGGTAATTTTCACTCACTTGGAGTTGTGGGTCGCGGTAGCGAGACACAACTTCAAGTGGGTGAAAAATTTAATTATTTAATTTAGCGCTTTAGGGTCAAGTATAACAGTTGTGTAGTATTATCGGCCTACCCCTGAAAACGAGCTTAGGGTTTTAGAGAATAAGCTATATTTTAGTTTTACTGTATGGCTATCCAGGGCTATAATAAGACACGATTGTCAAAGCGCGCTTGTCAAAACAGGTTTCCTGCAACCAGACTCTAAATGAGAGATAGCGAGGTGAGCAAACACAAGGTGTTCAACAAATGTTGGTTTAATGTTGGCCCACAGTCTACGATGCGGGGCCGACATTAAACCAGCATTAGGAAGAAGATAGATGAGGGAGAATTCCAGGTTTCCACGATCAGAGCCTTGATCCGGGGCACCTGTTTGTGGTCACGTGATCTGCCGCTTCCGTTTTGCGCAGTGACTGATCACGCAGAGAGTCACCTGGTGGCAGTTTTTTACGCAAAACATCCAGAAAATAATCGATTGTCTGTTCGACTATTACCAGATTATAAACACACACCTGAAAATGTCATTTCTACGAATAATAGAAAATTCGAAGATTAATTGTGATTCGAAACATTTTAGATGAGAGATTTTGACACCTTCAATATTATTTAAATCCAACAGTTTAACCCTTTACCCGCTAAATTATCTTACTTATTTTTTGACAAAACATTATTGGGTCTCGCTACCGCGACCCATAACTTCAAGTGGGTGACATTACTCCGCAGCAAACACAAAATATTTGTATAACATTTGTACAATGTTGGACCAACGTCAGAGATGTTTTGCCGACGTTGTAGAAATGTTATACAAATGTTTTGTGTTTGCTGGGTCATATTTGCAAATATTGGTGATAAACAAAACATCATTTTCGCAATAACTGTGATTTTACCAGCTGGTAAAAAGACTAATAACACCTACCAGATGTTGTTATAATATTGGGCTAGCGTCGTAGACGGTAGACCAATATTAAAGCAACACTGGGTCAATTAATCGTGTTTGTTGGGAGGCTTGGCGTCTACAAGGCTTGGCGTGGGATTTTTGGACCCAGCACGCAAGAGGTTCATTATAGAAATATGAACCCTCCTCAATCATTTTCAACAGGTGTCATAGTTTTTTCTACGCCTTTCACCGTCCAGCGCCGCTTATATGTGACATCTGGCATACTCTGAAAAAATAACATTATTCAATATAAATGTCACTACAAACCAGATTTGTTTTACTTATGTTTTTATATGACTTTGTATAGTCTTGGTTAAAGCAGCCCCTTGGGATGACATCAATTTGCGTTTTAAATTCCGCATTGAAGTAGTGTATCCCACGGATCATGTTTTTATTTTTTTCAGAATTTTCATATTTTTACAAATATTTTTAATCAACATTTCTATGAAACCAGAAGTAGCCCAAACAAACTATTTGTATACCTGAAGGACGATTGAATGTTTTCACAGCATTGGGCCACATGCTGATGGCATCGGCCCAGCGTTGGGTAGACAATCAGTGCTGCAGGTGTGTCCTCCCGTGTCCTGACTATGAGACACCAATTAGCGGCGAATGATCTGATCTTACCGTCTGATACGTGGGAATATGTGATGCAAAGTGCTGTATATCGCTGACTTGTTTTGTTTACATGGCAATATACGATCTGGAAATACAACTATTTCACTCTTTTTCGGTTGTTTTCTTGACTTTTTCGTATTTTTAGCTAAGATCAGTAGGCTATATAGCTTCATATAAATTAAATTTTTAAAATTGACAACATTGAAAATGTCTCATCCTAAGGGGTCCCTTTAAGTACTATATATTGCATAAGTATTGTGAATGTATATGTATATGAAATCTGAGAATTTCAGTATCACTCAAAGCTCACAATAGCCTGCGGATCGCGGTTGGGTACCGCGACCCACAACTTCGAGTGGGTAAAAACTACTTGTATTTGTTGAATTTAAGGCCAAGCATTTGCAAATTTTGAGGTTTAAACACCCATTTCATTCCCAATAACTGTGCTTTAACGTGTGCTAATAAAAGGTTACCCTTATCCTGCTAAATTAAATAATTTAAATTTTAACCCACTTGAAGTTGTGTCTCGCTACCGCGATCCACAACTTCAAGTAGGTGAAAATTACTGATATTTGTTTAATTTGACGCCAAACATTTGTAAATATTGATGTTTAAACACATATTTCATTACCAATACCAGTGATTTAATCGTCCAATGAAACGAATTTAAAACGACTATAGTCGTGATCAGCAGGCAAAAGGTTTAAAGCGATCTTAATCGTCATCAGCCGTGACAATTATCTTACTCATCTCACACAATACCAACTCACAGCTCACAACTGCATATCAAAATTTAGAATGCAACTTGATGCTAGAATAGTTTATTCTATCCAACCAACCTCTGTATAAAGTTCTTGGTCGAACATATGATATGTATGGCCCATCAATTCACAAAAAAGTAACTCGGACACGGATGTGTACTAAGTATTGTACATACAAAAACCAATCGTACCGCATACAATACACGCTTGCAACACATGTACGCTAAATATGACGGCGTCTGACACCCAGCTCGATTTAAAAATCAAAAGGTATCGATTTGCGTGGAACGGAATATTGCATGTGGTTTAACTGGTGGTCCAGAGAGGTATTTGAACAGTATTTGCAATGCAAGTCAAGCCACGTAGAGAATCACCCACAATGATCATAATCCGACTGTAAACCAACTGCCACAGGGTGGATCCAGAGGGCTTTGAAAAATATATCTATTGAATGGCTTAGCAACAGCAATTGTGGCCTCATTAGAATCAGGTGATAATTCAATCATTTCTGCCGCATACATAGATAGAGCAATAAATGTATTATTGACACAATTAGGAGTCATTACTGACTTACTTGTCATAAAGATATATAAGTATCTACAGAATCCCATAGAAATATATTAAGCAATACTGCTTATGATCTATCTTGAGATAAAAAAAAGATTAAAAAAATAATAAATGAAACATATAATGTGTAAAACAACAATATGCTTTGCATCTGCAGAGACAAACAAGGAATGGAACACATCTCAGAATGTCACCCTATTCTACATAGATTATATACAGTCCCTTAGATATCAAAGGTTGTATCTGACACTTTAACAAGCTGCACCCTTTCCGACCCAAGTGAATGTATATACAATAAAGGGACATTAAAATCCGGAATAAGACTAAACAGGGAATAATTTGGTCCAGGAAAATTGTGCAGCAGTTTAGCAGCCACACCTGTGCCAAGGTAATATCCCTCATGCCAAGGGGTGGTGGATCCCGAACGAGCACGTTGTACTCCAGGGGTGTCCTGTTGTAGTAAGAGAACAGGTGTGTGAGATTCTAGGGTTTACAGCGCGGGCATCGACTTTAGTCGTCAGAATCTGACGTCTGTAGATGTCAGATTCTGACGAATAAAGCTGATCCCAACACTGTAAGAGTAAAAGTATTTATAATCGTCGTAGACACATAACATAGGTATTCAAAAGAAGCGGAAAAAGCTAACTAAAACATTTATTATGATTTCAAATTGAAAAAATCCCTTTGTTCCTCATCGTTTATAGAAAAATAATTCAGCGCTTCAAGGGTTCGGACAGAACTATCCATTGCCTGTCCGTCAACATCCAGGAATAACAGACAACCGAGATTTCACATGGCGAGCCGTGTTTTTACACATCGTTCCAATTTGACATCCGTTGATAATACCCGACCGGGATCATGTCGCCCCAGCGTTGGCTTAATGTTGGGTCAACGTCGCAGACGTTGGCCCAACATTAAGCCAACGCGGGGTATGATCCAGAGACGTGCATGGATCTCCGGGATCCATGACTGCTCATTGAGGGAGTGCTCCGCGAACAAAGAATTTGGTCGGTACCCGTGGCCCATACTTACAACCACCCACAGCGCCGGGTGAAGCTAAAAGGCCGTAACTCACAACATCACTAGTAAACAGCTACTACCTTTAGCAAATGATAAAGAATTATTTGCCACAGCTCTCTTTTAAGGGTACTACGGTAGTACCCTTACAAGTGAGCTGAAAAGGCAACAGGTAGTACTACTACCTGTTGCCTTTTCAGTTCAATACACTACTATCATCAGATCATACATACGGTATATTACTGTCCTTATTTGAGTTAAACACGTGCGATCAGGATCGTAATCCGGATCATGGATCCGGATCGTAATCCGGAACAGACAGACAGACAGACAGACAGACAGACAGACAGACAGACAGACAGACAGACAGACAGACAGACAGACAGACAGACAGACAGACAGACAGACAGACAGACAGACAGACAGACAGACAGACAGACAGACAGACAGACAGACAGAAAGACAGAAAGACAGACAGACAGACAGACAGACAGACAGACAGACAGACAGACAGACAGACAGACAGACAGACAGACAGACAGACAGACAGACAGACAGACAGACAGACAGACAGACAGACAGACAGACAGACAGACAGACAGACAGACAGACAGACAGACAGACAGACAGACAGACAGACAGACAGACAGACAGACAGACAGACAGACAGACAGACAGACAGACAGACAGACAGACAGACAGACAGACAGACAGACAGACAGACAGACAGACAGACAGACAGACAGACAGACAGACAGACAGACAGACAGACAGACAGACAGACAGACAGACAGACAGACAGACAGACAGACAGACAGACAGACAGACAGACAGACAGACAGACAGACAGACAGACAGACAGACAGACAGACAGACAGACAGACAGACAGACAGACAGACAGACAGACAGACAGACAGACAGACAGACAGACAGACAGACAGACAGACAGACAGACAGACAGACAGACAGACAGACAGACAGACAGACAGACAGACAGACAGACAGACAGACAGACAGACAGAAAGACAGAAAGACAGACAGACAGACAGACAGACAGACAGACAGACAGACAGACAGACAGACAGACAGACCAACACGATCAAAAACATTACCTCATTTAGCGGAGGTAATGACATTGACGTGAATAACTTGGGATTTTTAAAAAGGATTTGAGTTTTGAATTCTGCCTTTGGAGGGCAATCCCATCTGATTCACCTCATCATCCTCAGGAGGTTCTCCCGGCCTATAGTGTAGCCTGTCGTTTACACTAGAGCCCCGTTATATCATTCATTCATAAACAAATTATATTCATTTTTCATTCTCAATTCATGATTGCCAGATTTTGTAAGAGAAAAATAAAATTCAATTAAGCATAGCAGTTCTTAATATCAAATAAGAAAGGTAAGCTAGGATTAATAAACATATAGGCGATTCTCAGAACTTTAGTGATGATTCGTGATAATTCTCTAATGAAAAAATCAACAAAGTGAAATTCGATGACGGTTGTTTTCTCTTTTACGTGCTCTACGGGCATACAGGATAATAGAGTATACGTGTAAAATAGGGTAGCATAAACACGTTTGCTAATTTGCTTACAATAAAGCAATATATCACATAAACAGTCTAAACAGGGCGGAAATATCCTAACAATCCCATAAAAACTTCATGCCAAGAAACGACAAGATCTTACAACAGCAAAGGCAAATAGAAGTATCGGATTACTTTTCAAGTCGGCAGTTACTGCTGCCGTGTGCAAGGGCAAACAGTGGTAACTGCTCACTTGAAAAGTAGATAGTTACTGCTGTTTGCCTTCGTGAAGGCAAACAGCAGTAACTGTCTACTTTTCTAATGAGGGGATACCGCTGTTTGTCTGGGCTGTACGCGCCGCGTGTCTCGCCTCGGAATGATAAGCCCAAGGTCGCCGGTACAGGGCCGGTACAGGGCCGGTACAGGGCCGAGAATTGAGGTAACAAATCGGGCGGGTGTGATATCCAGGCGGACAGGATGGTGGGCGACTGTGCGGGGAATCTGGATCAGTCTGACAGGAAGTCCCTGCGACCCTCTGAGTCCCACAGCCTACCAGGAGGTCCTTGCGACCCCCCCTCCCCTCAGTCCCGGAGTCAACGTGGATGCATCAGTCCCTACGACCCCCTCAGTCCCACAGTCTGCCAGGGAGTCCTTGCGACCCTCTCAGTTCCAGAGTCAACGTGGATGCATCAGTCCCTACGACCCTCTCAGTCCCACAGTCTGTCAGAATGTCTCTACGACCCTACAGTCTTTTAGAAAGTCTCTGCGACCCTCTCAGTCTCACAGTCTGCCATGAAGTCACTGCGACCCTCTCAGTCCCACAGTCTACCAGGAAGTACTTACGAGCCTATCAGTCCCAGAGTCAACGTGGATGCATCATTCCCTCCGACCCTCTCAGTCCCACAGTCTGTCAGGGAGTCCCGGCGACCCATTCAGCCCTACAGTCACAACGAATAATTTGTTTTTGAAAAATTGCTATAGTAGTTTAACCTTTACACCGCTAAGCACGCCTATAGTCATTTTGAACCCGTTTTATTACCTGCTTAAGTCACTGTTATTAAAAGCGACACGTGTGTTTAAACATCGAGATTGGCAAATGTTTGTTCTTAAATTATACATATATCAGTAATTTTTACCAACCTGAAGTTGTGGGTCGCGGTAGCGAGACACAACTTCAAGTTGGTAAAAATTAAAATTATTTAATTCAGCGCTTCAAGGGTTAACTGACATTCCTGACAAATTATTCCTTGCAGCCGTGGCCGGCACCACCATATAATAAAGAAGTCCATGCGACCCTCTCAGTCCCACAGTCAACGTGGTCTTCGTGTATTGGTAGCGCAGAATGTTTTCGTGCATATCCGTAAAGATATATAATACTTTGCGGAGCGTCCGTGGCTGAGAGAGCGCACTCGGCTTCAAACCGCAATGACTTCAATTTGGGGCAGTGTAATTTGATTCAGCATCTGTATGAGATTATCTGCATGGCCCAGTTTAATCTATGTGCTCAAACTTGACACAACTACGCATTCATTCATTCATGCATTCCTTAATTCATTCATTCATTCATTCATTCATTCATTCATTCATTCATTCATTCATTCATTCATTCATTCATTCAATCATTCATTCATTCATTCATTCATTCATTTATTTATTCATTCATTCATTCATTCATTCAATCTTTTATTCATTCATTTATTCATTTATTCATTGATTCGTTAATTTATTTATTTATTCATTTATTCATTTATTCATTTATTCATTAATTTATTAATTTATTAATTTATTAATTTATTAATTTATTAATTTATTAATTCATTCATTTATTCATTTATTCATTTATTCGTTTATTCATTTATTCATTTATTCATTTATTTATTTATTCATTTATTCATTTATTTATTTATTCATTTATTCATTTATTCATTTATTCATTTATTCATTTATTCATTTATTCATTTATTCATTCATTCATAATACACGGGACAACGCGCCATAGATATAATTTAAAACTATACAGTCGGTAATTTGAGCAAGTTTCCAATGTTTAACCATATACATTTGTATGTGAAAACCGGTTTATAGAGAACGATTTCTATCGCGGGAGCTATAAAATTTGAGAGGCGATACCTAAATATTTTTCACTCGGTAGCTCATTAAACCCACGTGATTGTTTTTAATTTTGAAATGACCAACTGAAAACTTGGGGTATTGCATCCTAAATTTTACATCATTATGCTAAGGATAAAACGTGACATCAATCAACAAGATTTCAAAATTGATGACCCCCTTCTTTCAAATCGAAATAATTGGAAATCACTTTAGGGTAGTCATTCTGGCCCTGAATTCACAGAAATCTGGACAAATTGCTAGCAAAAATCCTTTTTTAATTTGGCTGCCCCAGCGTGTAGAGTGTTAATATGTAGGTGTCACTGCCTCAGATAGTGAGGTCGGCGTTTTTAATCTGCCCCGAGCCGAACACGACCGGCAGCCAGCGCCACCTGCTGGTAATGCTGACAGGCTCCAGTAGGGGGAGCAATTGGCAACGCTAAAAAATGGCCGTTAAATCCCTGGACGACGCCGATGATCCGTAAGCCATCGGGTGTCCCGGCTGCTGTTCGAATCCGATTTTGTGCCTTTGTGGCGACCCTTTCATCGCAGATCCAGATTTGGTTATTGGGAGCTTGTTAACAAGGTTTTAGTCGTGTTATGACAATCCAATTAATGGTCACACCAAATATAAACAGTATGTTGACCCATTGCTGGTTTAATGTTGGGCCAACGTCGTAGACGGTGGACCAACATTAAAACAACATCTCGTGTTTACTTGGCTGCTAACATTCTGATCACTATACACTTCTGAGCAGATAAATCTAGGCCGATACGTATAGAGATAAATTGCTCCAACACAGGTAAGTTTTGTGAATGTGGTATAAGCTTAGAAGGTGAAATGATATAATATCTTGCATTCAAGTCCCGTGGAAATATACATTACATAGAGATTCTTATACAGTGGATAAAACGGCCTGTTAAGTTTGAGCTTGCGGGTTCGTCCCCCGCTCTCACATTAAGGTTTCAAACAAGCAGATGTTTCTTCCCCGCTCATTCGTAAGGATTTAGTGGGGGCTTATTGTGGGGAGCCTCCGTGACCATAAGGTAGCGTGCTCATCCTGAGACCGCCTGGACTCGAATTTGTCTTCAGGTATCTGGAGGGCATTGTCATCTGATTCATCTCATCATCCTCAGTAGGTTCTTTGACGTTGGTTTAACATTGTAATAAAGTTTTACAAATGTTTTGTGTTTGCAGGGATGTGCTCAAATGTGACCTTAAACAGATGTTTGTCTCAAATAAAACAAATACGAGTAATTTGCACCTACTTGAAGTTGTCGGCTTAACCAAAGAGTCTAGAACTGTTCTAGACTCTTTGGTTAAACCTCACCAACTTGTCAAAAAAATTATTCTGCGCAAAAATTTGTTATCGCTGGACCCTTTGCTTGCACCACATTGTCACAAACAAAACATCCGCGGGCCGGATCGACCATGGATCCATCCCAGCGTACACAAGATGATGAGCTAATGTTGGTGTAATGCTAGACCAGCGTCGCAGACAGTGGACCAGTATTACACCAACATTGGGTAAACGTTCTGTGATTGACGAAGTATGGCTTTGTAGGCACATACCACAGTTAATGTTCTGATATATTTCTTTGTAAAGTTGTAACTGCGTATTTGTTTACTGTACATTGATTCATTTCATCTGGCCGCGCTCCGTCAGCTATCTGCCTGCCTAAGTTATTATATGTTTTAAAAACAGGGTTTTTTTTTAGATTGCATCGACGAAAAACAGCGATGTACATTGTAATAAATGATTGGGTGATGCAATAACAATTGTCTATTGCCTACTTATCAAGTAAGCTGCCTTTTGGCTTTGCAGAGCAGTAGTTATTTAGTCTAGGTCTACCCGGCATCTGCAGCTGATTTTACATTATGTTGCTGATACCAAGAATATTTGCTGATACCCATGGTAAGCCATCAACCCTTCGACCGCCAAATTTTTCAATTAAAATTTCCATCCACTTGAAGTTGTGTCTCGCTGACGCGATCCACAACTTGAAGTGAGTGAAAATTATTCGGATTTGACAAAATTGGGGGGAACGATTTTCAAATCTTGATGATCTTTCTGATCTTTAGCAAGTTTAACGAGCTGGTATTTTATGTGCTAAGCAAAAATGAAAAAAACATGAATATAATTGGAACCGGCGGTTAATAGGTCGAGTCTAAATGCAGTATCTGCTCACTTTTCATGTAAGCAGTTACAGCCTTCGGGCTTTGGACGGCAGAGCTCAGCACGACTTGACCGCTGGTCAAGTAACTGGAGGGGATGCGAACAAGTGGCGACGCCTGAAACAAGATCGACGGCGTGACCTATGACCCAGAAACTACTGCCACAGGTGTATGACCTGACCCACATAAACATCTCAGCGGCTCGCCAGGTGGCAAGCCTCGCCCGACACGGTGGTGGCGCCTCTGGCGTATCAAAGTCAAACGACCAAGACAAGATGATCCAGAGTCATTTATCCTGACGCAGGAAGTTGGATCCACGTCGGATACCCAACAAACATGAATCATTGAATCAATGGTACATTACCCCCTAAACCGCTAAATTAAATACGTGACATTTTCAACCCGCTTGAAGTTGTGTCTCGCTACCGCGACCCACAACTTCAAGTGGGTGAAAATTACTGATATTTGTTTAATTTGACACCAGACACTTGCAAATCTTAATGTTTTACATTCATTTCATTCTGTGATTTAACCTGCTGATAAGACACATTGTCGTGCTCAGCGCTTTAAGGGTTAATGAAGACGTTGGGCCAACATTAATTAACATTGGATCAATTTATTGGGTTTGCTGCGTAATACAGCAAGTCTGGTGCAAAATGGAATCAATATTTCATGGACACTCAGCCAGAATCAAGCCAATTAACAAATCGTATTATTCAAAGCATAACAGTTTTAGTGCACATATCATATAGGGGGGCCTATTGTCTGGATATGCGCTGATGTCACTTTTTAAAAAACAATAATAATGCCTTCTCTAACTTTTAATATAGAACAATACCTTCTCTGTACATTTTACCACAATAATAAGGCCTTCTCTCTGTGTATAATTTAATACTGATTAATATCTTCTAATGTACATTTTAACACCAAAACGACAACGTGATTGCCTATAGTTGGGTTAACATTAACTAAACGAACGAACGAACGAACGAACGAACGAACGAACGAACGAACGAACGAACGAACGAACGAACGAATGAATGAATGAATGAATGAATGAATGAATGAATGAATGAATGAATGAATGAATGAATGAATGAATGAATGAATGAATGAATGAATGAATGAATGAATGCATGAATGAATGAATGAATGAATGAATGAATGAATGAATGAATGAATGAATGAATGGATGGATGGATGGATGGATGGATGGATGGATGGATGGATGGATGGATGGATGGATGGATGGATGGATGGATGGATGAATGGATGAATGGATGAATGAATGAATGAATGAATGAATGAATGAATGAATGAATGAATGAATGAATGAATGAATGAATGAATGAATGAATGAATGAATGAATGTGGATTTAAACCACTTTTATTCATATACAGGGCCATGAGATCTCCTGAGGATGAAGGACGTGATAAATAGGGCGTCAGTCGCACCTGGCTGGAGGCGAACATCCGTTACGCCGCATTGTCTTTCACCTTCGGCTGGATTGCAGAGATCCCCATCTGTCTCCAGCTGTGCTTCACAGCTGGCATTCCACAGCTGGGGTTGACGCCTAGAGCTCCCACATCGCATTGATCCACCAGACTATTTACTAAGAATGGTGTAATCCATCACAAGGTAAGGTTTAATTAACCCTCTCAGACCCGAATTCCACGTTGTCATCTTCATCCACTACAACCCACGATTATTGCTGTCGCAATTCTCGACTTGGAGTGGTTGAAGACGACTTGACCTGGGTAACAAATTAACAAAATATATATTGTTATTAATAAAACAGTTCCATGAACATTTTCGTTGTATAAACAAAGATGCGAAACAAGGATTGGATTCATCGTGAGGGTTAGGTCCAAAGAGTTTATAATATTATACTTAGGTGTTTTATGCAGTCAGAATGGTTGTTTTCAATTTGAAATCGTCATAAATGTCCTAGTTCGCTCTTTCCGCTTCTTTTGAATACCTGTGTTATGTGTCTACGGCCATTATAAATATTTTACTATTTGCGTGCGGGGACCTACTTTAGGTCTACAGACTTCAGATTCTGACGTCTAATGTCGGTCCCCGCGCTGAAGGGGTTATTCGGAAAAGAAAGAAATAATGGACACACCTTCATGATCCATGTATTACATGCATATATCACTCATAGAGTTGATTTAAACATTCAAGAGCAAAATTAGGTTTAAAGTTAAAGGTGTATTTTCAGAAGAATTAAAAAAATTAATGCTCCTAAATGTTGTTAAATTAGGATTTAAAATCTGCCTTGACTTTTTTTCTGAGAAAACGAGGTTTTGGTAAAAGGGTGGTCCCAAAAGACACGAGGCAATATCTCAATGCTACGATGTTTCGCCGTCAGCGACGCTGAAATAGCACTAAAATAACATTGGGCCCATCTTTTATGGGGGTTACTCTAAGTTATTTTTTCGTAAACCCCGTCCCGTGTTTCGCAGCTCATTTGCCACTGATGTGTCAACACCAAATCAAGAGAGTGTTGATTTACCGTGAAATGATTGTGAACGTGGGGTGTTTATGATACCATACAACCGTGATGAGACGTAATGAATCAACGGAACTGTGACATCATGAGACGTACTCTGTATCATCATGAAGCTGGGTAATCAGGAAACTGTGACATCATGAGAAAGTTATATCATGAGACGTGTTGTATTAGCATGAGGCTGTGAGATCATGAGACGTGTTATAGTATCAATTATGTCACAAGACGTTATAGAATAGCACGATAGTGTTATATTGGAAACATCCACTTCCCGTGTATAAAGTCTGGATTCAGTCACAAAGGCCAAGCTACAGACAGTAAACTGCCAACATTGACGAAGTAGGTCACATCACTAACGTTATACGTAGATATCATCAAGTAATTTTGTTTAAATGTTTAACAATAGTGATTGAAAACAATACATAAGAACCGTACTAAATAAAATATCAGTATTGTATGTAAATACAGAAATGTAAAATATTATGGTAAATAATAGATACAATTTAACAGAATTATAGAGATAGGTTTAAAAGTGTGGGAAAGTTGTTGGAATTAATTTAGATGAGAATATGATATCGTGAAACGTTATTAGGGTTGTTTTTCATAAAAACCGTGCGTAATGCGCGTTATGTGTTTAGGGGGTATAAATGACCTAAAACCTCAAATTAGGCCTATAGGTATTTTAAAAGAAAAGATATGTTTTAGAAATACATAATTGAGGGTCATTTTTTCAACCTTCACTCAACGGCAAGTACAAAGGGTTTTTTTTTAAGTGAGCTTGCATTTTTTAGGGGTTATTTTTCAATTTCACTTGCAATGTTTAGGGGTGGTTTGCAAATCTCATCCTCACGGATGGGACGTCAGCTTTATAGGGAGTTGTCCCCCGGGCTATTATATCATGAGACGCGCTGTATTATCACGAGGCTGTGGCATCATGAGACGTGATAATCATGTGTGTGTGATATCATAAAACATATTTCGAGGAAGAAAACCTATTCCAGCCACCACGGCGTCTGTTTCGCGTGACGTTCGCATCACACCTGTTACACCGTGGCGAGTTTTGCGCGGCACGTCTTAACAGACACATTCTGACGGTGTGTTAGTGCTTGGCGGGACAAGCCAGGAGCTTTTTGTAAGAAAACTGCGACCTCGTATGCACTGATCCAAGGCAGTCCTACCCAACAAACACAAGAATTCGACCCACTGTTGGTTTGATGTTGGGCCAACGTCGCAGACGGTGGCCCAAGATCAACCCAGCGGTGGGTCTTGTTGGGCATGTGAGCTTGGAAAACTGTGGCGGTGGTCGGTTGGAGCAAGTTGAGAACTATTTTACAAAAATCTGTCACACTTCTGGGAAGTTCTCTCTAACCTACCCTCAGGTTCGGCGTGTTTTAGCAAATACAGAGTGACGGGCCAGTGTTGGTTTAACGCTGGGCCAATGTCTAGGACATTGATTACCGTTGTCTTCCGAGGTCCGTATATATGGTTTCTAGCAAAGTTTCAAAATAAATTTCATATTGACATTGCTGAATTATTATATTTGAAGTAAGAATTCAAGTAGCAAGATGATTCAATCTGGAAGATGTCTATTCTACCTCCACCAAAGGAGATTGTGTATTCGTCGTGTTTGTTTGTTGGTTTGTTGGTTTGTTGGTTTGTTGCTATATATAGCATGATTTATAAAATCGAAAACAATCATACTAATTGATCTAAATTATGCCTCATCTAATACTTTTATCAATGTAGTCAGATCCTGACTTCAGTCGGATCCGGTAATAGTTGGGTTGTCCAGTGGGGCTTTACCCAATCTACTTCTCACCAAGAGATCACGCAGTTTGTTTGTTTGTTTGTTTGTCTGTTTGTTTTTTGTTTGTTTGTTTGTTTGTTTGTTTGTTTGTTTGTTTGTCCGTCAGCAGGATTACATGAAACGTCTCGGGACAAGGAACAATCCATACAATTTGGAGGATGATGCGGATCCAGGATCCGGCTAACGATCCAGACCGCGCGGCGGAGGTTTGTAGACTATGACTAACTGTCTTGTTTAAAATAAAATTATCTTTCAATCCGGAATTGGTGTTAGCAATTCCAGCTTTAAATGAACGAAAATGGTTACAAATAATACTGCAGGACAGGGACGAGGCGGCAAATATTAAACTAGCAGGGGGGGGTGTGACTGGATTTTTATAGAAATACAAATTTTTGTCCTTTGAAATGCTGAAATAAAAAGTATATCTGGTTTCTCTGGACAGCTTGGACAGCCTGGGGATAAATAACCCCCTTCAGATTGTGCGAAAAAAAAATTGTAAAAATAATATTTTCAAAATATTCTCTCTGAAAAGGAGTATAGACATAAATAATTTAATCCAAAATCAGCCTCGCTTCGCTGGGGCATCCATATCACACAACTGTCATTTGCTCTGGGATTAAAGATTCATACAGCTTTGAAATGCGCATGTGTGGGACGGTCAAGTGTAGGCCTACATTAGCCTATAGAGTACACTTTGACAGCATTAATATCAGCGACTGAACTGATTACAAGATACTACTCCAACAAGAAATTGGCCCAATGCTGTTATAATGTTAGACCAACATCTGCGACGTTGGCCGACATTAAACCAACATTTGGTGAGTGTGCCGTATTGGCTGGGAGAGCTCTTACTGTCAATATGCTGGAGGTCAACTGTTTCCAGTCCTCCATGGTAACACAACCTATTGTGTCACAACACAAAGCCCACATGAGAGAAATGGTGAATTATTTCCTCCTAGATGTGGCTCAAGTATATAGAGTTTATATGACTTGGAAACTTGCTCTTAATGCGGCGATGTGTATGAAACACATATAGTATTATTATCTTGGCTGATAACTGTGGATGTGGGGTGATATCTCATTGTGAAATATCCAGGGGCCACTGTTGCATTCTGGGGACCACATTGTTCCACGTATTTTGACAGTTGACTACACCTTTAAACCGTGGATTAGTACCTGTGTAACCAGCCGGCTGATAACACTAGCAAAAACGCGGCACAAGAAGAAAATAATCCATCCAAAATTTTAGGAGAAAAAATTTGCTCATAGTAGCCATGAAAAAAATATTTAGTTGATACATTGCTTAAAAGAAAAAAAACAATCTGAATTAAAAACTTCAGGTCCCCACGTACTAGTTTATTGGTCGCCCTGTGGGCCAACTCTAGCCAAAAGCGCCGTGCTTGCATGGGTGGCGCCAGTGTTAATTGTATACTCCCGGTTGAAAGGTCGTAATTAGTTCTAAAATATGCCCTCACAGTCAATTTATAAAACGATTCACCTCATAACCCTTTAACCGCCAGTGCCGCATATATTCGGGTGTTTATTTTTTATTAGCACATTATGTACCACCTTTTAAGCATGGTAAAGATAAAATGTGACATAAGTCAGCAATATTGAAAAACAGTTGACCTCCATTTTGTCAAATTTGAATAATTTTCACTCACTTGAAGTTGTGGATCGCGTCAGCGAGACACAACTTCAAGTGGGTGAAAATTCAGATCGAATAATTTGGCGGTTAAAAATAGCATTTGAAATTATCATTTCTGTTTGATCAGCAAGGATGTGTAGATGGAATAGAGAAAAAACGCAGTTTCTTTGAGAAAATGAACAGTAATAGTATTGGAAATAGCAGATGCCGTAACGGGAGAAAGACGAATTTCCCCGGCATAATGTTCCTGTCAAGAGTCGGTGTACGCTGGCTTCATCAATGTTCCTCCAAGACTATTTTTCATAGCTTCGGGGATGGTGGTGGGTGGGGGAGATAATGCGATTATTCTCGCTTTCTTACTATTTCATTGTACCGGTTTTCAAATTTAACTTTTAAGCCAAGATATATAATTTTTCATCCACTTGAAAGTTGTGTCCCGCTACCACGAACTAAAAACTTACCTATGTTATGGGTCTATGGCCATTATAAATATTTTAACTCTGCATACGTTAAATTCTGACGTTTGAGGACGGTCCTCGCATTTTAATAAATTGACTGTGGGAATTGTGGTGTCGATTCACCGATTGTAGTGCAATAAAATGCAAAATTCAACAATTTTGCATTTTATCTGAATTGTAATGAATGGGGGTTTAGGCCACCTTTGTGCACATGAAGGCTAAACTGAGCCAGGAAAACCTCCTGAGAATCGTGAGATGATGGAGATGACACTGCCCTCCAGACACATAATTCGAATTTCGGGCACTGGCGGTCTGAGGCCGAGCACGCTACCTCTCGGTCACGGAAGCTCCCCACAATATGGAATCTTTACAAGTGAGTGGGCAAGACACATTTTGCCTCCTTGAAACTAGAATGCCAAAGCGGAGTTCGAGCCCGAGAGTTTCGACTTTCAAAACAGTAAGCTGTAACCACTGCATCAGGGCCCCCGCCCAAAATGTTATGTCTGCGATTTTTCATAGTGGCATATACAGTCTTTTTAATACTTAAGTGACAATAAATATAAGTATACGATATACAAAAATTATATATTAACCCACAGAAAAATAGCGGAGGTCTTAATCCATTCCCAGCTAACACGATACATTGAACCACTGTTGGTTTAATATTGGACCACCGTCTACGACGCTGGCCCAGCATTGACCCAACATTAAGCCAAGATTGGTCGAGAAGTCACGGCCTATTTGGGAGCGCGCCGTTGACCTTCCCGCGTCAGAGTCTAGCACTCGTCTCGAGGAGAAGACAAATGGCCTGCAGATATTCGTACGCACGTGAAAAATAGTGTGCCGTCGTGGCCGGCGGACCGTGTCCAAAAACAAGAACGCGCCAGAAAAACTCAGGTATATCCAGAATCCCAGCAAACAGGATACATTGACCCAATGCTGGTTCAATGCTGGTCCGACGTCGTAGACGGAGGGACTGGATCTATGATGCAGAAGGGCGGGGGCCCTAGGGTAGTGGTTAGCACCGCTGCCTTTCACGCCAGAGTCCGGGGTTCGGTTCCCGGTCTCGGCGGTTTGAAAGAAACAAAAATGTTTCTTCCCCATCCACGTGTGAAAGTTAGTATTGTGGGGAGCCTCCGTGACCGAGAGGTAGCGTGCTCGGCCTCAGACCGCCAGGGCTCGAATTTCGAATCCTGTGTCTGGAGGACAGTGTCATCTCAATCATCTCACCATCCTCAGGAGGTTCTCCTGGCCCAGTTTAGCCTATATGTGCACAAAGGTGGCCTAAAGCCCGATTCATTTCATTTATGATGCAGAAGATAGGGATATTTTCACAGGCGTGCAATTCGCCAAAATAAATACCTCAGTGAATCATCAGGACCAAAGTCTGGTATTCTACCCCCTAATTTAAATAACAACTGAATGACGGCAGTGATTGGGTGATCTCGTCATATGACAGGCTCAACCATCTATTGGTCGGGGGTGGAATCGGCCACATATTAACATATATTTAATAACATCAAGCAATACTCAGCCGATGCAAAATATCAACCCAATGTTGCTTAAATGCCGGGCCATCGTCTGCGACGCTGGCCCGGCATTCAAGCAACATTAGATCAATATCTCGTGTTCAATGTTAGCCCATCGAAATGAAGAATTCGATACAGTTCCATCGAAATGAATAATTTAATACAATCCATCGAAATGAAGTATTTAATACAACCCATCGAAATGAAATATTTAATACAACCCATCGAAATGGAGAATTTAATACATCCCATCGGAATGAAGAATCCAATATAACCCATCGGAATGAAAATTTAATACAGCCCATCGACATGAAGAATTTAATACAACCAATCGGAATAAAATATTTAATAAAATCCATTGGAATAAAGCAAATAGCGCATCTTGCAGCAGAAACCACCGGAGTCACCGGAGACGGACACACCATAGACACTAGCACTCAACCAATCGAAATGAAGAATTCAATACAACCTAACGAAAAGAAGAATTTAATGCAAACCATCAAAATTAGGAATTTAATACAATTCATCGAATTGAAGATTTTAATGCAACCTATCAAAATGTAGAAATTAATACAACCCATCGAAATGACGAGTTCAACACAACCCATCAAAATGAAGAACTTAATACAATCCACGGGAATGAATTATTTGATACAACCTATTGAATGCTAAAATAAATGCAACCCACAGAAATGAAGAATTAAATACAACCGATAGAAATAAATATTTTAATAAAACCCATTGAAATGAAGCAGAGCACCCTGCAGCAGAAACCACCGGAGCCACCAGAGACGCCGGAGTCACCATAGACACTAGCACTCAAACGACAACAACAACAAAAGCAGCAACAAGCATACCATCCAGAGCAGGCATCCCATCCACAGCAACATGAACCACCACCCTGACAACAACAGAGGAGATTATCAATACTCTGCCCCAGCCAGCTCCGGCCATATCGTCGCCTCGGAGCTAAAGGATCCTATCTGACAATGTTGGTTCAATGTTGGTCCGACGTCGTAGACGGTGGGCCAACATTGAACCATTTTTGGGTCAACGTATCGTGTTTGCTGGGACTGAGTCTATGATGCAGAAGATAAGGATGTTTTCACAGGCGCGCAATTCGCCAAAATAAATACCTCGGTGAATCATCAGGAGCAAAGTCTGGTATTCTACCCCCTAATTTAAATAACAACTGAATGACGGCAGTGATTGGGTGATCTCGTCATATGACAGGCTCAACCATCTATTGGTCGGGGGTGGAATCGGCCACATATTAACATATATTTAATAACATCAAGCAATACTCAGCCGATGCAAAATATCAACCCAATGATGCTTAAATGCCGGGCCATCGTCTGCGACGCTGGCCCGGCATTCAAGCAACATTAGATCAATATCTCGTGTTCAATGTTAGCCCATCGAAATGAAGAATTCGATACAGTTCCATCGAAATGAATAATTTAATACAATCCATCGAAATGAAGTATTTAATACAACCCATCGAAATGAAATATTTAATACAACCCATCGAAATGGAGAATTTAATACATCCCATCGGAATGAAGAATCCAATATAACCCATCGGAATGAAAATTTAATACAACCCATCGACATGAAGAATTTAATACAACCAATCGGAATAAAATATTTAATAAAATCCATTGGAATAAAGCAAATAGCGCATCTTGCAGCAGAAACCACCGGAGTCACCGGAGACGGACACACCATAGACACTAGCACTCAACCAATCGAAATGAAGAATTCAATACAACCTAACGAAAAGAAGAATTTAATGCAAACCATCAAAATTAGGAATTTAATACAATTCATCGAATTGAAGATTTTAATGCAACCTATCAAAATGTAGAAATTAATACAACCCATCGAAATGACGAGTTCAACACAACCCATCAAAATGAAGAACTTAATACAATCCACGGGAATGAATTATTTGATACAACCTATTGAATGCTAAAATAAATGCAACCCACAGAAATGAAGAATTTAATACAACCGATAGAAATAAATATTTTAATAAAACCCATTGAAATGAAGCAGAGCACCCTGCAGCAGAAACCACCGGAGCCACCAGAGACGCCGGAGTCACCATAGACACTAGCACTCAAACGACAACAACAACAAAAGCAGCAACAAGCATACCATCCAGAGCAGGCATCCCATCCACAGCAACATGAACCACCACCCTGACAACAACAGAGGAGATTATCAATACTCTGCCCCAGCCAGCTCCGGCCATATCGTCGCCTCGGAGCTAAAGGATCCTATCTGACACTCGTCAGAGTGGCAGATAGGATCCTTTAGCTCCGAGACGACGATATGTGAAACCCAACGTCAAGAACATTGTGACCATAACCAGCCTATTACACCTGAACATTGGCTAGAACTTGGATATGCACATAGTTATATGATACAAAGGAAATTATAATTCTATTTTCCTTGGATATACCCACGAACATTGACAATTTAAACAAATTTATATTGCACTATTACATGTATATGCCACTTTTCTTTGATCCTCTTTTTATATACCATATGCACATATATTTATATAATAATGCATAATAAGTAGAATATAGTTATGAACAATCTGAATATTATATTACATAAGTCAATTCACTTAGCGCAAATAGGTAAAAATACGTACCACCCACCCTCTCAAGAACTCACTCTGATGTTCCACTCAGAACTATTCATCCACTTGGAACATTGGTTCACCACATCCCATAATCGCATTTTCTACCCTCAAGACGAACATTATATATTTAAGACGTTTCTAAAAGCAACTATATCCGCTTTCTCATATAAATACATATGCTATGCTATTAATCAGATCTAAGTATCTTACTACATGTACTTACCTCAGCCCGGAGGCGCACTCCGGAGCCCCCCTCCCCCCGGAGTCACTCCGGCCTTACTCCGTAATAATACAATTCACATTCCTAGCATTATACATTAATATTTCTCTAATCAACCCGAACCAAATGGTTATAGTTCAATAGTCAGTTCAATAGTTCAATAGTTTTATTGTCACAGAAAAACAAACAACAAAATATAAGTACAATGTATCAATACATCATATTATTCTAAGTGACAAAAAGGAACTGACGCCCAGTGGCTTATGCGTCCTCACAAATTAAACAAGAAAACATTACCCGGTTTTGTGGAAAAAAAATGTGTGCAAAGTGCAAAAAAGACATATAAGCCTGCATATTCATGACTTTTTACCGATCTCTAAAAAGCTCAATAAAGTAATGATAAAATAGCCAACACTATTGACAATATAAAAATGATAGGGCACAGTCGAAACTGAACTTAATAAAAATATTATTATTACGTTGGTAATATAATTACATTAAACACATTACAACAAATTGAAAAAACATATTCAATTTTTTATTCTCTCGAAAATATAAATATGAAGGTCTGATAACAGACACGGACAAAAACCATGTTAACACACCCGGAATATTATAAAATTATAATTAAGTTGCTGATATATATTTTTTTAGATGGGATTTAAAGTATTAAAACTGCACGAATGATCAATCAAATCTGTAATCGAATTCCATAGAATAGCACCATTATATTTCATTGATTTTTGCCCTGCTGACTTCCTACATCGCAGAGGACGAAAATGATTCCCAATGCGAGTGGGGTACGAATGACAGTCGTCATTTGTCACAAAATAATTTTTAAATATAACAGGCAATAAACCTTTCACGTACTTAAACATAAATAATATTACCTTATATTTACAAAGTTGAAATATATTTAAAATATTCAACCCCTCAAAATAAGGTGACGTATGTGTTCTAAATGAAAGCGATTTTATAATCCTGATAATGCGTTTCTGTAATATAAAAATAGAATTAAGATTTCTCTCGTTCGTTCCTCCCCAGACCTCTAAACAGTATGTAATATACGGGTAAATCTGGGAACATGATCCGATACATCAGTGTAAATTATTCCATTAAAACATTTTGGTTTATCAATACTATTACAAAATATATTATCTATAAGTGTAGCTGAGGATTCAGTTAATCGCGTAGGCTTGTTGATCAGGGAAAAAAAGAGTATGAGAACATTAGTTCTACGAAATCAGATGTAGGTATATGTTCACTTATATTTATAAGGTTAAAATTAAAATCTCCCATGATATATACACTTCTATTAATGTCTTTTATATTCGCAAGTATCGTTGACATATTCTCAAGGAAGTTACGTACATCAGTATTAGGCGGTCTGTATATGACTCCAAGGGTAACACATTTATTTTGAGTTAATGGATGAGGAGATATATCCACACAAATTGATTCTATAGAATTATTTATAAAAGATAGATCATTTCGTCTACAATATTCAAGAGATTCATTAAAAAACAGAGAAAAACGACCTCCCCTTTTTTCAGGCCGGTAGTTATTTACTTGAGAATATCCTTTTATACCATATAAGTTTTGATTTGTTTCGTTAAGCCAGGTTTCTGATACACCAATCGCTGTAAATTGTATTTCAACATTTTCTAAGAAAGTTAAGAAATTATCAAAATTCTTTGGAATACTCCGTGCATTTAAGTGAATAACAGAAAATAAATCAGATTCGTTTCTCAATTCTAAACATTTCTTATTGAACGAATCTTCTACAAGATAGCTACATGACTTAAGAATATTATTAGTTTTCGGAATTATTGTAAAATTGCATATCTGAATCTGAATCACATAGAGGAGAATTAACATCACAATCACTAATTGAAATAGGATTAAACACTAACTTTTCCAAATCGTCTAGGCTTATATCAATTGGCTTCAGCCCTGATTCAGATATTGTTTTAATAAACTCGTTATCATCTTGAATATGATTAAATGGAAATAAAGAATGATTACAGTTTAAACAAATCCAAGTTCAGTTTAATGTCAATGTATATTTTGTCATCTTGGGTTACATTAGCTAGACATCTGATATGATAGGCGCAATCACAAATGAAACATGTTAAATAACGACTATGTCTTAAACATTTCTTCTTACATCCAGAACATAACAAAATCATATATCAATATTATTTTTGTCTGTACAAAGTTAAGCGAGACCTGGTAATAAATCTGTGCAAAGTAAAGCTGTATATGCAATGATTGTGAATACATAATAAAACATAGAAAAAACGCAAAACGATGTATATCGCACTGCAAAGCCAAAATAAAAATCTTTGCAGTAACTATGGTCATACATCACCCTCCCAGCCACCCTCTTAGCTCTAGCGCACATAAAAAATGATTATTAGCTGCTCCGGACTGCTCCATCTCCGGCCAAAATGTATATAATACACTCCCACAATGCAACGGTGCACATAGCAACCAACATGTGGCCACGTAGACTAATCTTCATTTAACTGAAGAAGGCCGTGTTGGCCGAAACGTTTTTCAAGGGGTATAAACACAATAACATCTTACGTGTTTTTTACATTTAACCACTAAGCGCCATCATAGTCGTTTTTAACCCTTTCACCGCCGGTACCGCTTATATTCGGGTTTTCCTTTTTTATTAGCACATAATTACCACCTTTTAAACATGCTAAAGATAAAATGTGACATCAATCAGCAAGATATGAAAAGAGTTGACCTCCATTTTGTCAAATCTGAATAATTTTCACTCACTTGAAGTTGTGAATCGCGTCAGCGAGACACAACTTCAAGGGGGTGAAAATTCAGATTGAATAATTTGGCGATTAATGGGTTAATCCGTTCTAGTAGACATTTAAATCTCAGTTATTGGGAATGAAACGAACGTTTAAACATTAATATTTGCAACTATTTAATTTCAAATTGCACAAACATGATTATTTTTCAACCACTTAAAGTTGTGGGTCGCGGTAGCCAGAAACAACTTGAAGTGGATGAAAATTGTCATTATTTAGCTCAGCGTTTGATGGGTTTACCAGGTTTCCGTTGAATTATCCCACATTTATCCATAATTTACATTTTCTCAGCACTTTTCTATTCAACAACCTTAAAAAAACGCAAAAAATTATTGAGTATTTAGGTAGATTTTTTTTGAAAATTTGATATTTTCTAAATTAAAAATATTCGAATAAATAAACATACCACATAATATATTAACACTTTTTTTCTTGTAAAAATAACTCGAGAACATTTATATATGGTCCTCATAGGACAAGGCCTAGAAACATCCTTGACAGTGATTTTCATGTGATGTAAATTAATTTTCAGATAATCATTGTCGTTACTGATCACACATTATTGAGAACATAATAATAGATGTATAATAGTATGTTTATTGATTTTACATGAACCCTTTCAGTTCGGGGATCGACTTTAGTGCACCTTGGACGTGCACCTTTTTAGACGTCAGAATCTTCAGACGTAAGATCAGAAAAACATTTATAGTGGCCGTAAACACCATAACATAGGTATTCAAATAAAGCGAAGAGAGCTGACTAAGACATTTATAATGATTTTAAATTGAAAAAAAATTTTGGTGACTTAGTTTACATAACAATATTTCAGCGCTTTAGGAGTTAACCCTTTAGCCGCCAAGTTATTCAATTAAAATTTTTACCGATCCGCAACTTCAAGTGAGTGAAAATTATTCAGATTTGACAAAATGGAGTTCATCAAATTTCAAATTGTGCTGATTATTGTCACTTTTTATCTTTAATATGTTTAAAAGCTGATATGTAATGTGCTAATAAAAAATTTAAAAAACAAATATGGACGGCACCGGCGGTTAAAGGGTTAAAGACACACCATGACTTACCCATTATAGTCACTTAAAGCTACATAATCAGGCCGCAATCATCATTTTTTATTTTGGCTCCTTGATATGTTCTTCAGTTTTTAAAATGTCCATAGACTAGAATTGCTTATGGATTTTATGGGGTTTTTTGGTTGCGCATTTACAAGTTAAAAGATAAGAAAAAATGAGATTTAATTGTAGGCTATACATCGATGTCCAAAATAAGAAATAATAACAATAAATCTTATTTTCACTTTTCTTTTAACTGGTGAATGCGCAACCCAAAATTTAATAGACCAATACGCAATTCTAGTCTATGGACATTTTGAAAATTTAAGAACATATCAAGGAGCCAAAATACAAATGATGATTTTGGCCTGATTGTGTCGCTTTAAAGGTATTACATTCTCATTTACTTAAATATCGATGCCACATTGTGGATCTTATTGCTCAAGTGTTAATGCTGCACCAATGCAACGTTGTCAATAATATGACTCAAATATTGATGCTGTATAGATGCAACAATTTCAATGGACCACTCTCAATGTTGATGATACATTACCCCCACGATATTCAACCACTTCTACCACTTACAGTAAAAGTGTGCAGACATTTTGATTGAAAATTGGCCTAAGTTGGGCCAGCGTCTCTTACGTCAGCCAAACATTGGGCCAACCTAGCTGCTGGAAAATCCTGCAATTGCCAAGAAACGTGTGTAAAAAATGGACTTGCATTCTGACTTCAGCATTAATCAAGAAGAGCCCGCTTCGCTTTCATCAAAATTTCCATACCTTCGGCAGCTGCCCGCGGCCCGTGGATGTACACAGAAACATCTATCCCGGAGAGGGCGAAACAAATTAGGCGAGACCCAGGGCTCCTCTTTATCAGCCAGGATGATTTTGTTCATGTTATGTAACCTTCATAACTGTTTTACTGTGCCATACCTTAACTCTTTAAGCTCTAAGCACGACTGTCTAGTCGTTTTAACCCTTACAGCGCTGAATTATTTGTGTTTTTAACCATGGAGACTAAAAGGGTTTGAAATCATCATAAATGTCTTAGTTACTGTAGATCTGGTAATATTCGCGAGGTATAAATTTTCGCGAATTTCGCGAGGAAATAGCGCTACTCAAGAAAAATAAAAATTCGCGAAATCTATGCTCCGTGAAAAGTCCCAAAATAAAAAAATTCGAGAAAATTTAAACACGCAAAAATTACCAGATGTAGAGTATCTCTTTCCGGTTCATTTAAATACCTGTGGTGTGGAAATTATAAAAATTCCTACAGTGCGGGGATCGGTTTTATGTTTCAGAATCTGACGTCTATAGACATCAGATGATCGTCTTTATACGTCAGAATTTCACGCCAAATTCTGCTGTGACCGGTCATACACGGGTTGAAGCTAGTTTCAAAATTCCACTGAATAAAATAGTTTGTAACAGATGTTCAGTTAATCAAATAATTGACTTTGTGATATATCTATTTTTTAAATAAAGATATATTTTTCGTCATTTGAAGCTTGAAATTGCGTTAGCAATTCCCAGCTTCAAATGACTGAAAAATATAGACAATTATGTGACGCGCCAAGGACAATTTTGGCGATGATCCCGATGACGACACGGATCTATAATTCTTTTGACGATGTGTGTCTCGGGTGGAGATTTATAGTCTCTGACTTTCTGTTTCAGATATTATACTTGTGTATTTTATTAAATCTGAACATTTTCATTCACCTTGAGGTGCGGGATTAAAGGCCCTGCGATGTCATTTCAGTTCATCAATATAATTAAAGTATATATCACAAGGAACTATCTCATAACTTAGCAGATTATTTTAGTCCACTAATTATCAGTTATTTTCAAAAATAAAAACTGAAAATGTGCACATTTCTTGGGTTGGGTGGATCTCCCACCTCATGACTTCACACACAAAATCCGCCCATCATTGAATCTGAATTACCATTGAAACGGCATCGGGTATATGTTTCATGTTTCTTGTATTTGTGCATGAGTTGAACTAGATTTCTATTCATTTCAATATGCCCGCATCGACAGGGTGAACAAGGGGCGAGTGAATGCTAGACGCTGGCCAGGAGCGGTCGCGGGGATGGCCATCAATTCCAGTGCTGCACCTGCATTCAGGCAGGGTTGGACCGGCGTTACGTGTTGACTTTGGTCAGTTTTATAAAATCATACAATCCATCATCAGCTACATCTACATGTACATGTATTATAACCAGCCAAGCATGTCTCCACCTTTTGACGTCACGAATTAGCTCAGCACTCTACTTTTGCCTTTGGGAAAATCGTTCCCAGTGGTTTAAAAATGAGAGCTAAGCACTCTAATATTTTAAAAGTCATCTAAAATAGTATGAAATATGACATTGTGCAGAGTACGCCTGGGGACTACATGGGGCCTTTAACTGTCATAGTGCATGGGATAAAAGAAGTACTGCGAAGAAAACAAAGCTGTAGCGAAAAAGATTGATATGTCAAAGCTGTAGCGAAAAAAGACCAATATGTCAAAGCTGTAGCGAAAAATATCAATATTTTAAAGATGTATAGCGCAAGAAGACATATATGTCAAAACTGTAGCGCAAAAAAGACCTACATGTCAAAGGTGTAGCGAAAAAAAACCAATATGTCAAAGCTGTAGCGCAAAAAAGACCTATATGTCAAAGCTGTAGCGCAAAAAAGACATATATGTCAAAGGTGTAGCGAAAAAAAAACAATATGTCAAAACTGTAGCAAAAAAAGACCAATATGTAAAAGCTGTAGCGAAAGAAGATCAATATATTAAAGCTGTAGCGAAAAGGACCAATATGTAAAAGCTGTAGCGAAAAAAGATTAATACGTCAAACCTGTAGCGACAAAATACCAATTATAATGTAAAAGCTGTAGCGAAAAAGAGACCAATATGTCAAAGGTGTAGCGAAAAAAGATCAATATGTCAAATCTGTAGCGAAAAAAGACCAATTAATATGTCAAAACTGTAGCCAAAAAAAGACCAATATGTCAAATCTGTAGCGAAAAAAGACCATTATGTCAAAGCTGATATTTAAGCAGGCAAAATAACCTTTAAAATCAATTCGTTAAACTACGTTTGTTCTTGGTTGTCGCCCTGTTTAAGCTACCGGCTATCCAGCAGTGACAGAAACAATGGAGGAGGATGGGCGGCAGGGGTGGATCTTCAGCACCGCGACTTATTTCTCCTCCGTCTCATGCCAATTTCACGGGTATGTCGAGGCGATCCATCAGGTGTTGAGTTATACAGGAGCCTGGCAAACACGATACGCTGGCCCAACGCTGGTTTACTGTTGGCCCACCGTCCACGACGTTGGCCCAACGGCAAACCAACGTTGGGCCAACGTCACATGTCTGTTGGGAGTATGTATGTATGAATATTGCTTTACGTCGATTTCTGCTGTGAGTGTGCGACAAAGACTACCCCTGATGACGGTCCAATGCTGTTTTATTGTTGGGCAGGCGTCGCAGACTGTGGCCCAACATTAAAACAGCATTGGGTCAACATCTCATGCTCACTGCGATTTACCTGGAAACCGAATCCTGCCATGACAAAGACAGTACAAGAAAACATAAATATAGTTGTAAAACTTCAAAAAAGAGCCGCTCGATTGATTCTCGATGCTGACTATTTCGAAGTAAATTATTATTCAGTGAGCTAAAATGGGTTCCCTTTCCAGAAATCGTTAAATTTCACCAGCTTAGTCTAGTTTTTAAATGTATTAATACTATTGTTTCCACTTACTTACACAACATGTTTCGCCCCAAATCCAATGATCATGCATATTTGTTGAGATCTTCTGGGACTGGCCAATTAGATGTACCAAGACAACACACCAGAAGTTTATCGCTTATTGGTCCTAAATTGTGGAACAATTTAAATAAAGAAATACGGAACTGTACCACCTTATCTAGTTTTAAATCCAAGCTTAAGCATTTTTTGTTATGTACTACTGGATGAACATTATGTTAACAGCTATAATATTTAGGTATGTCTCCATCAATATGAATTGTCACATTTTCAACATGTTTATAACATTCTAGCTTTTAAGTTTAAATTGTCATTGCTCTGTAATTATGTTATGTTCATATTCATGCATGTATCCATAACTATGTCTACATTGTGTATATATGATTTTTTTCAGAGGGCCCCATGGCAGATGAGCGAAAGCTCAATGGGTCACCCTCTATAAATAAATAATATTATTATTATTATTATTATTATTATTATTATTATTATTATTATTATTATAGTACATTGAGCATATATGTTGTTTGGACACTTTAGGCCCCATCGTGGTGTTTATGAACCACATGTCATATTTTGAATACAATTTATGGAACGACATGATCCTCCTCAATAGGAAGAATCTAAGATTTCCTTTGAGATAGCTAAGACACCTAACTTTCAAACTGATAAAGTCAGCTGGATTTGTGAAATTGTGGCGCTCGCGTCATGTTTCGAATTGAAAAAACTTCTACCAGGCTATGGCAGAACAAATTAACTTTATTAACTGTTATGGGTCTACGACCATTAGAAATTTTTCTACTCTTACACTGCGGGGATTGACATTACGTCCCTTTGGATATGAAAGGGTGTATCTGCCACTTCACAAAGTGGCAGATACACCCTTTCATATCCAAGGGGACGATTAGTTGTCAGAATCTGACATTTACAGACGTCAGATTCTGACGTCGATCCCCGCACTGTAAGAGTATAAATATTTTTAATGGTCGTAGACCCATAACATACATATTCAAATGAATCGGAAAGAGCTAACTAAGACATTTATGATTATTTCAAATTGCGAAAAACCCTCTGGTTTCGATTTTTTATTAATTAATTCAGCGTTTTAAAGGTTAACCCTTAAAGCATTACACTATATAATTTAAATTTCCACCCACTTAAAGCATTACACTATATACTTTTATTTTTCACTCACTTGAATTTGTGTCTCGCTACCGCGATCCCGATCCACAGCGAATGAAAATTGCTCATGCTTGCTTAATTTGAGAAAACACATTTGCACATCTTGATGTTTGAACACACATGTCATGCATTTCCATTAAAACATACCACTACATTATTTTCTTGGTCCGCACACTACATTCTAAGCCGGGAAGGGAGAGTTATTGTTGATCAAGTACAGACCAATTATCACGGCAGGCCTATGGTACTACAATCAGTCAGGCACGACCGAACAGTTGATTATGAGGGATCTTCATTATGGTCGGATGTGTTTTAAGTCAGTTAAGACCCTTGGAGTTCTACATTCTTAGCTTTGAAAAAGCCACGGCCTTCAGCCTCGGCCTTTTTCAAAGCTAAGAATGTAGAGCTCTTCGGGCTGTATCCTATACGTAGCTGTGATTTACCCTGCTGATAAAACAGATTGATTAGAAACGACATTAGCTTGGCACTTTGAGGGTCGGGTAAATACGCCACACTGGATATTTTATAAAATAATGAACCTTTTTATTCACCTTGAGCTGGCAATTACGGCACACGGTGTGAAAGTTTAACATTTTGGTGTTTTATTGTGTCAAAACTTTTAAGCATCAAAATGCAACACGTCTTGAACATGCTTCAAATCCTGGGGCATTTTTTAGAAGTGTTACATTTTGATGTTCCCAAGCTTTGACACAATGGAACCCCAAAATGTTTTTTAGACCAGATCTGATGCTCAGTATACACATCCCTGCACCCTATAGTTCACTTACATTCCACCCTGGACCACTTTGTGAATCTCAGCGCACTTTAGTGCAAGAGCAATAGGGTTGAACCTGGAATAAAATTGCAGAAAGCTGATTTTTTCAGGAATTATACATGGACATCTCCCCAGACGAATTCCGAAGATGCCCCAAAAATCCCCTTTGTGCATTTTATAATTCAAGATGGCCGTCACCATGTAACGCCATTTTCGAAAAAAACAGGGGTATGCCATAATTCCTCACTTTTGCAGTTCGAAAAAAATATTTAGGTGTCTCTACTTATGTTTGAGGACACAAAGAGCTCATCCAGATGATCTGAAATGACATCAGTACTTTTCTCAATACCAAAAATCCAAGATGGCCGCCATATTGATATACTGAGTATGTTGAGCGATCTCCTAAGAAAACGAAAATATGAGGTAACTATCTCGTTGTTGAGCCTAAAATGTATTTTTTGTCTAAACCCATGGAGTGTAGCACTTATTTAGATCACCAATATTTTATTATATTGAATTTATCAACATAAATCCCACATACCGGTAGTTTAATGTTATGTAACACCATATAACGTCATTTTTCAAAAAAAAACAGGAATATACCACAATTCCTCACTTTTGCAGTTAAAAAAAAATATTTTGGTGCCTCTACACAAAAAGCTCATAAACAGGATCAGAAATGATATCATTCCTTTTCTTATCTCCACAAATCCAAGATGGCGACCATTATGTGAAGCGTCCCCCCCCCCCCCTCAGAAAATCACGTACATGCCATAATCATCATGTTGTTGAAACTTTTTTTCAGGGCCATGGAATCTAGAATATATCTCCATCACCAATTTTTTAAATAGAATGTGCTTATCAACACAAAATCCAACATGGCTGCCATATTGGTTAGCTCTTTTAGCGCAGATGCCACGATCAGGCGATGTCCAACTGCTTTTTCATATGGGAATATAGATATAGATTGATCAAATTTACAAAATATCATATGTCAGAAATCATTGATTAAAAATTCTAACATCACTCATCTTTAAATATAAGGGTATTTTTCATTCATTTGAAGCTTGAGATAGCGTAAGAAATTCCAGTTTCAAACACAGCGACTAATTCCAATGTAGGTATTTTATATAGTAGGCCTATATAAAATGTTTTTTGATTTTGGGTAAGTATTAGTTGTGATTATTATTGTGAATGTACATTATAACAGAGCTAAGTACAATATTACACCAGATTAAACACGTTTAACTTCAGGATATGATAGTTTTATGTCAGGATATATGAATATGATATCAGGATATGACACTTTAACATCATGATATGTAATATAATGTCCAAAATTGGTGTTTAATATAGCAAAATCACGTTATGATGGCTCAATACAGCTTTATAAAGGCAGTATATAGTGGCTAAACATCACGTTGCTGTATTAAAATGAAAAGATATACATCATATTATCACGAAATGCATTACAATTTCGTGATATATCATTTTAACATCACTATGACATTTTAATGTCAGGATATGACATTTGAATATTAGGATATGGTACTTGAATATTATGATGTGACTTTATACATTGATGAAATGACACATTGAGGTCACAATATAGCATTGTAATGTGATGGTGTGTCATTATAATGACAAACATGCTATTTAATATCAATTATTGTATAATAGACTTGTCGGATTATGACATTAAAAAAGGAAAAACATAAGAAACAGTTCGAAGTCAGGATCTGGCATATTTATGCCAGGATATTGGATTGTAATTTATCAGAATATGACACTTTAACGTCATTAGATGGTATTATAATGTCCAAATTTTGTCCTTTTATATCACACAATAAGATTAAAATGTCAAGATATTCAATTTTTCATGATAAGATATGACATTATCAAATCAAGATATGGCGGGCTTGGCGGCATTCTAATGTGACATTATAATGACTGAATATGACACTACAATATTTCAATATGACCATAGAATGTCAGGCTTTGTCACTTTGAAGTCTGGATATGGCATTTTAATGTCAGGATATTATATTGTCATGTCAAGGTATAACATTTCAATAACATTATATTGACAGACGCACGTTACCATATGGTAATACAGAATCGACATTGAACATTCCAATATCAGGCTGGCACATGTCAGTTCAACATATATATCGCAATATAATTCAGTAAGTAAAGGCCTCTACATTGCTCAAATACCGGTACTCCAAAACTGCCAACAACAAAAGCACTTCGGAAGATTCAATAAAATGGAAAGAAATTAGATAGCGTTAAGACACATGCTCTTTGAACAGCATGTGGCCTTGCCCTCTTTTACTTTCATTTCCTCTTACACTAAAATGTCATATTGTGATGTTAATATGCTATAGCATGATATTTAATATCGTGACAATACACTAAAAGATCCTGTCACTTTAATACCATACCGTGATGCTTAAAGGGACTGGCCCAGGCTAAAATCATCAAAAAATCGGTGATTTTATTTCGGGTTCTTAATATGACCATATGATGTAAACATGTACATAGACTAGAACTGCAAATTTTTATAATTTTTGTGCTGCGCACTTACCAGTTCTAAAATCATAAAAAAATCGGTGATTTTATTTCGGGTTCTTAATATGTCCATATGATGTAAGCATGTACATAGACTAGAACTGCAAATTTTTATAATTTTTGTGCTGCGCATTCACCAGTTAGGCTAGATATAGAGACGAAATTCCTGATTTGTAATTATTGACAACCATGTCAAAAATAAGAAATGCGGGAATTTCGTCTCTATATCTAGTCTAACTGGTAAGTGCGCAGCACAAAAATTATAAAAATTTGCAGTTCTAGTCTATGTACATGTTTACATCATATGGTCATATTAAGAACCCGAAATAAAATCACCGATTTTTTGATGATTTTAGCCTGGGCCAGTCCCTTTAATTTAATGTCATATTCCGATATTCTGATATAAAATCATCTCATTACAACACCATACAATGCCATAACTTCATTACGAAATATATATATCCTAATATTCAAAATGTAATATCTTGATATTTAAATGATATATTTCATGATATTAAACATATTGACATTCGCAGATCAAGGACAAAAGTAAGTATTTAAAAGAGCATTGTTACAGGACGATTATCAAAGATGTCATGTACATGTAACGTGTGAGGCGCAAGTCCTTATCTTGTAATTGATTTTTGCTAGAAAGCCTCCCTTCAACGTCACCTACTGCCCCAGCCAACACGGGGCATTGATCCAATTCTGTTTTATTTTTGTGCCAGCGTCGAAGACGGTCAGCCCATATTAAAACAGCATTGGATGAATGCCTCGTGTTTAAACTCCATTATGATACAGAGCATATTTTGCTGTACAGGAGGGTGTGGAATCTACAGTCTGGGAACGGATTTTATATCATGGTCGTTTGTAACCAACGCAAACTGAAAGAGCAGTCGCCCCATAAAGAGTTCTAAAAAGAGTGAGTTGCGGGTGCAGAGTGGCTTGTTCAAATGAGGGGGGGGGGGGATCTCACAAATCTAGACTATATTGTACAACGATGTGTTTTTTTGTATTGGCCAAACATGTAGAAACTGTGACAGCTCGGATGATTGAAACGCAATAATTTCATTATTTACCTGAGATTAATTTGTTAACTTGACGAATCTCAATTTACATTTCCAGTGGGAAAGCAGTTCGAAAACACTCCAAAGCGTCACCCACCATGGGGTAGAATTAACTATAACTACCATGTGGGATTCATGGCGATAAACACAATATAATAAAATATGGTCGTCTAAATAAGTTCCAGACTCCATGGGTTCGGCTAAAAAATACATTTTAGTTTCAACAACGAGATAGTTATCGCATATTTTCGGGTTTTTTAAGAGATCGCTTAACAAAATATTATGGCGGCCATCTTGAATTTGTGGTATTAAGAAAAGTACTGATAATATTTCTGATCATCTGGATAACCTCCTTGTACTTTAAAACATAGGTAGAGACGCGAAAATCATTGTTTTAACTTCAAAAGTGGGGGATTGGGGTATAACCCTTTTTTTTTAAATGGCGTTACCTGGTGTTATTTTGAATTAACTATGTGGGATTTATGTTGATAAATTAAATATAATAAAATAATGGTGATCTAAATAAGTGTTAGATTCCATGGGTTTGGCCAAAAAATACATTTTAGGTTCAACAACGAGATAGATATCTCATATTTTCGTGTTTTTTTAAGAGATCGCTTAACATAATCAGAACAATATGGCGGCCATCTTGGATTTTTGGTATTGAGAAAAGTGCTGATATCATTTCTGATCATCTGTATCAACTCTTTGTGCCTTAAAACATAAGTAGAGACACCAAAATATTTTTTTTCCTAACTACAAAGGTGAAGAATTAGGGTATACCCCTGTTTTTCGAAAATGGCGTTACATGGTGGCGGCCATCTTGAATTAAAAAAAATGCACAAGGGGGATTTTTGGGGCATTTTCGGATTTCGTCTGGGGAGATGTCCAGGTATCATTCCTGAAAAAATCAGCTTTCTGCAATTTTATTCCAGGCTCCTGTGTTTTTTTCACTAATGCTCTTGCACTACTTCGAACGAGCTACAATTTACTCCTTTACTGAAACAGCCAGCCTGCTGATTCCTGGAAAACTCGGCCTCGGTAATGTACGAGGTACATTTTACCGGGCGGTCCGACATGGACTGTTCAAAGAAGTCAATTATACGGCCCTCTGATAGATTTATGCCTGTTATAATGACTGGCGTAAACCACGACCTCATTCAGCCACACACAGCTGCTGATGGCATTGCTTGTGGAGTGTCTTGGACCAGCAGAACGGTTCCCGGTCTCGGCGGTTTGAAAGGAGCAAAATGTTTCTTCCCCATCCACGTGTGAAACTCAGTATTGTGGGGAGCCTCCGTGACCGAGATGTAGCGTGCTCGGCCTCAGACCGCCAGGGCTCCAATTTCGAATCCTGTGTCTGGAGGACAGTGTCATCTCATTCATCTCATCATCCTCAAGAGGTTCTTCTGGCCCAGTTTAGCCTATATGTGCACACAGGTGGCCTAAATCCCGATTCATATCATTTGGACCAGCAGAAATCTCGGAATCACCCTATATTAACCCTTTAAGCCCTCACGTTGCATCAAAGCATCATTTTACATCCCGGAAAACAGATTTAATTTTTCTACAACTAAGGAGTTTTGGAATAAACTGTTTTGCCAATACATGGCAATTTCCCTAAATTTTCATCCACTTCAAGTCATCTTCATCCACTACAAGTCGAGAATCAGGATTGAAAGGGTTAAGCTGGTTTTAATAGTGACAAGGTTGAACTTCGATAGCGCGCGAAATCACAGTTTACGAAACTTTTATTCAAAACACTCGAAATTTATTAGAAGGTCAATTCGCAGTTAATAGCATCAAGATTTCTACACGTTTGGTCTCAAATTAAACAAATGTGAGTGATTTTCACCCACTTCCAGTTATGGATCGCGGTAGCGAGACACAACTTCAAGTGGGTGAGAATTTAAATAAGATAACTTAGCATGCAAAGGGTTAATACTTAATCTAATAGTTAATTTTTCGATGATTTTTTTTAAACAGTTGCGTACATTCTTTAAAATATAGAAAACAATATTTATAATTTCATCATGTATATTTTCTCCCAGGAGAGGAGGTTAACCGAAATTAACCACCAAATTATTCGATTTCAATTTTCACCCATTTAAAGTTGTGTCTCGCTGACGCGATCCACAACTTCAAGTGAGTGAAAATTATTCAGATTTGGCAAAATGGAGGTCAACTTTTTTCAAATATTGCTGATTGATATCACATTTTATCTTTAACATGTTCAAAAGCTGATACTTAATGTGCTAATAAAAAATTAAAACCCGAATGAAAGGACACCGGCGGTTAAGGGGTTAATTTGGGACACTCGTCGCTGGTGCGCGATGTTAATGCCAGCATAGTAAAATGCGGCATTACACGGTGCGTTTACTCTGGTAATTTAACACACACAAATAAACCGCTTACTTCTGAGGTTTTTACTGGGCACTAAAGTGGGGCATAAACAAAAAAATGACAAAATTATATCTTCTTTTTTCCAGAAAACACATAACGTGCGACGTTGGGCCAACATTAGGCCAACATTGGTTCAACGCTTCGTGACGACTAATGCCCAGCCAGCAAACAAAAGTCAATAACCCAATGAATAGAATCAACGTTGTTCCAGCATCCACTCCAGAGGCCTTGCCTTGCTGTGGGGAAGATGCAATAAAAGTTTCTGTATTTTAACCACCAAATTGTTTACTCTGGTAATTTAACACACACAAATAAACCGCTTACTTCTGAGGTTTTTACTGGACACTAAAGTGGGGCATAAACAAAAAAATGACAAAATTATATCTTCTTTTTTCCAGAAAATACATAACGTGCGACGTTGGGCCAACATTAGGCCAACATTGGTTCAACGCTTCGTGACGACTAATGCCCAGCCAGCAAACAAAAGTCAATAACCCAATGAATAGAATCAACGTTGTTCCAGCATCCACTCCAGAGGCCTTGCCTTGCTGTGGGGAAGATGCAATAAAAGTTTCTGTATTTTAGCTACGCTACAGCCCTGCTTATATTTTCATTTAATTATATATATGTATAATATTCTTGTTTTTCGCGTGTACATAATGTAGATACAGTCATTAACGTATAATGCTCTTTATTTATTTATTTATTTGTTTTCTATGCTTGTTTGGTTCAAATACATCCCTTATAATACATTCATTTCATTGTCGATGTCTGAGTTTCAATCTGATGCTGTCCCAACATTAGCCCTACATTGGGCCAATCGCTTGCGTGTCTGCGGTATTCCTCTGCTAACACTTGAAGTGCTGCGTTATCTATTGACATTTGTGACTCGTCTGTACCTTAACCGTTTAACCGCCAAATTATTCAATCTGAATTTTCACAAACTTGAAATTGTGTCTCGCTGACGCGATCCACAACTTCAAGTGAGTGAAAATTATTAAGATTTGACAAAATAGAGGTCAATTGTTTTAAAATATTGCAGATTGATGTCACATTTTATCTTTAACATGTTTAAAAAGTGGTACTTGATGTGCTAATTAAAATGAAAACCCGAATATATGCGGCACCGGCGGTTAAATGGTTAACAGTTACTGGAATTTAACATATTGCTTAGAGAATTATTACAATAGTTGATTACAATGGTAAATTCAGATTTCTAATTGTTAGAACACAATGATCCAGCAGCGTTCAATGCATACACATAAGTTCTATTATAACGAAACGCGACCATTGTTCTCCCAGAACAAAAAATACGGACAATTTTCAAAAAATATTATAAGAAGCCTGTAACGTATCCTCCATCTTTTTTTCAATAAAAATAAAAATTATCGTATCTGCTGCTCTATAAAGGGATAGATTCTTAGGAGGTGCAAATCGATCACAGTCTTGATATTGTATAAATATAGACACCCGGTAATATTTTGACGAGATACGTTGTAACAGCACCCGGTCACGTTTATGTCGCTGTCCTAGGCGCCTACTATGGAGATACGCCGTAACATTTGTTGAACTAACCTATAATATGTTAATGCTGTAACTCCCTGGGCTGCTTACAACTGTCTCATCACTCGCTTTATAACGTCCATTACGTGTGCTTTGGCGGGCAATGTCCCCATAACGCAAAACAATTTGACCCAAATATAGAAAAGTTACGTTTGTCGTGAGGATTTAGAGACTTTGGGACATGCTGAATATTATGTGGTTGTTTAGAAACAAAACATATATTTGTCCTTTAAATTCCCTGGCCCAGTTTAGCCTATATGTGCACAAAGGTGGCCTAAAACCCCATTCATTTTTTTAAATGCCCATATGCGCTTATGGCCATTTTTTATATTTTGAATTTATATAATAGAGGCGATCAACACTGTCTTGGCCCAGGAGCGAGGAGTCGTACACGAGGGTTTTTTCGAGCCATACTAATCATCAATTCCTTCAATCATGTCATTTCTATAGCGCCTAAATCACCAAAGACCAGAGCTCAGAGGCGCATATATCAGATTAAATCCCGATGTCCGGAGACAAAGCATTGCGTCGCCAGCTGGGTGCCGGGTCACCGAGGAATTACGTCGGAGAGGTTAACCCTTTAACCGCCGTTGTCGCATATATTCGGGTTTTCATTTTCTATTAGCACATTAAGTACCACCTATCAAACATGTTAAAGATAAAATGTGACATCAATCTGCAATATTTGAAAACAGTTGACCTCCATTTTGTCAAATCTGAATTTTCATTCACTTGAAGTTGTGGATCGCGTCAGCGAGACACAACTTCAAGTGGGTGAAAAGTCAGATTGCATAATTTGGCGATTAAAGGGTTAGGGTATAAAATCGTTTTAGCCCTTGAAGCGCTGACATATTTTTGAATAAATCATGCAGAGCAAAGGGTTTGAAATCATAATTCATGTCTTAGTTAACTTTTTTCGCTTAATTTGAATACCTAGGTTATGGGTCTACTGCCTTTAATAGTTTACACTTTCTGTGCGGGAATCGACTTTAAATCTGACGTGTAAAGTCGATCCCCGCAATGCGTTTTTTAACGAATGACTGTTTTGCCAAGTGTCATCAGTAGATCAACTGGCAAAAATCCACATTGAATGAGCTGCAACTGCGAAAACCCTTGCACCCCATTTTGTTCAAAATCTTGCAATAATTTCATCTGGTATTGACTGATACGCCACTGCTGCGACACTTGCGAGACACATTCGAGTGTGTGAAATAAATTTAGCAGCTGGCAACACTAAAAAGGCAGCTACATGTATATATATAGACTATTTTTCCTATGATACCTCTAAATTCCAGATTTAATTAGATTCATTTTAAGCTGCTATCAAGCAATGTGACAGTTACGGTAACATTTATCGCTCAAGAAAAATATTTAATTTTCAGTGTTCACGATGGTCATCTCCTACGGCTGATGTCTGTCCGATTTTTGATGACTTCGGTGTGTCATTTAGATCAGCGAAGCGCATAAAACAGCCGTCAAGAGCTCCACACCACTTACATATCTCCCCTGATGTGTTCAGAGTTCCCAGACAGGGACGGAACACTACATTGCCTGGAAGTTGGGCTGCGTCAGCGATGCCGGACTAACGCTAAACCAGAATAACACCATCATATTGCGCTACTGGGCAGACTACAAAGGTCACCGGAACCTGGCTGCCAGGCAAAGACGTCAAGGCGCAGGCGTGAAGAGCTGCGGAAGTTATCAGGTACACGGGAGATGATCGCATTCCACTATTATTTACGAGGGTTATTCAAAAGTCCAATTTGTTCACATTTTTCTACATTTTTGCATGTTCACGGCGCTTGCAGTTTAACCCTTAAACTGCCAGTCGCGACTATAGTCGTTTTTAATCCGTTTTAAAAACTGATTAAATCGCAGTTATTGTGAGCGAAATATGTTTACAGATCAAGCTTGGTGAATAGTTGGTCTCTAATTAAATAAATATTTTCACCCACTTCAAGTTATGGATCGCGGTAACAAGACAAGTGGGTGAAAATGCTAAATTCTTTAATTTTGCGCTTTGAGGGTTAATAGGACAGCCTGTTCCTACACTCGTAGAAAACATGATTAAAAAAGAACATTTAATCTAATATCAGTCAGGAGTTGCTGAGATTGTCAGCATCAGATTTTATTAAATAGCTAAGCTGGGTAGTGTTAAAATAAAATTATAATTAAATCATACAATTGAACGGAATATTTGAATAGGTGAAATAATACAACATTATGTTTTCAAATGCACAGTGATTATTTTTTCTTTGTTTTCGTGCATTAGACAATGCCAAATGCAAATACATGACATTTAATGCCAGCTGAGGAGGGATAATCTCTTCTGATAATAAAATTAGGAATGGAATAGATTACCAGATTTTAGGCTAAACTGTCCCAGATGAGCATCAAAAGAAAATGCCGAATCACATGAAGATGCAACATTACTTGAAGATAAAGCATCACTTGAAGATGCAAAATCATGTAAAGATGCAACATCACATGAGTAAATTCCAGCCATGGGGTTCGAGTCTCGGTTATGGCGTTCTGACGCCAAGAAGACCCCTGAACTTTAGACTGGTATACATATTTGACAGACACTCCGGCGCACCATGCGGGGCAGAGCAGCTCACTCTTAGGTTCGACCTTGAAACCATTCAAATTATGTGATACCTGACATGTTTAGGAGCCTCGCGTGACCTTCAATAACAGACAGCCTGGTCATAACAACCACTTCAGACGTCTCGCACAGCTCACGCAGCATGGCAATTGCGCATGTGGTGCGCAATTGCCATGTGCTTGAGCTGTACGCGTGACTGTATGTATAGCTGTACGCTCAATTGTTAGCGTAACTGTACGCGTCAGATTGCGTGATACATGTATCTTGAACAAAAAAATATTCATGTATGCCCTGATGATAGCTCCTATGTCACTGAAAATGAAGGTATCAGCCACGGATTGCGCCAATTATACACAATTATACATATTATGTACAAAACGTGTACAATTTCCTTTGGACGGTCATATCTAACACTTGGTAGTGTATAATCAAGTCAATCATATGTTTATAAGAATCAGCCACATTTCACCTAAATCTATGTATGCTATGTAGCGAGCATTTTTTGGATCGTGAGATGGAGATCGTTCTCAGTCACCGCTATGCTAAGAAAGGCTGATTTCCTCTAGCAAAGCGAATTTATAATCCACGGACCTTAACTTTAAGATGCCGGGCTGTCCACGGCTATACACTGATGACATCACAAACTCCGACACAGAGAAAACCATGTGTGCTGACAACCGAAATGGTAGGTATAGTCAACTGTCAAAATTCACAGGACATGGTTCTCCCAGAATGCAATAGTGCATGTGGGTAGGCCTAGGCCCTATTCCATAATAATACTAAATATGCGTTTCATACCCAAAGCCGCATTAAGAGAAGGTTCTCAAATCACAGCAAGTTCATATATACTTGAGGGACATCTATAAGTTAATAATTCCACCAAAGCTCAAAGCCCTTAGCCCTGGCTCTTAGCTGGGCCTTGGTTTGCAAGCAAACTGACTGTATTACTGCGGAGATCTCGAAACGGGCTGACCCCATGCTTGTAATGACACCCAGTAAACAGGAGAACTTCCCCTTAAACATTGTACACTTCTCCAATGTTGGTTCAATGTTGGGCCAGCGTCTCAGATGTTTGCCTAACATTAAAACAGCGTTGCGTGAGTGGCTCGTTGGAGTAGTATCCATAGTCTTTTAATCAGTTTGTAGCTACTCAGCTGAATGCAATCAACCTGTGGGCCTACTCTACATACTGAAGGCCTATACACGTGACGCATGCCCATTCTGAAGATGACCGCCAGTTTAAGTGCATATCATAGCTGATTGCATTGCAGGCGCAGGGCGTCTTACACCAATGCGTGCATGTCATCGCACATGGCACAATAATTGGCAAGGTTAGGTCCAATAAAATATAACTTTACTTTTTACTAAACCAATAGACAAAAAGTGACTTGTAAGCCATATAGAGGCTGGATATACTATATTTACCAACGATTAATATTGTATTCTTGTACATGTTGTATCTGTCACTATAATAAAATAAACATACATGTATATATATATAAGCTTCGTACCAGGATCTCTACTAGATTCGGAGGTCTAAGTGGTAGGTGGAGTGACGTAATTATGTCTACTATGCGGATCACTCTGTATCTCAATGTTGCATGTAGTTATACGCTTGTTTTGATACTTTCAATATGTAAGTAGTTTTTATCAGTTTTAATATCTAAGCAGGTCGGAGAGCCTCATAATCCATATGGTGATGATTACTGTGGAAGAGGGTTATTTTCAATTTGAAATGATCATTAATGTCTTACTTAGCTCTTTCCGCTTCATTTGAATACCTATGTTACGGGTCTTCTGCCATTAGAAATGTTTTAAATCTTTCAGTGCGGGGATCGTCTTTATACGTCAGAATACGTCAGAGTCTGACGTCTGTAGACGTCGGATTCAGACGTTTAAAGACGGTCCCCGTTTTTCAGTGCGAGGACCGTCTTTATAAGTCAGATTCTGACGTCTGTAGACGTCAGATTCAGACGTATGAAGACGGTCCCCGCACTGAAAGGGTTAAAGTCGATTATCTGTCGTTTGGTACACCGCTATGGTGATCTATTATAAATAACATTTATTGATTATTGCTAATAAATTTAATTATGGACTAATACACAGTTTTTTTTTAAATATCTGACCACCTCCTTGGTGTGACCAAGCCTGCATGGATATGTAGCATGCTCAACTGTCCCACAAGTATTCTTGGAACAATCCCACTGAGCACGAGATGTTGTTGCGACGTTGAACCAACGTCGCAACAACATCGTGTGTCCATTGGGATGGTTGCATGTAGTGTAGGCCCATGTATGGCGTGTGTTTATAAAGTACTTGACAAAGATTTGTGTTCTTTACAATTTACACAAACATGTGTGTGCCGAACAATTAACTGTGATCAATTATAACCAATAATCGAAATTATATAGGACTATACACCAATTACAACCAATTCTCGTCATAAGACCAGCTTATGGATCTCTGCTAATACTTAGAGTACACTTGTACATACTACATTTTGACCACGCACAACGTCAGCTTTCTTATGGACGCGTTTGCGACTGATGTACGACCTTCCGGTGACTGATATACGACTTTCTGGTAACTGGAACCCATAAAAGAGAAGTAAAACCATCTGCCACGCCGTGGAATTTAACGGTTTACAAGCAAATTTCTTGATCTTCGACCGCGGCACCGAGCGGCCAAAAGTGAAAACGTCTGTCACAACAGTATGTAGATATGAAAAGTGCTAACTATTTGCACCCAATATCGACCGCAGTTTGTTTTCGAATGGATGAAGGCTGCCTGCAGCCATGGAAACTAAATCATGTTATGTACTACTATGGTCTGGTGCTGCCCGTGTATGGGCCAGAAGTTGTAATGAAATGAAATGAGATGAAATGAATCGGGCTTTAGGCGACTTCTGTGCACATACAGGCTAAATTGGGCCAGATATTTAAACCCTGGAAATCTGAGGTCGAGCACGCTACCTCTCGGTCACGGAGGCTTCCGACAATACTGAGTTGATGGGGGAAAAACATTTTTGTTTCTTTCAAACCTCCGAGACCGGGACACGAGACTCCGAACTCTACCCTGAAAGGTACTAACCACTGCCCTAGGGACCCAGTCCCCGGTAGTTAGCGTTCGACCGACTTTTGTGTTGACTTAGGTCCGAAATATTTATAAATGATACGGCTAAATGAACATGGCACCAGAAATGCATTAGAGACTATTATGCATTTCTGATGGCACATACTAAAACCAGTCAGGTATGATCCATCTCGTGACGTCATAAACTATCTGCGCTCACTTCTTTCCGTATCGGGAAGATCAATCTCAGCGGGCTAAACCCGATCGATCAAGCACTAAATAGATCGAAACTTTATTTAAAATTAAGTGGAGACTCTAGTACAGGACTACATTCTATTTGCATTTGGGGTTATAAAGCTATATTAAATAAAACTAGTAAAATTTAGCTAGATGGGATTTTTTGGAGTAAGGACGGGATACACAGTAATATGTACATCTTTGTGTAGGGTGGCTATGGGGACTTTACTAGGTCTTTAACCCTTTTCACCCACCTGAAGTTGTGTCTCACTAAGCGACCCACAACTTCACGGGGGTGAAAATTACTAATATTTGTTCAAATACTGCGCAGTAGAAGCGGCGTTGACCCAATGCTGGCTTAATATTTTTAAAACGTTTTTACTGGGTGGCTGGTACACGGGGATTGCCAAAAATTGGGTCAATGATGGGTCAGCGTCTAATCTGAGGTGTTTGCCCAGCGACTACAGTCTGTATCATCAGATCCTGGGAGTAGCCTTTTTCAATTTGCTAGGTCGTTGTTTAAAATTTTAAAACAATTTTTTTCTCGGATCATTTTTTCATGATCCCTCAACATCCCTAAAAATGTTATGAGATTTCGTTATGTGTTATCGAAGTTAGACATGTAATAAAATGTCAAAATGACAGCTCTCATTTCACCATTAGAGTGAAACAAATGAAATGAATCGGGCTTTAGGCCACCTTTGTGCACATATAGGCTAAACTGGGCCAGGAGAACCTCCTGAGGATGGTGAGATGATTGAGATGACACTGTCCTCCAGACACAGGATTCGAAATTCGAGCCCTGGCGGTCTGAGGCCGAGCACGCTACCTCTCGGTCACGGAGGCTCCCCACAATACTAACTTTCACACGTGGATGGGGAAGAAACAATTTTGTTTCTTTCAAACCGCCGAGACCGGGAACCGAACCCCGGACTCTGGCGTGAAAGGCAGCGGTGCTAACCACCACCCTAGGGCCCCCGCCCTAGAGTGAAACAAGAATTATATTACATGCCAAATGGTCTCACCTTGAAAATACACATCAAAATTCCACAAAATTTTCAGCGATGTTGGGGGAAAGTGGAAAAATAATAAAAAATGCTAGATCAATATCCAGCGGAGCATCTCAGATGTTGGAAGCATCCCAGCAACAAGAGACGATGAACCAATGCTGGCTAAAGGTTAAAATTAAAACCACAATGTCTTCCCATTCAGGTGACTAGAACATCACTCTATCAGTGACCCATTAAGCGCAGCACGACTATCATCGTTTTTATCTGCCTCATCAGAATGTTAAATCACTGCTATTGGAAACAAAATGAGTGCCTAAAACATCAAGTTTTGAAAATATTCCATGCACTTCATTTTATAACCATCATGAACGACGCTCCAAGACATCGGGATCTAATCTAAAAGTAGTCTGCATGCTATTCGAAATGTCGCGGTTATTGGGCGGTATAATGTTAAGCCAGTAAATCCAGCTGCATAATAGATGGGTTTTCTTTTTGGAGTGAGGACGGATACCCAGTCATATGTACATCCACCTGAAAGGTATAAACACGGTACTTCGCGGTCCTGAGGCGGCTGAACCAGCAGAAACATCAGACTGTGACCTCGACTGCCGACTGACTACACAAGTCCAAATAAATCTCACTTGAAAGGAATTTGTGTATCTTGCCAAAATTGACGTAAAATATACGTGTGCTCTATTTTTGTATTTCTGCAAAATTCTTAGTAACTATTAGTATTCTTTTTACGAAACGCGCCAGACTAAAAATTCAAAATATTTGTACGCATGTCTTTATTTTATATCAACCGGATTTAATTTAAAATATGCCATTTTGTATCACTTTGGCATGAAAGGGTCCTTACGACCATTATTACATTGCCCTATAACCAGATAACCATGGCTGGTAACACTCCATGCTGTATCCATCTGTTACACTCCATACTACTAACCTCTGAGCTCGGGACAACGAGGAGTTAGGCGCTATAGAAGTTTATATATTCATTCATTCATTCATAATATGATCATTGGTTACACTACATATTGTAACCATTGGTTACACCCAGCGTTGTAACTGCATGCTGTTACAATGGGTTGCACTCCATGCTGTAACCATCGGTTACACTCCGTGTTTTTTACCATAAGCTACACTCCGTGCTTTAACCTCCATACTGTAACCATTGGTTACACCTTATATTGTAGCCATGGCGTACACTCCACGCTGTAGCCATGGCGTACACTTCATGCTGTAACCATGGCGTACACTCCATGCTGTAACCATGGCGTACACTCCATGCTGTAACCATGGCGTCCACTCCATTCTGTAACCATGGCGTACACTTCATGCTGTAACCATGGCGTACACTCCATTATGTAACCATAGCGTACACTCCATGCTGTAACCATGGCGTACACTACATTCTGTAACCATGGCGTACACTCCATGCTGTAACCATGGCGTACACTCAATTCTGTAATCATGGCGTTCACTGCATTCTGTAACCATGGCGTCCACTCCATTCTGTAACCATGGCGTACACTCTATTCTGTAACCATGGCGTACACTCCATGCTGTAACCATGGCGTACACTCCATTTTGTAACCATGGCGTCCACTCCATTCTGTAACCATGGTGTACACTACATGTTAAAAGGTAAAGGTAATGGTGCTGTTTTATAGTCTGATATATAGTCTTCTGTAACCACGGCTTACACTCCATGATGTAATCATGTGGTACCCGACAGAGTTGTGTTTTGACGCTGGCCCAGCGTTAACATGGTTAACCTATTACCGAGTCAGTATCTCATGTTTGCAGTATTATTTTATGTAGCTAAGTGTACACCAGAAAACACCAAGAAATAAACACCAGATTTTTTTCGCCAGGGTGGCTTATTATGAGGCCATCATCTGCTGAGCTATGGGTCTGCTCATCTGAACTGACAAAAACAGTGTTTACATAATTACCTTGACATTTCATATCACGGGTTTTTGTACCTTAATTCTACAAAAAGTGGAATGTTTGGAGAGGAGCTTTTTACAAAGAGAACATTGAAGCACCAGACTGACTGACACTACAATGTTTTTTCATGGTGGGCCAGCGTCTACGCCGAAACCAACATAGGGTAGACGTCTAGCTGGACATGACAGTATCACTCACCAGATATGGTTACTGGCATATTAGTGTTACTGTATGACTTGTCTTGGCCGGTCACCAGATTGAACGGCCACCTCCACTCAGCGGTCACCATTTGGAGTTCCAAATGCATTTAATGCATTTATATGCCTAACCTCCAATGGCCGACCACGTGGCCACGGCCATTACATGTCGCCAATAAGTATCTTTGGTGTCAGAGTGAACGGCAGACATAACAGCAAACAAATTCTAAGTGCTGGCGTAATTTTTGTATAGGTTAGGCCCCGGCCTATGATTTTTCATCAAAGTACTGGGTAAGATTAGTGACTAACTTTGACAATTTAGCTTAGATTTTTTTAAATCTGCTCTGAAGATCACGGTTGAAATAAGTCACGAAAACAAGCAAACATCTACATTGCAGATACAAAACCGATGATATATATTTTATTAGCCATGTTTTTTTAGAAACAATCATTATTTTATGTATTTTACAAATATCAACCACACGCAAAAACATGGCTTACTTCCGACAATTTGAACAGTGGTCTTTCATTGTGTTTATTGTGCTATATCGTTTGACCTATAACAAAAGTTTTTTTTGTAACTCCAAGTGCCATTTATATAAAAGAAACGTGATGTAGCCATTTTAGACCTGACGTAATTATTAAGTAAGTGTTAAAATCGTCCCCTTGGGGCCATTTGATAATTCACACGTTTATTAGCACCTTCAAATCGTCTCATCGGGGCTGAAGGGTCCAATATTTCACTCTAATGAGTGGCAGATAAGACCTTTTATCTCCAAGGATGCAAAATGGGTAGTAAATATTTAACTTTGATAATAAACACAGTTTTAACCTCTCGAGCTTTGCACTAGTCAATTCAAATTTTCAGTCACTTTAAGTTGTGTCTCGCTACCGCGATCCACAACCTCAAGTGCCTGAAAATTTGTGTGATTTGCGAATTTTAAGTCCCAGCATCTATCAGTTTTTCAAGAATAAAGGCATATTTTACGTTTAAAAATAGATTATACAGGTGGTAATGAAAACACAGACTGTCTACTGTAGTTGACATCAGTGCTCTAGGGGTTAAATGTTACATTTGATTTTCGCCCGCCTGATTGGACCAGCGGTCCAACACCTTTTTCAAATTCGTGTAAACTGATTAAGTGCGCAGAAACACGACAGTGCTGTATCGAGGGAGTGCTTAAAAAACCCGGCCGATGTTATAAGAAAGACACGTGTCCCACTTCAACCTACTTCACCTTATTATCGTCCATCACCATTAGAGCACACCCTTCCAGTACAAGCTGACCCAAAACAGATGCGTTAAAAAGCGTTTCGATATACTAGATTATCACCGAGTATGACCACCTACCATATTGGTAGTCATGCGGTATAGGCCTACTATGGGAAAAAGGTCTTGGTGTGAGAGTGGCAAAACCTGGTATTTTAGGTGTAGTCCTGCTAGGCCTTATAGATACGGTTGCAAGCATTTTTTAGATTGTCTCGTGTTTGCTGGGTAGTTAATCCTAGAATTCAATATTGGGGATGTCTTTTTTTTGGCATAAATATATCTGTTTTTCGTCATTTGAAGCTGGAAATTGCGTAAGAATTTCCAGCTTCGAATGACGAAAATTAAAACAAACTATTCAGCTGGACAAGGGTTAAGTCCAGCCCTGGCTGACATAAATAGGGTTTGAAACATGTTTCAAAGTCAACCAAATAAATGGTCACTGGAAATGATAAAACTGTCTGTGATAGATGCTCAGTTCGGTTCATAAACTAATATTTTTTGTCATTTGAAACAGATTTAAATGAATGAAAAATAGAAAACAAACAATTCAACAGCATATAGGATGCTTGAACACCCCCCCCCCCCCTTGATTTCAAAATTACCGAGGGGAATACCCCAGGATCCGTTCAAAAGAATGAGACGTCAATATTAGCCTAGATCACCCATCCTCAGTTAGCTTTGCGGCTACGTCAGTGTTTTACATAATTTTTATTCAACCCTTTCGGCGCGAGGACCGACATTGGAGGTCAGAATATGACGTCTATTAGATTCTGACGTCTAAAGTCGGTCCCCGCACTCGAAGAAATAAATATTCATAATAGACCCATAACATAGGTATTCTAATGGAGCGGAATTAGCTAACTATAAGACATAAGATATAAGATATAAAATGATTTCAAATTGAAAGTAACTCTTTGGTCTCCATGGTTTATACACAAACATTTCAGCTTTGTAAAGGGTAATATGGTAACTTGAGCTAGAATATTACCCATGATCTGACCACGTCTGGAGGGCACACAACGTGGACTTCCCAGACAATGTATTGAGACATTAAGCTAATGTTGGCGCAATGTTGGGACGACGTCGTAGACGGTGGACCAACATTGCGCCAACATTGTGTCAACGTCTTGTGTTTTGCTGTGAATGAGCTTTATTCAAAGTATTTTTAAATGTTATCGTTTATCATGTCCAAATCTCCTTATCCACTTATTTCAATTCGCCAGAGTGAGCGTGTTCTTGATGGTATATGATCAAAGTCTCGTATCTGCCACCAGATCAGGTGATTATATAAGGTTATTTACGTTCAAAAGGGCGGTCAGTCAATATTGTAAATTGATATAGATCCCAAGTTAATGTTTGTGATACTTTTTTGCAATGCATTCTAAATGCAAGGGAACATTTTAAGAGTCGAGTCGTCACGTGTTTTATCAACGAGTGGATCTATAAACACAATAATGAGTATTCCGGTTGGAGTAAACATGAAGGGGACATGATGTTTAACTCTCTCAGCGCGGGGACCAAAATGTTTGGCAAATTTTTGCGGGAAAATACAGAAGCCTTTCCAAAATTGTTGAATTTACTGTACGGCAATAAAAACACAACAAGTGCACGTCTACTTGATTGGTCTCATTCTCCGGTTACGTGTTAACATCCAAACACAAAACATTTGTATAACATTTGTACAATGTCGGCCCAACGTCTTCGACGTTGGTCCAACATTGTACAAATGTTATAAAAATGTTTTGTGTTTGCTGGGTAACATCCAACCATTCCTCTTTGTATGGAACACATGTGCTGTGGGCCTCGTTTCAAGACATGACTAGCTGGGGTCTATCCGCACTAAGAATCTAAAAATTAATATTATCTAAACTTTCTCTTATTTTCATTAGAAAAGTTAGGATTAATCTTAACTTTTCTAATAAAAATAAGAGAAAGTTAGGATAATCTTACTTTTAGGTATCTGAGTGAGATTAGACCCAGCGCTCGCATTCTCATACAAGTTACGATATATCGTAGGCTTCGGACTGGTCGAATAAGAATAAAAATTATCTTAACTTTCTCGTATATCATAGAAAAATTAAGACTTATCCTAACAGGTCTGATGGAAATGAAAGTTCATTATTTTTGTAAAACTTAGTGGCAAGGGAGGCAATTAAATGTTAGGGGTTCTCTGAAGGACATTCTACGACCACTGGTGGGTAATTAATTGAACATTTACTCTATTTTATTGTTGTTTTGTTTTTCTCATTCTGAGTCTTATTGTTGTGGTTCGTTTTATTTTTTTCACTGTCATTCCATTTCTTTGTATCTCTATATAATCATCTTGCAGTGCATATACTAGTAGTATGATTTTTTTGCGGGGGGGGGGGGAGGTGCCCTGCCTTTATTACGTGTTTGATTAGGACCACGCAGTGAGCGACAACGTGCACCCCACCTGAGCTGGCTCCATTTTCATTCAATCGGCGTGAAAAATTGGACCTGGCTGTTTCCGCGCAGGGACGGGCATAAAATCCACGTGTTTTTATTTTCTAACCATGATCGGTTCCAATACCATGAGCTGGTTAAAATGTGCGACGCATGTGGGCTACGTAGCATGGTACGTATGACCTGTTTTATTGATGATGTAGGTCCAGCCCCAGCCAGGGACTTTTGCGCGAGAAGGTCTGAAACTTATTAGCTAAAGTGGGGCTAGTTCAATGACATTGCTGCTCTCACACATAGGCGACTATGCTAGCGAATGTGCCTACGAATAAAAATATTTGACATTCTCTCAAAATTCGCTACACTCGCCGACTATTTGTAATAATAGCGTTGGTAACAGATTCGGAGCGCTTGCAGTCATTCCTCACCTGCTGACGAATATCGCCCAATTTGGGAAGCGTCTCCTAAATTTTAGCGAATGTTGCGAATGTTGTCATTCGCCGTAAATTTTCGTAAGCATTTGCTAGCCATTGGTACCGCTGGTAAGGCATTGAAAAGCATTTGCAACGTTCGTAAGGTATTTGCAAGGCGTTTGTAATGAATGTCTTACCACTGTTGCCCATGATTTAAATCCAAAAAAACAATGAGCCCAGCGTCACATTTACTCCATAATTATACCAATCGTAGCCTCGTCATCAAATATTCGCATCATTCGTTAGAAAATAGCAAGGCAATGGCAACTTTTGTAAGACATTCGCATCATTCATAAGTACGTTTGAAACGTTTACAAGCCCATTTGTCAGCATTCACAGGCATTCATAACATTTGCAAGGCAGTCGTAGCATTTATTTGATATTATTCTTAAGCCCATTTGCACGATTCACAACGATTGTTTGCAATTCGTAAGCCACTGGCAAGCGTTGGCATCTCTTCACAATTTTTAGGCGAATTCACTGCGAATTTCAAAGATTCATATTCGCTAGCATATTCGCCTTTTTGTGAGAGCAGCAAAGGATTGTACCTGTGTTGTCACTGTGTAGGCCTACAAGAAAATATGAGTGGTAGCGAAATGATTCGAAAAGAATAACAAGGGTCATTCAATAGTGAATTTGCATCAGGTAGGATTTGGGGATAATTCGTCCTCTTGGATATGAAAAGGTGTATCAAGCAAACAAAATACACCACAAGATACATCCTTTCATATCCAAGGGGACGAATTGTTTGTGAATTATTGTGTAATATTTAGAAATAGCAGCTATAATCCAGTTAACGGATAACATAACTTTCCTGATGAAAACCACATGAAGAAGAATACTCAAAACAAATGAAGTACTATATATAGCTAATCATGGCATTACACAGCTACTTTATTTATTTATTATTTATTTATTTATTAAAATATATTTATACAGGGTGTATACATATTAGCAAAGATGCTATTTTTTAAATATGTGCCATGTCATACAGTCAATGTAATACATTTCTAAGATATCTGATGTTTTAAATGGTATATACAGATTAAAATATCCATAATCTAATCATAGCTACACTTAAAATCAATTAATTACCAATGTAGTTAATACTAGTTATCAGGGAACATAGGCCAACACTGTCTACACTTTCGCCGCTAATCACAACCATAGTAGTGTTTAGTCTGTTGTATCACAGTTGAGATGTGAAATTAAAATCAATATTTGCAAATATTTGATCTCAAATTAAACAAATTATTATTTTCCCATACTAGAAATTATGGGTCGCGGTAGCGAGATACAACTGAAAAAAGGTAAAAATGCCTAACTTGAACCTTGAACTGCTAAATTATATTATTTAAATTTTCACCTACTTGAGTAGGTGAAAATTTAAATAATATAATTTAGCAGTTTAAGGTTCAAGTGAGGCATTTTTACCTTTTGTCAGTTATGTGTTTGCTGAGGAAGCCTGCAGTGACGGAAGGGTGTGAAATTGTGATATCCCATGCAATCAGCTTACATACCACCCAGGGGCAGCAAAGACATATTTCACCCTCTGAGGGCCAGAACCCACTTGACATGACGGATTTGTTACTCGCCGCGCTCCCGCCATTTTCCAGTTTGTTCCACAGCGTGCGTGCATCCCTGTGACCCTTTGGCTATCAAGGGTATACTTTGCAGCTTCAGGTGAACCTTTGACTACTGTGGGGTCGAGCTCGCATTGTTGGTGCTTCATTCCCCAGACGGCTATCTTTGGTGTAAACATATTTTATTAACAATAATTGAAGCAATACAAATGTAATCGGGGCTTCTCTTGCGATGAAAAAAAGTAAAAAATAATCGCTGCCTGACATGCAAACAAAGTGTTATGGTATTGCTGCACAAAAATCATTATACAATAAATCATTGATATACAGAATCAAGAATAGTTATGGCCATTATTATAAAATTCAAAACAAATTATTCAGCAGGTCGAATCGGTTGGTGGCGATAACATATTCTTGTGTAGCCTGATGTATTATAAAGTAGTTAATGCCATTACTGATGCCATACAAAAGAACATGAACAGTAAATTCATAATTATTACGTAGAAGAAAATCACATAAAATACCACTAGGAGCAATTTATAGTGGGCATTCGAGAAAAAATTGAGACGTTGTCTCTGGGAGACCACATTCACAGTTGTTATTGTCTATGATATTCATATCAAATAAATGTTGTCGCAATTCGCATCCGTAAGCGGCTATCTTTACCTGACTCCAACTGTCTACACCTAGAGCAAAACTCACAGATATTGTTATCAGTGTGAGGCGGTTTTTGAGTTGGCGTCTTCCTCTACTGGAGTGTTCCGACCATTTAATATAGGCCTAATGTACTTACTCACTTACACATGAAATAATGAAAGAATGAGTGAGTGAGTGAGTGAGTGAGTGAGTGAGTGAGTGAGTGAGTGAGTGAGTGAGTGAGTGAGTGAGTGAGTGAGTGAGTGAGTGAGTGAGTGAGTGAGTGAGTGAGTGAGTGAGTGAGGGAGTGAGTGAGTGAGTGAGTGAATGAATGAATGAATGAATGAATGAATGAATGAATGAATGAATGAATGAATGAATGAATGAATGAATGAATGAATGAACGAACGAACCAATCAATCAATCAATCAATCAATCAATCAATCAATCAATCAATCAATCAATCAATCAATCAATCAATCAATCAATCAATCAATCAATCAATCAATCAATCAATCAATCAATCAATCAATCAATCAATCAATCAATCAATCAATCAATCAATCAATCAATCAATCAAACAATCAATCAATCAATCAATCAATCAATCAATCAATCAATCAATCAATCAATCAATCAATTAATCAATCAACAATTGAACCGTTTTATCACTTTTTTTTATCGCCTCTACTTTGATCCATCAATGATCTACTGGGTTCGAACACATAATATGACGGTCTGCGATCATCTACGTTTCTGTGAGGAAACAAATCCAACAATAAAGTAAATCTCTAGATCCATTACGTCAAGGCACCGACAAATTTAGATGTTTTTTCGTCCGAAACCTAATTCCATCATTCCATCGGCAAGATGTATGGCGCGCCTACATAACTACGAAAGTATTAGCCCGAACCGCTCGAAGGAATATCTTAACGCTATTTCCAGGTGGAAGACGGATTTGCCGACATTCAGAAGCGGATGGTGATAAATTGTATTTATCCATACTCGCTGATTCTGCACATTTGAACCAGATTGGTCGTGTGTGAGCGTGAAGGGGTCTGACATTTGTCTCATGTTGCGTAACCATGTTGCTGATAAGGCTACATCTCCAGGGTTGCCAACGGAAAGATTAATTCCTGAGAATAGTTAGACTCTTCTTACAACGCTGAATTACTTTGGTATAAAACATAAAGACTAAAGTGATTTTTTTAATTTAAAATCATCATAAATGTCTTAATGTCTTAGTCAACTCTTTCCGATTCATTTGAATACCTAGGTTATGTGTCTACAGCCATTATGAATATTTTATTTTTTTCAGCGCGGGGATCGACTTTTAAACTCTTATGCTAGGCGCGAGAATTTGCGAGAAGATAGCAATCAGAAAACTCTACTCGATACTAAAATTTCTTACTTTAATGATATATGCCTAATCAGGCATTATTGCATAAACCAGAAAGTATTGTTCGGAATGAACAAGAAAGCAGCCGACAGTTATCGCCAGTCGGCTATTTTGGATTTATTATCTCCAAATAGATCCATGAATGCCTTAATTAGCTCATTCCGCTTCATTTTAATACGTAGGCCTATGTTATTGATTTACGGCCATTATAAATATTTTTACTTTTTTAGTGCTGGGATCGACTTTATATGTCATAATCTGACGTCTAAATCGATCCCCGCATTAAAAGAGTTAAAAATACGTAGAAAAAACAACGTCCGTAGATTTGAAGTCCGTAGAACTTGAAAAAACCCCGTAGAAAACGGACAAGTCTGAATAATGTGCAATGTTTATACGCTCTCACACAGTACACATCGACATGTATCCATATTTCATATGCAATGTAAGTGTAAATAAGAGGCTGCAAGTTTATTCATCCATTACAGAGAGCTAGACCAGCAAGGGCTTGTTTTGCTAACGGAAGAGCGCGTATGTGAAAATCCTCATGACATTTGTCTGTCGCTTATGGGAATTAAAAAAAACTCGTCGATAATTATCGTATGTGTATCACATTTTTAACATTTTTATGTAGGCAACCATTATCAGTATGGTTAAAGTCGGTGTGCCGTGTGCCGTCATGATTTGTTGAGTGAACATATTGTGGGCGCACAATGCAATGTCCCGCATGCGCAGCATGGTCAACTTCCACAGGAGTGGGGTTCGCCATAATGTAAATATTATGATTCAGCTAAGCATAATGACCCCCCTGCTATGAAGCAGGTGAGTTTCTTCGCTTTACTGATCAATGATATTTACTTAGCGATGGACCCAGTGGGGACATCTGGTGAATACCTCCGCAGTTAAGCATCCCTTATTTTGCTAGTCAGAGAAAGGATATAACCGATCCCTGGTCATAGTAACACAGAATCACGTGGTTCTACGTCAGAGCTAAAACCATCATGAAATGGTCTGTTTGTAAATGTTGGTAACCATTGTACACTAAGATCGCCAAATTGATGAAACATGAGTGTAAATTTACTTTAAACACCGAGAGCTAAATCTCAACTAACAATATCAACTAATATCAGTCATGGACGCTGTTATTCAAACAAGAACGTTTTAATTCATTGCGCATTAGATCGGTTGTGCGAGGACAATTCGGACCACAACAATTACAGACTCTGGATAATTGAATAATTGAATAATTGAATAATTTATTGATACACAGTATAAGTCTCTCGTTTACCATCCTGTCTATTGAGTCGTTATTTTCTATGGGATTGTATGAGGTATGAGATATGTATGATTTTTGATCCGTGCCAACTTTGTGAATTTTGGCTAATATGTGATAGTATTTTATTGCATGCGTGACGAAAAGATTCTATGCACAATGCCGTAAAATGTGAAGGCTTCTTCGGGCTAGTGTTGCCTCAGTAGCGCATGTTGATAATTGTACTGCTGATTTTTTTGTTTCTATTTTTTATTCATTAGAAGCTAGAATTTCTAGGGCAATTTTCACGTTCAAATGACAAAAAATATTACTATTTATAATGGATGAACATATCCTCCATTAAATTATTGTTATAAACTGCTTGGCTATTTTAGTAGCATATTTAATTTAACCCTATATATATGCGGGCCTATCAACAAAAGGAGCGAAATGTAAGCATTTATTACATTCTGAATGTCTCCAACTGATTGGCGCCTAATTGATTTTGAATGTCTCCATCCAATGGGCGCCTAATAATTATTGCTAAATAGTTCTACTTTGCTTTTCTTACTTTACTTTCTTCAGGAAGCAAAGCAATTTTTTCAAAAGTTTAGTGAAAAATATTTTATAAGCACTTTCGAACACAGAGAAAATTCTGAGCTCGCTTTAAAAGGCTCATCATTGTTTTATGTTGATGGAAAAATACCTTATTCTTGCAGGCATAATTTAACCCTTTAACCGCCGGTGCCGTCTATATTCGTTTTTTACATTTTATCTTAGCACATTACATAAATCAGCTTTTAAACCTGTTAAAGATAAAAAGTGACATCAATCAGCATTATGTGAAATTTTTTGACCTCCATTTTGACAAATCTGAATAATTTTCACTCACTTGAAGTTGTGGATCGCGTCAGCGAGACACAACTTCAAGTGGGTGAAAACTCAAATTGAATAATTTGGCGGCTAAAGGGTTAAAAGCAGAATTGCATGGCAATTTGCCTACATTGGCACCTGTCGGGAAATCAGACCTAATCGGACATCATTCTGAAGACCACCTCTCTTAAAACCATCTTTCATCATGGACAAGAAAGGTGGGGCGCAGGGGGTTTTGGGGCATTCCCCCTAGATGTTCCTGCCCCCCCTGGATCTGTGCATCGTTGAGTGGATAATCGCCCGTAACAGTCTGCAGTTTACTCTGTATATTATTGTCTGTGTACACACGTTTTGAGATTCTTCCAACGTCTGAAATATCTTACCTTTCAACGTGCTGAAGTAATTAATTGAAATTTTCAAACTCCTAAATTAAATTTGTGGTTCGCTACCGCAAAAATTAGGCGGATATGTACATTTTTAGTCACAATGTAAAACACTGTGACAGACTTAAGAGATATTAACCTATTGCGAGGATAGACTTTAGTCGTCAGAATCTGACGTCTGTAGACGTCAGATTCTGACGACTAAAGTCTTTCTCCGCACTGCAAAAGTAAAAAATATTTCTAATGGCCGTAGACCCATAACATAGGTATTCAAATGAATCAGAAAGAGCCAACTAAGACAGTCATAATGATTTCAAATTGAAAAAAACCCTTTGGTCTCCAAGGTTTTCATAAAAAAACATTTTAGCGCTTTAAGGGTTGAGTCACACCGCGACCACACAACTACAAGGGGATCAAAAACAGACCAAAAATTTTTACCACTCGGAGGTACCGGTCAAAACTTTAACACCTCATTAGACATGCCAAGGACATATAATTTTTCAGCTTTCGCTAATGTAAAAAGTATGAAAATGACATAGAATCCAGTAAAATTAGGACTTTTGATCGGAAAAAATAGGAGAGAGATGAAATTTGGGTGATTGCATCTTGAACCACACCCGGGCAACATACAAAAAGTCCCCTGAATTTCTTTTTGTGCGTTTGCCGCTAGAGGGCTAAATAAAAAATGGCCGCCATTACAACTTAATGTGCCATAACTTTGCTTCCAAATAACCTAGAAATGTGTTTTTGGTGTCTACATATAGGTTTCTCAAACCCAGGAAACCGATTCAGAGCTGCGATAGCCTCTATCATCAATGTTATTGACTGCAAGGCCCTAGATAACCTGTCGCTCATTATATATCAGCTCTAGGCAAACTGGTATGTGGGCTATGAGACGTACAGTTTTGAGCAAAACATGAAGTTGATCCATCTAGGTGATCATGACAATATGGCATAACCATGACAATGATGACACACATAAATGTTCCGTTCTGCTAGTATAATCCACTGGTTAAAAACTAGTTGAAATTGTCAATCCTATTGAGAAAAATAGTACGTTCAACTTGAACAATTTATGTAACTGGGTATATTGTGCTGGTCAAAACGTGCACATAACATAAAAAGCCAGGTAATGAGCTGATAACACAGTTTTCAGACATCATTGAACGAATAAAGTCAAAAACCATCGGCTCAGATACACAAACATGACCATAATCTACACATATATCCACTCTTCTGACTTCAAAAGGGATGAGATAGATGGTGTCACCGTCAATAACTATTGCAAAAGTGCAGACGTTGACTTATATATTTTTTGAGCATATAAGATTAATGGTTAGGTCCACCCGTAATCCAAACTGAGCGGTGTAGATGGAGCTGTCCACAAAATCTGAATAAATACCACACATACTATTAGTAAGCTTGAAGCCTATAAGTTTAGATTTATATTTACAATTTTCATTTTTGCATAAGATGAAGAGATGACGAAAGCACATGCATTTTCTCGAGAACTATACTCTCTTTTTGTGACATAGCTTCATGTGGCACTCATTTGCGAGGGCTATGATGGAAATACAGATAATGAAGTTCTTTCATGAATATGTTATAAATGTACGGCATCGCAGACGATGTTTGTAAATGTTCTGCTCTTGGCAACTAGAAGCTCTATATATATATAGTGTCATAAACAAGTCATCAAAGATTATTGAGTACACTATTGCAACAAGATATGATGTACCCATTGGTGCATGCAGAATATGTGATAATTTGGGCAATATAGGCCTACATTAGTATCGTTCAAGACACGATCAGAATATTTTCATGCAGAATAACATAAAGTACAGAAACTTTGAAGATGTCGTTGTGATATGGTAAGATGTGTATGGAATCAGTAGGTTCTGGTTATGCATGGCTCTAAGCTGTCATTCTCAAAATATATGCAGTTACCAACTGGTTCAGTTGTGTCTTAACGTTTTATGGCAGCGCTACGCATTCTATGTAGTATTTGAGTTAGCACTTTGAGCGACCATTATATTTTACAGGAAGAGGTATCCATGTTAAAGACAATCAAAGCTTGTATAAGGTGATGAAATCATATGATGGATTTGAATATATTTAAAAGCCCCTAATAACTATATGTCTCCTCCAGACATAGCAGAATAATTTTCATTAACATAGAGTATATATTTCTGCGGTTCCTATGTAATCAACATTGATCTCTACAAATCTATACAAGACACATGTATCCTACACAAAAACATACCCATGCAGACTGTGATGTTATCTTGGATGAATATATCACAGATAAAGTACAGAACCATGGAGGAGGGCAATAGAGTTTCAGTTTAAATAAATATTACATTCAATGTTGAAATGCCTATCACCATTCGCCACTTTTGGTAGAAAACAATGTCAAGTTGTTTCAGCCATTCATGGAAAAACTGATATAAGTGTGAAAAATGCTGAGTTAGATGCTGAGACGTTAAATGTAGCAACACAATCGAGCCGTGAGATACTGACATTGTGGTTGTCGTAGGAACTGGTGTAAACTTGCTCATTCTGCTTTCAAAACTTTCTCATCCAACAACAATGCTTAGCTGTGTAAAACTAGAGCTGGTAACTTTAATTGTAACAGATACCATTCAATGTGATGATAACCGTCTCAAAGGCTTCCACAACGCCAGCATGTGATAGTTCATCAATTATAAAAAGAAGGCATTTAAATAAGTTCATAAACATACAGAACTAGAACATATGCCTATGGGAGTATTTCAATGTATCATCGTCGTCAACAGACCCTGCCACAACAGCTGGATATTGTTGTCGGTTGTCTTTTAGACATATTTAGCAATAAATACAGCTCTGGCCAGAAACAATTAGCATCTGTGAGATTGTGGTTGGAGCTTGATGGATGGACAATTGCAACCAGCTCCCATGTAAACTCTTCCTGCTGCGCCTGAAGAATTATCACATTTATTTTCAGCGTGAATTAGGACCACGAGGAAGTATCCAATGGAATCCAGCCCTGAAAGTCGCTAGTGCAATTCCGAAGCTGCACAAAGATGTGGTATGTATTGATGAGGATGACTATTCTAGCATTATGCAAGATGATGGCATTCATGCAATTCAGAGACATACACACCAGGCCTAATTAATGTATTATTTTTAGAAAATCATATTTCTTTCCGTTACAGTAACTACATGTAATATGGGAGCTCATTGTTGTTGTGTCCCTTTTGTTGTGATATAAAAACTATATCTAGGCACCAAACAACTTTCTACGTAAAACAGCTATGGTATTTTCTGTATAGCTGGCGGCCATCTTGGATTTTTTTTCCGTTTCAGCATTCAAGTTTCAAATAAAGAGAAAGTTTCATCCCCGCTCACTCGTAAAGATTCAATATTGTGGGGAGCTTCCGTGAACGAGGGGTAGCGTGCTCGGCCTCAGATCGCCGAATCCTGTGTCTGGAGGGCAGTGTCATCTCATTCATCTCACCATCCTAAGGAGGTTCGCCTGGCCCAGTTTAATATATATGTAGTAAAGGTGGCCTAAAACCCCATTCATTCATGTTTGTAACCCCAAAACACTAACCCGGGAAGATGCATATATGTATGCAATGATTCCACATAGGAGCATACCATTTTGACGTGAAACATATTTCCATGACCAATCTAGCTTACTTTTAAAGCAGACAAGATGAAGAAGACATTCACTATTAACTACCCACTAGACCCGACAACATTGTGAATACAACACTGTATAAAACAACTGTAAAAATGTCATTTGAAGTTGATCATTGTATTTAAAATTGTTTGTCTTTTAATCGAAATTTTACTGTTATTTAAATTGTATCGAGGAATGCATGGTTACCTTTGACTTTGATTATTAAGAACACTGAATTGTAACAGTTTGCACAAACATGGAATGCTCGTGTCAATCCCCCCCCCCCCCGCCCCAAACGTTGTATTAATCTTTATTTAAAATTTTATTTCACAAATAATGTGGTGATCATTTTGGCAGCCATCTTGGATTTTTCAAAATGTATTTTCTTTTAGCAGTTGCTTATAGTGACATTTTTTAACGTCACGTCAATAAAGTTAGGTACTTATTCCTTATTCCTTATTCCTTATTCAATAAGGAATAAGTAACAGTTACTTATTCCTTATTCGAACGAATAAGGAATAAGTAACCGTTACTTATTCCTTATTTGAACGAATAAGGAATAAGTAACAGCTACTTATTCCTTATTGGACCGAATAAGGAAAAAGTATCATAAACGTATTCTTTATTGGAAAGAATAAGGAATAACTAACTGGTAACGTATTGCTTATTCGAATTTGGATAAGTAACACTAAAACAAAACAAAAGTAAAAGAAGCAAATGTATGCTCACGCTCCACAAAATATGCTGATATACTACCAGTTCTCTGTGTAAAAAAAGAGTTAAATCAATAACCTGGCAATATTGACATGCACAAATAGCTTTAAAGGTATATTCACGTGTTCAGACTTGAATAAGAAATAAGTAACTGGCTACTTATTCCTTATTCGCGTTTGAATAAGTAATTGGTACTAATACGGTGAAAACCACTTTAAAATACAAAAACACATCTAGAATACCCTAAAATTCGACAAAATACATTCATATACTTGTAATTTTATGAGATAAAAGAGTAAAACACCAATCGGATCGCATAAAGAGTAGTACAAGTCTTGTTACTTATTCGGTTTTGAATAAGGAATAAGTAACTGTTACTTATTCCTTATTCGCGTCTGAATACGTAACTGGTACTATATGCGGTAAAAACACTTAAAAATACCAAAATACAGCTAGAAAACATTAAAACTCGACAAAAGACGTTCATATACTTGTAATTTGGCGAGATAAATGAGTAAAACACCAATCTGATCGCACAAAATGTTGTACAAGTCTTGTTACTTATTCGGTTTTGAACAAGGAATAAGTAACTGGTTACTTATTCCTTATTCAAAACCGAATAAGTAACAAGACTTGTACAACTTTTTGAGCGATCAGATTGGTGTTTTACTCATTTATCTCGCAAAATTACAAGTATATGAACGTCTTTTGTCGTGTTTGAATGTTTTCTAGCTGTATTTTGGTATTTTAAGTGTTTTTACCGCATATAGTACCAGTTACTTATTCAGACGCGAATAAGGAATAAGTAACAGTTACTTATTCCTTATTCAAAACCAAATAAATAACAAGACTTGTACTACTCTTTATGCGATCCGATTGGTGGTTTACTCTTTTATCTCATAAAATTACAAGTATATGAACGTATTTTGCCGACTTTTAGGGTATTCTAGATGTGTTTTCGTATTTTAAAGTGGCTTTCACCGTATTAGTACCAATTACTTATTCAAACGCGAATAAGGAATAAGTAGCCAGTTACTTATTCCTTATTCAAAGCCGAATGAGAAACAAGACTTGTACAACATTTTGTGCGATCAGATTGGTGTTTTGCTCATTTATCTCGCCAAATTACAAGTATATGAACGTCTTTTGTCGAGTTTTAATGTTTTCTAGCTGTATTTTGGTATTTTTGAGTGTTTTTACCGCATATAGTACCAGTTACTTATTCAGACGCGAATAAGGAATAAGTAACAGTTAC